>CM024758.1:136968341-137047486 GCA_014218235.1 Colocasia esculenta | reverse complement strand
GTTCACAGGCACAACTTTGTGAGCCTTTGGGCCCAACTGCCGGATCACCAAGCCTCACAACACGCGGCGGGCACCTGAAACACAAGCTAATGTGCCACACATTGGCCACCAAACCTGCTAAACCTGGATCCACGGGGATCCGGAAAATGCGCGACGTACATTATTATCACCTAAAAGAAATATCGTCCTCGATATTCAAAACAAATCACAACAACCGGATTATCACCTAAAAAGAAATAAAATTGTATACAAAACAAGAAGGAAACTTTTCTCGGCATCCCTTTCATTCATCTCTCCTGTCCTTTCCATCCTTGCTTTGCTCCTTTCTTTTTTTTCAATTCATTTCACAATTACTCTGTTCTGTCGATTCCATTGCCTTTCCTACCTTGTCAATTGTAGGCGTTCTATCCTGCCAATGACGCTTTATCTCCTTGGAGTGAACCTGTTTCCCAACAATTTTCCAGCTGTGTTTGCAACATTTCTTTCGGACCCGCTTTGCTTTCCCCAAATACCTTACACTGTAATACTCTTTCATACCACCATTTTCTTTTTCTATTTATCATTACTTGCTGTTATCCTACCTCATCTGCATTTACATTCGCAACTGTCACCTCTTCAAAGAAAACTAATCACCATCTTTGAATTTCCTGCCTTTTCATATTATTCTGCTCATACTGCTTTAAATTATTTCTGATTAAAAACCATAATAATTTCTGTTCCTTTATTCCGCAACGCAAAACTTTACACTTTCTCCTTATTCAAGCAAACCTGAACAATCTGTAAATATTAAATCTTTCTTGCTTTATTGACATTCTCTGCCAATCTCATAATTTTGTTACATAACCTTCCCAATATTCTTTTATTAGTCTGTTCCTGCTCTTGCATGAAACTCGGGAATATCTTAATAACAATCCATTTCTGCCCTATTGAATCATTTCTTTGCACCAATATGCAAACTCTAACTGACATTTCTGGACTCATCTGACCTTATTCACTTCATCATTTGCTAAATTCTTTATTTCTCTGATCCATATCTTTTCTTTATATAAACCTGCCAGTCATTTTGATCATAATATCTTTTCCCAACAAATACTTCTCTTATTCATTCTGCTGCCTGACTAATCTTACTGTACCGTCATATCTTTCTTTAAAATACAGCAAAAACTCAAATTAAATACCAATTTCTTTAAATATAACAACTTGCTCTGTCTGTTTCTCTTATTCCATTAAATGCTCTTTCTAAAAAAAAAAATTCCTTATAATCTGCCATTCATCAACTTAATATTCTTCTTGTGCAATTCTCAGAAAATCTCATTGCACACTAATTCTTTTTTTCTCTCTTTCTTTATTCAACTGATCCTTTCTATACTTATTTATACAGATCCTCATATCACATTTCCTGTTATCATCATTATTCATAACAACATTTTTCTCAAATTTCTGATCTCAAGCATACTTAATCTGTCTGCCATAAATCACTGCTCTTCTTATGTAGTAGTACCTCTTTTAAAGCTGATCTGCCTTACTTAATCATGCCAAACTCTTCATAACACTAATCACATTCTCATCCACATTGTTTCTTAATATCATCTGACTCAGATCTCTGATGCCATAATACCTCTGCTGAGGTTCTCAACTATATTATGCACATTTAATCATTTCTGACATACACACTGATCTGTTCCTCATCACCTTGTTACCATATACCTGTCTCTGCTAACTCTGTATTCTTACTTACTGGATTCCATATCCAAACTTGTTAATCTCCTCAATTCCTTTAACTGGGAATCTTTAACATCCAAACTGATCTATCACAAATCAGCATGCTGGTATAATCACATACGTTATACCACCTCTAATCACATCAATTTTCATAACTGTTGACAGCTATTACATTCTCAATACATAAACACGTCTACAGAACAAAAACTTAAACAAATATCACTTTAACCACACAAAGCCGCAGACTTACTACCAGTAGTGGACACTAATCTATGTATTGGGACATTGTACTTTCAATGTCTTTTCATATTCTAACTGGACATTGCTATGATACCAACTGTGACGGCCCTGAATACTTATGCCCGATAAGGCTCCATATCCAGATCCGCCTCCCGTGAACGGACCGAAATCTCGCAAGGGATATCTCACACACATGTCCAGGAAGAGTATAAAAGACAAACCCAACATATAAAACACAAGAAGTACATGTGTTCATATCTTTCACAAATTTGTACAACTGTCCCATTACATTAATACATGTCCAATTAAAAAGTACAACTACCTGGGACATACCCCGGGAGCACAAGCTCACACAACACTAACTACAACTCAACTGCTGATGTAACAGTCTGACACAACACCGCTGCAAGCCAAACACATGGCAAAGTCTTGAAAAGAACTGTAGGGGAGTGAGCCTCAACAAGTCACAGGCTCAGTAGGGGCCACCCAAAACAACACTAACACCACTAACACCTCAACCCCAAGGGTCCTCACTGAAGCACCAATAGTCAAACCATTTCATGCTCACATTATTACAGTAAATAACAACTAAATATATCATGACAAAAACATAAAATCCTCGGAAGGAATGTGGGACTACAGGACTAATACAACCTACTATCCGCCGAACAACTGAAGTGCCTAAACCACAGTCTCACCGGCACACTGCTACAGCAACTGGTTGCCTAAGCTATAAGCCACACAGGCAAAGCATTGCTTAAGCTACTAGCTTCACTGGCAAGCCTCCAACATATGGGTAACATGATTGCTAAAAAAAAGCTAATCCTTTATACCCTTAAATCACAAATGTATCGAATGTCACACTTAAGAGCGGACTGGCTACCACGATGCCAATCCATCGCACACTAACTCTATTCGGAAACTTACCCAAGGAAGCGTAAAGCACATTGAGTGGAAGGTCACACCTTACGACCTCCATGAAACACACTCCACCAAACCACAGTATGCCTAGGCACAAGCCTCATCGGCAAATTACCCAAAGGATAACATAATCGGCAACCACAACTAATCCATAAAAACTATAAACAAAGATTTACTTAAGACGGATAGAATACAACAAGTGGCAGTTCAAATCACAAGACCTCCACACACACGGAGTCTGAAAAGGTTAGTACACAATGTACTACCACAAAATTACAAGTAACCCACGAAGGGTATAGGTACTTGCTACCTCAAGGTACCACAACACAAACACCCGTACAAAGGGTACAAGTAGGTGATACACCACACTGAACCACAACTATATTGCCTTCACTTAGGCACAACATACAGGTGAAACCTCAACCGACAAGTCACACAAGCCCCAACCAGAGTCGGCAAAGCACGAGTCAGAACGGAACGACGCACCACACGGGAACGGACTACTGGTTCATGACGCCAGTATCCAACCCGACAACACAACACAAGAACTACCTCACAGTCTCGCAGTCACGGACGAAAGTTCCAACTGCCGCTCCACAGCCACACAAGCCAAAGAACAGTGGAGACCAACAACACCACACCCCGCGACCACACGCCACGGACCCATGCCTGGCACCTTTAGGGACTCTGGCCTAAGCTCCCTAAAGTGAGGCACTGGAAACAGGACTAGCTGGGGACCAGTGTTGACTACTGGTGTCCGTACCCCCACTACTCGGCGCTACAAGTGACCTGCACACCCACAAACACAAGCCGCTACCCTACTGTCGTCTTTCCCTCAGCTAGACGTACAACTCAAACACAGGAGTGAGGGTGTCCAGAAAGACGATACAGACCTCAACGGTACCACACTATACCGGGACAACCCCGAGCACAACAAACACACGTGCCTGGCTCACAAAGACCTGTGGTACCCACTAGAGAGGCATTTCGGAATAGGCGCCTGACCACCACACTCGAATAGCCGCAAACCATGATATATACTTATATATTCTTATTTTATAATCATATTATACATGGTTAGGATTAGCTTACATCGGTCACCTTGTGACCCCAAAGCTATCCTACAGCAACACAATCATGAACCACAAACTTGCCTATCATCGGTCACCTCATGACCTCTGTGGCTACACACACATTACTAACACATAAATCAATATAATGTTCTTCGAAGGACAACAACAGACCAGGGCTAGGTTCACACATGAACCTCATTGCCACAATACCACGAACTAACCACAATAATATGATACAATAAACACAATGACATACGATGTGCCATGCACACACACAAACCACATGCACGACATCCAACCACGTAGACAGCACGTGTATAATACACCAACGGGTGCACCACACGTCATTCACGTAAACACATGTCCAACACATGGACAACATGTTCCAAGAGCGCTATGGGTGCTAATGCACCACTTACACTACGTAAACATCAAGTCGATTACGTACATAACACATTAACCACGTAATATATGTCCACACCGTGAGCAATATGCTCCATGAGTGCAATAATGCACTGGCTCCATTTGTCACTATACCATGCACAACAAATAACAATAACTGAATAATTAAAAACCCTGAAAGCATGCATAAAAGACCTCTCAGCTGCGGTCGCGACATAGCGTACTGTCGCAACCAGGTCGCGACACCCCGATGGACTGCGATAAGAAACCTTAACGCGACACTGCGACAGATCGCGATAACCTTAACGCGACACCATGACAAACCGCGATCAAATGCCTTAACGCGACAGGGAGAAATGGCGCAATGAGATCGCATCACCCCGACATGTCGCGATAACAAATGCTGTAGCGACGGGTCGGTCTGCCGCGACCTAGTCTCGACAGGGCGTTCCGTCGCCTTCGTAGGCAGGAACCCTAATCCGGAACCCTCTCTGGATCACCCCCACAACCCTACAAAATACACTTAATTCTCATTTTTCATGCTTTAATGAATGCCCTAGCATGATATCTAGGTATATAAGCTGAAAAACACATCAACCACACCACACACATGATCCAACCTCCAAAACGAGGTGGAATCTCCCTACCTCCGTGAAGAACACGAACTCCCGGCGTTTCCCTCGCTCCACATGACATCCTCGCGGCGAGAACACACCCCACGCATCTCCAGAAACTCGAACCATCCAGAAAAACCCCACCCGCAATAGCCTCTCCCTGGCTGAGCAGAGCTTCCCCTTCTCTGTTCGGTTGGGGTTCTTAAAACAGCACAGCGTTGGGATCGCGCGATGTCCCACCCCGTCGCGCCTGATCGCGACTAGTTGACCGTCGCCTTCCCAAGGCCGACGTCAGCTGACCGCTGGCGAGCGACCGCGGCATCCATGCAGACGAAGACCGCCAAACAGCGGTAACGTGAACGCGACCCTCAGAGCCGTCGCGTTCACACGCGACGCACACCCCTGTCGCGTTCACAGGCAACCCTGTGAGCACTTTGGCCCAACTGCCGGCCCACCAAGCCTCACAACACACGCAGGCACCTGAAACACAAGCTAATGGGCCACACATTGGCTACCAACCCCTAAAACTGGATCCACGGGGATCCGAAAAACGTGCGACGTTACATCTGTGGTAATAGGCTGATACAGAAGGAGTTCACGCCATAATCCTTGTACGTCTGAGAAGTATTATGCAATATTTTGACCATCATGTTTGATTGCAAACAATTTGGAGTAGAGATTATAGATTTGAGAATATTCGTCTCACTAGAGTATGTGTGTTTCAGGGAGTTCCACATCTCTTTGATCGTCTCTAGAAAGATTATTTTTTAAAAGATGGGGCTGACAGCTATTACCATTCACTGAGATGGGAAATGCTATTCACTCGGGCGCCCGAGTGCTTAGCATTGCTCCATCGAGATTATAATCCCATCGCTCGCTTGCTGGACGTCAAAACTTAAAAATAGGCTTTGCGTAAGAGCTATATGATATATCGTATGTTATGACACACTGTAAGATCTATATGATATATCGCATGTTATAATGGAACCCAAAACTTAAAAATAGGCTCTGCGAGGATGGTCATAAAAATCTCATCTACCAGGACCTTGCGACTTTAGTGGATGCGCCGCTCTTGCCCCCTCTATTAGATTTACAGAGTTTGCATTAGATTATTCCAGTTATGTTTGCTAATTAGATGTGCTACATTTTGGGAGATAGTTGTCATTTTGAAATATTTGTGCAAAAAAATCTCTTTATTATTCTAATCTCTCCTTCTGCAAGTCTATTTTCATTGTGGAGTGATTTGGTTCGATTCTATTATTGTTTGATGAGGATTTTAATTAGTTTATCCTAATTTAGCTTTACATATTCTGTTCTACGAAGTGTCTATGCATGTGTTATTTCATATACCTTTGTTTTCCAAATTAAGCCAAATTTATTCCGTTAGATAGCTTTCTCATCCCTTTACATGTTCATTATTATTTATTTTTAGTTTAGTGATTAATATTGCACTTCTTACTTTAATATAATTCAGTTACATGTATGTGTGAATTTGGTTTAATATTGCACTTGTTCACATAATATTTTGTTTACGTTTTTCCTTCATATCTATGTGGTTTTTAAATTGATCTATGCATGTATAGTAATTTAGCACTGCACACACCTTACGAGAGCGTGTTAAGCCCGTGTCAATGAACCTTCCCGTTCAAGACTTTGGGATTGATGTGCACGAGTCTTATTTTCAATGATGAGAACGTGTATATCTAACTCAAAGTCTTGAATTGTCCCATTTTGGACAGTCTGTGAATGTTTGATCGTAGTTAGGTGGTTATTTACTATATGTGTTCATACAGTTGTTGAAAATTTTGGTTGCGTCTTCCAACTCCTCTCTGGTATACCTTTATTGATTTTGAATGCTTTCTTAGCCACTTAGAAATAAGTGTTTAGGAAAATTTCTTAATTAATAAATATTTTTGGTATATTAGAGAGGTGTGAGGAGATGCTGCCAAATTTTTTAGAAAAATGTACAAACATATAGTAAATGGTCATTTGAGTGCGATCAAATATTCATGGATGGGTAAAAAGTGATAATCTAATTAATATGTCGTACCTATTCATTTTGACTTACTTGAACGATGTGAGGGTGGGTTGGGTTTTAACTTGTGAGATAACATTTAATCTGTAAAGGAAAATTGTCGTATGAGAATCGGTCATGGATGTACTGTGGAATAGTTAATGGAGTTGTGAAAGAGGAGTTTAAAGATGGAGTTGACAGTTTCATTCGGTTTGCATTGAGGAATTCATCAGTAGCGGTTGATCCGATGGGTAACATCTGATGTCCCTGTTCAGCTTGTAAGAACAGAAAGTGGATATCGACATGGGATGTGCAGCATCATTTGTATACGAGAGGATTTGTTGCCCATTATGAGTTATGGTCATCTCATGGTGAGTTTAATATCCAGTCGTCTGAACCGGCCAACTTTGCCTCCACAAGTACATACGTAGACATGGGGAGCAATGATCGAGCTGAGTCAATTCTTCAGGATTTTATGTGCATCATAACACTTAGACTTCATGACTTGAAAAATATCGAGCAAAATATAGTACAAATAGTCTGTAAATTAGAGAAGATATTTCCTCCAACATTCTTTGATTCAATGGAGCACCTGATCATCCATTTGCCATATGAGGCTAGAGTCGGAGGACCAGTAATATTTCGATGGATGTATCCATTTGAGAGGTATATTCCTATGTCTTAATTTATTCACATTACGACGATCTTTTATATTTCATATGTATTCATTTGAGTCGTTGTCGTAGGTGCATGCACGATCTTAAGATGAAGGTCGGCAACAAAGCACAAGTTGAGGGCTCCATTACCCATGCGTATCTTATTGAAGAGATATCGAACTTTTGTTCGATGTACTTTGACACAGAAATATGAACTCGACGCACTCAACCTCCAAGTCATGATGATGGTGGAGATTCTAATGTGTCTGACTGACTCTCTATACTCAAGTGTCCCGGACGAGCATTCGAATATTCTTCTACTCGAGCACTCGAAGATAGAGAGTTGGTAGCTGCGGAGATCTACTTCTTCATGAATTGCGTAGAACTAGACCGTTACATTGAGTAAGCTCTCAACACTAATGTCTTTATGTATGTACTTCATTTGCTTGCAAATCGCAGAACTTAGAGGTTGTGTTGCATTTTGATTGCAGAGAGTTTGACTCAGTCATACTACAACAGAATCCACGTCTGACTGACGTCCAGATTGAAAAGGAATGGGAGAAGTCTTTTGCTACTTGGTTAAGATATCAAGTAAGTGTCTTAATATTTTGATGCATAAGTTTTGTTCTTATGCATAATTAGTTGTTGTAATTTGTCATTGTCTGTCCCTTTTTTTAATAATAGGTTGTGTTCAACAAAAGTAACATAGGTCGCTCAGGCCGAGGCGACCGCAGAGGTGATCCTCACCGGAGAGTGAGCCGAGACTACCAAGTCGATGAATCTCGTCGAGGCGCGCTTGGCCGACGCGTGACACTTGTTCCGAGCTCCCGACCTAACCTGCAAAGCCCGCCGAGTGGCCTCGGCGGGGAGACACTCTAACACTCTTGTCAGTCTCTAGCCGAGCAGAATGGCCTAGCCTGGGGTAGAACAGCGTACCTGCGCCTGTGGAGTGTCTGCCTCTTATATAGTGTTGGGATACCTGTGCATTAGTTGGACGAGCCCGCCAATCTCGCCAGCGGTTTCTGTGATCGATGCCGGATTCAAAGTTGCCCACGTACTTCCAGGTCATGGCGATTGTGGTCTTAATGGTCGTGCTTAACAGTTCCATGATCCTCGGACCTTACCTCATTCGCCTTTTGGTCACGTGAGGATCGTTTCGGGGGATGTGTGAGCGCACCGGGTACCAGGTCGGCTCCGCCCGAGCAGAGAGGTCGTCCAAGGCCGAGCTTCTAAACATGGCCCGAGGTTCAAAAGCGCATTCATTGTCCCGACCTTATACGTCAGTTAGCTAATGTTGTCAGTGATAATCGTCGTCGGCCTACACCTCTAATAAGGTCGGCTGACATCGGGAACAGAGCCGACCTGCTGGGATATCCCCACAACATTGGCCCCCTAGGTTCACATCGGACTGTTAACGCAGGCCGAGGTGAAGCTAAATTTCCCTGCCGGAAGCATGTGCCCTGCCATGTGGCTCTGTTGGCCCACGTGGCCTATCAAACGCCACGTCACCCTGTTGTCAGACGCCGCCCTGCCATAAGGGCACGTCACGGTCTCGTCAGAGCCGCCCTGTGCCGAACGTCGCCTCGTCTGTTGTACGGTGCAGTCAACTGTTCTGTCGCCTCGGCGTTTGTGTGCCACCATGCTCTCCTCGCTGCTCGCACTGATCAGAATCCGAGGGGTCGGTTCGGCGGCCAATCCGGCAGCGACATGCGTGCAGATCTTAACCATCGCCTTAGAAGTTGGATCTCTACAGTTGGATTCGATCGGCCCCTCGGCCCTATAAATATTAGAGTCTGCTTCCGAAAACTTGCCCTTGCTTTCACGTGCGAACACCCATCAGACGACCAGCCGACGCGCCGACGATAGTTGCGCCGACGTCCTCCATCTGAGCTTCAACTGTTTCCGATCTCCGCTTGCTTCCTTCAAAGGTAAGCGATGTCTTCTAGCTCTTTCACGTCTTCCTCCTCTGGTCCTCATCTCTGCAAGGTTTCTGCGTCTGAGGGTTCTCCTCCTTCTGAGGACATCACTTCATCGTCATCTCGGCCAGACGATCAATCGTCGGATAACGCCGAAGAGTCTTCCCTCGAGGTCAATCCTGGGTCCTACATCCCCAAGAAGCCTTCAAGAGTACAAGAGATCAGTTATGGGCCCTCGAAGATTGTACGTGTCTATATAGGCTACATTGTGAATGGATATCGATTTCACACGAGAGATTATGGAGGGAATAAGTCTACGATGAACATCGACGTATGTGTGAAGGAAGTGCTTACAATGAAAATGAAGTAGACTATTATGGCATTCTCGAAGAACATTGAACTGCAATTTTTGGGACAGGCAACAATGTATTTCTCTTCAAGTGTCATTGGTTTGATTTGACCTCTATTCGTAATGACACAACATATGGGATCGTCGATGTCAAACATAAATCCAAGTTGAGTACGTATGAGTCATTCATTCTGGCGGCACAAGCCCAACAAGTTTATTATTCGAACTATTCGTCTCTCAAATTGAGAGATTGGTGGGCTGCTTGTAGAGTGAAAACAAGGCTATTCCCTGAGTATGAGCTTCTCCCGGCTGATATTGAACTCGAAGATGTTAATGACAATTTTTTCCAATCAGACCAGAGTGACGCACGAGAGTTCGCTCCTTCTACACAGTTCAGTGTAGATGATATAAATGAACCAATTTGCTTATATAAGGATAACGAAGAGGAAGAAGTTGACCCAAATGCCCTTGACAATCATGTTGTTGAGCGGGAGGTGGAGTCTGATGAGGAGGAAGAGTGGATTGATGATGAGGACGAAGATGACGTTGAATTAGACATATCTTCAGCATCTGATGATGAATATAGATAATATTATGAATTTTTGTAAGAACTGAGTGTTGTTGCTAATTATATGTTATTAAATAGCTACTTCAAATTGAGTGTTGATGACATGTTATATCTTTATTGTTCTCAATAGAGATATGGTACGTGGAGGACGTAGTGGGAGGGGGTCCACCTCGTCCGGTGCACCCTCTACTTCTATAGGCCGAGGGTCTACGCTGATAGGTATATATGTACTCAACTCAATTCTTTATTATACTGTGTATATTAACTTTATATTTTCTAAAGTGCATATAATTTTGCAGGGTCCGCCTCTCGGCTGACCACGTCAGTTGTCTCGGCAACAGGTATATATATATGTACCCAAATGCAAAACTCTATATATTACTGTTCATATTAACTATATATTTCGAATGTGCATATATTTTTACAGGGTCTGCCTCCCCGACTACACCAGTTGTCCCGGCGACAGGTATATGTATATGTACCCAAACATAAAACTCTATATATTACTGTTCATATTAGCTTTATATTTTCTAACGTGCATATAATTTTGCAGGGTCTGCCTCTCGCCCAGTAGCGTCACCTGTCCCATCCCATTCAGCAGCAGGTACATGTATGTTTCCATACTTTAGTACATTTCTTGTCTTCCAATTTTTTTAATAATAGTGTACTTAATTGTTTTCAACAGAGGTAGAGAGCCATCATCTAGCGGCGGAGGAGGTGGCTCAGCCAGCTGGACGCTAGCCATGCTGGATTTCTAGGTAAACTGGATCACTTCAAACTTACTGTTTTTGTTATTTATGTTATATAGTTCATGTAGAAAATTAATATGCAATTGCAGGGGGAAGATAGATCCAGGACTTGCTTCCTGCTATATTACATCGTTGCTGCACGCACACGTTCCAGGACCAGTGGACTCATGGAAAGATCCCCCCTATCCGTCCGGGATCTGTTATTTGACATGTTCACGATATTATTATATTTTACTGATTTGAAGTCATTTCTTTAATTACTATCTCTCTTTGTTAGTGCACAAAGTTGAGTAATTTCATTTCTAAATAGAGGAGGTACATGTTCACGAGACCGGAGGATCTCCCTCGTGCACGAGTCATCTGGGAGTCTACTGCCCAGACTAATTTCATAAAGTCGATGTGGGAGGCCCGGGACAAGGCAACGAAGACCACAGGCAGCCAGGATCCTACGGCTTGGATAGATTACGGCCCAGTGTGGATGAGGAGGGACTATTGGGAGTCCCTTGTTATCGTTGGGCTACTGGACCATGGCAGGAGAGGTCACAGGTGGCTAAACGCAATCGAGCATCACATCCAGAGAATGTGCATACTATTATTGTTCAATTGCTTAATATATTATTATTATTGTGAAACTAACTACTTTTGTTGAATTATAAGTGTCACGAGCTCGAGCTTTCCCCTACTTTTCGTGAGTTATTTGATCGGACTCATAAGCGGAAGGGGACGGATGACTATATCAGCGAGAGTGCTCGCACGATTGCCGTAAGTCAAAATATAATTTTTGAATTCAATTTAGATATTAAAAAAATATGATTTGAATAATACATTTTTAATTTGTTCTGTAGGAGACCTATAACAGGACGATGGCGGATCGCTATGGAGAGGGCACTCCCCAGCCAGACTTGGATCCGGAGGCCTGGGTCGATGCAGCGGGAGGGCCGAGGAAGGGTCGAGTGTATGGCTTTGGGGACAGCCTGGATACTACTCCAGTGTTGTCCTCATATGCGAGTTTGGTCGCTCCTCTGACCTACACGAGTTCATCTTCTACGACGCCTGGCAGTGGTGGAGAGGACATTAGAACCCTCATCTGGGAAGAGCTGTCGTAGCAGCTGCCACTGCACCTTGGTGCCATGGCCGAGCAGCTGATCGCTGCCATCCGAGGAGCAGGCCCCTCACAGCAAGCCCCTGAGGTCAGTATTACTATTAATTTCATATAGTTTGAATGAAATGAAACCACTAATCTAAACTGTTAAAACATGCAAACCACTAATCTTAAAAAAAAACCCATTATTGTTTAAGAAGTAGAGTGAAAAATATTATTATTTTATGTTTAAGAAGTAGAGTGAAAAGTAATAATATTTCAATTATTGAATCTATTTTTCACTTTCACCCTACTTCTCTAAAGCTGAGGCAGATAATAAGACTTTCCCATCTTCCCATAGCTTAAAACTCATTGAAGACATGTCTGATATCTATCCTCACATACAACTGGAGACCGCCCAGCTCAATTTATGAGTCGGTGTCCAAGAGCTCAAAAAGGAAAAAAGAAACCCAATTAAGAAGCCTAAAAAGAAGGTCCATTTATACAAGCAACTTATGGAAGGATAAAAAGTCACCTGATATGTATAAAAAAAATCTATAAAAAAAAACATAAGTGTAAAGGATCAAAACACGTAACCCGATGGTCCAAAATCAGAAATAGGGATCCGATCGGCATGCCGTTCGCTCCGACATGACCAAATAGGTGACAATGATGTGTGGGAACTGACGAAATCCTAATCGGATTTCCGGTTTGGATTCGGCGCTCAAATCACTAACCTAAAAAAAATCTAAGTGTAAAGGTCAAAACACACAACCCGGGGGCCCAAAATCAGAAATAGAGATCCGATTGGTGTGTCGTTCGCTCCGACACGACCGTGTGGGTGAGAGTGACGTGTGAGAATTGACTGAATTCTATTCGGATTCCCGGATTGGGTTCGGCGCTCAAACCACTAATATTAAAAAAACATAAATGAAAAGGATCAAAACACGTAACCCGGGAGTCCAAAATCAGAAATAGGGATCCGATCGGCATGCCGTTTGCTCCGACACGACCGGGTGGGTGACAGTGACGTGTGGAAACTGACGGAATCCTAATCGGATTCCCGGTTTGAGTTCGATGCTCAAATCACTAATCTAAAAAAACCCTAAAGATAAAGGATCAGAACACGCAACCTGAGGGTCCAAAATCAGAAATAAGGATCTGATCAGCGTGTCATTCACTCCAACATGACCGAGTGGGTGAGAGTGATGTGTGAGAATTGACGGAATTCTATTCGGATTCCCGGATTGGGTTCGGCGCTCAAACCCCTAATCTTAAAAAGACATAAATGAAAAGGATCAAAACACGCAACCCGGGTCCAAAATCAGAAATAGGGATCCGATCGACGTGCAGTTCGCTCCGACACGACCGGGTGGGTGACAGTGACGTGTTGGAACTGACGAAATTCTAATCGAATTCCCGGTTTGGGTTCGACGCTCAAATCACTAATCTAAAAAAAAAACCTAAGTGTAAAGATCAGAACACGCAACCTGGAGGTCCAAAATCAAAAATAGGGATCCGATCGGCGTGCTGTTCGCTCTGACACGACAGAGTGGGTGAGAGTAGGGGTGTACACGGTTCGGTTCGGTTCAGTTTCCTCTATTTTTGGAGGAAACTGAACCGAACCGAATTCAATTATTGAACCGAACCGAACCGGTTCGGTTCGGTTCAAACCGAAATCCCAACTGTTCTAATATTTTAAGGGTTTTTCTGATATTTTTTAAGTTTTTTTGACATTTTTTTTGGCTTGTTTTAGGCAAATTGGCAAAAATGCTGGGTTTTGGGTGGTCGTGAGTTTCGAACTCGCGACCACCCGGCGCAGTGGAGGGCACAGACGCGCGCCCTCCACTGCGCCACCCCTTTTTTTGTTTAATTTCATTATTATATAACTATATATCTATATTCGATTTATTTCGGTTTCCCAGCTCCAAACCGAACCGAACCGTGAGGCTCATGAAACCGAACCGAACCGGTCGGTTCGGTTCGGTTTTTCGGTTTGGACCAAATAATGAACACCCCTAGGTGAGAGTGACGTGAGAGAATTGACATAATTCTATTCGGATTCCCGATTGGGTTCGACACTCAAACTATTAATCTAAAATAAAATTCAAATGTATCATAATTTTCTAATTAAGCTTAGTGAATATTCATATATTTAAATTTAAATTTTGAAAAAAAAATATTTGTTATTATTTTTATTTATGTTTGTAATATGTTTTTTTTTTATAGAATCCTCCGGCACCTGACGATCATGAGGCGGGGACAGCGGACGATCCAGTAGACCTTTCTTGATTTTTATCTTATTATGTGCATGATTTATTTTTATGATTGATGATTTTATGTTAATTAATTTATTGTGGAATGTATAAATTTTTTAGCAGGTTTTGTAATTTATCATGTTAACTTATAATTATATTTTAAAAAAAAATTAAGTAGGCTATTTCCGACGGACAGTATCCGTCGAAAACAACGTCGGCACACAAGACTGCCGACGGAATCTATCCGTCGACAAAACCGTCGAAATTTCTGACGTTTTACCGACGACTATTTCCGTCAGAAGTTACTTCCTGCCAACAGTTACTTCCATCGATGAATCCGTCGAAAGTTCTGACGGATTTCCTGACCGAACTTTCCGTCGGAATTTACCGACGAATTTTTTGTCGTTGGAAAATTCCGTCGAAAATTTCGACAGAATTTTTCGACAGATATTTCTGTCGAAAGTACGGACGGATTGCCATCTGATTTTTTTCCCATCGATAATTTCTGACGCTATTTTTTTGACGAACTGTTTTCGACGATCGTTCACCGAAAAGTTGTCGGAAGATCTGTTTTCCGACGAATTTCTGACGGAATCTGTCCGTCGAAAAATCCTCTTTTTCTTGTTGTGATAGTCCCATGACGTAATGAGGGGATCACGTGCTAGACCATTGGCCCACTTTCAACATGTTTTTGGATAGTACCTCAAGAGCTGTCCATTCACTAGTGGTCACCTTCCTCGGGGGTTAGTGGCGAGCCTACGGTGACCTCCTCCTATGGGTGGCATCACGGGACCCTATAGCGCTTTTTAGGTCTGACTTATCGCCTAGTTTTCTTCGAAAAGTCTAGAGTTCAAATAATTGGGTCGTCCCTTGTCTAGGCCAAATTCAGCTATTAGACCTTACGGTCATAGGTCGATGCATGCAGTGAGATTCATCCTCTCCAAGATCCATATATAATCACAACCGATTAAAGACTCTAATAAGAAAGGAGACCACTTGCTTATCCCCTTGCATCTGTTGACATACAACCATCTTCTTCATCTAATTGCCTTCTCTTTCCATCTCTCTTTTCTTTCCCTGAGAACATTATTTAAAGTCATATGATTGGGCACATAAAATTTATGGGCGACTTTAATAGCTATACTTAGAATATATGAATCTCTCATCTGTAATTGTAAAGTATGATAAAAGATGGTTTCATAAAAATATGCCACCATATAATTAGAAATAATAACTTAAGTTTGTGCCGTCATCTTTCTACCACACTTATTTTGACCTTCTATTTTGAGTATAACTAATTCAGATAAAATGATGGTAAAAAATAGGAGATTTGTCAATCAATCTCTAATTTTGTGAGATTTATTTTTAGATCCCTAAATTATATAGTTATAAAAAAAGAGACTTATATAATTTTGAGAAGGATTACATATTAATAAACATCTAAAAATAAATCTCACAAAATAAAAAATTGGTGGATACTTTTTCCTAAAAATATGACATGCTCATCGAAATATAATTTTTATATGAGAAATATTTGATGTGCACCATTTGAAAAGGATATGCGTTTATATATATCATCTGATAATTAATATTCATCACATCAATATAATTGTTCACATCACCGAGTACAATCACGAGTAATTTGTATGTTGGTGTGAACTCACCCGCCAGGCTAACAGGGCCAGATGAGCCGAATGCCACCCGCGTCTTATCCAAGGTGACTGCTTGGTCTCCCGCTGCCGCCTAAGTTTGAAGAAGACTTGAGCACGTCTGACAGCGTCGGCGTGTTGACTTGGGGCTCCATCTACTCCGATCGTAATTTTAAGTCGGCATCCGGGGACTCCCAGGGTGCCCTCTCGCAAGAGGCTACGCCGACGAGCAGATCTGCGAGATTCTATACTTCGTAGGATCTACGGTGGGGAAGGGAAGGAGCAGGACCTTCGATCGAGTTTGCGGATGGAACGGAGTAACCCGCTGGGCCTCCTCTCCCCTGGCTCCCCGCCGTCGCCGCTCTGGTCTCGGGCGTCCTCATCCTCCTCCCTCTCCTCTTCTTTCCGCGCAGAGTCCTTCGACTTCCGTGCTTACCCTCCACAGTCTGAGCTGGAGGAAGTCCCCTCTCTCCGGTGGCTTCCAGGAGATCTCTCCCCGCCCGCTGCTTCCACCCGCAGGTCGGCAACAGAGAGAAGCTGGAGGTGAGTAAGAAAGCGAGCAACCCTCTGTACGTCTTTCTGTCGACACGGAGTTGAATTGGATGTTCCAAATAGCCCATGCGGTCTGGCGACTGGCGGTGATTTTGGATTTTGTTATCCACCTTCCTGGGCATGTCCCTGGCAGTGTTTAATACCTCTTTCGTCAAACCGTGCTTACCATCTCTCGTAATGGCATGCAGCGAAGGGTACATACAACTCTGTAAGGGGCACCGGAAGGCGAGTGATGGGAGAAGCTTCGCTTTCAAGGACTCCATTAATGGTCAGATGTGTTTGTTCCTGCCAGTGTACGCGCTCATGGTAGAGAAGACGAAGGGCAGTTCTGGAGATGCACTGACGCGTACAAAGAAGGAAAGAGGTTAGCTCTATTGCTTAACCTTCCTTATTTCTTGGGCAAATCCCATCTTGACGACCATATCAATTCTTCAGTCATCTTTACGTGTGTACGTGTATGTGAATAAATGCCAAAATGGAGATTCTCCAAGTGTGCTCACACATGAATCCTAGCAATTTACCTAAGACCTCTCTCAAACGGGTCATATGGATAGTTCGACTGAGAACTGTAATTAGTGCAAATTTGGGGGGACATGGCGGGCATTACATGGGAGAGCTACTGGCCTGCTACTTTTTGCTAGTTGCTATAAGTCCCTCTCGTTACCTTTGATAGCTAGCAGATTCCAAGTCCACCTCTCGGGGTAGAACATGCACAGATTCCAAGTACCCTTCGTTCTAATCAGTCTCACCCTAGCTCAATTATGCACCTTTTTGTTTTGGTTTACACATTCCTAGACTGAGTGTATGTAATGCACGCACATGTTCTTCAGATCCATGCACGCTGTTGAGCTCCTCCGAGGCTACTACTTGGACATCCGCTGGACGGTCGACGTTGCCCCGCTTCCCTCCGCCACAGAATACGCCGTCCACCTGGTGTTCAGATTTTCCGAACGATCTTTTGGCTTCGGACTACAAGAAGCTTCGCTAGAGATCGGAGCCCAAACCTCTAAGCAAAACATCTGCCTGCAACCAGAAGTGTGTGGGATCGCAGGAGGAGCCGCCAGGATAGCCGAGATCGCCATGGTACCGCAGGAGTATGCGGATGGGTGGATGAGCATAGAGATGGGCCGGTTCTTCATGGAAACGAGGAGCTCCGGGGAAAGTAAGCTGTTCGTGGGTTTGACCGAGGGAGGGAAGGTGGACCGGAATAGGATGAGCTGGGGAGAAGAAATGGACGTTCTTCGCTGGAAAGAAGGGCTTGTGATAGGGGGTGTCTTGGTGAAGACAACGGTGATGGATCATGGCGCGGGGGGTCTTGTCCGCAGACTCGGTTCGTTAGCTCTCGATAAATCCAAAGGTTTTCGTCAGCAGAGAAAGCGAAACTAAGCAGAAGCAGAAGCATCGATCTCATCTGTATAATGAAGTGATTCTTTCATCTGGTCACCTTTGTTTTTGTTATTGTGTGTTCTCACCGTGGGAATATCCCATCTTGTGGGAGCCTCATCAGCAGAAACGGTGCTGTTGACAGTTGATTTGTTGTGTGCTATAGATCTCCATTAATGCCCGCCAATGTAATTTTACACATAATAACAAGAGGGAGATAGATATCACTACAAGACAAAAGACATATGTCAGCGGCTAAGGCCGTTGACAAAAATATAAATCCGTTGACAAAGACATATGTCAACGGCTACACTCCGTTGACAAAGCCGTAGACATCGCCGTCGTTGACTTATCATAAAAAATTTATGTCAGCGGCTGGCACCCGCTGACAAAAAAAATTTATGTCAGCGGCTGGCACCGCTGACAAAAAAAATTTATGTCAGCGGCTGGCACCCGCTGACAAAAAAAATTTATGTCAGCGGCTGGCACCGCTGACAAAAAAAATTTATGTCAGTGGCCTTAAAACTGTTGACAAAAAAAATTTATGTCAGCGGCTGGCACCCGCTGACAAAAAAGATTTATGTCGGCTGTGACAGCCGCTGACAAATATTAATTTTATCTTTTGTCAGCGGATTCAGCCGCTGACAAAAGTTTGTATATTTAAAAAAAAAAATCTTTTAAACATCGCTTACCAGGGCCATCAGGTTCTTTAGTGTGGCCCTCAGGGCATCAGGTGGAGAGAATTTAAACTTGGGTTCTTCCTCCTTTTGCGGCTGCGAACCGGATTCCTTCGCCACAGCCTTTAAAGAAAGAGAGATCAGTAGGTCAGACTTGTGTTTTGTAACTCTCATATTCTTCACCGGACCTCCTGATTGGTTTCACAAAAGATATGGCAAGAGAGATGGAGAGAGGCCTCTATAATTGAAGAAGGCGTACCTTTCCTGTTTCTTTCATCCTTTCATTTTTCGTAACGGTTGATCCAAAAACCAGCTTTCCCGAAGGCTGGGAGGATGATGCACTTGTCGAAGAAGAGGCTGTTCCATTAGCATTACTGCCTGGTTGCAGTTCTTTTAAAGCAGATGAAACTGGTATTTCTGAATCTTTCCATTTAGGCGCCTAGCTACACCTGTGAATGGCTGAACTTGGTTCTGATTTGGCAGCTCCTCGACTGAAAACATCGGAAACGGACGCATTTCATATTATCAGTTGATGAATGATCTGAAGCATATCCAGTGAATGACAAATGCCACCATTTGATTCTATATCAAACATGTAAATAGATATAAGGTAAAGCCAGTTTTCGTAACATGAACACCACCACACAGAAGAGAGACAATGAGGCAAGAAAAGACCTTGGGATGGAGCCGCAATTGGCGCAGATTTGACCGTTTTTTCAGGTTCTTTGTAGTCAAGCGGAGGTGCAAAATCCACTTCACAGTCTGTCTCAATAATGCTCACTGCAGCAGAGGGCTTTGTTTCGACTATATCTATGTAGTATTTCTTATTGTTATAGGCTACCATAATAGTGTCACCAGTTGTCAAACAAGAGAAGCTTCTCAATGATATCTCCAGGCTGCAAGAGGAAATTGGCAATTTCACAGTCAGTGCTGTCACATGACGACACACCGACACATATAGAGAATACAAGCTAAATCGAAACTCCGCAGAATAGGACACTTACATGGCCTTTGGGTTCGAAATATCCAAGAAGTCTGTGGTATGAGGCTGCAGTTTAACGTATGTGCCCTTTGGAAGAGTTGCACTCTTTATACACACCACATCTCCTTCTTGGAGTAGGTTTTGCATCATCTTGAGGTTCAAAAAAAAAGCAAGCCCATCAATCACATCATACACATGGAAGAGCTACCAATCTCTGTGTAATTTGACTAGCCAACTAGGATACTCACCCAGTATGGCAAATAGACCATGCCTTCCTCAGCAATAAACTCGAGGACACCACAATGAGAAACTCGCTGTGTTGAGGAGTTTGTGAGTTCAAAGAGCATCAACTGAATGCAAGAAAAGAAAGAAAAAGAAGTTAAATATGAAGCAAAATGCAAGAAAAGAAAGAAAAAAATGATTAAGAGGCCACATACTTTTGTCGCCATTTTCAAGCTGGGGCTGCAAAGAAAGAAAAGAAATCCAACTATCAACTGAATGAAGATATCAACTGAAATTACAGAATAAAGAACCAGAAGCAACAAAGAACATATCATCACAAACAGATAAAGACGGAAGAAAACACCTATCAACTGAATGAAGATATCAACTGAAGTTACAGGATAAAAACCAAAAGCAACCAAGCACCTATCAACCATGCACTCATTATAACAATAGCCACCAGAATTCTAGGGAGTTAAGAGGGAAAATATTACCAGTCATTTCAATGCATGCTGTCTGATTCAGTAGACAAATTATATGGCAGAAACAAAATATTGAGAATTAATGAACCTTCTTTTCTGATTTGTTGATAAGCAGGCGAAATAGTAAAAAGAAAAAATAATAACAAAAAATGACTTTTTGCTTCTATCATGAATGGAAAAGGTCACAAATGATCATTATCATAAACTTTTTTAGGAGGGCGAGAGGGAAAGTGAAATGGGGAAGAAAGAGACAAAAAGGTAACATGACCAATATGAATGATGCCTACATATAACTCCGAATCCGATGAGAAGGTGTTCTGGAGAACTCAGAGGATCTCAGACAGCATAGCACAGCACAAGATTGATAACATTGGTTAGATATGTTGGTAGTCAGGGAATACCGTGTGCCATTCTATTTTGTCTTTTACAAATTACACTTACATCTTAAGCATATGTGGTATCAAATATTTTCTGGAAGAATGATATCCATGGTAACCAGATTTCTAATGGACAAACAAATAGCAATACATGGTGAATGGAGACCAACAATATGAACAGTGAAAATTCCACGGAGTTTTCCAGTACAGTTCTCATACATTTGATGCCAAAACATCAAAGACAACATAGTATGATCAGTCATTTAGCTCATTGCAACAAATAAAATAGAACATAAGCATTATCAAAAAATTTCATTGAGAGATGACAAACCTTATCAATGAATGTTGTAGGATAAACTGGTAGTTGATGGTGCAGCATAATCTGTCGATTCATCGAACACCTCTTCTGCGGGGGGTGATGCACCTTGTGTTTCAGATTGCTGAGTAACAGGGCTCTCACTAATGTGATCCTTTTGCTTCTGAATTTTGACTTTGCTTTGTTCCTGTAGGATGCAGTGGACGGGAGATTGAGGGGAGGTCTGACCCAAGTTCCTGCTAGCAGTTGCAGTGTCCCCTGGTTCTTTGTTGTGCAGTGGCTCTGTCAAACCGTCAAGCATCTTGTGTGCCCTGTTGATGGCGTTGGCAGCTGCCTGTTTAGCTTTAATGGGAGCGACATTAATGGACATGGGACTGCTTTTCTGACTGCCAAGCTGTAGAGGGGTTCCATTTCCACAGTCAGATTTGGTGTTCTCATTATTTTGGGTTCCTTCCCCAGTCTTGCCATCAATGCCACGTGGGGGTTCCTGGTCATAAATGTTGAGGTCGCTGGTAGTTGGCCCATGCAGGGACTGGTTCTGGTGCTCATGCAAGTTGGCATTCGATTCCTTCTGAAGAGTAGAGGATGTTTCATCTTTATGTCCATGTTTTACTGGCCTCCAGGCAGTGGTTCTAGGGGCATCTGGTTTTTGTGGGGGGTCTTCCCGAGTACTGTGAGCTGTGAGCTCTTTCTTCTCCGAGGCAGCTTGTCTACAGTTCTTATTGCAGTGTCCCAACCTTGAGCAGAACGTGCAGAATAGAGGGGGAGCTGGATAGATGATGGGCTGCCATTCGCCTCCTGCTCCAACCCCAACCCAGACCCGGTCTGGTAGCTTCTTAGAAACATTCAGTTGGACGCAGACCACTGCAGCATCAGCTCAAGGGAGGGGATTCACAAGCCATTCGAAGAGGGAGAGGGTGTCTGAGGGCCGAGAGAGAGAGAGAGAGAGAGAGAGAGAGAGAGAGAGAGGACCTGTAGATCCGGTTGGAGATAGCCGGAGGAGGAGGCAGTCGGGGCGAAGGGGACTGGATCGACCTAGCCGGAGGAGGAGGAGGCCGGCGCGGAGGACTGGATCGACCTCGCCGGAGGAGGATGCGGCCGGCGTGGGGGCGGCTGGAGCACGAGCGGAGGCCGTCGACGCGGAGGCGGCGCGGGAGCAGGGGGAGAAGTCCGATTGGGGGCGCAGGGGGGTAAGAATGCCAGGGGTGGGAGGGCGGTGCCAGGGGTGGGTGGGTCGCAGTGGGGTAAGAATGCCAGGGGTGGGAGGGCGGTGCCAGTGGTGGGTTAAAAATATATGTCAGCGGCTAAAAGCCGCTGACATTACTTTAAATTAAATATTACATAATAAATATGAATATATATATATATATATATATATATATACATATTACATAATAATATATGAATTTAAATATATATATTACACATAATATCTTAATTTTACTTTATCAATATTCATTTTATGTATGAATAATAATATAGAAATATCAAATAGAATAAATATATTAATAAACAATATTTAAATCTACATTATAATATGAATTTGGTATAATCTAAAATAAAATAATTTTGAGTTTAACAGGTTTTTGTCAACGGCTTCTCTAAACCGTAGACAAATATTTACCTTATGTCAACAGGTAGCGACGCCTGTTGACATAAAAACCTTTTCTCAGCGGTTTATGGAAGCCGCTGACACAGGTTCGTTGACAAATGTCTTCCATCTTGTAGTGTATACTGCTTTTATGTTGGTCCCATGTGTTCACTACAAGAAAAATAGCATATATCAGCGGCCGTAGGTCGTTGACAAAAATAGAAAACCGGTTGACATATGTCAACGGCATGAGTCCGTTGACAAAGTCGTCGACATCTTGGTCGTCGATTTATCATATGTCAACAGAAAATGAAGCCACTTACAAAAAGTTCATTTATCTACGGCGACCGGCGTTGATAAAAAACTTTTATGTCAGCGGCCTAGAAATCGTTGACAAAAAAAATTTATGTCAGTGGCCTTAAAACTGTTGACAAAAAATTTTGTGTCAGCAGCCTCAAAACCGCTGACAAATGTTACATTGTCAACAGATACATAGCCGCTGACAAATGTGGGAATATCTTTTGTCAACGGGTTTCAGTCGCTGAAAAATGTTTATATAATTTTTTTTAAAAAAATCTAATTTTTGTTTGTACAAAATACCTCAATATACAACAAGAAAACAAGCATACAATAAAACTAAAATAAATCTACATCATACTCAATTCATATAACATCAAAGTCTCTAAATACTCAATTCATACAACATCAAAGTCTCTAATTAATGTCATCAAAATATCTATCTATCAATCATCATCATCATAGTCATCTCCCTCCGCATCAGTATCTACGTGGTCGTCCTCTGGTGCTCTCAGTGGAGCTGACGCAGCAAATCTTTGACTAGTCTGAAATTGAGTCATGAATGTACTCATCTGCAGCATCTGTCTACGTATGTCATCCATCTTAGACTCTCGTTTACGCAACTGCTCCAACTCCCTCCACATTTCATCCATCTCTGAGTCCCGTCTGCGCGCAGCTTCTCAACCTCCATTCTGAGAGTGTTTTCGATGTTGCTAATCTGTTGCTGATAGTCAGTGGAGCTCGGACCTTCTCTTGTCCCATACCATGTGCGACGTGTCTCCCGACTGTCTCTGCAACGAATGCGACCAGATTGGTCCTTCCTCATAACTGAAACGAAAGTCGCCTCAGCGGAAATGAGAGTACTCCCACTCTCACTATCTAGTGAAGTAGCAGACAACTGAATCATCCTCTCCTGCATCAAAAATTTTAAAAAATTTATTTTTTACAATAAAAAAATATCACGTAAACATTAATTCTAAACTTTAAAAATATACTTACATATCGACTCCTACTCTCATCATCTACCCACTGCTCAGTACCATCAGGTAACTCTTTGCATCTGTCAATTTTAAAAATCTCCACACGATTGGGTTCACGATCATGAGCAAGGTGCTATTCACATGTGTTAAAGAGAGTAAGAACTAAGTAAATATTAAATTGACAGTAAATATTAACTAAATATTTAACTTACAAAATCATCCTTCAATTGATAATGACTCTTCCTGCCCTTTCTATATGGCATAGATTGATGAGACCGATTTACCTTATTACGATCAATGATATTCTGCCAACAAATATTTTAAATGTTAAAATAAAAAATGAAGATGTACTATAAAACTTTATTATTACCTGCTCATCCGAAGTGTTCCATTTTGCACACATTATCTGCCAATCATACTGATTAACACCAGCTGGAACTGAGGCAATGGCATCCTCGAAAGACTTGCCTGTATAATGCTGTATAGAGACATAATTTTTTAGTTCCACATTAAAAGTAGTGAAAATAAATGTGCTTGTAAATAAGACAAATAAATGTGCATTGTTATCGAGCCTGTTGTGCTGTGTCCAGGAAGGATAAATGGAGTGTGAGGACCAAATCAAAGGGCTTCAAGAGAGATGTGACGATCAGATCATCCCCATATAATTTCATGAATTATATATCTATTTTGGTGATTAACAAAATCATAACAATTAGTATCTAACAATTTTTATGAAGCTTAGTCATAGGAAATAAACTAGGCAAAATCAAGCAAAGACTTGTAGTAAATCCTTACACTGTTGTTTTTATTTTCAGAGCATGAAATTTCTCTAAGTATACATCAACTCGCTTTGAAGCATAACGATTTCATAAGTATCATATCGTTTTTGGGTTTATATCGATTTCGATCTCAGAACGATTCGTTAAGTGATCGCATCGATTTCGATCTCAGAACGATTCGTTAAGTGATCGCATCAATTTCGATCTCAGAACAATTCGCTAAGTGATCGCATCGATTTCGATCTCAGAACGATTCGCTAAGTGGTCGCATCGATTTCGATCTCAGAACGATTCGCTAAGTGGTCGCATCGATTTCGATCTCATAACGATTTGATTACACACAACGATTCTGTTTCATAACGATTCGATAAGTGAGTATAACGATTTCAATCTCACAACGATTTCGTAAGTGAGCATAACGATTTGCTCTCATAACGATTCGATAAGTGAGTATAACGATTTCAATCTCACATCGATTTGATAAGTGAGAACAACGATTTGCTCTCACATCGATTTTATTTCACATCGATTTGATAAGTGAGAACATCGATTCGGTTTCACATCGATTTGGTAAGTGAGAACAACGACTTGATCTCACAACGATTTGTCTCTTATAACAATTTGATTAGTTTCACATCGATTTGGTATTTACATCGATTTGACAAGTTTCAACAATGACTTGGTCATTGTAATGACTTGATAAGTTGCACAACGATTTGCTTGCTGTAACGATTCGATAAGTCACAACATCGACTTGGTCAAATATCGATTGTTCACAATGACTTGCTCATAACGATTTGCTTACACTGTCATAACGATTTTATTATGAGTATATAACGATTTGTGGTATATCGATTTGGTTATGAACGTGCAACGATTCACATGAACAATGACTCATTCACACAACGATTCTATAAGTCATGTTCATATCAATTTCATTAGCTATAACAACTTGATATTCAAATATTTGACAAGTCAAACTCATCCGTGTATTTCTCTGTATCCATGCATTAAATATAACCGTACATTTCTCTGCACGATGCATGTCCAGATATCTTCTATTCTTATGCTTCTGCATGTAATATCTTTTTGAAAATATAGAATGGAATTTCTATTTTGATGTATTCTCACTCTAACGTTGACTGACAACAAAAGACAACTTAGCTATCTACATTTTAGCATTTAATGTGTGCAGCTCTCTGACAGCATGACTCTATACAACGTTGGATAAAGTAAAAGCTGGAGGATATCAAGAAGGTTTTTCTTCTTACGTGCATGGAACGCAAAGAACCGTTGACTGCAAAGGAAAGCCATGCAGTCTAACGTTCTCTGAACATAGAGACAACAGATACTTCAACGACTACATTTTTCAAAGAAGATATAAATAGAAGACTGGTGCCTACGTGAAGATAGACATCTTGAGAATTCAAAATCTGCAAGCACCATAGAAGAGCTCAAGTCTCACTCCATTGTTTGTTAGTAGCTCCTCTCTCTGTGTCTAGTAGAACCTGAGAGAACTTTTGTGAACTGAGAGTATTCTTCTTTGTAGATCTTTTCCTCTCAGTCTTCGCTTCGGATTAAGCACTGTGCTATTAGCTTAGTCCAGGGGCGTATCATCCCTGAAAAATCTTTGGTTATCCCTTCGTGTTGAAGGAAGACCTAGGGGTTCCAGGGCCTTCGTGTTGAAGGAAGACCTGGAGGGTTCCACGGTGTTGTATTCTTCGAGTGTTGAAGAGAAGACCAGCGCGGCTGGGTATGTAAGTGTCCTTGAGGGCGACTGTACCATTGGGTAGTGAATCCTAAGTTGTCATGCCCCGCCAATTTAGCAGCGGAATAAATCGGCGAGAACGTGAACCAAGTACATAGTAGAGAAAATGTACAACAATGAATAATTCAGAGCATCTATTGAATAATAAATTGAAAATAAACTCTTCATTTCATTGAAATTCCACTAAGACTATTATAACCACTAATTCGGAGCCATACATAGGGCTCAAAGACATCATTACATTGAAAAGAAATCTAAAGTATAACTACTAGACTCCAGGGTACTAAGGTAACTTCTGAGTGACTTCAGGTCGCTCATCACTCTAGTCCTGTCCCATTGGTGTGTGTGACGTCAAAGTCCTTTACTTGAGACACACAAGACAAATAACGAAGGGTGAGCGATAACGCCCAATAGGACTTAAATCTCAGACTCAAGCAGGCTTTAAATAATTAAGCATTTAAATGGCAGAGTAACTAATGATAGAGAGAGTCACGTAAAGTTGTGAATGTAATAGCACAAGTAACATGGTTCAAATAGCAGATGAATCAAGTATAGCACGATGACCAAAGTCAAGTCACGATAGAAAATGATAACAACGCAATAGCAAGTAGCGACAGTGTTAAGTAATAGCAAGCGGTATATGTAGCAAGGAGAGAGAAATTAGTTGGCCATATAGAGAGTAAATGGTGTTTTGGTTATCCGTAGATAGCCGAGAGAGAGAATATAGCACTTTTGTTGTCGAAGACAACAAGGGAACATGGCACTTTGTTGTCAGAGACAACGAGAGAATATGGCACTTGTTTTAAATGGCACTTGGATGTAATGCCAACATCCTGATCATGTTAACTCCCGCGGGCAAATGGCACTTTCGGGCAATCTCCCCAGGACCAGATCGGGCCCTATTGCACTGGCATAATTATGTGTTTAATGGCACTTGGATGTAATGTCGACATCCTGATCATTTAACTCCGCGGCAAATGGCCTTTTCGGGCGCTCCTCCCAGGACCAGATCAGGGCCTATTGCGCAGGCATTAGTTATTTTTGTTTATTTGTCAACAAGCAATTGATGGCCAATAGAGAGTACCAAGAAGTACATAAGAGCACTAGATGAATAGACGAGATAGTAGAGTGAACGTGAATAGATGAGCGAATAGAGTATAGATGAGAACTAATGGACATTGCACGTAACACGTCGAGTAAACAGGCGATAGTAACAGTTGCACAACACTCGCATGTGGTGTTGGCAGTCAGGTGGAACTCACGATCTTTCCGCTGGCCATGTTATGCACAAGTCCAGAGGTCCGACGTGATTCGAGGTAAGAACGAACTTCTAATAGCCGTTTGGATCATATCGATCCCTAAAGGTGTAATAGGTGTTAGGGTACAACCGGCTCATCGACCATGTGGGAATCCATGATCAGAGGAGACTTACAGAGGCCTTGTGCAAGGGTTCACTAGTTTGGCGAAAGGAATATCCGACGGAGAGTTCACCACAAGCCAAGTAAAGTGTGTATATAAAAACAGGTGCTCGACGTTCTAGAGGAATTTCAGAACAGTGGAGCGTCGATATCGGTATATAAACAATGCAAGAAACGAATACAAGTCCTTAAAATAGGGCAATTAATATACTTTATTGCAATAAATTACCAGATACATTATGAGATATTTTATGCCAGATTTCAGCCATATATGGATGGTTCATGTGCGTGCATGTGTAAGAGAAATCATAGACAGAAAGGAAGCCGTGAACATGTATTTTAAAGCATTTAATATAGCTCCATTTTAAAACAGGTGTTTTTACTGCATGTATGACTGTTAAAAAGGCGTTATTACTGCATGTATGACTTTTACCGCAAGAAAGTGAGAGCAATAAATTTTATGGGTTTTCATCAAAAATCATGTGAATGCGACGTAGGCCAGTAAGGGTCGCGATAGGGTCAAGGCAGATAGCGACAGGGGGTTACACAGAAGGCGACGGGACAGGCTTTCAGATTGCGACAGGGGTAACAAGGGTCGCGACAGGTCGGTCAGGACAGGTGTTCAGATCGCGACGATGTAGCATGTCGCGATCAGATCGCGACGGTTATGGCTGTCGCGATCAAACCTCAGAACGCTGCCTATCGGGCCGTCGTGTTCTCAGGTCTATGGCCTGAGTCTGACAAAGTTCGCTCTGTCTTAGATTGCGGTCCAAAATATCAGATTTTGATATAGGGTCGTTCAGAAAATCATAACTAATTGTATACACGATGAAAAATCATGAAACTGGTAGCAAATGAAACTAGACATGTGAGAGTACTTACACTAAATAAGGAATTGAAGTTGGACATGATCTCGGCATGCTTCATTATTTTTAAACATGACGAACATGAAACAGTACACAATGAGATCAAAGAATAAATTCGAGCAGTAGGATGGATAAAAATTAGGGCTTTCAGGGGCAAAAGCTGCCTAACATCCATCAGTAACTCCAGTAAAAGTTTCATACCATGGGGTCGAGTGTACATGGAGAACAAGATTTAAGATGAAGGGTCGGGGTCATGAGAGTTACAGAACTTTAAATTCAAGAAGAAAATATTGGCTGATGGAAAATTATGAAACTTGAGAGTATTGTTCCTGATGCATGGAACGATCTACAGTCAAAATTTCATTAGTTTTGCTAGTGAGAATGCCTACCTTGACTCGTTTTACTCTTCTAGGGCAAGAACTTGAAGAAATCGGGAGAAGCTTGAGAGATCCTTCTTTCCCACGAATTCTCCTCCTCTTTGGCCCCCCCTCCTAGTCCAGCAAACCCCTTGGCACGAGCTTGAGAGAGTATTTAAGCTTCTCCTCTTCTATTTCTATTTGGACTATAACTCCTATTAAATTCCGAAATTCCTATTTTCCTCTCCCCTTTTAAGCAAGGATCTTCTATTTGGGTTGGGAGAGAGGGGATTCGTAGCCAACCCATTAGGGTAGGTTAGGAATCCCAATCCAACTAAAGCTTCTATTTTGATTGCATTAAATACCTCTTTTCTATTTAAGTAATATTTAGTTACGAATTTGGGTATTTCTCTATTATTCCCCTTTTTAAAATCTCTACTTTACCCTACTAATTTTTGATGGGTCAATATAACAAAGCCCATTACTCCTTTTTCTTTTAATGGGTTTTGATTATTTACCTTTTACATCATCCATTTATTCAAGATTTTTATTATACTATATTTTTCCTTACTTGAATTTATTCTTGGGCTATGGGAGGTCCATTGGTCCAATTCGATAATGGGTAATCATACATGTTGTTGGAAGTCTCTCCGACATATTCGTTGAATTTACGGGCGCGTTATTTTCCGTGTTAACGGTTTTTGACCTAGTTTCCTAATTAGATAATTAGTCACATTGTGACATATGCTTGACCAATCTGATTTTTCGTTGCACGAATTTCTTCGTTGAACACTTAGGAATAATGTCTAGGGTTGATTTATAATTTTATGGAATTTTTTCGATGTATTTGTGCACATATGATAATGGTACGTATGTTTCTATTATTTCATTTTTAAGGAAATTATCATTGAATTTTTAAGTATTAAATTTTCCAGGTTGCTACATACGTTGTTGCTCAGGGAATGGACGTAGGACTCCTGTGGAGAGGAGGTCCGAACCAGATAAATAAAATCTTGTGTAGTGTGATTGCTTGCTTTGTGTTGGTTATTTACTTTTCACTAACGCTAACAATCATCAAAGTGCTGTTGTGTGAACATTTTTGTGGACAGGTTTTAAATAACCAATTTTAAAGAATCCCATTCACCCCCCCCCCCCTCTGGGCTTGCTAGCTGGACAACAAGTGGTTATCAGAGCTAGTCTCTTCGACAAAGAAGAAGATCCAACGATCTGAAGAGGAAAGATCAAATGCCAGCCCAAGGTCACTTCGAAGGTCAGTCAGTAAACAGGCCACTGTGTTCGATGGTGAAGACTACACATATTGGAAAACAAGTATGGAATTCTTTCTGCAGGTCTTGACTATCAAATCTGGTCGATAGTTGAAGAAGGAGATCTTCTGGTCACGAATGAAAAGGATAAATGTATGGGAGATGACAAGAAGAAGATTTCTTTGAACTGCAAGGCCAAGAGTATCCTATGTTGTGCTCTTAGCAAGAAAGAGTTCAACCGCATATCAGCCTGCAAATTTTCCATGGAAATGTGGGAAAAGTTAAGGATCACTTATGAAGGCACTAAAAAGGTAAAAGAAACCAGAATCGATATTCTGGTAACTCAATATGAAAGATTTCAGATGCAACCCGGTGAAACAATTACACAGATGTACAGTAGGTTCACCGACATCACTAATGGATTGGCTGGTCTTGGTAAGACCTATCAGATAGGAGACATGGTTAGGAAAATTCTCAGATCCTTATCTGCCTCGTGGACTCCAAAAGTAACAGCAATAGAAGAGGCTAACGACTTGAAGATAATGTCGTTAGAGAAACTCATTGGGTCCCTTATGGCCTATGAGATTAACATGGAAAGGCTGGGAGAATCATCTAATAGAAAGAAGCATTCCAACGCACTCAAGGCAGAAGAAGACACATCAGAAGAAGGCTCATATAGTCAAGAAAGCATGAACAACAGTGAAGATGAAGAAGCAATGCTATCCAGAAGTTACAACGCATCTTGGCTAAGAAAAAGAAGTATCAGTCCGGAAGAAGATATTTCAAGAAGGGAAAAGATTTCAAAAGGTCAGAAGTCAAGATGCAAAGAAGACTGAACCGATTTGCTATGAATGCAAGAAGCCCGGACATATCAAGGCAGAATGTCCGAAGCTCATGAAAACTGAGTTCAAAAAGAAAGACAACACCAGAAGACCCAAAAGATTTAAGAAGAAAGCCATGGCAGCAGCATGGGACAACAGTAGTGACTCGGACAGCGAGTCAAGCTCAAGCATGAAGAAGAAGAAGAAGAAGCCAACCTGGCATTCATGGCCAACGTCGAAGACAAGGTAACATCAAACTCATCTTTCTCTTCGTGCAATGAATCTGATTCTGATAATTAGAAGAAGTTTTTAATGAACTGTATTGTAAATATAAAGAAGTATGTAAATCACTAAAAGCCATAAGAAAAATCTTGCATGCTTAGAAAATACTAATTCAGACTTAAAATCTGAAAATGAGCAAAGGAAAAACAAATTACTGAACTAAAAAGGAGAAATGAATTGTTATGTGAAGATTTGAAAAATAAAAATGAACAAATAGCGAGTTTGGAAAACCAAGAAACTGTAAATAAATTAAAACAAGAAGTTAACACTTTAACAACATAAAATGAAAAATTGTCAAGCACACTAGAAAAATTTACTAATGGCAAAACAACATTAATATTAAAAGGTGCTAGACGGTCAGGTAAAAAGAAACATGGATTAGGTTATATCCTCCCGATAATGAGGAAACAGTAGTATATTAAAACATATCCAACTCCTAAATTTGTACCTGAACAAGACAACATATAAATCAAATTTTAAATACATTCCAACTGAAAAATAAAAAAATGTCTTGCTGTAGCCATTGCAATAAGTTAGGACACATTAAAATATCATGTCCAACTAAACATAAAATATGGATAATTAAAAGAAAAATTGATGATACTAACCAACCAGGACCCAAAAGAACTTGGGTACCTAAAGCTTAATGTTTTTAATGCAGGGAAACCTTCGAGCATCCAAATGGTACTTGGATAGCGGATGCTCAAGGCACATGTCAGGGAACAGAAAGTTATTCTCACATCTTGAAGCTAAGAAGGAACAGTCACGTATGGAGACAATGGAAAAGGGACTGTGATAGGCAGTGGATCAGTAGGCAGTAAAGACAAAACTGTTATCGAAGATGTGCTATGCGTCAAGGACTAAAGCACAACCTTATTAGTATCAGCCAGCTGTGCGATAAAGGACATCAGATCAGATTTCAAGAGTCAAAGTGCAGTATTATAAAGGATGGTGCAGTCATTTTGAAGCTAACAGAAAAAGAACCTGTATGTACTTTATTTGGAAGAACTAAAGGATCAGGACATATGTGGCAGCAAATAAGAGCAGTCAACAGATCTCTGGCACCGAAGACTGGGCCACTGCAGCTTGGATGGCATGAGAAAGTTGATCAAGAGAAGCTTGGTGGAAGGCCTACCCAAAGTAGTACAAAAATGATTGGTGTCTGTGGACCGTGTGCAAAAGGTAAGCACACCAAGTCATCCTTCAAGTCAAAGACTGTGGTAACAACCTCTAAACCCTTAGAACTTCTACATATGGATTTATTTGGCCAATGAGGACCACAAGTCTCGGGGAAAGAACTTTGGATTTGTTATAGTAGATGACTACTCCAGGTTTACATGGGTTCTTTCCTAGAACACAAGGATGATACTTTTGAGAGTTTTGTAGTTTCAGCAAGAAAGTTCAAAAGGATAAGAAGTATAGCATCATTAGTATCCGATAGATCACGGAGGAGAATTTCAGAATGAGAGCTTTGCAAAATTCTGTGATAGCCAAGGAATAGAACACAACTTCTCAGCACCAAGGACACCACAGCAAAATGGAGTTGCTGAAAGAAAGAATAGAACCCTATTGGATATGGCAAGGACAATGCTATCAGAATATGATTTGCCAAGGTACTTTTGGCCGAAGCCATCAACACAGCTTGTTACATAATCAACAGGGTAATGATCAGGCCAATCTGAAGAAGACTTCATATGAGCTATACAAGCAGAAGAAGCCAAAAATCAGCATTTCAGAATTTGGATGTCCATGCTTCATCCACAACAACGGCAAAGAGATATTGGTAAGTTAGACTCCAAATCAGATGAAGGTATTTTCATGGGGTATGCTTCCAAACCCAAAGGATATAGAGTATTAACAACGAACTTATTAATGAGCAATCAGTGCATATTATTTTGATGAAACTAACCTTCCTTGAGAAAGGAAGTAGATAGTGATGTTGATGATACAGATGAATGTCCAAGAAGCTAAAGAACACATCTATTGAGGATAAGGAAGATCCACCCTTGGAAGATCTACAACAAAAGGATACATCACACGACAATCTTCCAAAAGAATGGAGGTATAAGAAGGATCACCCACTGGAAACATAATTGGAGATCCATCTGTTGGGGTAAGAACAAGAGGTAATGTAATTCCATGTGATTATTAGCTTTTGTATCACAAATAGAGCCTAAGACGGTCAATGAAGCACTGACTGAGGAATCTTGGATATTAGCCATGCAAGATGAACTAAATCAGTTCAAGAGAAACCAAGTATGGTCCCTGTTCCGAGACCATCAGATCATCCTGTGATTGGCACCAAATGGGTGTTCAGAAAAAATTGGATGAAGCTGGTGTGATCATAAGAAACAAGGCCAGATTGGTAGCTCAAGGCTATTCCCAAGAGGAAGGCATAGATTTCGATGAAACCTATGCACCAGTGGCTAGACTTGAGGCAATTAGGATTTTACTTGCATATGCTTCTGCATTAAATTTAAAACTCTTTCAAATGGATGTAAAATCTACTTTTCTGAATGGTTTATAAAGGAAGAGGTATATGTAGAACAACCGCTGGTTTTGATGACATGGATTTTCCAAATCATGTTTTTAAGTTGCATAAAGCCTTATGGATTAAAGCAAGCACCTAGAGCTTGGTATGAAAGGCTTAGTTCATTTTTGTTAAATCATGGTTTCATTAGAGGAAAAGTAGATAGCACATTATTCATTAAGTCTAAACTAAAAAATGTGTACTTGTTCAAATATATGTTGATGATATAATATTTGGCTCTACTGATGAATCTCTTTGCAAGTATTTTGAAAAGCTTATGCAGGGAGAATTTGAAATGAGCATGATGGGGGAGCTCAACTACTTCCTCGGATTGCAAATCAAACAAGGAAAGAAGGATCTCACATCTGTCAAGCCAAGTACACCAAAGAATTACTAAAGAAGTTTATTTGAAAACGCCAAGCCACTGTCAACACCCATGAGCACATCAACAAGGCTAGACAGTGACAAAAATGGTAAGAAAGTAGATCAGAAACTTTACAGAGGTATGATAGGTTCATTACTCTATTTAACAGCAAGTAGACCTGATATATTGTTTAGCGTATGTATGTGTGCTAGGTACCAGGCAGATCCTAAAGAGTCTCATTTAATTTGTGTTAAAAGGATCTTTAGATACTTAGCCAAAACTCATGATCTAGGATTATGGTACCCAAATTCATGTGAAATTAATTTAGTAGGATATTCTGATGCTGACTATGATGGATGCAAGGTAGATAGGAAAAGCACCAGTGGATGTTGTCAATTTCTTACAGGATGTCTGATTTCGTGGTCCTCAAAGAAGCAAAATCTAGTAGCATTGTCTACAGCTGAAGCTGAGTACGTGGCTGCTGGAAGCTGTTGTACACAACTATTGTGGATTAAACAACAACTTGAGGATTATGGACTTCAGATCAAGACAATTCCATTACTGTGCGACAACACAAGTGCAATAAATCTTACCAAGAATCCAGTCCAGCATTCAAGGACAAAGCACATTGAGGTTAGGTACCATTTTATTCGTGATCATGTAGCTAATGGTAATATAAACATTTCTTTTGTAGATACACAAAATCAGTTAGCAGATATCTTCACAAAGGCCTTACCTGAAGAGAGATTTACTTCTCTTAGAAGGGAACTAGGCATGTGTAAATTGTGAAAGATTTATCTGTATAAAACTGAAATATAAATTATTTCAGAATAACCAATTTTCTCTCCCCTGTAGTTAAGCAAAATCTCATTAAAATATTACTTGTTTCTTACTTATGAGACGGTTCGATTAATTTTAAAGTATTTATTCCTCTCGAACTGGTCACTTTGTCGTTTTCTATTATGGCGCCTCTTGTTTCGAAAAGTCACTATTCTTTTTGATAAAAATCCGAAATCTGTGTTACAACGATTCACCCTTCGTCTTCATCTCCTTCAACTTGCCTGAGGCGATACCCTATCGACTCCGGCATCGACTCTGGGATTTCAAAGCTTCCAACTCCTTCCGCGAGAAATTTCTTGAGGCTTCTGCTCCTTTCCTCATTCAATCATCCAGAAACTTTCCCCATTCAAATCCATGGCCGTGTTGTGTATCCGGCAGCGTCGGGGGCTATGGAGCTGCGTTTCTTACCGCCGAGCAGCAAGAGAGGTATACCACTGTGAAGATCAAGGTCTGTGGCAACAAGGCAGTGGACGTTGCAGACTTGCAGAAGAATGGAATGGGCAGCATCATTGCAGCAATGGAGAGGATGAAATGGACGAAGATGGCAACTCTGTCAGAGGTGAGTTATCCAGACCTAGTGAAGGCATTTTACGTTTGTTTGAAGACTGAGGAGGACGGGTCCTTGACATCCACTGTCAAAGGAACCCAGATTAAGATTACCTATGAGCTTTTGGAATCTTTATTTGGAGTTTGCACCACCGGTCACAGTGGGGTTCACACTGTGGATATCCAGGCGAAGGGATTAGGGATTGTTGGTCCCGAGTACAAACTGAAGGATGGGAAGATTGACATCAACCAGCTGAACGCATTCAACCGTCTTCTGCATTTCATTGTTTGCCAAATATTGATCCCAAGGAGTGCCACCTTTTCGACTTGTACTAAGGCGGACTCCGATATGATGTTCTGGGCTATCCAGAACCAGAGCATAAACATGGCTGAGGTTATAATAGAAAGGATGAAGTTTGCATCCGCTCAGGTTTGGGACAAGAAGAGCAAGCTAAATGTGTCCCTACCATATGCACATCTGCTCACCAAGGTATTTCAACATTTTGGCATTAATTTGTCTGGAGCAGTGTCAGAAAAGATGGGGCAGGCTATTCGCAGCAGAAACTTGAAGAAGAGTGGATTCTCACTGATTAATGGTGTGTGGACCAAGACCTCAGTGGCTGAGGGTGAAGCCATTATTGGCGAAGCCCAAGAAGCCCAAGAAGAGGTAGGAGAAGTAGCAGTAGCAGCAGAAGTTCAAGGGCAACATCAAGAAGTTTTCAGTTCAGATATTGCAGTGGAACAAGCAGCAGCAGCAGAGGTCAGAGCAGAAGAATCAATGATCATTGGAAGCCAGATTGAGGACATTCCTCAAGAAAATTTTGAGCCAGTTGAGCGAGCTTCAGAGGCTATCAACCCCAGTTCAATTGTGGCATCTATTTAGAAGTGTGCTGGAATCCATTCCCAGCAGGGGGAGCAAGAAGAAAATGTTCCTAAGTTGTGGCATCAGGCCACATTGCAGACGTTCCTATGGAGGATGCTCCTATTGAGGGGGAGCAGTCATTTGAAAAGGAAGCACCAACCCAGGGGGAGCACACTACTGGGTTCCAATTGATGATCATGTGACGGAACGCCTCGGCCAAGCCCGTTAAACTGATAACGTACTGATCCGAGTCCCCTCCCGCGAACGGGCGAAGCCTCGCAAGGATACCAAACCACAGTCCGTGTAAAACAAAGGAACACACCACATTTTATATATATTCACAAGTTACATAGCCAAATTTCCACAAACTAAAAGGAAGTACAAGAGCCTGGGGCATACCCCGAGGTACAACTGAAGAAAGTAAACAACTAACTAAACTATACAACACTACACTGCTGGAGCTGCTACTACACAGCTGGAGGTACCGACCTGCACCGCTACGGCGGCCCGAACTGGACGACGGTCGTGAAACGTCCTCCTCGCTCTCACCTGTGGGGGTAGGGGTGAGCCTCTCAAGTCACGGCTCAGTAGGGAACTCCCCCAACACCGAGCAAACCAAAACCACAGGTACGAAAGCAGTAAACAATACCAATAATTTATAGAACAGCTAACAGAATATTAAAGCTGTAAAAGTAACCAGTCCGACTACGTAAAGCAACTTTAATAATTAAACGGCAAACCCGTACAGGTGTACAAGCTAAAGTAGAGACAGCCAACACGAGCCACGTGAACTGGTTCGCGACACCAGAAACTGACTCGGACAAACTAACACAGGTTACCTCTCAGTCTCGCAGCCACGGACGAAAGGTCCAGCTGCCGCTCCACGTGAAAAGGTCAAGCAACTGTGGGACCAACTAAACACCACCACCTGCAGACCACACGGTCACAGGCCCATGCCTGGCACTCCAGAGACCCGCCTGGGTCACTAGAGTGAGGCACTGGAAAAGGACTAGCTGGGGACCAGTGTCGACTACTGGTGTCCTTACCCCCAACTACGAGCGCGCTACAAGTGACTAAAAACAACTCAAGTGTCACTGTCCCCTGTCGTCTTTCCCTCAGCCGGACGTACAACTCAAACACAGAGTGAGGGTGTCCAGGTCAGACGACACAGACCTCGACGGTACAACGCAAGTACGGGACAAAGCCCCGAGCTAACAGCCTGGCTCAAAAGAACCTGGGGCACCCAACTGGAGAGGTAACCACGGTAGGCGTCGTACTACTCGCCACGTACACCAAACCACGTGCACGTCATACACAACCACGTGAAACCTCACGTAAACCACAAGTAACCACGGCCCACTACACGTGAACCCAACTGTCTCGCGTAAACAACGCACAGTCACTGAAGTAAACAACAACTAACTGCATACCTTGTATGCTAAACACGAGAACCAAGTGCACTCAGTGCACCTCATGTGTTAACACACATGCATTATCGATAAAAGCCATAATCAGCTATTTCTGTTCACACACAAGCTGGCGGCAACATCGACTGCCGCTTATAGCAAGTCAACGGACAATGGACCTAGCCGTTAACATCGCTGAGGACCTTGGCGACAAGCGATGTTGACGCCAAGTTCTCCGGCCCTATACCCTGCAGAAAACCCTAATCCGGCTCTGCGGGCTTTCCAACCATTCTAACTACAGAAAACATACAAATGCAGTTCCTTAAGCATGCTAGAACCCAATACAACCCATTACAACATGCTTCGTACATTAAACCACTCAAACCACCCATTATCCACGTATGGTGCAACATGATTTGAAAACGCATTATCATGCTGATTCAAGTGGTTATGATGGGTTTTATGTTTCTACGGAGCTACCAGGGTTCGTCCCCTACCTCAGAACACGCTAGAACCTCCCACAATCTCCCGGTTCACGTCGAGCCCTCCGCGAGCTCCCGGGAATTGCACCACACCGCGACGTTTCCTCGCGAATTCAGCAACGCCACGCGTTTTACGATCGTCCAACCACTCTTCGGAACCTGTTAGAAACTTCAGAGACACGGGGGCAGCAAGCTGGGGCAAGAGGGAGAGAGAGTGAGCTGAGAGAACTGCTCTCGGGTGAGCCTATAACCTGCAGAATTCTCAGTTGGCGTCAACCCCATGCCGCCAACAACAACCGCCACCCTCTGCGTCCACATCTACTGCCGCCAAGTTCAAAGTAAACTCTACTAACCTGGACGCCGACCAGTCAACGGTCACCCCTGGCCGCCAACTCCAACTGAACAGCAGCAGGTCCTGTTTTATTTCAGGACCAACCCTGCTCTTCACCTGCTCAAACCACACATCCACACCACACATTCCACACAACCAACTCACATTGGCCTCACAACGGCCGCCACAACCACAATACACAAGATCCGCATGGATCCGAAAGGCACGCGACGTTACAGATCAGTTCACAGAAGGCATTGTTGAAAGCGCCTCAGAGGAAGAGGCAAATGTTGATAATGTAGAGCCCGTTGCTAGGGCAAGTGGCAAAGGGAAAGAAGTGGTTCAGGATATTCCCCTACTTAATAGGAAGCCTCATCAAAGGCTGAAGAAAAGGAAATGAAGCTCAATCTAAAGCCTATTGTTGCACGATGAATGATCTAGGAAAATTCTCTGCTCTGTGCAATCTGATATAGCATCAATATTATAAGCCAGAGCCAGTCAGCTAATTCATTTGAGCTTTGGGTGCTGAGCTCCACAGTGTAATGGAAGAACTGAGAATTATCAAAGATGTTCCTAGATGGATGAGGGACGAATTTAGCAGTATGAAGTCATCCATTTCAGAGTTGACAAATTTTGTGCGAGCTCAGGTTCCTCCTGCTCCCACTCCATCAGTACCTCAGCAATTTGGGCATCCTGAAGAAGTTGTTTCTGAAGATCTAGCAGGGCCATCAGGGCCAAATGTTGTGGCAGAAGTGGCAGTTTCAGGGTCAATTGATGTACAGCAGTCTGGGCCAACAGTTGTTGATGAGGAAGCTGCTCCAGTGCAAGTTAGTGCTGAAGCTGTAAGGACTGGGCCACCAAGGCCAATAGAGGATGTTTCTGGGCCAACAGGGCCAGTGGTTTCCGAGGCTGAGACTTCAAGAGCCGAAGAACCGGCTGTAGCTCCAGGAGCCCCTGCTCCTTCTCCTATTCAAACTCCAGCCCCTCATTCACCACCATCTTCCTCCACAGCTCCTCCAGCACCTACCATCTTCAAACAACCCATGCCTCGCACCATTTAATCTCCAACACCATTTCCTTTGCAATCCTCCTCATCTCCTGTCACCTCCACATCTCCTCCTCCTCCTCCTCCTTCTGTTGAGACTCATCAAGCATCCTCATTAGCAGGAGCCTCTTCTTCTGGTCCCTCCTCTTCTGGACCATCCATTCCACCACAAGTCACCTCTCGTTCCCTCCTTCACCCTCCTACTCCTCCTTCATGTATAACCATCATTCCAGAAGGTGCTTAACTTGAACACCCTGAGATCCAGAGCATCAAGGATGAATTCGAAGAAGCCATTCTCGATCTATTCTGAAGGTTAGCACCCATATCATAGGAATGGCTCTTCCCCATGCTCCTAAGAAGAGGAAACTTTCTTCCAATCCTCCTGTTTCCTCTGAACCTCACTATCCACCTCTTTGGTTCTCCCTTACAGTTGTCACTAAAAATAAACCTCTGTATAGGGAATTCTTGTAAAAACAACATTTGCCACCATTTTGGATCTTCCCACTCTCCATCTCACTGATCACTTGAATACCATTATTCCTTATACCTCTCTATCTAAATCTGAACAAACCAAAATCTTTTCCATGGTTGAAGCCAAGACTGAAGAGCAGTGGGCTTGGGGACAGAAATCACTTTACAGCCAGTTCCTTCGAGCTAAATTAGCCAGGTTTCCACCCAGGGATCATCCATTATCTCTCTCTGAGTGGTTCCAAATCCTTCACAAGGATACTTGGGGGCCTTTTATTCAAAAAGTAATCAAACTTATCAAGCAATATCAGATGTACAGCAACTACTGCTACCTAAATAACCTTCTAAAAAGTCCAGCTTGGCCAATTCCGGCAAGCTATTGCTACTCTTGGTTCCCATGATGCTCACACCGAATCCATTACGATTGACTTTGCAAAATTGGAGATTCCAGATGTTGTCTTCTTGCCGCCTCTCCATTCTCTCATCATGAAATCTATAGTAGGCTCCTTGATCTTTGAAAGGGCTACTCAGGTACTGGCCAGAATTTCAGCTAAAAAGGGCCTCTCTCTTTCCTTTCATAGATGGTTTCAGAGAGTACCATCGGGCTACATCAAGTCAGATATTCTTGCCCCCATTTTGGCTGAATGTGAGCGCCTCTCTCAATCCGAATGGGAAAAGGCTTATCCTCTCTTGCTGAGCAGCTTAAGGCTCTAAATGCCTCTCAGGCCAAATCCAATCAGCCTTTGCTGACTGTTGGACAGTTCCTTGACTCCAATTTCTCACTTATTATTCAAAATTCTTATGATTTATGGATTGAAAGATACAAGGTCTTTGTGGCTTTGAAGAAAGATCTCCTGCAGCATCAGATTCACTATCCTTTGAAGATTGATCACTTTCTTTGGCTTGCCAGCTTCGGTTCATTCAGTACTTACAAACTTTCACTTGGCACGCTGAATATGGCACTTTTCTGGGTACTCATCGGCGGCTTCCATTCAATAGATGCTACCTGACATGGGACCCTCTTACTCCATATCTTCTGCTTTTCAGGCTTTTTGAGGAGCAGGAACGCCAAGCTTTGCCAATTATACAACGGCACGCTCTCTCTTGTCTCCTGCCTTCTACATCTCTGTAACCTCTCAAGATAAATAAAAATGTTCTTTGACCCCACTCATCTTTTCTCTTCCTATCTTTGTCTCCTTGCGTTATCCTTTTTCTTAATGACAAAAAGGGGGAGAAATATCACACTTCTAAAATACATAAAAAGAAAAATAATTCCTTTTATTTTTACTAAAAAAGTTACTTAGGTTTTCTTTTAGAAGCATCTATATTCTTGTTATGTTTGTCATCACCAAAAAGGGGGAGATTGATGATCAGATCATCCCCATATAATTTTATGAATTATATATCTATTTTGGTGATTAAAAAAATCATAACAATTAGTATCTAACAAGTTTTTATGAAGCTTAGTCACAGGAAATAAACCAGGCAAAATCAAGCAAAGACTTGTAAGTAAATCCTTACAGTTGTTTTTAATTTTCAGAGCATGAAATTTCTCTAAGTACACATCAACTCGCTTTGAAGCATAACGATTTCATAAGATCATATCGTTTTTGGGTTTATATCGATTCGATTCAGAACAATTTGTTAAGTGATCGCATCGATTTCGATCTCAAAACGATTCGCTAAGTGGTCGCATTGATTTCGATCTCAGAACGATCGCTAAGTGGTCGCTCGATTTCGATCTCAGAACGATTCACTAAGTGGTCGCATCGATTTCGATCTTAGAACGTTCACTAAGTGATCGCATCGATTTGATCTCAGAACGATTCGCTAAGTGGTCGCATCATTTCGATCTCAGAACGATTCGCTAAGTGGTCGCATCAATTTCGATCTCAGAACGATTCGCTAAGTGGTCGCATCGATTTCGATCTCATAACGATTTGATTACACACAACGATTCTATTTCATAACGATTCAATAAGTGAGTATAACGATTTCAATCTCACAACGATTTCGTAAGTGAGCATAACGATTTGCTCTCATAACAATTCGATAAGTGAGTATAACGATTTCAATCTCACATCGATTTGATAAGTGAGAACAACGATTTGCTCTCACATCGATTTTGTTTCACATCGATTTGATAAGTGAGAACATCGATTCAGTTTCACATCGATTTGGTAAGTGAGAACACACAACTTGATCTCACAACGATTTGTCTCTTATAACGATTTGATTAGTTCCACATCGATTGGTATTTACATCGATTCGACAAGTTTCAACAACGACTTGGTCATTGTAACGACTTGATAAGTTACATAACGATTTGCTTGCTGTAACGATTCGATAAGTCACAACATTGACTTGGTAAATATATCGATTTGTTCACAACGATTTGCTCATAACATTTGCTTACACTGTCATAACGATTTTATTATGAGTATATAACGATTTGTGTGTATATCGATTTGGTTATGAACGTGCAACGATTCACATGAACAATGACTCATTCACACAACGATTCTATAAGTCATGTTCATATCGATTTCATGAGCTATAACAACTTGATATTCAAATATCTTGACAAGTCAAACTCATCCCGTGTACTTCTCTATTATCCATGCATTAAATATAATCGTACATTTCTCTGCACGATGCATGTCCCGATATCTTCTATTCTTATGCTTCTACATGTAATATCTTTTTGAAAAGACAGAATGGAATTTCTATTTTGATGTATTCTCACTCTAACGTTGACTGACAACAAGAGACATCTTAACTGTCTACGTTTTAGTATTAATGTGTGCAGGTCTCTGACAACATGACTCTATACAACGTTGGACAAAGTAGAAGCTGGAGGATATCAAGAAGGTTTTTCTTCTTACGTGCATGGAACGCAAAGAACTGTTAACTGCAAGGAAAGCCATGCAGTCTAACGTTCTCTGAACATAGAGACAACAGATACGTCAACGACTACATTTTTCAAAGAAGATATAAATAGAAGACTGGTGCCTACGTGAAGATATACATCTTGAGAATTCAAAATCTGCAAGCACCATAGAAGAGCTCAAGTCTCACTCCATCGTTTTATTGTAGCTCCTAGCTCTCTGTGTCTAGTATAGAACCTTGAGAGAGCTTTTGTGAACTGAGAGTGTTCTTATTTGTAGATCTTTTCCTCTCAGTCTTCGCTTCGGATCAAGCACTGTGCTATTAGCTTGGTCCAGGGGCGTATCATCCCTTGAACACATCTTTGTGTTATTCCCTTCGTGTTGAAGGAAGACCTAGGGGTTCCAGGGTGTTTTTCCCTTCGTGTTGAAGGAAGACCTGGAGGGTTTCAAGGTGTTGTATTCCTCTTTGGGTTGTGAAGAGAAGACCAGTTGCGGCTGGGTGTGTAAGTGTCCTTGAGGGGGACTATACCCTTGGGTAGTGAATCCTGAGTTGTTGCTCAGGGACTGGATGTAGGACTCTTGTGGAGAGGAGGTCCGAACCAGGATAAAATCTTGTGTAGTGTGATTGCTTGCTTTGTGTTTGTTGTTTACTTTTCAATAACGCTAACAATCATCAAAGTGCTTGCTGTGTGAACGTTTTATGGACAGGTTTTAAATAACCAATTTTAAAGAATCTCATTCACCCCCCCCCCTCTGGGCTTGCTAGCTAGGCAACAAGATGGCCTTCTGCAAGTTCATGAAATGTGTCTTTGATTTCAACATATTGTTTTTATTTTCTTTCGAAACATGGTGACAAGGAGGCAAGTCCACACAGAGCTAAGCTGCTAATGTCCAAATAAAAAAATGTTTGCTTCTGTGGTCGGAGTGGAAGGAAAAGTAGGGAAAAAGTTGGCTCCAATTGTGTTGTTTGTCAGGCATCCTATCACCACTGTGTTCTTTAGGAGTTTTTCCTGGTTTACTTTCTACCTCCAAAATTTTAGTTGGAGTAGATGTTGATAAGGGGTTCTGGAATTTTTTTAAGGGTGCAACAGTGCTACTTTATGTTCACTAGCTAATGCTGATCCTAAAAGTTCTTAGGTTTCTGGTAGATGTCACGCTAGAGTCACGGCCTCAGATAACAATGGTAGTGACTAAAGCTGATTGGATGGACTTATGTAGATGTTGTAGCAGCTTACAAGAATTGCAGCGAGAAAAATGGTTCTGAAAGAAGAAAGATAAGGGATGATAGGGTTGAATCAGCAAACAGGTTAGGGGAGGCCGGTTGGAATGCTGGTAATTGGAAATTTGCTTCTCTCCTTGCCAATTATAGGCATGGAATGATGTGATTGTGGATAGTTCTACTCCTCAACCACATACCAAGGATTCAAAATTTTGAGAGATTTGTCCTCAAGTGTCTCAAAAACTTTTAGAGGTTTTAGCATTACGGTTAACCACTTTGTTCAGAGAAAGGTCTGTCACATTCAGGTGGGGAAGGGTTTCAGAGTGAGGCAACCCACAGTGGGGGGTGGAATCTCTTATCATTCATGTATACACCAAGGTTGGAAAAAATGGATGTGGTAACAGTGAAGGATACAGCACAAACAGTTTCTACACTGCACAACCTTGGCTTGGTCCTGCACCCTTGTGAGTCATATATATGAAAGGGGTCCATGTGAAAGAAAGGCCCCACAATGGCCCAAGCAGTCAAAAGTGACCAATTGCTGACCAAACTCACAAGAGGCTTTGGCCTTTGGTGATGCAGAACCCCCCACACCCACCACCACCAAGAGAAAAAAAAATGTTAATTTGGAAGGACCCACAAGAGTTAGGGAACAGGGGCAACTAACTTCCCTTGAGATTTCACAGGAGGCTTCTTCCCTTTCCCTTTCCAATTTCTTCTGATGAAGCCCTCCCATTTAAGTCTCCATTCCAAGTGGACCACACATTATTAATTCTAACCAACCACCTACTCATACGTTCCTGGTGCCTGCATGAAAACTTGTGTCTGAGAGCCAGATGGGGCATCCCCACTGATCACAACACAATTCGAGATCCATGCAGGGAGCAGAGAGGAGATGCAGCAAAAAGAGAAGCAACATTTGGTGCACCGCTGGTTCATCGGAAGTATCGCCATGTAAAGCTGTCGTGTGGGTTTTCTCATTAGCTAGCAACAAATTAAGTAGTGTGGTGGCTATTTCCAGCCACCTAGGCCCATAGGGGCCCATCATGACCCAGCGTGACCCATCATGGCTTGGCGGACAGGCGTGCCCTTCCAACAAGACGCCACGCGTCCTTAAGAGCTGTTTCCGAGCACCCTGTAGCCTGTCCGGTCCAGGGGCTCCCTGCCGAACAGACCCTGTTCAGGGTATGTTGCGGTCCCCGCAGCACAAGCAACGCCTCCGGGCACCCAGCTGCCGAACAGCTTCCCTGTTCGGCATCCTCCGAACAGTTCCCTGCTCGGTGCCTTCCAACCAAAAGAGGTAAAAGAAGACCATTGTCTCCTAAGCGACGGTTACAACGGCCGCACGACGCATGCCCCACGATCCAGGGGGCATTAACCGCGGGGCCCCTCAACGGGTGCCTCAATGCGTAACTCCCCGTCAAGGGTGCTAACCGACGCGCCCCTCTCCCTCAGCACTCCTGCCTATAAAAGGCTCAGGTAATTAAGCCTCTATGCAGAGGTATGTGATCTTACTCACATTGCCCTCGTGCAACACACACGAGAACCCTCGTTCCTTCAAGCTTCCTCAGTCCCGCACTGACTTAGGCATCGGAGGGTTCCTCCCGGTTCTTCAACCGGGCCCCCCTGATCTGATTTTGGTTTTGCAGGTGTATGTCCGCACCGGAGATTGTCTTCCCTCTTCCAAGTGGAGGCCCGTTTGGCCCTTAGCCCAAACAAGAAAATGCCCTCACAAGTAGTGTTCAAAGAGGAGAGCATATACAAATAGCATTATATATATACTCATTCAAGATCTACTATGCAAATGGCAAATCCAAATAGAACATCACTATGCTTTTAGAGCAAGAAGCACTCCCTTAAGGTGACTAGGGAACTGTTACAGCCCCCTTAAGGTGACTAGGGAACTATATTTTCCATCACATGCATGATTTGGACTGTATTGAACATTTGTTCTACATAGCTCAGGGCAGTACGATGCATAGAGGACATGTGCATATAAGGAAAAATATGTGGATATAAGGAAAAATATTAACTTACCCGTTTCTTCAAAACTCCACGCCAAGTACGATACATTGAGGACATGTGCATTAGTATTTCTTTATCAGTATTGGCCGTTCGATCCCACCGAAAGATCAACTACAAATTATAGCTAACATGAGTCATGATAAGAAATTTGATAGATATAATATTAAATTTATTCTATTACCTTAAGATCTCTAAAAAATGTATCTATTATATCTGCGGGAAGTTTGACAAAATATTTTTGCCATATTCTATAGTGAAGCTCTGATACAATGCCCATGTGACTAACGAACTGGGCTCCCGACTCTCCAATCCCAGTTCCACCGATCACCTTTACATTCCATCGTTGGCCAAACTCCAATCTCCTATCTGTCACACCTTTGGAGGGGCCCCGACATCCATGTCCTCGACCCCAAACTTGTGAAGAAACTGGCCCTGCTTAAACATACACAACAAAGACATTGATATCAAATTATAATCAAAATAATATTAATTAATAAAAAATTTGAAATTAAACTACATACTTGCTACATAAGTTGTAGAGCCAACCGTCGAGGCTACAACTATAGATCCCTCCGAGACGAGTGTGAGAGGAAAGTCTGCTGCGTGGTAATACGCTATCTTCGTGGCCTCGAACCACTATATGAGCCACCATCTGAAGCCATCTGTTCAAACATATCATATTAATAAACTTGCAAGTCAAACTTGAAAAAAAAATTTATAACTAAAGAGATTTGGAAGTTGTAATCACCTAACCATCAATGTATTCATCGACTCTTACGCTAATATTTTCGACAATGTCAACATCAAATACATCTCCTCTCACATGAACATCAATTAGGGTTTCTTGATATGCTTCTTAAAAATCACCTACATCATCTTCACTTGTTGGAACTTGCATATTATAATAATCCCGAGGTTGTGCTCTTACAGGAATAATCCACCCTGGTGTTTTATTATCATTTACATAGAACACATGTTCCACCTGACTAGCGAGAGCAAATGGTTCATTTGTGTTGAGTTTAAGATGGGTATTGAGATTGACAATTCCATACTTATCGATCTTGAATCCTCTATCATTTCTATAGACATCCCACCAATCACACTCAAACAATACAACTCATTTTTTATGACTAAAATATATTTTAAGAATATCATTCAGATGTCCATAGTATCCATCACATCCGGATTCAAGTTCTGCAACCACAATAACACCAGACAATTGAGTCAATTTTGTCTCATCTACAGTCTTAGTACGAAACTTGAATCTATTTATTATGTAACCCAAATGTGAGTATGCAAGCTCGAAGGAGTTTGTGATAACACTTCGATATCAACAGTGCAACGAGGATCATTTGCAACTTTCAATTCTTCAATATATCTTCGAAACCATTTCAGAAAATCTTCTTGCACCCCATTTGAGCTTTCGAACAACTTTCTGTATATTTCAAAAAAATGATTTATGTGTTCAATCTGTCTCAAAATATAAATGTGCCAAATGAGCTTCTTCTTCAGATAGTGTACGAGGTTCAACTTTTCCTGTTAGAAAACGTCTAAAAAAATAAAAAATCGAACATATGCTTCAAAATCGATGTCATGGACTCCAGATCCCTACGGGGAATTTTCTTCAAAATCAGAATATGCTTCTATTCAACCATCAAGCTCTGAACAGAGGAAATCGTAAACCGAGGATATTCCTGATAAGTAGTAGCAATTTGTTCTGATTCATAGCTGTCCATAGTTGTACATATGTCTTTGTTTAGTTGGTCTGTACATAATAAATATGGGGCTTCTACCCCAGAGTAACAGTGAGAACACGGTAGAGCACATATCTGCTCACAAATATTATGCAGATAGAGTATTCACTTCAATAAGAAGAGAAGAGGAGAGGTTCCTCATCCTCTGAAAATAGACATCTAAATCCATTTAAAGCGATTGCAGTACTTCCTACTTCAAACATCTACATAAGTATTGCTCCATCTACATATATATATATATAACACAAGCTTTTCACACATATGCTGCTACAGAATCAGTCCCAATCTGGATGTCTGAGCTACGAGGCCTTTATTTTCTTCAAAGTAAGTACCTATCTAAGAACAGATCGATCAAAGTGATGAAGGTTGTCTAGAGGCGCCCAAAGAGCTGACCAAGGTTTTTCTAGACTCGTTGTTACATAATGCAAAGGTTGAACGAGGGTGAGGGAGCGACGTTACTGCAAGGGTCTCAAGGGAGGGGATTCACAAACCATTCGGGGGGAGAGAGAGAGAGAGAGAGAGAGAGAGAGAGAGAGAGGAGAGAGAGAGAGGCGGTCGGTGTGGACACTACAAGAATGATGCGGATTAGCTACAGACACAATCCGTAGCTAATCCATAGCTAAACAATTTAGCTACTGATTAGCTACAAAATAACTACGGATTGTGTTCGTAGCTGAATTCTGGCCGCTAATTCGTGACAACTAATTTCGCTAGCTAATCCGTAGCGAATTGGCTACGAATTAGTTGCGAATATTTTTGTAGCTACTCAGTAGTTAATTAGCTACAAATTAACTATGGATAATTATATAGTTAATCTGTAGTTAAATTTAATGACATATTAACTATGGATTTATCCATACCTAATCCGTAGCTAATTAGCTACGATTTAGCTGTAGAAAAGTCACAGCTAATCCGTAACTAAGTAGCTAAGGATATTCTGCAAAAATCTCGGTAGCTAATCCATAGCTAATTAGCTACAGATTAGCTACAAGATTTTCTTAGCAAATCCGTAGCTAAACCAAAAGTACAAAAGTAAAAACTAATTTTAAAAATAGTTTTCTCACATATTTTATACATGTACCTGTGAACCTGCTAATTTATTCAATGAAAGCATACAACCACACACAGAGACACATCTAACAAATAAAAACATAAATCCACAACTACATTTAATGTTTCATTAGAATGTTCACAACAAAAGTAAGGTTGTTTTCTAAATTATAAAAAGATAAAGATGACATGCTCCTAGTCGTCCTGAATATGAGGATCCTCATCCTCATCATCGTCTCTCTCAACCCTCTCGACCTGACGAGCCTCAATAGTAGGATCACGAATAAGAGGGGCCTACAAACAACAAATAAAAATAATAGATATTACACAAACATGTAAAGAATCATAATAAGACAAAGAAAAATTAAATATATACATACATGACTAGCACCAGACCAAGCCACACTAGCAGGGGATCTAAGACCAATACCCATAGTTTGTAAAGTGGGGACCAGGGTATGTGTTAACCAATTATTTAATACATCAAAAACGACCTCACGAACTTGGTCGCTGGGTAGGTTGCTGCCCTGAGGTGGAGTCGCCGCGATGGTGGAACTATGTGAGTCTTGAGAGGAGCTGATGACTCCACCAGCATCTAAACCGCTCCCAAATCCAAACCGCTCCAAATCCGAATACTCAACCTTTTATAGGTTGATCGGTTGCAGTCAACCAAGCTGTGGCATCAAACTCAGGATGTTGGGTGGAGTCACCGCCATGTCTGTCTACACTACTGCATATATAAATATATACATATATATACATGCATGTGTATACTTATAAACTATATATATACTTGTAAGTATGCACTTATAGATTGTATATACTAATGCACATATATAGTTACACTACTACATATATACTTATACGTATATATTTATATATAGATAAATAAATATATATTCTTATATATACTTATATAGTAAGAATATTTATTTTTGTATATATATGTATATATTTATTTATGTATATATAAATATATACATATAAATATATATGTAGTAGTGTAAGTATATATGCTTATAGAAATTTATTTACTTATATACTTTCAATCCATAGTTAACTATAGATTAGCAAGGGACAAATTTCATAGCTAAATTTGTAGTTAATTAGCTATGAATTTAAGTTAGAATAATTTTTATCGCTAATCTGTAGCTAATTAGCTACAGATTAGAGACTAAACTTTTTTTTATCACTAATTTGTAGTTATTTAGCAACGGATTAGCAATAGTATCATTGTAACTCTAATCTATAGCTGATTAGCTACAAATTTGGCTACAAAAATTGTTTGTAGCTAATCCGTAGTTAATTAGCTATGGATTAGCGACAGAATATTTCCGTCACTGATTTATAGCTAATTAACTTCAAATTTAGCTACAAAATATTTTCGTCGCTAAGTAGCTACAGATTAGCATCGGCATATTTTCGTCGCTAATCCGTAGCGAAAATAGATAATTGGCGACAGATATATTCCGTCACTAATCCGTAACTAATTAGAATTCGGCTTAGCTATAAATTTTTCCGTAGCTAAATTTCGTAGCTAAACTGTAATATTCTTGTAGTGGGAGGGGACTAGATCGACCTCGTCGGAGGAGGAGGTGGCCGGCGTGGGGGTGACTGGAGCACGAGCGGAGGCCGCCGCCGGCGGAGGCGGCGCGGGTGGGGAGATCGTCGTCGGAGTCGCAAGCTAGGGCGCGGTGGAGATCGCCGCGTGCAAGGGGAGAAGCCGGGTTGGGGGCGCAGTGGGGTAAAAATTCTAGGTTTGGGGTCACGTTGGGTAAAAAAGGGAATATATGTTAGACATTACTTTAAATTAAATAGTACATAATAAAATATGAATATAAATATATATATATATATATATTACACATATATATTTTATTTTATTGTATTTTTATTATATTAATTATATTATATTATCTTTAATTCTACTTTATCAATATTCATTTTAGATTTATGTCAGCGGTTAAAAAAGCCGTTGACATAAGAACGTCACGTATACGGTGTACAATAATCGTTGACGTAAGTGGTTTTTGTCAACAGATTTGTCAACGGATAAATAAGTCGTTGATGAAATTGTTGTTTAACAGCTTATTTAAGCTGTAGACAAATATCTAACTTATGTCAATAGGTATGTGTTCCTGTTGACATAAAGATCTTTTGTCAGGCACGTTTGTAAGCCGCTAACATAAGTTCGTTGACAAATATGTTGTCTTCCTTGTAGTGGTTACTACATTCATTAGGTACTGCATCTGATGCATGGGCGCTGGTGACATGAACAACTCTAGTTCTGAAGAGATGGGGGAACTTAAAATTTTCAGGTTGGTAAATTAACATTTTTTAATAAGAATGAGTGGGCAATCATCCTCCTCAATTCAAACTCTTATCATGTAGAAGCATGAGGTCAAATGCAGTAACTGCACCTAGCTGGGTGCTCCAACTTTTAGCTGGGGATTGGACTTTTGGACTATAAACACACAGATTGGGCCTCTTTCTTCCTCATCCAATTAGCCCAGGAAGTACCTCTCCTCTCCTTGTCACCCTCTCTCATCTCTACAGCGCCATTTATCTTTCCTGCTCTAACAATCTAGCTTGATCTCGTTCTTCCTTGTCAACTATGGATCTTGTTCTCTTTGGTCGTCGCCCTCATTTTTTTTCCCTCTTTCCTTTCGAAACGACGACATTCTTTTTGCTTTTCACAATGAATATAAGATCCTCTATGCGTGGGCAGTCATTCAATTTATTCGCAACTTTAGGGTCAATATCTAGACTCTAACAAGATCTTCATAAGGCTTCCTAAGCTGGGCACAAAGCTAACGTAATTCCTTAGGTGACCCTAATCGAAGTCCTAGAAGGAACCTTCATAATATATATATATATGTGGGTACAACAATACTTGATATGACAATTTCCTGGGTTCATAACAAAACATCGAATGTTGAAGGTGAAAGTGAAAAATCCAAAGCTGCTTGTGCGGCATAATTTTCATAAGAAATATTTTGCACACGCTTTGAGGTGGACGAATATTGTCAATTCCAAACACATACTTGTAGTATCTGCCTGCTCCAGTACAGTATGCAGTATGTGTGGAGTATTTCTCAATTTTGGTTCTCATCATCATGTCCTTCTTTGCCCTCTCTGCAGATCTAGTCCCTTCTACTTTTATTAGGTTACACATTTTGCCATAATAAACAGTGTTCTCATTTCACCCGGTTCTCCATTAAGTACCATCTGAGAGTTATGGTAATAGTACTTTACTTTTTAGTGCCATCCACAGGTAGCATCTTAACAGCGTAAGAACAGGGATGCCACAACTGAGTACACCATGCCATGCAGACACCGTGCACCCCCAAGTGAGGCCATCTCTACATGTGTTCTCTCTGGTAATCTCCTACCATATGATGCCGGGCACCCAGACATTAAGTCGTCCGATCCTCTCCCCCTTCCACGGCAGGTGTCTGGTTAAATCTATGACATCCCATTGCCGTCCTGGCTTGTCAATGGTCGATGTAAGGCACTGATCCATGCAGCTGGACCGAATGAATCGCTTGCCGATTCTTCTGGGGATCTATGGAGATCCCAAAGGGATAATACTGGCCTGGTGCCCGTAATTGGTCGACGTCCCTCTCTCGGCCGAGGCCCCACAAGACGTTCCCTCGGCATCTATGCTGGGGTTTGCCTTGACATCACCGCCATGCTTGTGGCCAAGGATGTGAAACTTATAATGTCTTGTTCCCATCCGTACATCCATGCATGCTTGACGCCCCTCATATCGACCCCCTGCCCCCTTCAACACACACAGGAAGCTAAGCGGGGGACGAGGAGTTTCGGTCCTGATCAGTGGTGGCATATGCATGCATGCGCATGGAGAGGAAGCCGTCGGGGGAATATTCGCCGCAGCCGTCCTTGGGCCTGAGGACCTCCTCCTCCCCTCTGTCCTCCCGGACCGATTCCTTCGACTTTCGAGGCTACCCGCCGCAGTCCGAGTGCGAGGAGATCCCCTCCCGCCGTTGGTTGCCCAGCGGCCTGCGGCTGCACGCCGCAACCTTCAACCGACGACGAAGTGAGAGGTGGTGGTAAGGGGGACGGCCCTGGCCATAACAACTATCTAGCTACCTAGGAATTAGCTGCGGCTTCTCTAGCCATGTCTGACTGATCTGTTGTTTTTTCTCCTCTGTTTCTTCCGTCGATCTCACGGCAGTGAAGGCTACGTTCCTCTCTGCGGGCATGGGAAGGAGTGTGACCGGCGGATCATCCCTTCCAGGCACCCTTGCGGTGTGAAGGACAGCTTCTTCCTGCCGGCGGGAGGGCTCCTTGTTAGAGAAGATAAGGATCAAATTTGGCTGTGCACCAACAGGATTAAACATGGCGAACGGTTAGTTCTACGTGTAATCACGTACCTTTCTTCGAAGGTTATTTTTGCGCATCCTACCCTATAAGGATTGCCAACAGTTTTGACTCTTTAGTGTTACACACAAGAACAGGGGACGTGGATCACCATGAGGGGAGTGGGCATTTGCTAGGATTTCTGTAAAAGATTTGATTTTGGAGTCACTGCTTTTAGAATCAGGAAAAACGAGATGAACCACCTTTTACTTAGGGTCATCTTTTGACATAAAAGTTCTTTTTAGAAAAGAAATTAGACTTGACAGTTTCCAGCCGTGCCAAATGGATTCCATTACTCTTAATTTTCAGCATTTTATGTTAATTCAAACAAAAGAAATCCAAGCGTTTCATTAAACTCTTGACCATGAAAGAGAATTTAAGCATGAAACTCTTTATCATGATTTGAAGCTTGGGTTCCTCCATAACTGTTTCTAATGGGGAAATTTATGTGCTAACTATACGTTCACATGCTCCATAGTTCTTGGCATGCTGTTCAACTCGTGGAAGGCTACTACCTGGACATCCGTGGCATTGTTGACACCACCACACTCCCACACAATACAGAGTATGCTGTCTTTCTGCTTTTCAAATTTACAGGGGAATCGTTTGGCTTCTCGCTGCAAGAAGCATCTCTAGAGATTGGAGCCGAAGCTTCCAAACAGTGCATCTGCTTGAGACCAGGGTATGGGGTTGCGGAGAACAACTACGAGGCCAAGATGCCAAATGAACCGGTTAATGGGTGGCAAAGTATAGAGATGGGGAGGTTCTCCACATGCAGTAGGGGTGAGTATAAGAGGCTGTTCATAAGCTTGACAGAAGGAAGAAAAACGGATCCAAGTAGGAGGACTGGGGATAATGATGTTCCTGACATGAAAGGGATAATAATTGGAGGTGTCATTGTAGAGCCTACGTTGATGGAGCATGCAAAGAAGTTCTTCTGTCTTCTGTTTTCACTTTCTTTGCTAACCTCCAGAAAGGCTCTTCACAGGCCTTCTCCCTCTTCAAGCTAGCATTTATTAGTCCCTATAAGAAACAGAGGCTACTCTAGATGAGTTCCTGTTGTTCTACATCTATGTGTTCGTCAAGAATTTTGTCTTATCAAGTGTCAACAGATTGTCTTATTTATCTTCAGGTCACCTGTACAAACTTTGTTCACTTGTGAGCAGCAACAGAAGAAAGTCGGATTGTGATTGGGAGATAGCACACTGAGGAGGGTAGCTTTCCCTTTTTGAAATTTAATTTTATTAATGCACTTAATAAAGCTCTTAAATGTAAGAGAATTGGTCATGCTATATGTTGCATTCCAAGGTCGTCTGCTGACTGTGACCTTGTTAGTAGATATTCTTGGACTTATTAAAATAATATTGAAGAGGCTGGATATCGTATCTTGCTTGCAAACTGTCAGATGGAGAGATGGGGATCTAACGATGGAGAAGCACCTAAGACCTCCCATGGAATCTGTAAAAGAAGGCAGAAGATCAAGGGTCCTGGGATCACCTCTTAGGAAAAACTCTCCGATATTTAAGTAAGGGCGGTGCTCAAAGCAATAAGTCGGAGAAGTAAGACGTGGCTAAAGGATATAAGATCGCTCTTCACGAGAGTAGAAGATAAGTTATCTTTTTTTTTTTTTTTTTTTTTTGGGGGGGGGGGGGTTCATGGGAATATATAACTACAAGCTCCCTTATCGGCTCCACCTAGGTCGAATAGAGTGAAGGATAGATTAGAAGACATGCTCCTAGGATTAGAGTCCCCGTGGGTGTCTAAGAGTTTGTTAAGAGCTTTATTTATGACATGCATAACTCTTCATCCATATCTCAATCCCTTCTTATCCTTGGGCTTAGTCATACTTAGTTATAATCATGTTGGGAGTTCTTCAACTAAGGTGATGTGTCCTTAGAGCCGTGTGGGGGATCTTAAGGGGGTCTATATATCCACCTTAGGAAAAGCTCTCCGATACATAAGTCAAGGTGGTGCTTAGAGCTATAAGCCAAAGAAGTAAGAGATGGTGAGGATACGAGATCTCTCTTCACCAGAGTAGAAGATAAGTATCTTTTTTTCTCGAAAGGGGTTCTTGAGAACATATAATTACAAGCTCTCTTATCGACTCCATTAGAGTCTAACAGAGTGAAGGATAGATTAGAAAGTATGTTCCTAAGATTAGAGTCGCCATGGGTGTATAAGAGCCTGTTAAGAGCTTTATTCAGGCCATGTATGACTCTTCATCCATATCTCAATCGGTACTTATCTTGGGCTTAGTCATACTTAGTCGTAGGTGGCGTTTGATAAAACTTAACACTTAAATCTTAAATCTTATTTGTCATCTATATTCTAAATCTGAAATTTAAAAAGAACTTATATATATCAGATAATATAAGAGGTGTTTGATAACTAATTTAGACAACATCTGAATTATAGTGTAGTAAATAAGATACTACACTTCTAATATAGAGGTCTTAGGTTCAAAACCTAGAATAGTCAAAAAAAAAAAAATTAATTGATCGCCTGCGACTCGGTGGATGTCTCGACGCTGCGGTGGCTGGTCTCCGGCGATTGCCGAATTCCGCCGCCGGTGGCGATCGCCGGAATCCTCCGTCGGCGATCGCGAACATCGGTTGCCGACGGTGATCGTCGGAGCCCGGTCGCCAGAATCCGGCAGTTGTCAGAATCCGCCACCGGCGATCACCGGAAACCGATCGCCGGCGGCGATCGATGGAGAGCGGCCGCCAGCGGTCGCGGGAATCCGGTCGCCGATCAGTTGCCGGCGACCGCCGAAAATTGGTCGCCGGCGGCAATCGCCGGAGGGCCGGATTCCGGCGACGGCGCCGAGGCAATCACCAGAGGACGGACCACCGGATTCCGGTGCCGAACCGCCATCGGAATCGGCGATCGCCGGACGCCAAAAAAAGATCTGAAAAAAAAAAGTGATTATTCATTGCTTAAAAATTAAGTGGTATTTCAGATTTAAGTGATTAATTAAGACATAATTTTAGACATTTATCAAACAGTTTGAAATCTTAAAAATTAAGTATTTCAGACAATAAACATCTATTTAGTGTAATCAAACACACCCTGTCATGCCCGCCAATTTAGCAGCGGAATAAATCGGGGAGGCATAAACAACGTGTATGGTAAGGACAATTACACGTACAGTCGTAAATATCAGAACAACTAATGAACAATAATTACAATAATACTCCTTTTATTGATAAATCACCTAAACTACAACTACTAATTCTAAGCCAAAACATAGGGCTCAATAACATCATCACATTTAGAAAGGATAATAAGAAAATACCTAACTAAACTCTAAGGTACTAAAGACACTCCATCGCTATGACTCCTGGTCGCTCATCACTCCAGTCCATTCTCATTGGTGTGCGTAGGGTCATCATCTGACTTACCTGAAACACATACAACAATAGCGCAGGGTGAGCGATAACGCTTAGTATGACTTAATATCTCATGTAAACATGCATGCTTTAAGTGATTAATGTCTTATAAGGTAGAGAACTATCAAGTATAGTCGAGAGAGTGATAGCGCATGATAGGAAGAGAATGATAGCACATTCAAAAAGAATAATTGCAAAACTAGCATAATAAAGGATTGGCCATATAGTGAAAGAACATATAACGTCTGCACAAAGGTGCAATAGCACTTCCCGGTCGAACATCATGTCAACCCAGAGAACATAGTAAAATGATTGATTGATTGCCATAGATAAATTGTGATTGTTATTAAATGGCGTTGGGTGCATGCCGTACACACCCTGATGATATTACCCACACGAGGAAATAGCACTCTTCGGGCGCTCTCCCCAGGACCAGACCAGGCCCTATTGCTTTGGCATATATCACTGTTTGTTATTTTACATAATCAATTTAATGGTCAAATAGAGTACCAAGAAGAGATGACAGTAATAGACGAAATAGATGAGAGTATAGAGTGAAAGTGAACAGATGAGAGTAATGAGATAGTAGACGAGATAGGGATATAATTGTAAAACAACGTTAAGCACGATAGAAACAGTTGCACAACACTAGGTCAGGTGTCGGCAGTCTGGTAGAAGTCCAACCACCCGCTAGCCGTGCTATGAACACATGCTAGATGGTCTGGCGTGATCACAAAGTAAGAGAGAACACACTAAGGCCGTTTGGATCATGCTGATCCCTAAGGTGTTGGGGATCAGACAGGTGACTTAATCAGATGAACTAAGAATGTGTGTGAATAGCAACGGAATTAAAATGAGTGAAACACACAATTCAATCAGATTCAAGTGTGGTGTGTGAGTATAGTGAATAAGAACATCAAACTACAAATCAAACCACAGTGCACAGAAGATTTTTAAGGTGGTTTGGAGAACACAACTTGTGTCTCCTACGTCCACCTCCTCACAACGGAGGAAACCACTAGCACAAGTGCAGTACAAACTGGAGCACGACAACTCCGACCTCTTTGAGTACAACGACTCAAAGAAACCCAGGAGATAGGCACGACAACCTACCCATATACCACTTGTGAATTCAGCAAATTCGCAAGCCCTAAGCACTACAGCTCAAGCACCAGAGCACAACGGCTCCAACCCAGAGCACTACGGCTCCAAACTGAGTACAAGGTACTCAAAACCTCTGGATCACAATAGATCAAGTTCTGCTAGAATAAGCATACTTAGAGAATAGATCCTCTAGCACGATCTATCTCAGTACAAGAGAAATGGTAGAGACAAATATATTGGGCGATCTATGTAGAACACATACACAAATCCCCAGTGAAATTGACACTCAAATCAACCACAGACTTGGCTGGATCTCCTTCTGGATCAGCACTTCTGCAGCCACGAACTCTTCTCCTTCTTCTTCCCTTGGCGGCGCTGCTCTGCTCCTCTGGATGCAGATCCCTTTTCCCACTCTTCTTGCCTTCTCCAGAATGCTCTAAGCTTCTTGCATGGGATACTTTGGAGTACAAGGATCATGGGTATATATAGCCCCATATGTCCATAAGGTGCCTTGGGGTGCATGGGTACGAAAATCTAGGTCAATTCCCTTGATCCCTAAACAACCACGTGTCCAGAAAAATCCACGTTTTTGAGCTTTAGTCGAAGTGTGTCGACACACAGGCAGATTGTGTCGACACCATAGGCTTCAACTGTTCTGACTGATTCCTGGGACAGTCATCTAGTGTCGACACACAGGTGGACTGTGTCGACACCACTGGTTGACTCCCACTGCATCAGTCGAATGCTGTAGTTGAATGCTGAAGTCGAATGCTAAATTCGACTACTATAGTCGAATGGTAAATTTGACTGCTAACTTCTTCAGTATTCGACTGCTAACTTCAGAACAAGCTTCTGGGACAGTGAACTAGTGTCGACACCACTATGACAATTTGTGTAAACCTAAAAATATAAAGTGTAAACCATTAATACAAGATATTATCATTAAAATGTGAGATATTAAACATCAAAAACATGTGTTTAAGCATTGTTGTGATATGTATAAAATGTATAGCATGTTCAATTAGTCATCATTTTAATATGTACAAAATGTACAAAATGATCAAAATCAAATATGAGAGATGTCAATTAGTCATGATTAAAGTCATCATTAAAAGGTTTCAAATACACACTCAACCCAACATTCTCCCCCTTTTTGATGATGACAAAATATATGCACAATCTCACAATAGCCTGACCCCTTGACTGCAATAACTTCCTTGACCATATTCACCCTTTGAACTTTATCCCCTTAAAGAACTTTCTCCCCCTTTTGACAACATCAAAAAGATAGATAAGAGAGAGAAATAAAGAATGTAGGAGATCAAGAAATGAAATGTAGGAAATGACTTGTCAGAAATAATCAAAATAAGTGAGGCAAAGTGATATTGTCAAATGAGAGAAATTATTATGTTTTTGGTATTGTGCAATCAAGTGTAATCACAAAGACCCACTCAACACAAAGTAGAGCAAGACATAATGGTCTGAATGTAGTTAAAATGATGATGCAAATGTGAATAAATGTGACCTATATGAGTGAGCAGAAATATTTAACAAAGATGTTATGAGCTTGAAGTTTAACACATTGTTGAATAATAGGTCTAAACTCAATATACAAACTTTATTCAGGACAAGAGCTTTTTATTCTATCTTTTTGAATTTACTTTCATTTTTAACTGTGAAAGAATACAAGAAATAAATTAGTTAAATCTCATTTTTCAATGCAAGAGATCACATTTATCAGATGCAAGACCTCCTGATTACTCAGTGGTTTAACTTCATTATCTTGTACAGAGATGACAAACTATTAAACACTTTTTGACGCGAGACAAATCACTTGGGTTTATGAGATGGCCCAGTTACTCAGTAATAGACAAGTTTGCATTGCTCTGTCTGTATTCTTTCAGATTATTGTTTATTTTCTTTTGATATTTTGCAGGAAATGTTTGCTTTGACCATAAGAGTCATGAATTGAGTGTAGAGAGATTATTCTTAACATGTGGTAAAAATGAAGCTTAAAATACACATGTGAAATATTAAAGCCACTCATGTGCCTATTATGGTGTTTGCAAACCATTTTAAAAACATTCAATATTAAGATTGCACAACTTTGAGACGAAAGTAAATCTTTGAAATTAAACTAAATGCACAATGAATTTAGTTTCAATTTTTAAGTCTCTCACATGAAAATAGCACAAGGACTCAAAACTTCTGATAGTTGGGGCTCAGAATAGACAACAATTGTCAAGAGAAATGAGTGAAGAATAGACAATGACTCCCCCTATCAAGTAGCTCTCCAACACAAGGTAAAAAAAAAGAAAAAGAATTGAATGAAGTGAGAATAGAATCAACAAGTGAGGTGTGAAAAAACAAATACTCCCCCTTAACAATTCATATAGGGATCTTGATACTGGCGGAGACATATACTCACGCGTAGTGTGAAAGTGTCCAGACAAGCCTAACTTGCCTTTCTTCAAATCACTATTGATATACCAAGAATTTCAATGCAACTGAGAAGTAGGAATTTATTTGTAAGAAGAATGGCTTTTATTTGCACAAATAAATGAGATGAAGATTCAGACATGTGAAAACTTGCATAAACTAAGTTCCCTTCTAAGAGAAGTGAATCTAGGTTCTACAAGAGGCTTAGTGAAAATGTCTGTAATTTATTTTTCTGTGTCAATGAAGTGGAGTTCAAAAGAATTCTTGACACTTCATCTCGAAGGAAATGATGTCGAATGTCAATGTGTTTTGTGCGAGAATGCTGAATAGAATTTTGGACAGATTTATAGCACTTGTGTTGTCACAAAGAATGGGAATGCAACCTAATGTGTGATTATAATCTAGAAGTTGATGTTTGACCCAAAGGACTTGGGCACCATAGCTACCAGCAGCAACATACTCAGCTTCTGCAGTGAAAGAGCTACAGAATGTTGCTTTTTGGAAGCCCAAGAAATAAGACACTCTCCTAGATATAAACACAACCCACTAGTGATTTTTCTATCAAGTTTGCACCCGGCATAATCAGCATCGCTATATGCAATCAAGTCCAATTTACATCCAGCAGGATACCAAAGACCCAAATCACATGAAGAAAGAAGATATTTGAAAATTCTTTTAACAGCAGACATGTGACTGTCTTTAGGATTTGCTTGAAATCTTGCGCACATGCAGACACTGAATTGAATATCTGGCCTAGATGTAGTTAAATAAGAAGAGATACAATCATACCTCTATAAAGTTTAGCATTAACAGGCTTACCAGAAGCATCACTTTCAAGTCTTACACTTGTGGCCATTGGTGTGTTGGATGGCTTGATGTTTTAGAAGTCAAACCTCTTGAGCAACTCCTTGACATATTTTGTTTGACTCAAAAAATTCCTTCAGCAGTTTGATGTACTTGCAGACCTAAAAAGAATGTAAGTTCACCCATGATACTCATTTCAACTTTAGATTGCATAAGATGGGCAAACTCATTGCACAAAGTATTATCTGTGATCCAAAAATGATATCATCAACATAAACTTGAACAACAATGAAATAATTTTTACAGTTTTTGTAAACAAAGTTGATCAATGTTTCCTCTTATGTAATCTTTATTTACAAGAAAGGAGCTCAATCGGTCATACCAAGCTCTTGGAGCTTGTTTAAGATCATAAAGAGCCTTATTAAGTTAAAAACATGATTGAGAAATTTTCATTTTCAAAACTAGGGGGTTGTTTGAAAAAAATATTTTCTTTTATGTATCTATTTAAAAATGCACTCTTGACATCCATTTGAAAGACTTTGAATTTCAAAGAAGCAGCAAATGTAAGGATTTTCGAACAGCTTCAAGTTTTGCTACCGGGACATAAGACTCTTCAAAATCAATACAAGTTCTTGGTTATATCCTGAGCAATAAGTTAGCTTTATTCTTAACAATTTGACCTGATTCATTTAATTTATTTCTGAAAATCTATCTTGTTCCAATGACAAAAGTTAAATCTGAAGGTTTTGTACTAAATCTGAAACTTGATTTCTTTCAAATTAATGAAGCTCTCATGCATAGCATTTATCCAGTTTTCACAAGAAAGCTTCATCAAATTTTTGGGTTCAATTTAGGAAAGTAGTGCCAAAGAATCTTCATCTATGACAGAATGAAAAGATGATCTGATTCTATTCCATCTTGCAAATTACCAACAATGCTTTCAAGTGGATGTCTCTTAAAAATCTGGGTTCAAAAATACCTCAGGGTTTGCATGATTTTCAGGAATATGATTACCTGAATCACTTGAAGTTGGACAATTCAAGAACCTCATGTGCATTTGGTACTTCTTGATCTTCAAGATTTGTAGATGGACGTTCAAGAAAATCATCTCATCATCACATAATGGAGTCTGTACAAAGTAGGAATGTCAATCTTTTGGAAGTTTTCATCAAAAATGACATGTGGAGATCTTCCACAGTCTTATTTTTCAAATATAAACTCTGTAAGCTCTTGAAGTTTCAGAATAACCTAAGAAGATTGATTCAAAACTTTTTGCATCAAATTTATCAGATTTTCTTTGTTGTTATTGTGAACAAAACATTTGCAACCAAAATTTTGAAATATGACACACTTGGTTTTTATTTTGAACAACTCATAGGGGTTTTTAGATCTTTGGTCTTACCAATGCTATTCAAAATGAAATTAGCTATATTTCAGCTTCTGCTCCAAAATATTTAGACAGTTTACTTTCAATGAGCTAGTTCTAGCCCATTTCCACAAGAGTTCTATTTTTCCTTTCTACAACTCATTTTGTTCTGGAGTTCTAGGGGAAGAAAACTTATGGAAAATGTTCAGTTCATATAGAGATCAAAAAAGATTTATTTTCAAATTCACCCCCATGATCTGTCAAAATGGAATTCAATTTGAAAGACAAACCCACTAAGGCAGAATTGTAAAATCTCCTGAATTCTGAACATGCATCACTTTTATGGGATAAGAATAAGACCCAAGTGTATCTAGTAAAGTCATCAATGATCACAAAGTCATATCTATTACCCTTAGACTTGAGTTCTGGTTGGACCAAAAAGATCCATATGAAGCAACTCAAGTGGTTTAGATGAAAGTACTTCATTGAAAATTTTAAAAGATTTTCTTGTTTGTTTTCCTTGAGCACAAATCCCACAAACAGGATTGTCAATGACTGGAAAAGATTCAGGAAGACCTTTTACAAGATTCATTCTTATGAGTTTGCTAATGGTTGAGAAACTTGCATGACCCAACCTTTTTTGTGCCACAACCAAGCAGTGTCATTTATTTGCAATCAACAAACATTTTGAAGAGGAATTATCACAAAAATCAATCATGTAGATTATTTTCTCTTTTTCAATCAATTTAATTTTTCTTAGAAGAAGAGTCAATTATTTTGCATGAATCATGTTCAAAAAGAATCTTGTGACCATTGTCACACAATTGACTAATGCTAAGCAAGTTGTAATTCAAACCCTCAACTAAACAAACATCATCACTTAAGGTAATGCAAGACTTACCAATTTTTCCTTTGCCAATTATTTTTCCTTTATTCTTACCTCCAAAGGTGACTGATCCACCTTCTTTTCAATCAAGCATGAAAATTTATTTCTGTCTCCTGTCATGTGCGTGAGCATCCACTATCAATAATCCAGATGTTGTGGAATTGGATGCACGGCTTTCCTGCACATACACAATTAGCAAGAAAAGTTTTGGTACCCACATGAGATTGGTACCAACATCCTGAGTGAGGAAGAAAAAACAAATCCTTTCTAACCCCAAATTTGTGTATGTTTCTTCACAGTGTTCTTTGGACTAGAAGATTCAACTTTTTTTTTTAATTTTGAACATATACCTCTTAGTTGGTTTGTTCCATTGTGAAAAAACTTGGCATGTATTGCTGTTGATAAGCAGGAGAAGAGGTGAATGATAGAAATAAGGATTGAACCATGGTTACCATTGTACCTTTGGTTCCAAGACTTATTCCATCTTGAATTGTAAGATGAGAAAACATTCCAATTTCCATGAGAAAGATGATTATTGATTGGTTTGAAGTTTTTGTGATTTTTATAAGAAGGGTAGGTTGACTTTGACTGGGATAGGTCGACTGTGCAAAGTGTGTCGACCTCACAGTTTCTTTCTATTTTGTATTTTTCCTTTGTTTTCAGATGAAGCTGCCTTGACAAATTTTATTAAAAGAATTTTAATGATTTTGTTTGCTTTGAAGATGATTCAGTTTCTTTAAATTTTGTGGTTCAAAACCCAAACCAAATTTGTTTGAATTCATCTTACCTCGTAGAGCATTCAAATTATTCTTTGCCTTGAGTGAAGTTCTTGATGATGTCCTTTTTCTTTAAGACAAAGGTTTAGCTTTCAATTTGATTCAAAGTTTTCTTGATTTTCCTTTCTTTTTATTCAAATTTCTTAACAGAATTGATAAGTTCTTTGTTCAATTTTTGAATTTTCAATTTCAGATCATCAACAAAAATCAACAGTCATCATTTTCTTTGATTTGGTCTGAAATTTGAGCTTCCAATTCAGAAATCTTTACAGATGATGAAGTATCATGAAGAATGCTTTCAATTTTTCTTTTCAAGTATTTATTTTCTTTTCTGATTCAGACATATTTTCAACCAAGTTACCATATGCTTTTGCCAATCTTCATGGTAAATAGTTCAAAGGATATATCTACCTGTTCTTCGTGCTTCAACCATGAAGCAGATTTCATTCCCATCTGAACTAGAAGATTCTTCATTGCTGTCTGAGCTTTGATCATCATCGGACCATGTAGCCACCATGGCCTTGTTCTTCTTTTTGTGAACTCCTTCTTGTGGTTTATGTGCTTTTTCTTCTTACCTTCTAGACAATCAGCCTTCATATGTCCAGATTTGTTGCACCTATAACACACAGGAATTTCATCAGTTTTCTTATGATCAACAGGGAGAAATGTTTCTTTTTACTAGACATGACATTTTGCTTATTACCAAAATTCTTCTGTTTGATTTCAGAATGCCTTAAATTGTCTAGTGATGAAAGTAAGTATCATTATCAGATTCATATTCTCAGACTCAGAATTTTCTTTAGATTTCCTTTATTACTTGATGAAGCTTTAAGGAGAGCAATGGTTTGTTTTTAGCATGTGTTCTTCTGATCTCTTAAGGTTTAACTCATATGTCATTAATGATCCAATGAGTTCATCCATGTGATTTTGGATAAATCCTTTGAATCTTCAATGACATTTGCTTTAGTGTGCCATACAGGAGATAAGGAGCACAAGATTTTTCTTACCAAGTCTTCATTTGAATATTCCTACCCAGGCTCGAAGTCCATTATAATAACCATGAACCTAGCAAATATCTCAGATATAGTTTCATTAGATTTCATGATAAAAACTCTAATCAGAAACTAACATGTTAGCCTTAGTCTCCCTGACCTGAGATGTGCCCTCATAAAGTAATTCTAATTTATCACACATCTCCTTGGCAGCTTACACATGGAGATTCTAGAATATTCCCTTGGATGGATGGCACATTACAGCATGTTCATGGCGCTGTAGTTCAGGGTGACCCTTCTAATCTGCTCCCTAGTCCATTGATCTTCATCTTTAGTGACTTCGATTGGTCCTTTTTCAACAATTCTCATACTTCATAGTTCTGTGCTCTAAGAAAACCATCATCCTATTCTTCCAGTAAGGATAGTTAGTACATAAAAAATGGAGGCCTATTAATTGAATGACTTCAGCAACGAAACCTTTAGAATCCATGATAAAAATAATCAAACCAAACACAGCAATTTGAGCAAGTAATTGAGTGAATCAAAATCTAAAATACAGAAAATTCACCAAAGCACCTCAGAGTATAGAATTGACTCTGACCTGCTCTGATACCAGTTGTTGGGGATCGGATAGGTGACTTAATCAGATGAACTAAGAATGCGTGTGAATAGCAGCGCAATAAAATGAGTGAAACACACAATTCAATCAGATTCAAGTGTGGTGTGTGAGTATAGAATAAGAACATCAAAACCATAGTGTACAGAAGATTTTTAAGGTGGTTCGGAGAACACAACTTGTGTCTCCTACGTCCACCTCCTTACAACGGAGGAACCACTAGCACAAGTGCAGTACAACTGAAGCACGACGACTCTGACCTCTTGAGTACAATGACTCAAAGAAACCCAGGAGATAGGCACGACAACCTACTCCACAGACCACTTGTGAATTCAGCAAATTCACAAGCCTTTGAGCACTACGGCTTAAGCACCAGAGCACAACAGCTCCAACCCAGAGCACTACGGCTCCAAACCTGAGTACAAGGTACTCAGAACCTCTAGATCACAATAGATCCAACTTCTGCTAGAACAAGCACACTTAGAGAATAGATCCTCTAGCACAATCTATCTCAGTACAAGAGAAATGGTAGAGACAAATAGAATTGGGCGATATGTGTAGAACACATACACAGATCCCCAGTGAAATTGACACTCAAATCAAACACAAACTTGGCTGGATCTCCTTCTGGATCAGCACTGTTGCAGCCACGAACTCTTCTCCTTCTTCTTCCCTTGGCGGCGCTGCTCTGCTCCTCTGGATGCAGATCCCTTTTTCCCGCTCTTCTTGCCTTCTTCCAGAATGCTCTAAGCTTTCTTGCGTGGGATACTTTGGAGTACAAGGATCATGGGTATATATAGCCCCATATGTCCATAAGGTGCCTTGGGGTGCATGGTCACGGAAATCTAGGTCAATTCCCTTGATCCCTAAACAGCCACGTGTCCAGAAAAATCCACATTTTTGAGCTTTAGTCGAAGTGTGTCGACACACAGGCAGACTGTGTCGACACCACAGGCTTCAACTGTTCTGACTGCTTCCTGGGACAGTCATCTAGTGTCGACACACAGGTGGACTGTGTCGACACCACTTGTTGACTCTACTGCATCAGTCGAATGCTAAATTCGACTGCTATAGTCGAATGGTAAATTTGACTACAACTTCTTCAGTATTCGACTGCTACAGTTGAATGCTAAATTCGACTGCTAACTTCAGAACAAGCTTCTGGGACAGTGAAACTAGTGTCGACACAGGTGGATTGTGCGACACCACTGTGACAAATTTATGTAAACCTGAAAATATAAAGTGTAAACCATTAACACAAGATATTATCATTAAAATGTGAGATATTAAAATCAAAAATATGTTGTTTAAGCATTGTTGTGATAGGTATAAAAGTATAGCATGTTCAATTAGTCATCATTTTAATATGTACAAAATGTACAAAATGTCATCATCAAAATCAAATTATGAGAGATGTCAATTAGTCATGATTAAAGTCATCATTAAAAGGTTTCAAATACACACTCAACCCAACATAAGGGTGTAACAGGTTTTAAGGGTACAACCAGCTCGTCGGCTAAGGACGTGGGCCAAAGCCAAGAAGACTTATGGAGGCCTTGATAAGGAGTCCTTGGTCCAGTCAGGAGTATTCCCGGTGGAGAGGTGGTCCATGTCAAGAAGTGTGTAGAAAACAAGTGTCCTTCGTGCCTCGAGTGCTCAAAGGCTGAGGGAAGTGATCACGGTTTTCAAATCATGCGATTAAATCGAAGACAAGTGTAAATAATTAAAAGGGGAAATTTAGTAATCAATTTCACTTAATTATCAGATTCGTTATTGAGTAATTTAATAGGGTTTAATGGCAACATGATTGTTAAGTGTGTGCAAGTGTAAGAAATCAAGAGAGCATAATGGATTGTGCACATAGCTTTTGAATTAATTAGATTTATATAATTATTGCTTATTAATTATTATTCAAATCGAATTATTCATAAGAGTGTTTAATTGAGGCTAAATAATGGCTAAATAGCAATTAGAGCAGAGGTATATAAGCAAAACTAGGTTATGGCAGAAATTTTAAAAACGCGACGCGGGTGCCCGTCGTGATTCAAGTCGTGACGAGGCAGCCTGGCGCGATAGTCGAACCGGCCGGCCTGGCCCGGTTCGGGGGTGAGAACGTGACGGCGCAGGCCATCGCGTTCATATCGCGATGGTCCGGCCGACCGTGTCCCCTCTGAGGTCGCGACGGGTCGGGCCGTCGCGACTTCAGAGGGGCGACCCGACCCAGAAAAGGTTTAGCCCTTTTCTGAATTAGGTCCTTCCATCTTATGCTTGACACAGAGCTCTTCTAAAATCCATATAAAATCGCACGATGATCCAAATATTGTGAAACTAGTTTTAAATGAAAGTAGACTCATAGATCTATCAACAAGCATGATTAATGCAAAAATAGACAAGGTATAAGCATGCTTTAATTAGGTTACATTTTGGTGACCTATACATGCACAGTCATAGAAAAACGATTAATTGGTAGTAGATACAAGATGAAAATTAGGGCAAATAGGGGCATTTGAAAGCTAACCGCATATAGTATTTATGAGATTAATTTCAGGACATGGGATCATGCACACGCATGGATTGAGGGCAATCACGAAGGTTCAGGTACATGGAGTTGACATGGATTGATACATTTAATACTCCTTCATGGAGCCACAAAAAATAGGGAAATCTTGGGTCTTTCAAAGAGGATCATGTGGGCTACCTAGGGTAATAATTTCATGATTTGTGCTTGAGAGATTGCCTACCTTTTTGCGCTGTAAAGTTCCTAGGGTTTGGGGTGACGAATTTTCCAAGTGCTCCTTGCTCCAAGCCTCCTTCTTCCTTGCTCTCCACGTCCAAGGCCTCCTCTCCTCGTGCTCCAGAGCTCTAACAATGAAGTGGGGCTTGGTAGACACTGATGATCAGTCTGTCCCCATAAAATTTTAATAATTACATATGTATTTTGGTGATTAACAAAACTAAACTAGATTTTATCATAATATCTAATGAATATTTCATAAGTCTTAAGAACAGGAAATACCAAGGTCAAACAAGTCAATAAAGGTATGCATTACTTCTCTGAAGCCTTAATCTTTTCAACATGATATTTCTAAGTCCATATCGATTTTTGTTGAAGATCATAACGATTTCTTTGTAAGTATAACGATTCTGTCACCGCAACGATTTCTTAGAAAGCGTAATGACTTGCCTGTCTTAACGATTCTATAAGTCATCGCAACGATTTCCTTAGAAGCGTAACGACTTGCCTGTCATAACGATTCTATAAGTCATCGCAACGATTTCCTTAGAAAGCGTAACGACATGCCTGCCGTAACGATTCTATAAGTAATCATAACGATTTCTTTAGGACTCGCAACGACTTGATCGCCGTAACGATTCTATATAATCATAACGATTTCTTTAGAACTCGCAACGACCTGCTCGCTGTAACGATTCTATAAGTAATCACGATTTCTTTGGAACTCGCAACGACTTGCTCGCCGTAACGATTCTATAAGTAATCATAATGATTTCTTTAGAACTCGCAACGACTTGCTCGCCGTAACGATTCTATAAGTAATCATAACGATTTCTTTAGCGCTCATAACGATTTACTTTATGCAACGCTTTCTTAAGCATTTGCTTTACGCAACGATTTCTTTAGCGATCATAACGATTTACCCTCTATAATGACTTGTTAGTACTCATAACGATTTCATAAGTCATATAGACAACGACTTTATGGTTTGACACTTATCTTATCTCTTGAAGCATTGACTAGTCAAAGTCCCACGTCTATATCTCTCTGACACTCCTGCATTTATGAGATCTGAACGTACCTCTGCATGCATGCAGACTATATCATCCATTATAGTGCATCTTCTGTGAATATATTTTAGAAGAAACTATTTAGCATTGCTATTGGTGAATATTCTTATCATGTTTACTGACAACTAAAGACAGCCTAGCTGTCTACTGTTCTAGCATTTAATTCATGCAGGGTTCTACAGACGTTCTGTCATACAACGTTGGACCATACAGACGGCAGAAGACATTATTCCTTTGCGTGCTCAAAAGGATAAAAGATTTTTGAAGCTTCCAAATGTCAAGCAGTCTAATGACTACGAATCTAAGGGACAACAGTTACTTCAACGGCCAGATTTCAAAAGAAGATACAAATTCAAGACAGAAGAGAAGAATAAGAACAAACCAAGCAGAGAACACTCGTTCAAAAATTCAAATCTTCTGACAGAATTCTAAGAGCCAAGAACTTCATTCCTCCTTGTGTTGCTCTTTGCTCTCGACTCTGTAGTGAAAATCTTGAGAGAGCTTGTGTAGTTCTGAGAGTGCGCTTAGCTTAGATTCTTTGCTCTCAGTGCTAGTGGCTTCAGATCTTGCTTGTCAAAAGCCTGGTCTAGGGGCTTGAATTTCATTCAATTCTCTTTGAGGAGTTTTTTTCCCTTCGGTTGTGAAGGAAGACCTGGTGGGGCATCCAGGGTATTGTTTCTCTTCGGTTGTAAAGGAAGACCTGGTGGAGTATCCATAGTGTAGCAACCCGGAAATTTTAATACTTAAAAATTCGAAATAATATTTCTTTAAATCGAAATAAAAGAAACATGCGTACCATTATCATATGTACAATAACCCAACGGAAATTCCTTAAAAATTATAAATCAATCCCAGACATTATTCCTAAGTGTTTCACGTAGAAATTCGTGCAACGAAAAATCCGAATTGCCAAGCGTATGTCACAACATGACCAATTATCCAAATTAGGAAACTAAGTCGGAAAACCGTTAACACGGAAAGATAACGCGCCCATAAATTAAATGAACATGTCGGAGAGACCTCCAACATCATGAAATGAATAACCATTATTGGGTTGGACCAATGGACCTCTCATAGCTCATGAATAAATTCAAATAAGAAAATACAAAAAATCATAACTCTATTATTCCTAATTAAAAAGGGAAAACCTATAAGATAAATTCCAATAAATAATGGGCTTGGTTAATAGACCCATTAGAAATTAGTGGGCCAAAATAGGATTTTAAAATAAGAACAATGGGAAAATACCCTAAATTCGTAACTAAATTATTACCTAAATAGAAAAGGGGTATTTAATGCATTAAATAAGCAATTAGAGTAGGATTGGATTCCTAAACCTACCCCATATGGATTAGCACGAATTTGGATCTCTTCCAAGTCTAAATAGAGATTGGAAAGCAAGGAAGGAAGGTGGGAGTAAGGAAATCTCGGAATTAAGAGGAATTGAGTAGTAGTAGGATATGAACTTGTGTTTACATAAATACACCTCTTAAACCCTCTTGGCCTACCCAAGCCCGTGTCAAGGGATTCCTGGACCAGGAGGAGAGGCCAAGGAGGAGGAGATTTCGTGGGAAGAAGAACCTTTCAAGCTCTCACCCCGTTCTTCAAGTTCTAGCCCTAGAAGAGGAATCGAGTCAAGGTAGGCATTCTCACAGCATAAACCATGAAACTTTTTCTGTAGGTTCTTCCTACCCTCTTGAACGAAACCCCCAAGTTTCATATTTTTCCATCCATCCTATCTTTGTTCTTAATTTTTGAAGAACTGCAAACATGATAACCCCGAGTGTCATGTTTAATTCAATCTCTATGAATACTTGACCCCATGCTACGAAAGTTTTACTGTAGATACTTCAGGTTGTTAGGGATCATTTGCCCCTAAAAAGCCTAATTTCATTGAGCATGTTGCTCGAATTAAATCAGTCTTGCTCTCTATGTCATGTTCTGTGTTACTCGTTGTTGTTCATGCTCAAACCATGTTCAACCATGCTCTCTCTCAGATTCCGATTTACTGGAAGTACCCTTACATGTCTAGTTTAATTTGCAACTAGTTTCATGATTTTTCATTCACTATAAATTAGTTATGATTTTTCAAAGCACCCTGTATCATTCGATTTCAAGTTGGCCCGCAATCCAAAGCCTGGTCTGAATCCTGTCAGAGCCAGGTGCAGACAACCAGATTGCGACAGGCGATATGTCGCCTTCTGGGTCTGATTGCGACCATCCACTTGTCACTTTCTCAAGCCATCGCGACGCCTTCCTTGTCGCTTTCTGAATGCGACAGTACCTACGTCGCGTTCTGGCCGCCTGAACAGACAGCCATGTCGCAACCCGTACAGGACCCTGTCGCGTTCTGCCTGCCCCTGTCGCAATGCTCATTGACCTATGTCGCCTTCTCAGTTTTTTTGATAAAAACCCATGAAAAATATTTTTGTCGCTTTCTAAATCCTTTACGCCTTCTTACCGTTATACCCCAGTAAAAACCCTACTTAAAAATGGTGCTATATTGAATGATTTAAAATACATGTTCACGACTTATTTCTATCTATGATTTCTCTTGCACTTGCACACACTTGAACCATCCATTTATGGCTGAAATATTGCAGGAAATATCTCATAATGTGCCTGGTAATTTATTGAAGTAAAGTACATTAATTGCCCTATTTTAAAGGACTTGTATTCGTTTCTTGCGTTGTTTATATACCGATATCGACGCTCCACTGTTCTAGAATTCCTCTAGAACGTCGAGCACATGTTTTATATACACACTTTACTTGGCTTGTGGTGAACTCTCCGTCGGATATTCCTTTCGCCGGACTAGTGAACTCTTGCACAAGGCCTCGTAAGTCTCCTCTGATCATGGATTCCCACATGGTCGACGAGCCGGTTGTACCCTAACACTATGATACACTCTAGGGATCAGCAAGATCCAAACGGCCTTAGTTGCTCTCGCTCTTATCTTGAATCACGCCGGACCTCTGGACCTGCATAACGAGGCCAGCGGAAAGGTTGTGTTCCACCTGACTGCCAACACCGTACGCGCGTGTTGTGCAACTGTTACCATCGCTCGTTACTCGACGTTTCATGTGCAATGACCATAGAATCTCATCTATACTGTACTCGCTCGTCTATTCACGTTCACTCTACTATCTCGTCTCTCTCGTCTATTCACGTTCACTCTACTATCTCGTCTCTCTCGTCTATTCATCTAGTACTCTCTTGAGACTCGTTGAGCTGTTGTGGCTCCTATCGTTTGTACTATTTCATGACTGTCTAGCGCTATAATGCATACTGTGCAGGGCACGGAGTGTCCGAGGGGCTCCAATCTAGTCCTGGGGGCAGAGAGCCACCCGAAATACCTGCAGGGGCTATTGACGGTGTTCTGCATTGCACCGGTTCTGACTATACTGTATTGGCTAGACATCTTACTACTATCCTTTTAGTCTGAGGAGTTCAGACGTACTGTGATATTACTGTGCTATCACAAACTGTTATACATTAGTCTGAGGAGTTCAGACGTAATGTACTATCGTGAAACGGCTATGTCCTAGAAGTGACTATTGTCATACTCTACCAGTGCACCGTTGTGCAACCATACACGCTATCTCGTTACACGCTATCTCGTTACACACTATCTCGTTACACGCTATCTCATCATACGCTCTACTTGCTCTACTTGATACTCGCTATCTTGAGTTACTGTGTGCTATCGCGACTTGATCACATTCAAAGTGCAATTTACTCTTACTGACCATCCACTATCATCTCTTCTTGCTATACATGTCGCTTGCTATTCTTGACAATATCGTTACTTGCTATTGTTGTTATCGTTTTCTATCGTGACTTGACTTTAATCGTCGTGCTATACTTGATTCGTCTGCTATCTAAACCGGTTACTTGTGCTATTACTTTCTCGACTTTACATGACTCTCTCTATCATTAGTTACTCTGCCTTTAATGCATTAATTACTTAAAGCATGCTTGATCTCATGAGATTTAAGTCCTACTGGGCGTTGTTCGCTCACCCTGCGTTTTTGGTTATTGTGTCTTAGGTAAGTCGGACAATGACGTTAGATGCACCCATGGGACAAGACCCAGTGTTGAGTGACCTGGAATTAGTTGATGAAGATACTCTAGTACAATGGAGTCTAGTAGATATTGTTTTTAGATTTCTTTTCAATGTAATGATGTCATTGAGCCTTGTGTGTGGCTCTGAATAGTGGTTGTAATAGTCCTAGTGATTTTATAATGAAATAAAGAGTTATTCCAATTATTGTTTATTAGATGCTCTGATGTTTGCGAAAGTATGCGCAATTGTCGTACTATACTCGTTGTTCGCGTCTCCCTCCGATTTATTCCGCTGCTAATTGGAGGGGCATGACACATGGTGTTGTTGTTTCCCTTCGGTTGTGAAGGAAGACCTGGTGGGTATCCAGGGTGTTGTTGTTCCCTTCGGGTGTGAAGGAAGATCAGCTGAGCTGGGTGTTGTGCGTCCTTAGGGGGACTGTACCCTAGTTAGTGAAATCCTGAGTTGTTGCTCAGGTACTGGACGTAGGACTCCTAAGGAGAGGAGGTCCGAACCAGGATAATCCTTTGTGTTGTGTGATTGTCTTCTTTGTGTGTTTGATATTTAAACTAACAGTCACTAACCTCCTTCGAAGATCGTTTGTGTGAATGTTTTTAGTTACAAGTATCTTCTAGATTATTTTTTAAAAGACCCATTCACCCCCCCTCTGGCTCGTCAACTGGGCAACAGACACGAATTAGAGGTGTTTTAGCTAATATAAGAGTCCTAAAACCTTAAAACTCTTCTCTCTCTTCTTCAAATTCCGAATTTACATAATTATCATCCTATTTTTTAGTCATTATCTACCTAATAGGATAGGGAAGAGGTCTAAATCCGTGGGCAATGGGTTATGATAGAATTAGGACTCTTTTTAGGATATTTACAATTTTTTTAGTATTTATCTTACCCTTATTTAATTTATTTATAAATAACTCTGATTTCCACATTTATCTCTCCATATTCTAACATTATCCTCTAATTGGCTTGGGGAGAGATCTAATTTCGGGCTAATGGGTTAGGATGGGTTAAGGACTCATTTTTAAGATAATTATGGGTTATTTAATGATTATCTTAACCCTTTTCCATTTATTATTAATTAAGTGTGAATTTAACTTAATTAATTCCATCCCAAGATGGGCTCTTCTCATTTGGGCCCATTCTTTTATGCTTGGACCATTAATACAACTCATTCCTAATTTAGCTTAATGAGTTTTTAGTTTAATTCTACTTATTCACCCTTTATTCTAATTTAAATCTATTTAACATATTTATTCAATTAGTTTCTTATTTCAATTTAATTTAATATTATTTATCCTAATATTTCTAACCTTTATCCACTAATTGGGCTCTTGCTGTTGGCCTAATACTTAAATATGGCTCAATTGTACAACCCATTTACTTAATGTGTCTTAATTATCTTTTTATTAAAGAATTTATTCTTGGGCCAAGATTGTCTATTGGTCTAATTATCATAATGGACTATCAACCCATATTATTTAAAATCTACCCACATGTTTATTTTGATTTTTAATTCACTTTAGCTCATATAATAATGGGTTCTCCAACTTATTTCTTATTACGACAATAAGTCGCATAAATTCTTAAACTATGTCCAAATGACTTCTTTATGGCTAAACTTCTTGATGGGTCATTATATATATTATTAAAGCATGACTATTATTTTTAAGTCATTTTATATAAATTTTTACGCATGCGATAATGATGCGTATCTCTTTTAATTAGTTTAAATTTATTAATTGTAAAATTTCAATTTATCTTCATTTTCGGATTAATAAATTTTTCGGAGTATGACACCCGTAATCATATTGGGGGTTCTTCAACTAAAGTGTCAGGCAGGTGTTATATAGGACAATGTGTCCTTAGAGCCATGTGGGGGATCCCTTAAGGGGGTCTATATATCTACCTTAGGATAAAGATTGTCCTTCATAGTGTAGTTTCGAGATAAGTCTCTCGACAATTTTTTCTATCGTTCGAATTGTCCTTGGAACTTTTTCGAACTTGGATTTCTTCGACTCAAGCAAACTGCAATCCATCGTCTGTTGGTGTTTTCTTGTGCTTTGTTTTTTGGGCTTTCAATGTTTAACTTCTCATGTGTTTATATGAACTTATTGGACTTTCTTCTTTTTTGCCACATTTAGGTTAATTGTTAGGCTTTGCGATTTCTCTCCTCCCCGAGTACATTTTCTCAAAAAATGGGTCGCAAGGCCATCTACCTTAAAACTGCATCGTTACGTATAAATCACAACCTCTCTAATCAAACATCATGTTCACAGGGAAAAGGAAGGACGACTTTGTTGGCTTTGTCCACAGCTTACCTTCCCTTGAAGTGGTGATCTAGTTGCACAACAGGGATTTGTGCTTATAACGCCCACAATTTGGAGTTCTACTACGGACAAATGGGAGAGGTTCCCACATTGTTTGAAGGACCTGCAAGAATCGTAGGACATAATTAACATGAGGTGGAGGTGAGCCGCCCCCACCTTGTTTAAGCCAATCAAAGCGGTCTTATATATAACCACTTTCCTCAAAATAAAAAAAAAAGGAAAAAAAAATGGTTTCTCGGGCAGCCTGGTCACAATGGTACTGAAAGTGCCGTAAGACATATATCAGTTTAACTACCAGTCCACCTGCTTTAGATCACATATGGCATGTGCGGTTTAATAGTTGTCTATTAATTAGCCCTCTCCTACCTTTTATACTATTTGTTTATATAAATATGTAGGGATAGATATTAGAATTTAGGTCATATTAAGATGTATACTGAAGACATTAATCACTTAATTACTATTAATGTACACCCTTTGCAACGTCTCTGTCATTTTGATACATCCACATCTATTAAACAAATATCCATCAAACAAATTTTAAAAAATTTAGATTTTGTAGAATATCTTGAATAGTTTTTTGAAATACATCACTGTTTTTACATAATATTTTAAACTTTTAAGAGTGTAGCTATTACTTGGGACATCCACATATTCTCTAGAATATAAAAATATTTTAAAATATTGGAAAAAAATGTAAAGTACGCCACATATATATTTTGGGAGTACTAGCAAGTACTAAAAACAAGAGAATATAAAACACATTTTTGGGACATAAAATTCTTTCCAAGACTAAAACTATGTTTGTTTACACAGGTCGAAATCATTAGGACATATTAAAACTACACATAGGTGGTGGTTATTTTTTTTTTTTAAAACAATGGTATAATTAGCGGGTCGCTGATCAAGTAAAAGATAAATACTTGTGGGAAAGCGTTCTTCCGCTCCTGAACGCAAGCAAATAAGTTATAAGTCCCGCTGTTAAATTGGTAAGGGGATCTACCCCAACTAACATGCAGGGAGGGCGAAGCGTTTCTCCTTGTAAAAAAGAGAGATAAAAAGAGTGAAATAAATGACGCGCCGACATTCGAAAACGCGGTCTAACGCCAAAGGCGGAGGCTGTCGGCGTGCAAACTGTCCGTTTGTGGGGAGTTGATGCAGGGTATGGTCCCGATGACAACATCGCGTCAAATCCAATGCGACGGCATCAGCTCAGGTGCCCGAGTAAATCTCACGTCTGAACGTTCGGACGCTCAGTATTACTCGGGGTAAATATTCTAATAGAGCAACACTTTGTTTAAACTCCGACTTGTTTAAACAAAGTGTTGCTCTATTAGAATTATTCAAGGCCGAGTTTAAAACTTGGACTTGAGAGCCATTAAAAGGCTCAAAACCGCTGAAGGTATGCAATGAAAGGGTGATGTGTCGACTCTTTTTGTAGAGAACTCTAATAACGGGTTTGATAATTAGATAAGTTATCCGCAAGGTGGATATCCGTTGATAAAAAAATTTTTAACAGTCGTTCTTTATTTTGGTGTATATTTAGAAGTATAATAATTTTATATCACATCGATCACTTTATATCATATCAAGATTATTAATGAGGTCACTTTATATCACATCAGAATCATTAATAAAGTTTATCTCAACTTTGAGATGTTTTGAGCTCTATATAAGTTCAGATAATTTTATCAACTCAAAAATGAGAGTTAGACTTATCACCAATCAATGTTGATAAGTGTCTGATAAACTATCCAACTTACTAAAATGACATAACAATTATCAGGGCTGATAAATCCCCTTTATTAGGTGCTATCATGACTTATTTAGTTATCAAACATGTCTTAAGCCAACAGTAACTTTTTGTATTTGGTATGAGATTAATGGACATTGCACATTGCAGGATGGGCGGCCGGTGTAGGGGTGGGCGGGATGGTGGCAGGTGCAGGAGGTAGGGGGGCTGAAGAAGGCCACTGCGAACACTGCGGATGGCATTCAACACCGTCGCACGAGCATCCTCCACTGCGGTTGGCTTGAAACCACTGGAGAAGGGTCATTGCATAGCATCTCCTCCATTGTGGCCACCGCCATCGCCATGTCACCACATCAATCTCTATATATTGATGTGGTGGGATAACCCTGGCCAAGCATCAGGGTTTTCTCCTGGCCGCCCCCCTCTCTCCCCCTCTCTCTCCCTCTCTCTTGCATCACATGTTGCAGAGATCGGCACGAATCCAAGCTCAGTCTTCGAGCGTTGCGGAACCCGAGGGAGCAAGCGTGGTCAGTCGCGAGGGAGCGGGCGTGGATCGTCGCGAGGAAGACCGTGTGGACACCGCTGGAGGCCAGACGGTTGAACGGCTTGTGGCGTCACCTCCACGGAATCGTACGAACGCGGATCCGATTCTGCGCAAGGTGATTTCGACTATCCGATAGTCTGGTTTGCGTATCCCAAAATGGATCGAGATCAAATTTTAAATCTCATTTTCCGCTGCGTTTCCTTGATCTCGGGTAGCCGTAGATCCTAACGTGGTATCATATCCAGTTCTACTGTGATCTACATCCGTTTTGGTATCTAAGATCAATTTTTTGAATTTATTCCATGCAAAAATCGCACCATGGTGAGCGCGGCAACCCCCCCCAAATTTTTCCTTTTTCCAGTTTTGATTCCTGTTGACCTTTTGTGGCTGGAAAGGGGGCGGTGGGGGGGGGGGGGGGGGGGGGGGGGGGGGGGGGGGGGGGGGA
>CM024758.1:136930998-136968241 GCA_014218235.1 Colocasia esculenta | reverse complement strand
GCACAGATGTCAGAAAGATATGTGCGAAGACTTTGACTATTCAACGCTGTTAAATATCAAGTTGTTATAAACATAGAATCGATGCATTCATGACTTATGAAATCGTTATGCACTAACCTCCAAATCGTTGTGATCAAGACGATATAATCAAATCGTTATGAGTTACAAGAAAATCGTTGTGATCGATAAAGAAATCGTTGTAGAAGGCAAATCGATGTGAGGGCAAATCGTTGCGCTCACTTATCAAATGTTATGAGCCTTAACGAATCGTTATGAAAGGTAAATCGTTACGAGAGCAAGACGATGTGATCATTAAAGAAATCGTTGTGACCAAATCGTTGTTCTTACAAAGAAATCGATGCGATTGAAGAAATCGATGTGAACAAATCGTTTTGGTCTCTTCACAAATCGTTATGAGAGACTTAAGAATTGTTCTGAGAGCGAATCGTTATGGCCACTTAAGAAATCGTTGTGAGATCGATTTCTTAACAAATCCTTAATAAATTGATATGGCCACAAAGCGAATCGTTCTGGCACATATAAATCTGGTACTTGAAGTGAAATCGATGTATATGAAATTAGACATTGACTTGATCATTTTAGTGCGCCATAAAATAATCATAAATATTCATGAAATAATCTAATCATAAATTTTGTTAGCACCAAAATATGAGGGTAATAAAAGAGTGGTTCAACACCTTCACGACCTGAACGTGACGGCCATACCCGTCACGACACAGTATTGCGGCCAGAACCTTAATTGCCTATACAACCCTGCTATTATTACCATTTAACCCTATTTTGACCCTAATTAATACTGTCATGAACTGTAATGACTTGTTAGTTAATAATGAGTAATGTTTACATGATTAATTAATTTAAACTATGTGCACAATCCATTATGCTCTCTTAATTTCTTACACATGCACACTTAATATTCATGTTTGCCATTAAACCTTATTAAATTACTCAATAATGTATCTAGTAATTAAGTGAAATGATTACTAAATTCCCCATTTTATTAAATGACACTTGTCTTCGTTTTATTCGCATGTTTTGTACACATTATCGCGTCCCTCTGCCTTCGAACACTCGAGGCAAGACGAAATGTTTTGTTACACACTTTCTCTGGCATGGACCACCTCTCCATCAGGAATACTCTCGATTGGACCAGGGACTCCTTGTCAAGGCCTTTGTAAGTCTTCTTGGCTTTGGTGCACATCCTTAGCCGACGAGCTGGTTGTACCCTTAAAACCCGTTACACTCTTAGGGATCAGTACGATCCAACGGCCTTAGTGAATTCTCTCTTATCTTGGGATCACGCCGGATCATCTAGCCTGTGTTTATAGCACGGCTAATGGGCGGATGTGACTTCTACCTGACTGCCGGTAACCGACCTAGTGTCATGCAACTGTTACCATCGTGGTTTTAATGTTGTTTTATGATTATACCCCTATCTCATCTACTATCCTTGTACTCTCATCTATTCATGTTCACTCTACTATCTCGACTATTCATCTAGTACTCTCTTGAGACTCTTGAGTTGTTGTGGCTCCTATTGCTTGAACTATACTTGACTGTCTAGCGCTATAATATGGGTCTTGTGACTCTACTGTTTCGAATGCATACTTTGTAGGGCACGGAGAGTATCTGAGGGGCTCCAATCTAGTCCTGGGGGCAGAGAGCCACCCGAAAATACCTGCAGGGGTTATTGACGGTGTCTGTATTGCATCGGTTCTGACTAACTGTTCTGAATTGGCTAGACATCTGACTATTATGCTATTACTATTAGTCTGATGAGTTCAGATGTACTGTGCGATTACTGTGCTATCGCTGACTGTTACTGAACGGCTACTGTCATAGAGTGACCACTGCCGTATTCTTCTAGTGCACCGTTGTGCAACCATACGCTATCTTGTTACATGCTATCTTGTTATACGCTATCTTGTTATACACTATCTCGTTACACGCTACCTTGTTACACGCTATCTTGTTATATGGTCAATTCTCTATTATCCTAGTTTTGCAATAATCTTGTGGAATGTAGTATCGTTCACTTGTTTACGTGTGCTATTTCTCTTGACATACTTGATCGTACCTCTAGTTTACCTATTTTACAAGACATTAATCACTAAAGCATACTTATTTACACAAGATATTAAGCCCTTCGTTATTTGTTATTGTGTTTTCAAGTAAGTCGGATGATGACCTTACACACATCAATGGGAATGGACTGGAGTGATGAGCGACCTGGAGTCATAGCGATGGAATGTTTTTAGTACCTTAGAGTTTAGTTAGATATTTGCTTAGTTATCCATTCCAAGTGTAATGAAGTTAATGAGCCCTATGTTTTGGCTCCGAATTAGTGGTTGTAATAGTTTAGATGAATTTTCAATAAAATGAGGAGTTTATTGCAATTATTATTCATTAGATGCTCTGATGTTTGTGACTGTATGTGCAATTTAGTACCATACACGTTGTTCATGCCTCCCTGATTTATTCTGCTGCTAAATGGGTGGGGCATGACATTAATTATCCCAATTATATAGAGATGTATGGACTGAGAAAATAACTACATCTTAATGCTCTTCTCATGAGAAAATTTTCTTTTAGGAAAACAAGGTTTTAAAATAAGAGAATGGCTTAGTAAGTTTTAGTTGATTACTTGGAAGCGATCTAACAACAATTGGGAAGTAATGTGGTATACTCCTCCACCCTAGAATGTTGCCATCTCCCAACCCACTATCAATGCTTGATTACCATCGCTATATTTTTTGGAGAACTATTCATTATACTTTCAAAAATGTATTATAAATACACTTCTCATGAACCCTTATTAATCTTTTTTTTTGACAGGAAAGCATGGGGATATAATTTAAATAAATATAAGTACAAGAGTACGAGGAGAGGTGTGCCCTGCCGCTAGGGATGGAAGCATAGACGGATGTAGCATATGTCCAATGGGGTCACTTGACCCCGCTGGAAATTTTAGAAATTGCCATTTAAATTGTAGATTTTGAGGGGTTTTTACATGGGGGTAACCCCACTGGAATTGGCGGTGCCCAGCCCCATGAGTCCAAGACCCCAAATTTTCTTTCTTTTTTTTAGCCCTAAGCTCACCCGAGCTCAGCTACTCCTACTCCTGCAGTCCTGCTTGCCTCTCGCCAGGACTCGCGAGGCCTGCCCTCTGCCCTCCACGGCTCTGGCCCCCTCGCCATCACTGTGAACCTTCGTTGGCCATCTAACTTCACCGCCGTCACCGACCTTGTGACCGTTCGACCTCGCCCAGCCCACCCTAGGCATTGCCGACCTCTGTCTGCGGCCATCGTTGCTACATCCATCTCTGTCCGCGGCCGTGAGACTGTTCCACCCTGCTGCCCGATGCGTTCAAGGGGATTAAGTAGATCGGTGTCATCTAGTGGGGATCCTAGGTGAGCTTGATGAGCTTCCCATACTTCCTCTGTTAACTTTTTTTCGCCCTTCTTTTTTGTCTTCCATTAGCTTCTAAAAACTTGGTCTTTATCATCATGGGCTACTCTCCTATGTGATTAGGACCATATATTCAGGAGTGAGATACATATTACATATGTTACTTCAATAGCTTGATCACTTATTCCATGTACTGAATAGTGGGATTTACTGTGTTCTATTTAGGGCCCTGCACAAGCGCATAATTTGAGGGATTCATTGGCTAAAGCACAGTCTGATATGGTGGTCAAGGTAATATCATGTGCTGTCATTTTTTTTTGCTGCTGTCTTTTGTATATTCTTCACAACAACATACATGGAACTTGAGCTTCCTTACCATTTTATTAACCATTCGAGCAGTGGATTCTGTTGTTAGCATAAGCCTTTCATATGCTAGTGCTTTTCTTTCTTTTACCTTTTATTTTTTAGATAATTAGCCTCCATCTCGTATGACATCCTACACATTGGCACCGATTCGTGGCACCACCAGTGATTGTTCAAACGTGTTCATCCAAATCTCTTGAATAGGCACAAGCAGGTATGTAATCCAGCGAGCCTGGGTGGTGGCTCACTTATATAATGTGTATTTATGATTTTTTATAACTTGCTATATGTGAATATGATCCAGTGGGTTCATAATAATTGATGTGAAATTGTGAATGGCTTTTTGTAGATTGTTAGTTAGTAGCCTTTAAGTTATTGAAATAATTTTTTTTTTGCTAGGATGAAATGTTATCTGGTTAAACAAAGTCAATAACAAAGCATTGCAGGAAGTTCAAGTAGTTGTAGAACTCCACTCCCAAATCATCAAGGATCTGCCTTTGTTGATGAACTTGATTTGACTACTTTAGAATCAGATCCAGAATTAAGAAAGAAGATATCAGAGTATCATCTAAAATTGCAAGATGATGTGAGAAGAGCATATCTATTAAAAGGTCCTTGCCAACCTCGGAATCATAATTTCCCATTGAAGCTTTTGGGTGGAAAAATGCATAGATTTGTTCCTTCTTGGTTTGATGAGTATGTAACTTGGTTAGAGTATAGCGTTGCAAAAGATGCTGCATTTTGCTTGCCTTGTTACTTATTCAAGTCTGATCATGGAAAATAGTCAAGTGGTGATTTATTTGTTTCTGAGGATTTTTCTTAAATTGGAACAAAAAGACACATTAGATGTTCATATTGGTGGTCCTAATAGCTCACACAATATGTTGTAAAAAAATGTGAGGACTTGATGAGACAAAAATAGAGTACTCAAGTGGCTTTTTCAAAGTAATCAGATCAGATCAAGATTGATTATCGAGCCTGCTTACAAGCTTCAATAGATAGTATAAGATTTCTTTTACGTCAATTATTAGCATTTCGTAGACGTGATGAATCTGACAATTCATTTAATAAGGGAATTTTCTTGAGCTCTTAAGATTTCTTGCAGATCATTACTCATCTATTAATGACGTTGCGTTACACAATGCTCCTCAAAATGTCCAAATGATTGCTCCTTATATACAAAAAGATATTATAAGTGCATGTGCAATTGAAACAATAAATGCAATTATCATAGAAGTTGGAGATGGTTTGTTTACCATACTTGTTGATGAGGCTTGTGATATATCTAACAAAAAACAAATGGCTATGGTTTTGTGCTACATTGATAAGAGAGGTTTTGTTGTTGAGAGGTTTTTGAACATTATTCATGTTACTGATACTACTGCTATGTCACTTAAGACCGCAATTCAACATGTTCTTATGAGATATGAACTCAATTTATCCAGAATAAGAGGACAGAGCTAGGATGGTGCTAGTAATATGCAGGATGAGTTGAAAGGTCTTAAAGCATTGATTATGAGAGACAATAGCTCGACATATTATATTCATTATTTTGCTTATCAACTCCAATTGACTCTTGTAGCTATTGTTAAGAATCATGGTGATGTTTCTTGACTTTTCTTTGTTGTTTCTCAAATTATAAATGTAATTGATTCATCTTGCAAACGACGAGACACTCTTCGAGAAAAACAAGCTACTATAGAATTGCAGAAGCCTTAAGCAATGGTGATCTTCAGAGTGGTAGAGGTTTGAATCAAGAAATAAGTTTGAAAAGAGCAGGTGATACCTATTAGGGTTCTCACTATGGAAGTCTCATAAATTTGACTATTTTGTTCTCTTCTGTAGTGGAGGTACTTGATGTTATTTATCAGGAGGAACTCTTAAACAAAAAGGTAAAGCACGTGGCTCATTACTTGCATTGAGAACCTTTGATTTTGCATTTCTTCTACATTTGATGACAAAAGTATTGGCCATCACAAATGAGTTATTAATAGCTTTGCAAAAAAAGGTCAAGATATAGTTAATGTCATGTCACTTGTGAAACTTTCTAAACAACGATTGTAAGATATGAGGGATGAAAGTTGGAATGATCTTTTAAAGAAGTATGCTCATTTTTTAATAAAAAAGAGATTCTTATTTCTAATATGGATCATCAATGTTTTTTTCTGGAAGATCTCGACACAAGGCTCCTTGTATAACAAGTTTACATCATTTTCAGATTGATTTGTTCTATCACATATTAGATATACAATTGTTAGAACTGAACAGTCTTTTCAATGAAACAAATATTGAGTTGCTTCTTTGTGTGGCTAGCTTAAATCCCTGTGATTCATTTTTAGCATTTGACAAGGAAAAGTTGGTTAAATTAGCTAGATTTTATCCAATTGAGTTTCATAACTTTGTTGATCTTGTGGCACTTCATAATCAACTTGAAAATTATATATTTGATCTGACATTAGATGAGAGATTTTTTGACTTAAAAGGTATTGGTGATCTTGCAATAAAATTGGTGGAGACAAAGAAACATGTTATGTATCCAATGATATATTTGCTTATAAAGTTAGCATTGCTTCTTCCAGTAGCTACTGCAAGTATTGAAAGAGTATTTTCAGCAATGACTTATGTGAAGAATAGCTGCGGAATCGGATGTGTAGCGATTAGATGAATGATTGTTTAGTGACATTTATTGAGAAAGCTTGTTTGAAAATGTAAATAATGAGTCTATTATTGAAGTATTTCAGAGTGTGAAAAATCGTCAAGTACAATTGTAAAGAAAGAACTGATTATAATGAATTGTCTCATTTTTATTGAAATATTTTTTATTCTAAATATATATTTAAAATTATTTATTTATATAATATATAATATATAAATATTTAAAAATAGTTCGAGTGACCCCACTAAACAAAATTTCTGCATCCGTCCCTGGATGGAAGGAAACTGTCTAACCTACACACAACATGCTAAGGCAGTAACCCATGCCCCATGCAGAGGAACACACAAAAGAAGCAAACAAGGCTACATGGAAAATACCAGAGATCACACACATAGCTAACATGGTGGACAAAAGAAAGGAAAAGCCAGATTAACAAAATAGAAAACACCCTTCCAAACAAAAGGGAGCAACCACCGCCATGCGATAGAAGTCGAACACCACCATCAGAGGATGAGAGACGAGACCCTCAAGATCTTGCTAGCGCCATCTTGGAAGGAGAAAATGTGCACTACACATTTGCAGTTGAGAAGAATAAACAACTTGGAAGAAGCACTGATATGCTGAGTAGTCCCTGGACACAAACTGATCCATGTCCTCCAAGCCCTTAAGGAAGGGTCTTCCAACATTGAAACACATGAAGAAGAACTTGAAACTAGAGCTCCTACGCCTTCACCGGTAACCAAAATCTGAGAGAAAAATATAGCCTAAAATAAAACTATAGGTGAGCCGTAGAAGCTAGATAAAGGATATCTAGTAGCAAAATGGGACAGATGTAGAGGGGTGGAGTAGGGAAAGAGGAAGGGTAGATTGAGAAGAGGGGAGGAGGCTTGATAGTTCTGGACTGAGAAAGAAGACGATGGAGCAAACATAGGGGGAACGATTGAGGGCAAAATTGGAAGACAAAGAGGGATAATTGTGGGGGAGACAATTGTTAGGGGGAGGTGCGATGGCGACTATGTGGGGACCAGAGACAACTCTAAGGAGGACGACAGACAAGGATCGAAGGGCAAAATCTAAAATGGCAAAAGGAGTAGAAAGAAACATGAGTGGGAAGGCAAATCCCGTTGAAGGAAGGAAAGGGGGAAGAGTCATATCGGTGGTACTTTCCCCCCTCCTAGAAAACACCTACGAGGGACAAGCAAGGCCGTCGATTGTCGATGATGAGTCTGTCGGAGTCGGCGACGAATTGTTAGAGCCAATGATGAGACTACTGACGTCACATAATGGCGAGACCAATGAGAAATCCCAGAGGTTCTCTCTCTAGAAAGCTTAGAGAGAGAGCCCAATGCACTTGTGATATATTGAACTCATCTAATAGGAGCCATAGAGGGTGCGCTTGTTTGCACTTTTTAAAATACAGTAAACATTTCTCTATTACTAGCTAGTGCGAGTAGTAAACCTTTGTTCTAAAATCGAAGAAAGGAGGACTAAAGAATATCCGAAGAGGACAAAGTAAGGTCTATTTGGGTGGGGTCACCACTGTTTTACTGATCTCACGTACGTGGCAGCCCCCACGGTCGCTCGATTCCACCGTCCTCAAACAGGTACAGAGTTGAGAGAAGTATGTCGTCAACATGTGCACATCTCCATCGTCTCTCTCCACAGTTCTAAGAGGAAAGAGAGCAAACGGAAGCCCCCAACGCATGGCCGCCACCGCATCTCCATCCCCAGCATGCCACCATAAAGCTTCGCCATCCCCTATATGCCGGGTTTAATCCTCCTGCAACGACCATCTTCCACGCCGCTCTGCTCCGCCACCCTCGGCAACCCCCCCAGCTCGCGTTTCCCTGCGGCAGGATGGCGCGGGTATGCCGTTTCCTGCTGTTGCTGGTAATGGTGCTTCCCTTTCTGTGTCTGCCCGTCGTGGCAGGCTCCGCCACCTGCGAGTGCACCAAGGACGACACCGGCCACGGCAAGTCCGCGGCGCTTAGGCTGAAGCTAGTGGCGATTGCGTCCATCCTCGCCGCCGGGGGGCTCGCCGTGGTCATCCCCATACTGGGCAGGTGGGTCGCCGCGCTCCACCCGGAGCGGGACGCCTTCTTCATCATCAAGGCCTTCGCCGCCGGGGTCATCCTCGCCACCGGGCTAATCCACATCCTGCCCAGCGCGTTTCACAGCCTGACGTCGCCGTGCCTCCGAGGTGGGCCCTGGCAGCGCTTCCCCTTCGCCGGGTTCGTGTCGATGATGTCGGCGCTGGGGACGCTGATGGTCGACACCTACGCCACCAGCTACTACAAGCGGTCGCACTTCAGCAAGGCCCGCCCAGTGGACGACGGCGCCGTGGACGAGGAGCGGGCAAGCGAGCACGCGGCGCACGTCCACGTCCACACCCACGCCACCCACGGCCACTCGCACGGCGCGGGGGCGACGCCACACAGGGAGGACGTGGAGACGGCGTCGGAGCACATCCGCCACCGCGTTGTGTCCCAGGTGAGAAAAACAAAAAAAAAAATCTCCCTTTTTCCTGCCGGAACACATGATATCCCGATTTCTGAAGCAGAGCTGGTTCTTCCCCTGCAAATGGTACGATTCAAGCTTGTGCTCCATCAAGGAATCAGCATAATTATTGTTGGGTTTTTCTTGTGTACTTGGCGATCGACTGGGATTCCAAATTAATCCGTTCTAATGGAGGAGGCGCATGTGTGATATCTTCTTCTCTGGTGACAGTTGATTCTTGTTGGGTCCTTCAGGTGCTGGAGCTGGGCATTGTGGTTCACTCAGTAATCATAGGGGTCTCCTTGGGTGCTTCTGTCCACCTTTCCACAATCAGGCCTCTGGTGGGAGCTCTGAGTTTTCACCAGTTCTTTGAAGGGCTGGGTCTTGGCAGCTGCATAGTTCAGGTAATGCTATTGCACTTGGGATTCACTTCAAGACACCATGAGCTCAACTGTTGTCAATCTTGCTAGAACCCTTCTCTCTTTCCCCAATCCTGAAGTCCCTCCTCTGCTCGATAAAAATTGGTTTACCCAGCCTCTATCATAGAGGTAGTCAATACATTCATCTAGAAAGAAAGACTGACTGATAGATTATCGGACATTAATTCGGGACAACTCTCTGATTTATCAGGACTGTTAACTATGACATTTCATCTTAAAATATGGATAATTAATTTGCCCTATATATTAACCACTCTTATTATCTGGCAACTCAAACCAAAAAGCATTTATAATCTTGAAATCGCTTTATCCGGTGGTTTTATCCCATCTGTCAACCAAATTGGCTACGAGTACAAAACATGTCTGCTCCGTCCTTTCTCTTTTCTCATTTTGTGGAGAAGAAATGTTTTCCGCACTGTCCGCAGCAACCCGCCCGTTTAAAGTCAAATGGGTCTCCCTAATCTATTTATTTCTACGTTGTCTCCCTAATCTATCAAGTCATTTTCTCTTCCATTCTTACCCGACAGAACCGGACTCCCGTAATGTGCATTAGAGAGGAGGTTACGCAAAAAAAAGTTTCCCGAATTTTTTTCTTTCACATTTCCACTTGAATTTTTTTCACAAAACATAAGTCGGACTTAACGAATATTAGACAGGTTTTTATTGAAAAAAACACTTTCTCGAAATTTTTTATGTTTGTTTCAATTTTTTTGTAAAACATAAATAGTTCCATCCTAAAATATTTTAATATTTATTGAGTCCGATCCTCTTATATATTAAGAGGATCTACACTTTTCGACCATTTTTTTTTCCTTTGAAAAAATATTTAGTGTAAGAACACACATGCATTGAGTTACAAGTAGATTTACAAAATCTGAGTTGGTTTATAAATATTTGAATTGAATTTATAAATATTTGAATTAGATTCATAAAATAATACATCTAACATGTCACGATCTATCTAAAGTGATCCAATTAAAAGATGCTCTTGCAATGCAACTCAAAGTGTAAAAGTATCTTTACACTAAATATTTCTGTCTCTATTCCCCAATTTTTTGGTAGACGTAAAATGTTCAAGAGTCATGCCAAGGTCTCAATCATCCACACACATTTCACCTTGCAAGCTTCCTTTCTCTGCCATCCGTTCCGTTGCAGGCCAGGTTCAAAGGCCGGGAGATGGCTGCCATGGTGCTGTTCTTCTCGCTCACGACGCCCGCCGGCATCGCCGCCGGCATCACGATATGCTCCGGTATGACCCCAGCAGCACCACGGCGTTGGTGGTGGAGGGGCTCCTGAACTCTGCCTCGGCTGGGATTCTCATCTACATGTCGCTCGTGGACCTGCTGGCGGCGGACTTCATGAACCCCAGGATGCAGAGCAAGGGGCGGCTGCAGCTGGCGGCCTACGTCGCCCTGCTGCTGGGTGCAGGGCTCATGTCTCTCTTGGCAGTGTGGGCCTGAAGTGGAGTTGGTCATGTCTCATCAGGCAGGGCCTTCAGCCATGACAGATTACAAGGTCCGTGTCTTTGCTTTTGGTGGAAATTAAAAATGGTTTGGATTGGAGGGCCTCCCCTCTTCAGGGAAGAAGAGGTTGCTCCATGGATGTCTGAGCTTTTGCTGGAAGGAATGAATAAGACATGATGATGTTGAAAACCATGTAACCCTGGGGCTGGATTTTGACGGCAACCCACCGACAAGTTTTCTTCTCTCGGTACCACTGGAAGAGTACTTACGGTGGAATAATAGTACTCCTTTCTTCTATCTTCGTCGACTGGCCAATAATAGTATATTTTGGATTGTTCATAACTTAAATGTTTAACTTTAAAGAAATATTTGTTGTGTATATCCCGCATTGTGATCGGTCAATTTGCCGGTGAAAATAAACTGTCCAATCATAATGCTTAGCAAACGTAATATTTAACAAATATTTTTCCTAACTTTATGTTCAAATACTTAAAAAGTGGGGCACAAGTAATATCAATATTTTACTGATGAAAAGTATGAGAATTGAAACATATGTTGCCGTTGTTAATCTAACACCAGTTCTTATCTGCTGGGCGTGTTATTGGGCAATGCAATTATGAAAATACTGTAGTGCTTCATAATTGCATTGCTCGGTGGACTAATAATTAAGAGAGAGAATTGCTGTCCATTTCTTCCAAATGTTGTATCAGCTACAGCCAATGCACAGGTTTGCCACCTTGTCGGATATGAAACAACGGAGAAATGCTACTTTTTTTTTTTCTTTTGGTTGAGTGGCGCAATGGTCAAACCACTGCCCACCCCAAACTCCACCTCGAGATTGAACTCGTGCCATCCCACAGCCCCGCCAAAGGCGTTTATTACGGCACTGTCGTGGGACATGGAGAAATGCTACTTACTAGGCACCTAAGTATGAGAAACAGTTTTGTAATACTATTTGGTAATAACATCATCATTAAAATTATGTCACATTAACAACTGAAATAAAAAAGTTAAAAACACTTCATAAATGATGGAGTTGCGGTGCACTTTGATTGTTGTGTTATTTTAATGTGTTACCAAATGGTATTACTAAACTATTTTCTCCTGGGTATAGCAGGTGGCGCCATGTAAGTGCCAGCGTGGTGTCGACCATCGCCTCGTTGCCTGTCATCTCTACCATCACTGTCCATTTGTTGTCTGTTCATAAATAATTTATTTGTAATTATAAATAAATTATTTGTGAATATTAATTGGTTATTTGTGTTCGTAAATAACGACCATAAATAGTGCAATAATATTCAAAAATAAATTATTTATGATCACAATAGAATCAATATTCAAATAATTTATTTATGATCATAAAAGATTATTTGTGCATATGTACTAATTTACTATTTGTATTCATACATAATGGTCACAAATAGCAGTATAGTGTTCACAAACAATCTATTTATGATCACAATAGAATCAATGTTCACAAATAGTAAGTGCGCTACGAGTGATCGCCGGCGACCGATGGGTCATTGGTCTTCAATCGATCGTTGCCACTCTAGGTCGCCCCTCTTCCCCATTAGCACCCAGTCGCTCTCATCATGGGAGGAAGAATCGGTAGATCTGAAACGAGATCATCCTATTCTGGATCAGATCGACCATGGCCGATCCAGGCCAATTCCTCCAATTCTAGCCGATACTGGTTGGGAATCGGCCAAATTGGATCGAGATAGGCCCTGGTTGATTCAGGTGTCCGATCCGATCCTACTTTTCATGGCCTGCATGGCATGTCACGCGGGCGGCACCTGGGCGCTATGGCAACACTTGTTACTCGGACGCCCGAGTAATAAGTATTTTTTTGAAACAATTTGCTCCCATATGATCGAATTTGCCAAACGAGTCCTCCGTAGTAGAATAAATGGTGATATGTGTTAAACCACTTTTATATTTATCTCTATATTTTGGTGGTAACTAAAACTCATAATTATTGTGATTATATTTAATAATATTTTTCAAGATATTTATGTATAAGAAATAAGATAATTTCTATCGCCTTAAAAAGATATGCACTAAAAGTTCATATCGATTATAGTTCAATGTGCATCGACTAAAGTGCCACATCGATTAATAAAGAAAATTTCTGCCTATTAGTGAACAAAGTGTTATATCAATTACTGAAGAAAACTTCTATTGATTAGAGAAAAAATGTATCATTTCGATTATAGAAGAAACATTTGTTCTGATTAGTGATATGTTATATCGATTACTGAACATTCTTTTTTCGATTACTTAATAGCATTCCAATTAATCTTATGTTGTCTGATTAGAGAATAACTTTATATTGATTGGTGTTATGAACATTCTAATTCCTAAATAAATGTTCAATTCATTCTGATTAGTGAACAAAAGTTCAATATTATATCGATTAGTGTTATGAATATTCTGATTATTAAACAAAAGTTCAATATCTTTCCCATTAGTGAACAAAAGTTTAGTAGTATTCCAATTGATGTTATAATTGTTTCGATTATTGAATAAATATTTTATATTATTTTGATTTGCATTATTCATATATCAATTTGTCAACACTGACTTATATTATTCTGATTAGTGTTGTTCACATATTAATTAATGAATATAAGTCATACATTGTTCCGATTAGTGAATACATACCTTATAATGTTTCGATTAGTGAACAATTATCATGTATACTTCTGATTAGTGACTAGCTTAAATTAAATACATTGATTGGCTATATCTTTAATTTGAATACTGCTCCATCAAATTATCTTGGCACGTAAACAAGATTTCAAATTCTCTGCACATCTTTTACTTATTATTTCCTACTTCTCAAAGCGTGCACTCTGTAGGGCAGCTATTTCGAAGAAATTTGGTCAGACTGTATCCTACCTTTTAATGCTACCTATTTGTGATAGGTAAGAAAGGTGTTAGCAGAACCTACAAATTGAAGGAAAATAAGATATGAGCTAACTGACACAATACTTCTCTTGCTTAACATCCTCTTCTAAGCATTTATTGTATGCAAGTTTACGGTACTCATGCAAAGACCTACGTGAGATCTACAAAAAGGGACTCTGGAAATAAATAACTCAAGAGGAAGCAACGGGAAGAAGATGAAGTCTAACGGCTATCATTCAAACGGTCTTCTTCAACATCTTCAAGTGGCAACGGGCAGAAGAAGAAGAAGAGAAACGGGAAGATGAAGTTCTAACGGTTATCTTAATGTCTTCCTCAGAAGCTCTATAAAGAGTCAAAGGCCATGAAGCATTTAAGATAAGAAGCACATACACCAAAAAGCCAGAAACATTTTGCTCAAGTGTTCAAGCGTCAAGCCTTCCTTACCTTCTCTCTCTGTCTATCATTGTAAATCTGAGAGAGAGTTTGAGCCTGAGAGTCTAAGCTTCCTTCTTTTCTTTTAGCTCTCAAGTTGTTGTCAAGATCAAGGAAGTTAAATTCATTTTCTCCTGAACTTAATCTCAACAGCTTGATCTTTCTTTTTTTAGGAATGATAGGTGTGTTCCTCTTCCTGCAAGAAGAGAAGACTAGCAAGTTGCTGGGTAGTTTGTCCACTGAGGGATTGTACTTAGTATGCCTCTTGTCTTAAAGGGAAGACTAGCTAGAGTGCTGGGTGGTTTGTCCAGCTAAGGGACTGTACTCAGTGTGCCCTAAAGGGAAGACCATCTAGGGTGCTGGGTGTTTTGTCTAGTTGAGGCACTGTACTCAGCTTTTCCCTTATGTAGAAGGGAGGACCAATGAGTTGCTGGTGGTTGTATGTCCATTGGGGGGGGACTATACGTCGGCTAGTAAAATCCCAAGAGTTTGCTTGGGGCATGGACGTAGGGCTTCCATTAAGGGAGGTGCTGAACTAGGATAAATCTTTGTGTCCCTTTGTGTGATTGTCCGTGTGTTTATCCGATACTTATTCACTGCACTTAATCACTAACTAACACTTTCGCATCAAAGTTTATTTTTAAGTTGTAATATTGCAACACCCATTCAACCCCCCCTTCTGTTGTGTTGTCGTGGGCCAACAATGTGGACATGTTCACCATGTCATGCAACTTTTTTCTTTCAAGAGGAAACATAGTCTTAATCTGTGTTCTCTCTGCAATTGTAATTTGTTAATACTTTGATCATATTTTCCTTACAACTTCTCGAAATTTAGGAGCGACTTAGACTATTGGACATTAGGGTATTGGATATTAAGAGTGACTCTAATGGTTGTCTCTAGGACCTCTGTGGGTAACTTCTTCCATTTATAGCTATGCTCCTGTTGCACCCACTAGATATTTGATAGATTGTCGATGTTTTCATACAATCTTCATGCACAAATGCTTGCTGCAATGGAAGATAGCGACTTAGAGTTATGTGATTGACTCCGACCTAACAACCACTCGGGAATCCATAGTTCCAACAAGGTTCCTGCTACTCATAATTACTATATAGTACATTCCTCAATTTCAAAGACAACTCTAATGTGCCAGAATGAGCCCGATAGCGACTCCCATGTCAACTCCTGAGATGAGCAATCGTTTGAGCGAAGATCATCTCATGTCTCAAAATATGACTGAGATGCCTGAACAAGACCAAGAAATCGCATGGATCGAGGTTGAGGCATTGTGCACAATCATGTGCAATGCATAGGATATATGCATGTCCATGCACCAAATCATGGTGCAGTGCACCAGTGCACCCAAGCGCTTACGCTCCCGCCATGCCATGTAGATTGCCACATGGAAGCACCTTCTTGGGCATCTACAAGCCCCATCTGCAATGGCACTCTAGCATGTCTAGCTGCTCCGACCCTAACCTTGTTGCTCAACAATGACTTTCAAGTTATTTTACTAGGATACCAAACTTAGGTTAGAAATTGGGTTTATGTCCTTTTTGGACAAATAAAGTCAATAATTTATTTGCTTTGATACCTTGTTAGGTTAGGTAATGTAATTTGTGCCCTAGTAGAGTTATGTTACTTCCTTGCCCTGTGACTCTTTAAAGATGTCCTTGTTTGTGGTAATCCGATGAATAGAGAACCCATTAACAACAATTCTTATGAAATAAATGGTTGGGGGTTGATTATAACACCAATCGGAATGTTATTAACCATTTCTTCAGTAATCAGAATGCTTATAACACTAATGAAAAGGTTACTGAACCTTTGTTCAGTAATCGATTCGATTATAACACCAATCGGAAGGTTACTGAACCTTTGTTCAGTAATCAGAATGTTGAAAACACCAATCAAAAGGTTATTGAATCTTTGTTTAGCAATCAAAATGCTTATAACACCAATCGAAAGGATACTAAAGTTTTGTTTAGTAATCGGTTCGATTATATTGCCAATCGGAAGGTTACTGAATGTTGTTCAGTAATCGAAATGCTTATAACCCAATCCGAAGGATACCGAACATTTGTTTAATAATCAGAACACCTATAACACCAATCGAAAAGTTACTGAACTTTTGTTTAGTAATCAGAACACTTCTAACACCAATCAAAAGGTTACTGAACCTTTATTCAATAATTGGAATGCTTATAACACTAATCAGAAGGTTACTGAATCTTTGTTCAGTAATTGGAATGCTTATAACACCATCAAAAGATTATAGAACCAATCAAAAGGTTACATAACCTTTGTCGACTTTATGTACTGGTGGAAGTCAATTTTATGTACTGGTGGAAGTATCAATACATAGGTATGACTCAAGTATGGTGGGTCTTTGAATATCTCCCCTCATATACCAAAGAAAATGTCTCTTCTTAAGGCATAAGTCAACCTTATATACTAGCAAAAGTATGGGTGCATAAGGTATGGCTCAAGTACGGTGATCTTTGAATATCTACCTTTAGGATTGGGAAATTACAACTTGGTTATGCAAGACCTAGCTTTGTAAATACATCATATAAACCCCCCTTTTGGCAAACCCAAAGCTTCTTGCATCATTACTGGTGTAAGAGGAACACCCAGGAGCAGGAAGGACGATCCAAAGGCTTGGACTTGTGAAGTTCTTCTTCCTCTTGCCTCTGCTTCAGCCTGTAGGAATCAGAGATTTGAAAGCAATCAAAGGTAGGTGGTCTTGGGTTCAACCATAAGATACTATATACCATCTGAAAGCGCCTTCGAGTCTCCTTTCTTTTGCTTCTGTTTAGGCCAATATTCGTTGTGTTGTGTAAAGAGTATTAAACATTCTTTGATCGTCACACAGGGTTACACCTTTTATGCTTCACCTCTTGATTTATGCATCCCTATTCATTATGATGCAGACTAAAGCTATAGAGTTCTTCAACCTTGAGTTCCCAACAACCTTCTTGCTGATAGTTTGGTCTGTTTATTTCCTGAAGAATATTTTTCTTTTTATGTGATTTTAAAGTCTATCAGAAACAGTTTGTTTCCTCTGATCTATCTAGTTAGTGTATGATTAGGGTCTATCCGGTACCCTAAAAATTGTCAAACTATATGTAAAATCTTTAAATACACAAAACTTGTAACGACCCGACCTCCCGGACCCCCGCCAGGGACCCCCGAAGGTCATGCCGCCACCCACGGATCCGAAGACCCAGAAGGTTAGAATTTAGTCCAGTGAGATAAGCAATGAATTCAAATAACTATAACAGAAAGTTCGTACATTTAATAAAGAGATTATGTATAACATGTCCCAAATAAAAATATAGGTACAGAAAGAAAGGTGCAGTCCTTAAGGGGCATACCCCGAGGACTTGCAAAAAAAAGGCCACTCTCAACTCACGCTACAAGAGCACTCACACTCACAACTCACACTGCTGGCAATGCATGACGCAACAAACTGCCACCACGACCGTCCGACAACGAACTCCTACGACAGCGAGTCCCTACCTGAAGAGAGTAGGGGGGTGAGCCTCACAAATAAGGCTTAGTAGGGATTATCAGTCCCTTACCAGCCAGAGCAGCAGGAACCCAACAAAGCGGAAGCAAACTACTCTACAAAGTAGTAAAGTGGGAAACGCCTACCACAGAGTACTACAAAGCAGCAGAAACTGAGAAACACCTCGGCCACAACCCGCGTCAGGCCAAAGACGACTCCCGCAGAACCAGCGGAGTCAAACACATACGGAAGTAATTAGAGCAATGCCACGACCCGCAACCGGGGTCGGGCCAGAGCAACACAATGCGGAAGCAAACCCTCGGCACACACCTACTGAGACAAAGAAGCTTACGGAACACCGGAGCGACCATGTGGGACCAGAGTCTCACAACACAAGCACCCAACATCCCAGACCTCCACAAGGTCGGGAAGGAACAACCAGGTGTCACCACGAGAGACACAGAACAACCATGTAAGAAGCAATGTCTCACCATAGACACGGCCACCTCAGACCTCCACAAGGTCGAGGGTCCACAAGCAGAACCAACCTGCGCCTCGGACACTCCACGTTGTCAGGGAAATACACCTACCGTGCCACCACGACGGCACCTAGGAACGGGTTATCGAAACAGCAGTCGGGTGTCCGCACTCGACACCCGAGAGAACCGCAGAACGGAAACCACTAAGCACGGCCCACGAGGCCAACAACCAAGCCTACGGAACTAGAGACACGGCTAGGGTACAACCACCGTGCAAGCTAGGGCAACAAAAAACCATTTTTGGGAACAACGTGAAACACCGTCACAACAAGTGCAACCAAGCCACTGCCACAAGCAGCTAAGAGGAGGACACACAGTCCACTCCTCCAGCATGCTGGCCGCCGACTCTTGCCTACAACCTCCCTAGGTAGAGTGAGGCTAGCGAGCCACAGCCAAGAACACAACCACAAACTACTGCAGTCCGGCCGAGCTGCGGCCCCATGCCTGACCTCCCTACGTGGCTCCGGAACCAACGCAGAGCAAGGCTGTGAGAAGGACTAACTGGTCTGCACCGAAAGAGCGCCATAAAAACCTCGGAGACCAGACCCAGCTAGGAGAGCTCTACAAATGACAGAAGCCACTGTCCCCACCATTTTCCCCTACCGCTCCGAGTCCACAACTCGAGCACGCCTGCCGGCGGAGAAGCTCCCTCTGACACAGGCACGTGGGGATGGGGGTCCCAGGTAACGGTAACAACCTGTCTCGCGGACAAGCCCTCAAGTGCCTAGCACCGGGCGAACAGGGAACTGGCGTGGCAACCACCAACAGAAACGGCACAGCTGGCTTGTAACCAAAACAAGCCCAGCAGGCACAGGCGTGCACGGCACCCCTTCCGGGAACAACCTCCAGAAGGGCCGTCGGCCAACGCTGACACACACGGCACAACCCAAGAAACCGGAGCACCACCAAACAACACAAAAACCAACGGTCTTCTAATAATCGATCGGTGACCAGACCGTCGATTATTAGACAGACGCGAGCCCCCTAGCGACACCGCTAGGACACGGCCACGAAGGTGTCACCTTCAGTCACTGAACGCATGGAGGCAATCTACCGCGTTCCCACCAGAAGGTCCTAAGGGCAACCCTACCCTGGGGCACAAGCCGACACGCCAAATGGGCCAAAGAACCACACAAGGCAACTCAGGTCTTGTCGCGCCCTCCTGAGCCATCGCGATAGCATCGCGACGGGCAGGGCAACCGCGATAAGAACCGAGTCGCGACGGGCCCACGCATCGTGACAACCGCTTGTCACGACGGGGCAGCCTGTTGCGACACCAAGCTTGTCGCGACGGCCAACCAGGTCGCGACGGACACCGGCGCCGCGATAAGGTCGCGTCCGACCAGCGTGACGCCTTCTCTGATGTCGCGATGCACTCGGTGGTCGTGACATCAGCTGGAAGGCCGACCGCTGGGATGCTCCATCCCGGGGTCCCCCACATGCTACAAACACACAACCACGGGGAGGGGATCATGGGGAAAGCATTTAAAACAAAGGAACTTCCAATCACTCGGATTGGAAAGGGCACAAGAATCCCTACATGAAACGAAGATCCAAACCCCAAACAAGGGTCTTCACGAAGGCAAGGCCACCTCCTCCTCGCCCACGACGCCACTCCACGCACTGCACGAGCCACTGCAGCTGCGCCACCATGCACCAAGCTACCAGAGAAGGAAGGGAGAACTTCCCCTCCTCGGAGAGGAGAAGGGAAAGGAGAAAGCCAAAATAGGGAAAGGGAGAACCGGCCAAGGCTTTAGCCTTCGGTCCCCCAAAGACGCGATGGGGAGGGGCGTCGCGATACCACCGTATCGCGATGGCCGCCCAGATCGCAACCAGAAGACGCCCACCCTGGGCGCTGCGACAGCCTAACAGGTGCTCTGACCCGCCTGCCACCCTGACTTGCGGCAGACACCTGTTAGAAGACCAAAAGCAGAACCCTATCGCGACCCGTTGGCCGGGCGCGACAGGAACGCGACACATCTAGTGGTCGCAACAGGGATGACTGTCATGACGGGCACCTCCGTCGCGACTTGGCCAGTCATCCCACATAAACGGAAAGCCGGAAACCCGAGATGTTACAAATCTTATTCTATTTGTTCTTAAATATCTTTATTGATATTCTCATCATGTGATTGATTGAAACTCTATCTAGAAAGTCCGGATTGCCATGCAAACTCAAAACTCATGTCTTAAAGTGTAGAGACTTATGTTGATATTACCATGTCATGTTTTCGTCATCTGTCCGTTTGCACTATTGAAACTACTCTCATTGATATTCTTGAGCAATCATTGTATCTTAAAATCCATGAGAAATCAAACTCTAGTTACTTGTGTTTACACTTGAAATTTTGTTGGCCATAATATGCTCTATGTGATCAGCACTATGTGGGACTTCGGTCCAAAGATCAATGCCTATGCATTAGGGCCCTGTCTAGTCCTGGGGAGGAGCGCCCCAACGTACTTGTTAATCGTGGAAGTATGGACTTGTGGTGTGTGAAATGACATCGATATGTGTGAAAGTTTTGAAAGTGTCTTCATGTTGGTATGATATGCTTAATTATGTGAAATGTATACATGTGAAAGATGGCCAGCCTTGAATCGTTCATTGCTGCATACTAGTCCTTGAATCCCTGTTCACTACATGTTATTAATCCTCTCCATGAATCATTGTGAAACCATTAAATTGCTACTTTCTTTCTATCATACAACTCAATGTGCATGGCCATACTTATACTGTCATCCTATCTTTGTAGACATTTTTCTTGTTAAATTGTTAATTACTTATATTCTTGCCCGCACATGGATATATAAATCCTACTAGACATAAACTCAATAAATTACTTAACATTTTTAGGTAGTGAAGAGGAGGCTATGAGAATTGAAGGGGGTAGTCAAGAGTGAAGGGCTTCCTAGTTATCGTGAAGCTATGGACCTAAAGCACGTTTTAGATGCGTCTATAGTAGTTATATTTTTAGGTCGAGTGTGTAGACTGAATAGTGGCCCCTATGATTGACCCCAATGATTAGTAGTCGTAATATGACGTGGACATTTAAATTTATCGATAATAAACTTGAGTTAGTTTGTCATTGTTCTTTAATTCATGCTCTGATTGTCTGATTGATCGCAACTTCAAGCTTTGATCTCTTCCTCGTTGGGGTGTGACAATTCTATTGGTATCAGAGCCTGGATTTCCTATGGTCCTAGGAAAATTAGGAAGGACTTTAGTTTAGGCCAAACTAAGACATCACGTGTCAAGACTATCATACCAAATGTGAGTCGGGTAAAGCCATGGGTTAAGAGTACCATGCATCATAATTAGATCCTTTACAAACATTATCATATTACAGGTATACAACACTTGAAATGGCTGTTGAGCGTGCACAGATGAGAGACATGCAACAAACATTCCAAAATTTGGCCCAAACACTTCTACAAGTAGCCCAGGGTAGGGAGAATTGTGAAGTTGGCCAACTCCACCAGAACTTCCATAGTATGAACCCCCCAAGATTTGAGGGTACTACTAATCCAAACATTGTTGAACACTGTGTCAAAGGGATAGAGTGGGTGTTTTGGGTTATACAGGTAATGACCAAGACAAGGTACTGTTGGCAACTTTTCAACTAGAAAAGGACACTCGGGCATGGTGGGAGTCCATTGAAGCCACGCTGCAAGGTCAGTAAGTCACTTGGGAGCAGTTTGTTGAACACATCAATGGTAAATATTTCTCTGATAGGGTACAATAGAGGAAGGCAGCTGAGTTTTCCGCATTAAAGCAACGAGGATTGGTTGTGTCTGAGTATGAGGCACAATTCTCACACTTGGCTCGATATGCTGTCCATCTGGTAGGGACCAAGAGAATCAAGGCCAAGCGGTTCCTAAATGGCCTAAGTCCCTAGTTTATCACTCAATTGGCACCGATGGACATCCAGGCGTATACTAACATGGTCAAGAAAGCTCAATTACTCGAAGATGCTATAGAAACTGCGAAGAGAATCAAGGGGAAGACCGCTAAGAGGGAGCATACATCTTCTATTGGGAGTTTCCAACCAACCATAGGAAGGAAAAGGCCCAGTGGTAGTCCAGTTGTTCAAAAAGATAAGAAACCAAGAGAGATGGGCACGTAGTTGGCTTGGTCCCATCCGAAAGATGATAGCACTGTGACAAGGGTGGATATCGATCCAAACAATGCTGGAGAGCCCAAGGTAGATGTCTATGCTGTGAAAGTCAAGACCACAACATTTCAGTATGCCTTTTGATCAAAGAACAAGCATCGCAAAACAAGTGTCAGAATGGGCTTCCTCCAAGCAATTTTGGAACTAGACGTTACGGAGGAAGGTGGAGTAGTGGAAGTTACTCTTACCATACTTTCAAGATTTGCTTTTGTTTAGTTCGATACTGGAGCAATGCATTCATTCATATCACAAGAATTTGTCGAAACCCTTCCCATAAAACCTGCACCCTTAGCTTGTGAGTTCCCAATCACAACACCCCTTGGGGAATGAATAAGGGTCAACCAATACTTTCCTTCTACTGATATTGACATCGAAGGGGAAAACCTACCAGTATATTTAGTGTACATGCCCATGGAGCATATGACGTGATCCTAGGAGTTGATTGGTTAACCAACATAGTGCTAGTGTTAATTGTAAGAAAAGTAGGGTAACCTTTAGTGAGCATCCAAAATTAGTATACTCAAGTACCAAAAGTCGTAAGTGTCTATCTCTCATCTCTTCCCTTCGAGCCCATAGATGATAAGGAAAGGATGTGTAACATTCCTTGATTCGGTGATAGTGGAGAAGAAGGAGGTAAGAATCGAAGACATTGCCATAGTTAGAGACTTTCCAAATGTGTTTTCGGAAGAGCTACCTAGTATTCCCCTTGAAAGAGAAGTCAATTCTCTATTACATTAATTCAAGGAGTTGCCCTGTCTCTAGAGCCCCCCTATATATTGTCGCCTGCAGAATTAAAGGAGTTAAAGGAAGAACTAATTTAACTATTAGAAAAAGGGTTTATCAGGCTGAGCACCTCACCATGGAGAGCACCTGTGTTATTCGTCAAGAAGAAGGATGGGACAATGAGATTGTACATCGATTATAGACCGTTGAATCAACTTACAATCAAAAATAAGTATCTCCTACCATGAACTGACAAATTGTTTGATCAGATCTCTAGAGCCAAGTATTTCTCTAAGATTGATCTCAGATTAGGCTACCACTAGTTGAAGAATTTAGAAGATGACATTTACAAAACAACCTTTAAGAGCAAGTATGGGTATTATGAATTTGTCGTCATGCCTTTTGGACTAATGAATACCCCTACAACCTTTATGCAGCTAATGAATGATGCATACCGGTCGTATCTTAATAAATTTGTGGTGATATTCATTGATGATATATTAATCTATTCTAAGACTAAAGAGGAGTATGAAGAACATCTGAAGATAGCATTGCAGTTGCTGAGGGATAATAGGTTGTATGCCAAGTTGAGCAAATGCAAATTCTGGTTAGAAGAGATGTCCTTCTTAGGACATGTGATCACTAAGGATGGTATAACAGTTGACCCATATCTAAAGTTAAGGCGCTGATGAAATGGGAGAAACTCACCAATGTGTTAGAAATTAGAAGCTTTCTAGGATTGACAGGCTACTACAAGAGATTTATCAAAGATTTCTCTAAAATTAATTTACCTCTAACTAGATTGACCAAGAAGGAGAGTCCATTTATATGGATAGATGACTGTGAGAAAAGCTTCTGTAACCTAAAGGACTTTTTGACTAGAGCCCCTGTCCTTGCCCTACCCACGGAAGGGGAAGAATTTGAGGTGTATACCGATGCGTCAAACATTGGACAAGGTTGTGTATTAATGCGATCAAGCAGGGTGATAGCTTATGCCTCTAGGCAGTTGAAGACACACGAGGGTAACTACCCGATACATGACCTAGAATTGACAGCAGTGGTGTTTGCTTCAAATATTTGATGTCACTACTTATATGGAAAACAATTTAAGGTGTATTCGGACCATGAGTCTGAAGTATCTCTTTTCACAAAAGGAACTCAATATGAGGAAAAGGAGATGGTTGGAGTACTTAAAAGACTTCGACTTTTCCATCCAATATCATCCTAGAAAAGCCATTTCCATAGCAGATACTTTAAGTAGAAAGCTCGTCATGTCACTGGCCAACTTAACCATTGGGGAGTGGCGATTGCTAGAGCAATTTGCTAGTTTGGACCTGAATGTGAAAGAGAGGGATGATCATGTGTTGGTTGCCAACATCAGCATATAATCTGATCCTTTCACTGAGATTCAAGAACAACAAGGGAACAATCTTTTCTTGGTAGAGATCAAGGAAAGGATTGGTGAGAGACTAGACTTCTCTATGACCGAGGATGGAAGATTACTATTCCAAGGAAAGACTTGTGTACTAGATCATGAAGAGCTTAAAAAGAACTTGAAGGAAGAAGCTCATAAGTCTAGGTATAACATTCATCCTAGAGCCACTAAAATGTATCAAGACATGAAAGGACTTATTGGTGGCCAAACATGAAAGGAGAGGTGGACAAATTCATGGCATGTTACTTGACTTGTCAACAAGTTAAGACAGAACATCTTATGCCAACAGGTGTATTACAGTCATTAGATATACATGAGTGGAAGGGAGAGTATAGGCATGGATGTTATCATGGGACTGCCTAAAACCAACAGAGGACTAGATGCGATATGGGTGATTATAAAGCGAATGACTAAGTGGGCCACTTCTTACCTATAAAAGAGAAACATACTGTAGATGTGCTAGCAGCATTGTATACTAAAGAGGTAGTTAGACTTCATGGAGTCCCCTCATCCATTGTGTCTGATAGAGACCCTCAATTTATGTTGCACTTCTGGAAAGGGTTGCACTCTGCATTAGGGATTAAGTTGAATTTCAGCATTGCATTCCATACCCAGATTGATGGACAGACAGAGAGGACAAACTAAATTATAGAACATATGTTCCGGGCCTCTACGATTGACTTCAATGGATATTGGAGTGACCAGCTACTGTTAATTGAGTTTGCATACAATAACAGTTATCAGACGAGTATCAAGATGGCACCATTCGAAACTTGTATGGAAGAAGTTGCAAGTCGCCTTTATGATAGGAAGAGGTTGGAGAAAGACAATGGTTAGGACTTGAGATGGTACCAGACACTACAAAGAAGATTTGGATTATCAGGGAACATCTGAGGATGGCTCAGTCAAGACAAAAGAGCTATGCAGATAAAAGGTGAAGGGATTAAGATTTTCAATTGGGGACCACGTGTTCTTGAAGGTTTCACCTTCACGTGGAATCCATGATTTGGAATTAAAGGAAAGTTAAGTCCCAGATACATTGGCCCTTTTGACATTCTGCCTTTGACATTCTTGAAAGGGTGGGTGAAGTAGACTACAGAATAGCATTGCTTCACCACTAGCAGAAGTACATAATATTTTCCATGCATCCAAGCTGAGGAATTATCTGCGATGCTGAGCATGTGATCTGATATGAAGACCTAGAGCTACGAAAGGACTTGGTCGATGTATGTTGAGAAACCAGTCAAGATCTTGGCCCGAAAGCTACAATAGCTTAGGAATCGAGCAATAACCATGGTTAAAGTTCAATGGAGTAGGCGAGGAATGGAGAAAGCTACATGAGAATTAGAAGAAACGATGAGGAAGAATCACCAAGAATTATTCTCAAGTAATGTCTCTCATACACCCTGGTACATCACACATGAATTTAGGGATCAAATCCTTTTAAGTGGGGAGGGTGTAGTAACCCAAATTTTTATAAAGAATCTGATAAATAGAGAACCTATTAACATAGGTAAATAATTCTTGTGAAATAAATGGTTGGGGGTTTGATTATAACACTAATCATAAGGTTATTGAATATTTATTCAGTAATCAAATTGCTTATAACACCAATCGTAAGGTTACTAAATCTTTGTTTAGTAATCAGAATGCTGGTAACACCAATCACAAGGTTACTGAACCTTTTTTCAGTAATTGGAACACTTATAACAACAATCGGAAGGTTACTGAACCTTTGTTTAGCAATCATAATGCTTATAACACCAATCAGAAGGACATTGAACCTTTGTTCAGCAATCGATTCGATTATAATGTCAATCAAAAGGTTACTGAACCTCGTTCAGTAATCGAAATGCTTATGACCTAATCAGAAGCTCCAAGTACTCGACCCTTGAACCGCCACCCTCGGATCTACATACTCGGAAGGGTTAAGAAATATGTCTAGTGAGATATACAACAAGTTACAATAACTAAACAATTAAAGAAGTTCAACAGCGGAATAGAAAATATACATAATGTCCTAGATAATAATTCAACTACAAAATGGAAATACTGACCACTGCTAACACTGCTGACCACAAGCGACACAACGCTGACCATTCGAACACAAGCACCGGCTCCCGCAGACTCAAACTGGAAGAAGTAAGGGGAATGAGCTTCGCGAACAAAGCCCTGTAGGGAACCAATCCCTCACCGACTTGAATAGTGGAAACAAGAACAGTGCAACCAACTAGGCAGGAAGAACAACAGTACTAAATCAACTAAGCTAACTACACCAAGCGGAAAGGTGGCAATAACTCAAGTAGCACAACCACCAACTAAGCTGGAATATAATAAAATAATAACTATGCAAGTACTAAAGTAAGTAAATAAGGACATGGGTCTACAAGTACTGCCAACTAGATGCAACTACACATGGTCCCAACCTCGGTAAGCGTGCTTTAAGCACACCACTAAACTGCACAAGCAGACAGTAAAACCCTCGTCTGGACAACAACATCGATAAGTGCGCTCTGAGCATGCCACCAAACTGCATAAGCAGAAGATAAAACCCTCATCTGGACAACACACACTAGCCACAACCCAGCCTCTACTAGTTAGTGGTCAGGTGTGCCCACCAGTGTCTTACCACTCGACCATGAGTCTAGGTCTCCCCTCTCATTGGAGTGAGACGCATGGACGGATACAACCACAAGCCATAGTCTGGCCGGACTACGGTCCCATGCCTATCCTCCCGACACGGCTCCGGAACCTTGTAAGGCGAGGTAGTGAGAACGGACTGTTGGGATCAGATAGGTGACTGAATCAATGTTAATTATGAATGTGTGTGTATGGCAGTGGAATTAAAATGAGTGACACACACAATTCAATTAGATCAAGTTGTGGTGTGTGAGTATAGAGTGAAACGAGACAACAAACCATAAGTAAACCACAGTGCACAGAGAATTTTAAGATGGTTCGGAGAACACAACTTGTGTCTCCTACGTCCACCTCCCCACGACGGAGGAAACACTAGCACTAGACAACCTGGAGAACGACGACTCCAACACTTTTGAGTGCGACGACTCAAAGAAAACCCAGGAGATAGGCACGACGACCAACTCCACAGACCACTTGTGAGTTCAACAACTCACAAGCAATTGAGCATGACGGCTCAAACACCAGAGCACTATGGCTCCAAACTTGAGTACACTGTACTCAAAACCTTTGGACCACGATGGATCCAAGTCCTACTAGAACAAGCTAGATCAGAGAGTAGATCCTCTAGCATGATCTATCTCAATACAATGAAGAAAATAGAATAAACAGAATTTGATGATCTGTGTAGAACACATACATAGATGACCCAATTAAAGTGTTAACTAGATGAATTATAGACTTTGAGATGTTTCCAAGCTTTTAAGATCTGTCTTCATCACGAACTCCTCCAATCACGAACTCCTCCTCTTCTTCTCCTTCTTCTTCTCATTCTTCTTCTTCCTGGCAGCGGTGCTCTGCTCCCTTTCTGGACCAGATTCCCCTTTTCCTGCTCTCGCCCTTTTTTGGGAATTGTATGAGTTCTCTTTTCTTTGGATTACAAAGATCATAGGTATTTATAGTCCCATGTGTCCATGTGGAGCCTTGGGGTGCATGGGCACAAAAATCTATGTAAAATCCCTTGATTCCCACATAGACACGTGTTCAGAAAATTCAGGATCTGAATCGTCATTCGAAGTGTGTCGACACAATCAAGTTGTGTGTCAACACATGATCCTTGCATTGTGTCCTGACATCACTGAATGGTGAATTGTGTCGACACACATTTCACTTGTGTCGATACACCTGATTATAGAACAAAAATTATCTTTCTGAGAGTACAGGATGTGTCGACACATGATCAACCTATGTCGACACCACTAGCTTCTTGTCTTCTGGTTGTTCTCTGGATGCAATGGATGTGTCGACACATGATGGTTTTTTGTCGACACCATTGACTACTTTTCACTTCACTACTTTTCTGAATACAATGAATGTGTCGACACACAATGGACTTGTGTCGACACCACTGACTTCTTCAGTTCTGAATGGCTTCTTGTGAACAGATGCTGTGTCGACACATGATGTGCTTGTATCGACAGAACTTTGACAAAATTATGTGAACCTGTATATATGAAGTGTGAACCATCAAAACATGTCATTATCATCAAAATATGAAATATTAAGTGTTAAAAACATGTTATTTAGTCATCATTATAAAATGTACAAAATGTACAAAATGTCATCATCAAAATCAAATTATGAATGATGTCAATTAGTCATAATTAAAATCATCATTAAAGGTTTCAAATACACACTCAACACAACATTCTCCCCCTTTTTGATGATGATAAAATAAATGCAATTTCTCTCCTGTTTGCAATTTCTCTCTCTCCCTGCAAATTCTCACCCTTAATTCTCTGCAATTTCTCCCCCTTTTTGACATCATCAAAAAGATAGATATGAAAAAGAACAATAATGGTAAGAGATCAAGAAATGCAGTTGTGGAAATGAAGGTTCAGGAATAATCAAATTAAGTGAGGCAAAGTGATATTGACATATGAGAGAAATTATTGTGTTTTTGGTATTGTGCAACAAAGTTTAATCACAAAGACCCACTCAACACAAAGCATAGCAAGACATAATGGTCTGAATGAGGTTAAAATAATAATGCAAATGTGAGGTAATGTGACCTATATGAGTGAGCAGAAGTATTTAACAAGGAGTTATGAGCTTTAAGTTTAACAAAATGTAGAAGAATAGGTCTAAATTCAGTATACATGAACTTTATTTAAGTCTTGAGCATTTATGTCCCGTCTTTTAGAATTTTCTTTCATTTTTACTGGAAAAGAACTACAAGGATAAATTAGTTAAATCTCACTTTTCAGTGCAAGCGATTACATTTACTAGATGCAAGATCTCCTGATTACTCAATGGTTTAACTTTCATTATCTTATACAGAGATAACAATTTACTTTCCACTTTTTGTCGCGAGATAAATCATTTTTTAGGTGAGATGACCTGGTTACTCAGTGGTTCAAGAATATGCATTGCTCTGTTTGTATCTTTCCAGATTGTTGTTCATTTTCGTTTGATGTTTTGCAGGAATATGGTTGCTTTGACCAGAAAAATCATGACTACGAATTTAGAGAGATTATTCTTAACATGTAGTAAAAATGAAGCTTAAACATGCACATGTTAAATATTAAAGCCACTCATGTGCCTACAAGTGTGTTGCAAAATATTTTAAAGACATTCAGTATTAAGATTGTACAACCTTGAAATGAAAATGAATCTTTGAAATTAAACTAAATGCACAATGAGTTTAATTTCAATATCTTAAGTCTCTCACAAGAAAATAACACAAGGACTCAAAAATTCTAATAATTTGGAGCTCAAGATATACAACTATTGTCAAGAGAAATGAATGAAGAAGTGACAAAGACTTCCCCTGACAACTAGCTCCCCCTCACAAAGTGAACATGAAGATTATTGAAGAAATATGAATTAAATGAAGTGAGAATAGAATTAACAAGAATGTTTTATTGAAAGACAATGACTTCCCCTCAACAATTACATAAAAGGCTCTTGATACTTGGCGGAGGCATATACTCACGCATAGTGAAAGTGTCCAGACAAGCCTGACTTACCTTTCTTCAAATCACTATTTGATATACCAAGAGTACCAATGCAATGTGAGAAGGAGGAATTTATTTGTAAAAAGAAATGAAGATATCAAAGATGTGGAAGTTTGCACAATCCAAGCTCTCTCCTATAAGATGAAAATCTGTTTTCAGAAAGAGGCTTAGTGAAAATATCTGCAATTTATTTTTCTATGTTAATGAAGTGGAGTTCAAAGTTCTTTGAAACTTTATCTTGAAGGAAATGATGTCGGATATTAATGTGCTTTGTGCAGGAGTGGTGAATAGGATTTTTGGACAAATTTATAGCACTGGTGTTATCACAAAGAATGGGAATGCAACCTAATGTGTGATTATAATATAGGAGTTGATGTTTGACCCAAAGAACTTGGGTACCACAGCTACCAACGACAACATACTCTATTTCTGCAGTAGAAAGAGCTACAGAATGTTACTTTTTAGAAGCCCAAGAAATAAGACAACCACCTAGATATAAACACAACCCACTAGTGCTTTTCCTGTCAAGTTTACACCTGGCATAATCATCATAACTATATACAATCAAATTCAATTTGCATCCAGCCGGATACCAAAGTCCCAGATCATATGAAGAAAGAAGATATTAAAAATTCTTTTGACAATAGTCATGTGACTATCTTTAGGATTTGCTTGAAATCTGGTGCACATGCAGACACTGAATTGAATGTCTGGTCTAGAGGTAGTCAAATAGAGAAGAAAACCAATCATACCTTTGTAGGTTTTGGCATTAACAGACGTACCAGAAGCATCACTTTCAAGTCTTACATTTGTAGCCATTGGTGTGCTGGATGGCTTGAAGTGTTGAAAATCAAATCTTTTGAGTAACTCCTTGACATATTTTGTTTGACTCAGAAGATTCCTTCAGAAGTTTGATGCACTTGCAGACCTAAAAAGAATGTAAGTTCACCCATTAAACTCATCTCAAATTCAGATTGCATAAGATGGGCAAACTCATTGCACAGATCATTATTGTTGAACCAGAAATGATATCATCAACATAAATTTGAACAATAATGAAATGGTTATTTACAGTTTTTGTAAACAATGTTTGATCAAATTTTCCTCTAATATAACCTTTATTATAAGAAATGAGCTCAACTGGTGATACCAAGCTCTTGGAGCTTGTTTTAGACCATACAGAATCTTATTAAGCTTGAAAACATGTTCATGAATTTTTTCATTTTCAAACCCAGGGGGTTATTTAACAAAAATATTTTCTTTTATGTAACCATTCAAAAATACACTTTTGACATCCATTTGAAAAATTTTGAATTTCAAAGAGGCAGCAAATGCAAGAAATATTCGAACAGCTTCAAGTCTTACTATAGGGGCATAGGATTCTTCAAAATCAATACCAAATTCTTGGTTGTATCTCTGAGCAACAAGTTTTGCTTTATTTCAAACAAATTGACCAGATTCATTCAATTTATTTCTGAAAATCCATCTTGTTCCAATGACTGTAGTTAGATCTGAGGGTTTTGGTATTAAATCCCAAACTTGATTTTTTTCAAATTGATGAAGCTCATCATGCATAGAATTTATCCACTCTTCACAAGATAAAGCTTCATCAATATTTTTGTGGTCAATTTGGGAAAGTAGTGCCAATGAATCCTCATCTATTACAGAATGAAAAGATGATTTGGTTCTAATTCCATCTTGCAAATTACCAACAATGCTTTCAAGAGGATGGCCTCTTAAAAATCTAGGTTCAGAGATTACCTCAGTATTTGTATGAACTTCAGGAACTTGATTACCTGAATCTCTTGAAGTTGGTATTTTAGTAACCTCATGCGCATTTGGCAGTTCTTGCTCTTCAAGATTTGTGGATCGATGTTCAAGAAAATCATCTTCATCATCACATATTAGAGCTCTGCAAAAATTAAGAATGTTAATCCTTATGGAATTTTCATAAAAAATGACATGTGGAGATTCTTCCACAGTCTTATTTTTCAAAATATAAACTCTATAAGCTCTTGAAATTTCAGAGTATCCGAAGAAGATTGATGCAAAACTCTTTGCATTAAATTTATGAAGATTTTCTTTGTTGTTATTATGAACAAAACATTTGCAACCAAAAATTTTGAAGTATGACACACTGGACTTTTTATCCTTTAACAATTCATAGGGGGTTTTTCTGATCTTTAGTCTTAACAATACTTTATTCAAAATGAAATTAGCTGTATTTACAGCTTCAGCCCAAAAGATTTAGAAAGCTTACTTTCTAAGAGCATAGTTCTGGTCATTTCCACAAGTGTTCTGTTTTTCCTTTCTACAATCTCATTTTGTTCTAGAGTTCTAGAGGAAGAAAACTTATGGAGTATGTTCAGATTAGTACATAAATCAGAAAAAGATTTATTGTCAAACTCACCCCCATGATCTGTTAAAATGGATTTTAATTTGAAGGTCAAACACATTAAGGCAGAATTGTAAAATTTTCCTGAATTCTGAACATGCATCACTTTTATGGGATGATAAGAATAAAACCCAAGGTATCTTTAAAGTCGTAATGATCACAAATTCATATCTATTACCACTGAGACTTTGAGTTCTGGTTGGACCAAAAAGATCCATATAAAGTAACTCAAGTGGCTTAGATGTAAGTACATCATTGAACACTTTAAAAAAGATTTTCTTGTTTGTTTTCCTTGAGCACATATCCCACAAACTGGATTGTCAATGATAGGGAAAGAGTCAGGAAGACCTTTTACAAGATTCATTCTTATGAGTTTACTTATGGTTGAGAAACTTGCATGACCCAACCTTTTGTGCCACAACCAAGCAATGTCATTTTTATTTACAATCAAACAAACATTTGTAGAAGAATTGTCACTCAAATCTATCATGTAAACATTATTTTCACTTTTTCCAATCAATTTGATTTTCTCAGAAGAGGAGTCAATTATTTTGCATGAATCAGATTCAAAAAGAATTTTGTGACCATTGTCACACAATTGACTAATGCTAGGCAAGTTGTAATTCAACCCTTCAACTAACCAAACATCATCACTTAAGGTTATGCAAGACTTACCAATCTTTCCTTTGCCAACTATTTGCCCTTATTCTTACCTCCGAAGGTGACTGATCCACCTTCCTTTTCAAACAAGCAAGAAAATTTATTTCTATCTCCCGTCATGTGCCGTGAGCATCCACTGTCAAGAATCCAGATGTTTGAAATGGATGCACAGTTTTCTTGCATACAACAAATTAGACAAGAAATGTTTTTGGTACCCAGATGTGATTGGTACCAACATCCTAAGTCAGAAGAGAAATCAAATCTTTTCTAACCCATATTTGAGTATTTTTCTTCACAATGTTCTTCGAAACAGAAGATTCAACTTTTTGTTTTTCAAATTTCTGAAAATTATACCTCTTAGCTGATTTATTCCACCGTGAAAATTTTGGCATGTAATGCTATTGATGAGCAGGAAAATGTGAGTGATAAAAAGAAGGATTGAACCATTGGTTACCATTATATCTTTGGTTCCAAGGATTATTCCATCATGAATTGTAAGATGTGTAAACATTCTAATTTCCATGAGAAAAATGATTCTTTATTGCTTTGAAGTTTTTCTAATTTTTATAAAAGGGGTAGGTCGACCTATGCAGTGTTTGTGTCGACCTATGAATGGGGTAGGTCGACTTGGGCAGAGTGTGTGTCGACCTATGCATGGGGTAGGTCGACTTGGGTAGTGTGTGTGTCGACCTCACATGTTCTTTTTATTTTAGCATTTTACCTTTGTTTTCAGATAGACCTGCCTTGACAAATTTTATTAGAGGAGTTTTTGATGATTTTGTTTTCTTTTCAGATGATTCAGTTTTCTTTGAATTTTGTAGTTCAAAACCTGCCTTTGTTTTCAGATAGACCTACCTTGACAAATTTTATTAGAGGAGTTTTTGTTGATTTTGTTTTCTTTTCAGATGATTCAGTTTTCTTTGAATTTTGTAGTTCAAAACCAAACCATGTTTATTTGAATCATCTTCATCCCAGTAGAGCATTCAGATTTTCTTTGCTTGTGCGAAGTTCTTGATGATCTCTTCTTTTTCTTTAAGGTAATGATTGTTTTTCAAATTGAATCAAAATTTCTTGATTTTCTTTTCTTTGTCTTCAAATTTCTTGACAGGATTCATAATCTCTTTGTTCAATTTTTGAATCCTCAGTTTCAGATCATCAACAAGAATTAACAACTCATCATTTTCTTTGATGTGGTCTGAAATCTGAGCTTCCAATTCAGAAATTTTTCCAGATGATGATGTGTCATGAAAAAAATACTATCATTTTTATTTTCAAATATTTATTTTCTTTTCTTACTTAGAAAGATTTTCAACTAAATTACCATATGCTTCTTTCTAATCTTCAATGGTAAATAGTTCAAAAGATATCTATCACTGTTAGTCTCACTGCTTCTAGCCTTGAAGCAGACTTCATTACTATCCAAGCTTTGATCCTCATCTGACCATGTAGCTACCATGGCCTTGTTCTTTTACGTGAAACTCCTTCTTGTGTCTACTGAGCTATCCTTCATATTCTCTGGACATTCAGCCTTCATGTGTCCAAATTTGTTGCACCTGTAACACATAGGAAGTTCATCATTTTTCTTGTGATCAACATGTGAGGAGGAGTGTTTCTTTTTACCAGACATGACATTTTGCTTATTACCAACGTTCTTCTTGTTGGATTTCAAAAATGCCTTAAATTGTCTAGTTATCAAAGCAAGATTATCATCCTCAGAGTCAGATTTTTCAGATTTAGAAATCTCTTTAGCTTTTCCTTTATTACTTGAGGAAGCTTTAAGAGAAATGGGTTTTGTTTTCAACATGTGTTCTTCAAATCTCTTAAGATTTAGCTGATAAGTCATTAAGGATTCAATGAGTTCATCCAATGTTATTTTGGATAAATCTTTTGAGTCCTCAATGACTGTAGCTTTAGTGTGCCACACAGAGATAAAGAACGCAAGATCTTCCTTACCAAATCTTCATTTGAGTATTCCTTACCCGAAGCTCGAAGTCCATTAATGATAACCATAAACCTAGCAAACATCTCAGATATGGTTTCATCATATTTCATGACAAATAATTCATAATCAGAAACTAGCATGTTTGCTTTAGTTTCCCCAACTTGAGATATGCCCTCATATAACAATTCTAATTTATCCCACATCTCCTTAGTAGACTTACACATAGAAATTTTGGAGTACTCCTTCGGATGGATGGGACATTGTAGCATATTCATGGTGCTATAGTCCAGGGTAGCCTTTCTAATTTGCTCCTTTGTCCATATATCTTCATCCCCAGTGATTTCTGCTGGTCCTTTCTCAACAATCCTCCAGACTTCATAGTTCTGTGCTCGAAGAAATACCATCATTCTGTTCTTCCAGTAAGGGTAATCAACACCAACAAAAAATGGAGGTCTATTGATTGAATGACCTTCTGCAACGAAACCTCTGGAATCCATGATCAAGATAATTAGATGAAAGTAACAGCACAAATTAAGCAAGTGATTGAGTATATCAAAACTAGAAACACAGATGATTCCACAAAGCACCTCAGAGTATAGACTGTGACCTGCTTTGATACCAGTTGTTGGGATCGGATAGGTGACTGAATCAATGTTAATTACGAATGTGTGTGTATGGCAGCGGAATTAAAATGAGTGATACACACAATTCAATTAGATTAAGTTGTGTTGTGTGAGTATAGAGTGAAAAGAGACAACAAACCACAAGCAAACCACAGTGCACAAAAAAATTTTAAGATGGTTAGGAGAACACAACTTGTGTCTCCTACGTCCACCTCCCTACAACGGAGGAAACACTAGCACTAGTACGAACAACCTGGAGCACGACGACTCCAACAATTTTGAGTGCGACGAATCAAAGAAAACACAGGAGATAGGCACGACGACCTACTCCATAGACCACTTATGAGTTCAACAACTCACAAGCAATTGAGCACGACGGCTCAAACATCAGAGCACTACGGCTCCAAACCTGAGTACACTGTACTCAAAACCTTTAGATCACGATGGATCCAAGTCTGCTAGAACAAGCTTGATTAGAGAGTAGATCCTCTAGTGCGATCTATCTCAGTACAATGAAGAAAATAGAATAAACAGAATTTGATGGTCTGTGTAGAACACATACACAGATCACCCAATTAAAGTGTTAACTAGATGAATTACAGACTCTGAGATGTTCCAAGCATTAAGATCTATCTTCATCATGAACTCCTCCAATCATGAACTCCTCCTTGTCTTCTCCTTCATCTTCTGTTCTTCTTCTTCCTGGCGGTGGTGCTCTATGATAACTGCACAATTTTTCGTGTTAAATTTCATACATATAGTAAGTTTAGACATCTTTTATCTGTAAATAATGTGCACATTGACTTTAATTTTCATTTCATCCCTAAATAAGTTTTTGACCATATTAGTGTTGGTAAAACACATAGTTAGATTTCATTTAAAGACAATGCCTTTTAATAGTTTAACTAATAAAAGTAGGTACAATGTAAATAAATAAATTTTAGTCTTATTATCCTCTAATAAATCTTGTAAAAATTAGTTATAAATAAATCAAATTTAAATAAATTTTAGTTAAAAATCTTCCTTTTAATCCTATCATGCCACAACCCCCCATTCCCATCTCACCATTTTTTTTAACCCGATAACACTTCCTCCCACTTACCTATTTCTATTTTTCTCATTCAGTGGAAGCTTCACGAAGATGCTGGAGCTCTAGCAGATGGCGCTGCTCTGGCCTCTGGCGATGCAGTTGTGGGCGACTAGAAGCAGGCAGAGCGGATGCAAGACTAGGGCCGTGTGGGCTGGTGTGTGCACGACTGTGGCTATGTGGGCACGGCGATGCAGGGAGATGGCTGGCGGCGCGGTGTGGATGGTCGGATCTGGAGGCACAGGGCGGCTGGGCCTGCTGCTGGTGTGGGTGCGATCTGGTGCTGAGGTGGCGGCCAAGCCAGGACGATGG
>CM024758.1:136805195-136930898 GCA_014218235.1 Colocasia esculenta | reverse complement strand
TCTTATGGAATCAAGTTCTAACCATGATATAAAACTTTACAACACCTTCCTATCAATTTTTTTGTTCAATTTTTTTTTAAGATTTTTTAAATTATTTCAGAAAATCATATTTTAGGGAAAATCTTCAAATCTACATGAAAAACTTGTAGATCTTGATGAGAAATGGTTGCAAGTGTACACCAATCACTTGCAACAATTTCCTAACAAGATCTAACTCATACACCAAGAAAAAACAGAAAAATGAAGAAAAATGGAGGCTTACCTTCAAAGCCCTGTAGAACCTCCAAAAAACTTGAAGAAGAAGGTTGAATACCTCCAAATCCGCCTCCAATGGAAGCAAACTCACGTAGGAAGCCTCCACTTGTGGATTGGCATGCAAATCTAGGGTTTTTTGTTGAAAAAACCTGAAAACGGGGGGGGGGGGGGGGGGAAGGGGCTGCGGTCTGCTGTGCTGCGAATGGGACTGTAGATTCCCGATTCGCAGCGCATCGCCGACACCCTTAAGGGTGTCGGGCGGATCGAACCCGATGCGCCATTATCGGGCCGGATCGGGGCGCATCGGGTTCGATCCGCCTGTTTAAAGGGAATCTGCTCGCATCGCCCGAGCCGCGCATCGGATCCGATGCGATACGCCCGAATCGGGCCGGCTCTATTCGGCACGCCAAACCGACTTAGGAGCATATGTAGGACTATCATCTGTCTTCTCTTATTTACATTTGGTTGAATTTTTTTTTAACAATGAACGACTGTACGCTGATTGAGATATAGGAAAAATTATGTATAAAACTCTGGATGTTTTTTCTTCTATCTGTCCTTTTAATGGAAAACTATTTATTGTGGTTAAACTAAATATTAATATCCTCAGTGCAGCTGGTCAATCCACTGAAAATGTCAGTTCTATGCCATTCCCATTCTAATGCTAATACAAGAAATCCTTTAGCAACATGACAAGTAAACCTGTATGACTTTGAATCTACACATCAAATTCTATAAAATTTAACAACCAAAAAGAGTGCAATGCCTTCTTACTGTGTTTGGGAATATTGATTGCATTTCCTTTGTTCCCCTCTCCTCCATCTTCTTCAGCATATTTGCCACAGGGGTATGCATAATTCCAGAAAGATTCACTTCCTACAACACAAAAAAAGGAAAATTAAATTGGTCAACATTAATCAGGTTGATATGACTAGGAGATATTAAGGTGATGTGGTATCGGGATAGGGCGGGAATAGCGGGGTTATATCCCTATTTTCCGTTTGTTACGGTTACTGTTTACGGGAATAAGAGGGATTAAGGGGAATGGGGATATCCCTAAAATCAGGGATAATATCGGGGATAAGCCATTCCATGGGGACCCCTGGAATGACATATCCCCATTTCGCCACCCCGATTTTGTCTTCCCGAGACAATGTCACATCACCCCCTACCACTTTTGCCCCTCCCATGTTTGCTATCTGCAGGGAGAGTAAGGGTAATATGGTAAAAAAAAATAACATATCCCCATTACCATCCATGTGTCCACCAAATGGAGAATAAAATTGAAATTAGATTTAACCTAGCAAATACCAAACAATATCAGATTAAAGAATAAGAATAATTTTTTCTAGAATGACTTGCACCTATTCCACACCCAATGTAACCCGATACCAAACATCACCTAAAGGACTGGAAATAGTAGGAAGTTCACCTTTCTTGCATTTTCTTGGCTGCTCAGAGCAAGTTGGCTTCTATTTTGAACATCCATATCCCTCATCTTCATTGATGAAACAGAGTTTTCCTGCTGAAGAACAATATGAACCATAACTGTTCTCATCAGAAATGGCAAGGAGATGAAGACATGAAGTCACACAAAATATGTGTAAAGGTAAGCGTCAAAGCATCACATACATAGCAAAGACAATACTTTCTCACTTTGCCAACTTTCTGCTTTAATGGAAATGATCATGATCAGTTCTCATCCATTCCTTGTCTTAGCTCTCAAAATAATTTCACTTCCAACGACTCTTTATTTGCATGTATCAAAGCGGAGAGTACTCACTCAACCATAATAAATGGAAAATATTTTTCCAACATGACATGAGGGCAGTGAAAGGGGGTTGGGGAAGAGACCAGAAACCATTTATAGGTTCTTAAGATGAGAGATATAGAAGGAGGGATGGGAGGGAGAGAGAGAAAGATTAGGGGGGTGTGATGTGGAGGGAGTGGAGGGCGGGATTGCAGGAAAGCATGGAAGGCAGGATCGGAATCGGGATCGGGATCGACCAGGCTCGATCCGATCCTGGATCGGATCGGATCGCAAGATCCCATGGATCCAAGGGAAGTCTGGCCGATCCTGGATCGGCCAGTTTATAAAATGGTTTTTTTGGGGAAAAATTCAGGAAAATTCAGGAAAAAAAGAAAAAACAGCAAAAATGAGGGAAAATCTGATAAATTGAAAGAACTAATATTTGCATAAAAAACCAATCATACATGCATTCATATATATGAAACATAAGATTTTGTGTATTATTACTACTATAATAATACAAGAAAAGTATAAAATATTAAAGACTTGGTGTATTATTAACCTAAATACCATTTAAGTAAATGTTAAAATTTGTAGTTTCATTTATTTAAGATATTACATGTAAATAAGGAAATATCCCCCATTTGAATCCAATAAAATATTAAAAAAATCACATCTCTTACTAATAAAAAGTCAACTCTCCCATCCAAGAAGAAAATCGCAATTTTTGTGATTTTATCAAAGTAGCAACTTTCTAATCTCTCATAATTTGACATATTTAAAATTTTATAATTCAAATAAGTCTAATAAAATACTAAAAATCTAAAGTCCAACAAAAAAAATCAAACGTGCATATGACTTCTCCAAGAAGCCGCTCTCTTACTGACAGCACTAAGTCTACTTGAGACCTCTTAGGATTTGGTCAAACTAAGCTATCATCACCCAAACTCATGAGTGTCATGAGTTGGGTGATGGTAGCTCAATTTGACCAATTCTAAGAGGTTTGGATGATGATAACTTAAGTTTGACCAAATCCTGAGAGGTCTCAAGCAGACTAAGTGCTGTCAGTAGGAGAGTGGCTCCATTGGAGAAGTCACATGCACGTTTGACTTTTTTTACCGGACTTTGAATTTTTAGTGTTCCATGTGGTTTATTTGAATTATCAAATTTTTAGATAACTAAATTACGAGAGATTAGAAAGTTAGCATTTCGCTAAAATCACCAAAATCGATTTTCTTCTTCGATGGGAGAGTTGACTTTTTATTGGTAAGAGATATGATTTTTTTGATATTTTTATTAGATTCAAATGGGGGGTACTTCCTTATTTACATGTAATATCTTAAGTAACATTTACTTAATGATATTCAGGTAAATAAGGAGATCCTGACAACCCTGCCTGAAGAGGATCCTGAAGGTAGCCTGAGGGAATCGACCTGGATCAGTCTGGATCGACTGAATCGAGCCGGGATCGATCGATCCCGGTTCGACTCGAGCGATCCAACTCAGATCCTACTGAGTTGGGTCGATCCAGCCGAAATGTGGGGTTTTGGGGGGCTTCAAGGGGGAATCGGTCCTTGGGGGGTCGATCCGATCCGGGATCGAGCGATTCTGGCTCGATCCCCGGATTCTTCTTTCCATGTTGAAAGGGGTTGGTGAAGAGACCATGAAACATTTAAGGTCTTTAGAGAGAGAGGGAGGGAGTGGAGGGAGAGAGAGAGGATTGGGGGGTGGTGAGGTGGAGTTTACATTGTTGAGTGCTTGCGTATGGACAGCTTTGCATTGAAAGGGGTTGGGGAAGAGACCAAGAAACATTTATTAGGTTCTTTGTTTGGTGTACTTTAAGGAAGATTGGTGAAGCACACAGGGAGTAGCACCCGGCGCACATTAAGAAAGGAGGATGATGCTTAACTAGTTTTGACTGTGCCATATAGAGAGACACAGTCTAACATCTCTGTTCTCTCTCTCTATTCCTCTTTCTCTTGACTGATGTTTGTTTCTTCCATTGGAGTGGATGAATAAGGAAAGAAAATTCTCTCTGAGAAATGAAGAATAGAGCTCTGCACATTCAATAAATATATGATTAACCTTCTCTTGCAAATTTATCGATCATACTTTGTGTAATATGACATGAATCTATGTATCATTTCCTTCCATCTTGTATTTGACGCGTTAATTATTTGGATCCTTGCAAATTTTTTTGCCATGCACTGACGTGTGTAATAGCAGGTTTACCTGGGCTTTATCTTTTTGTTGAGTTTTTAACTTTAATGACCATGATTGGGGTATTTTTCAATATGTTGAACCTGATTACATTTTGCAGAAAGTTGTACTCTAAATTTTTCTTATTTTTTATTTTCTCTGTTTGGCAAAGAATGCTGCAACATGATCTTGCAAGAGATTTTTTGCCAGAAAGTCAGGAACACCCATACCTTGATGATCTGGATAGAACACACCTTTGAGATTGAGTGAATGAAGAAACTGATCAACATATGAATATCGATAGCCAGAGTAGCAAATATTTTGTTTGTTAACTGTCAACTATTCTGAATGCTCTTGTTCTTTGACTTTTGATTATCTAGATTGATGAGTTGTGTGGTTTTTGTTGGACAATACTTACATGTGTGCACAAGTGATTGAATGAGATGTGCAAACTTACGTTCAGATTCTTTGCTTGAGAGACATTAGCTGTTTCTGCACCATTGGTTGCATTAGAAAATTGACTTCCAGCTAATCTGATTGAAGCATTGTAAGTTTTGTTCATACCATAGTTTTGTTCTGTGGTGATGACAGAGCTAGAGATATATGCACAATCATGATTGAGTATATTTTTCAATATGTTAAACCTGGTTAACATTTTAACAATTTTTACCAGATCTTTTCAGATGTAGTAATATTTTTACAATCTACTGGTATCAATATAAAGCCAATTTTGACAAAATTTGATGATTTTTTCTTACCAGAACAAAATTTGACAAATTTTTTATTTTATTTACAGAAGATAGTAAAGATCTTTGCACCATAAATTTTGATTTAAAAATTAAGTGTTTTTTAGTTATGTTATACTAATAAAAGAGTTAATGACTAATAATAAATTGTAATTTATGTGAATGACTTGTTTGGCTGGATGGGCCCCAACGGGCCAATCTGGGTTTCATTGGGCCATGATTCATTAGATAGTGTAGGCCCACTGCATTTTGGACTGGGTTGGACTGAGCTAAAACAGTTACGGGCTAAGGGTGGGCTTGTGCTGGGCCAGTCCAAGCCCAACCCGTTGACAGTCCTAGGTTTAAGGCTTTTAAGCCTCGAGAAAAATAAAAAGGGAAATTGTAAAACAAACCCTCAATATTGTAAATACAAACCACATCACTCATATTGTTATATGTGTATATATATATATTATAATTATATTTGCCTTCTTTGTGCCCCATACAAACAGAATTTGGTTGCGAGGCTCTCTGCGATTGGAACCTTTTCCAACCCTCACTGCTGATTCGAGTCTTCCTCCTCTCGGAAGTCCACCTACGGGCTGCGGCTGGCGACTTGCAACCCCCAGCGTGTGCTCGTCATCGCCGGTTCTTCACCTTGCTGGTTGTCCTCGCCGTGCTCGCGGTCTTCGCCTTCCTCGAAAGTGCCTCAAACGCCTGCGACTGACGCCTGCAAGATCTCCATTCCGACCTTTGGCAACTGCAAGAGTGCGTGTTTGAGCATTCTCTTTCTCCTTTCTCCTGATGCGTCTTCCTACTTCTGCTCCCCCTCTCGTCTTCTTCCTCTGTTAAAGAATGGGTATCAGCAAAGGATAAGATGTTATCCGTGGTCCTTGCCTTCAATATTTTTGATTCCTGGGCAGAGGCTTGAACGGCCGCCCCCGCGTCCCCACTTTTTGGTGACTTTTATTTTCCTCTCCCTCGTGTTCCAGCAATTGCGCCTTAATCTCGCATTTAATTGGAGTTTCCTAAGTTAGGGAAGTATCAAAATGAATTAGTGCAGATGCTCTCTCTTGTGATCTGTTGGTGTGTCTGAAGTACTCTATGGACCCGAGTCAGACGGGGTTGCTTGTTTTCTTTGCTGATGATGATACGTTAGATGGCTTTGCGATAATTTATTTTGGCACTTGCTTGGAACCAGCATAACCTGAGTATGGGTACTTGATCATATACTGGGAACCAGCCCAATAGACCCATTAAACATCACATGTAAAGATACCATAGGCCGGCCCATAACTATCATTAGGCCAATTAAGCATTAAGCATCATGGTCATTTAATACATCATGGCATGGAAGATACAAGTTTAGCCCAATAAGTAATTTGTGGCCCAATAAGAAATTTGGCCTAATAAGGGAAGCCCAATGGACCTTGCTTAAGACTTGAGAAAATTAAAATTGTGCCTTGCACAATATTCTTTAGGCTTGCCTTGCAGACCCTTCTCCTAGACAGCCTTACAGTCTTTCTCAGAGCCTTGCTCTGTGTTCAAAACTCCAAAAAATTCTCCTTTGGCCTGGGACGCCCCCCTCCTTTTATAGTGGAAGGAGGAGAGACCACCACCGCATACTTGTGTAGGGGTGTCAATGGGTGGGCTTGGGCTGGCCCAATCTAAACCAGTTCAGTCCAACACTAAAATAACCCAACCCAAGTCCAACCCAAATTTAATGGATCAAAGTAAAAAAAACCCATGCTAGCCCATTGGGGCCCGTTTCAGCCCATCAAACTAATATGTAGATAGATTTACTATTTTAATTTAAGCATGTTTTAATTTAGAGGGAACTGTTGGTGTGGTGGTGACCGTTTTCTTTATTTAAGTATATTTTTAATGCATGTGTAGGTATGATGGTTATTGATAGGTATGGTGGTTATTGATGTCTCTTAGCCCAATGGGCCAACCCGAGTCCAACTCATCAAGTGATGGTTTGACAAATGGGCTTCAAAAGAGATCTATGGGCCATCATATTTTAACCCAAATTGAGTCTGGAGTGGGCTGTCCATTGGGCTTCAAATTAACCCAGCCCATTGACACCCCTACTTGTGTACCTCCACCGGGAGATTTGCGTACCTCCACCTAGTTTACGTAACTCCGCGGTATGACCTGATATTTTTCACGTTAGCCTTGCCACTTTCTCTTCCTTTTTTTTTTTTTCCCATTTCTTTCTCTCTTTTGCATTTCGGGGCTTAGGGCATCGGGAGAGAGAGAGGCTGCGAGAGAGAGAGATGCCTGGGAGGGGGGAGGCGCGCTCCTCCTCCTCTCTTCTTCCTCCCTTGGTCTGCGGTGAACAGGGGGTAGCGGCGACGGCAGCGGCGGCTTGCAAGGGCGGCCTCCTCTCCTTCTCTGCCCCTTCTTCTTCCTCTCGCTGTGTGAGGGCCAGGCAAAGGCGGCGGCTGGCAAGGTAGCAGCGGCAGCGGCGGCAGCGAGCAGAGGCAGCGGCGGCGGCGGCGAGCAGAGGCTGAGGGGCCAGGCAACGGCGGCGGGCCTTCCTCCTCTTCCACCAGAGGCGGCGGTGGCCGGAGCCAAGGATGGCAGAGTCGGGTCGGGTGGCTGGGTCGGCACCAGCCGATCCCGACCCTGAGTCGGGCCAGACTCGGCCTGAGTCGGGCCGAGTCGGCCTGAGTCGGGACAGTAAACCAGTCCCGACTGTCCCGTGGTGGGTCGGTGTTCCCCCCCCAGAGTCGGGTCGCCAGGGGCCGACCCGACTCAGAGTCGGCCGACTCTGCTCCGAGTCGGCCGACTCCGCTCCGAGTCGGCCGACTCTGCCATCCATGGCCGGAGCAGACAGCAGCGACAGCCAGCAGGGGTGCGGTGGTGGAGGCACCGACAGGTAAGGCCGCCTCCCATTTTTCTTTTCTTATTCTTTTTCCTTCTATTTTCTTTTCTTATTCTTTTCTTTGGGCAAAAACCGGTGGAACAGGCTATTCCACAGCTTATACACCAATTACCTGGCTGTATTTTTCACGATGATATTGTTCATTCTCTCAGTCTCTCTTCAGCCTTAATCTCCTTCTGGTTTAGTTTATACTTCATGTTTCTATTTCTTGAAACAAAAAAGACACACTGGTCTACCAACATGCATTTATCTTGATCTTACCCACGTTAGTGAATCTCTTGGAGTTGGATTACTGTTTATCTAATGGTTCCTATATCTTACTGGCTTTTTTTTTTCTGTTGCTATCCATCTCCCGATGTGCTAGGATCATAGATCACTGCCACTGGCCCACTGCAATTGAATATTTGGAGAGGAGGAGAAGATAGTGTGTTTGGGATCCCTGCCTCCGTGGTCTCCTGCAAGCCAAAGAAGAAGAACGAGGATAAGGAGAAGGTGCTGCGACAACCTACTGTACTGCCCATTGGTGACACCATGTAAGTTTCTGCCCCTCCTTCCAATTTAGAATTTGCAGTATCTTTGTCTTCTTCTTATTCTTTTTTCTTTTTGCACTAGATGTCACTATTTAAAAGGTTGACCCCACCATATTTAGGGCAGCTTCTAATTGGAAACACTTTTGAGCTTCCACAAGCTGTGTTCTATTTATTTTATAGAGAGATTGGCTAGCCTTGAAAGCTGTTTATGTTGTTTCCGGGCTAGTTTTAGCTTCCAACTAAAAGCTCCAAATTTTAGCTTCCTAGATGGGGACAAAAATGAAATATTTCATGTTTGCTTGAGTCAACTTTTCATAGAATGGTCAGGATAAGAAAAACATGGCCTACCATTGAAACAATTGCTCATGGGGGAAGAAGAAATCATGACATTACTCCATGGAAAATCTGTTAAGTAATCTAATTTGAGGCCAGTCTTTCTCATATATATGTTTGTTTGTTGATCAATGTCACCTCTTTAATTCCCATCATTATGGAACTAAGCATGCTTTAAATGTATCCTTTTGGTTCTTAGCAAATGAATACCTTATACGTACATTAGATGACTGTACTGTGACTGGTGCTTAGCAAGTGGAGCTACTATTTTTCTCTCATGGGTAATGTATTTCTGATGATATCTTATTTATATGAGGAAATGAGATGACTGTACTCTGACTATGTGTAATGTGTTCTCTTTTTGTTTCAGATAAGCAGAAACAATGGCAGAGTGATACAAAAATTCGTCTTTGCATCAGCACTTATGTGGTCAGCACCTATTGCAATTCTATATGGATTCAATCATAAAATTTTACCTGGTATGGATAGTTATGTTAAGAGCTTGTTCAGGGCTTTCTTTTATATTTATGGTCACAGATAATGAGTTCTCTTGATAATGGACACACTATGTTGTATAGACATCATTTCTTTGCCTTTATTTATATCTTTATGGTGAAGAGTTATAGATGATTCTTCATTACAATGAATATACAAAGAAAGAAAATATGTTGTTCTTTTATCTTGTATCCTGCATGGCCATGCTTATGTGGTTTATTTGAAGAATGGACTATTCTCACTGTCTCAGTGCATTTCCCATTTCATACCTCATACTCATCGTTTCCAACTGTGACCCCTTTGGCAATGTTTGTCCTTGAATAGAGTTATCTTTCATGACTTGTTTGGATACTAATTGTTGCTATTGATTTAGTTCCACCATTGACAAATGCATTGTACAGATAATAGAATCTTTAGTGCATCACCTAATGTATGATATGCACATGAGGTCACAAAGGGGGCATGGCTATGTGAATAACACACAACCTTAGGTCATTGACAAAGAAAAATCCCAGATGGCTAAGTTGGGACTGCAAAAAGTTTAGCAGGACTATGACAAACTAGACAATCTTACCACAGAAAATAAATGGTACTGTTAAATTTCCAAGATGGGCTAGGCTGAGTGTGGAAGAAGAAGAGAAAAGAGGAAGAGGGAGCCTGTGTAGCCACTCTTGGGAATTCTCTCTTATGTGCGGGCCCTCTAATCTCCACTATTTATATTAATTAAGGTAGTTACAACTAAGACTTTTAAAACAGGGCAAAAATACCCCTTAAAACAGGGATGAATAACATGACACCCTTCATAACTAACTAACTAAAAGAAAACATAAAAATAAGTCACTAAACTGCCCCTCTAACATCACTGCTATACTCCCCGTCAAGCTGAGTAGAGATATCCAGTATACATAGGCAGCGTTTGGGACTAAGGTGAGATTATAGATTTAGGAAAGAATCCTACAATCTCATTGATTTTGCAAAAGTATAAATTTGACATCATGACAACCCACCTTCAAAATCTCATTTGGGTATTTTATGGATTCTGGATTAAAAAATGGTATTTTACTTTATCACCCCTATCTTTTCTTGTAAAAAGACAAGCATTAATGTCTTCTTGGTCTTTTTCATTTTTTTAACCCTACACTTTCTTAAAATCTGTGCAGAATCCATGTTGAGATAGATTTTGGAGAAAATCTATTTTCACTTTTTTTGTATCTCTCTCTCTCTTGCAACTCAAAATCCATTTCCACACAAGTCGATGCACCCCTTGTTCATTTGAAAACACTTATGTCTTGTCATAGATTCTTGTACTAGAAATCCTCCCCACAATTAGTTCCAAACGATGCCTTAGCTTGGTTAGACAACGTTGAAACTGAGCAGCAGATTGTCCTTTTGTAAAAATATCAGCAACCTGATCCTTGACTTTATATATGGAAAACAGATGTTTGTTGAATCAAGTTTTTCTCTGATAAAATGGCGATCAATCTCAATATGCTTTGTCTAGTCATGTTGAACAAGGTTATTTGCAATGTTGATTGCTGCCTTGTTGTCACAATAAAACTTCATTGGTAGGCAAATTCTAACACTCAGGTCCATTAGAAATAATTTTAGCCATACCATCTCTGTAACACATTTGGCCATGGTTTGATGCTCAGTCTCAGCACTAGACCGCAGGACATGATGTAGCTACATATCCTTTCAACTGCCTTCAGATGAGCAATTCTAGGTGCATGCATAAACTGATTGACTACACTGATAGCATATGTCAAGTCAGGGTGACTAAGGCCCAGATAGAGTAAGTGGCCAACCAATCTCTGATTCTTTCCTCGTATTGACTTAGATAGGAGATCACCATCCATTTTAATCAGACATGATTGACTTCAATCAGAGTGTCATATGGTTTACAACCAAGTTTTCCTGTCTCTTCCAACAAATCAAAGACATATTTTCTCTCACAAATATAAAGACCCACCCTGCTGGGAGCAACTTCAATTCTAAGAAAATAGTTCAGTTTCCTCAAATCGTTAATACCATATTCTTGTGCAAGATTTTGTTTCAACTTCCCAATTTCCTCTTCATTATCACCTGTGATAATCATATCATTCACATAATCAGCAGAATAACACCTTACCACTCTACCATTTAATAAGAGTATATGATCAAAATTTCCTTAAGAATAGCAAAAACTCAGCATAGCCTTGCGAAAGCAATCAAACCATGTCCTAGGTGATTGCTTCAACCCATACAAGGCTTTGTTCAGCTTACATAATCTCCCCCTTACATCAAGTCTTGTAGGGGGTGCCATGTAAACCTCTTCTTGCAAATCACCATTTAAGAAGGCATTTTTGACATCTAGCTGATAAAGTGACCAAGAGAAATGTGCCGCAAGAGCTAACACCACTCGTACAGATTTAAACTATGCAACGGGTGCAAAAGTTTCTGAATAATCCATACCATAGGTTTGAGTAAAGCCACGTGCAACCAGCTGCTTCTTATAGTGCTCAACAGAACTATCATCATTAAATTTGATATTTGAAGATCCATTTTGAACTTACTACCTCTGTCCTTTGGAAGATCCACTAGAGTCCAGCTACCATTTGCACGAAGAGCTGCAAGTTCATCATTCATTGCTGTACCCACTTTGGATCTTTGATGGCCTCAGAGTACGAACAAGGTATTATATATGTGTGTTAATGTACATACAATCATATATTAATGTAAATATTGAAGACATATTTTTCTGACTTTTTTTCTGTTTTTTTCCCTGAAATTTTCATGATTTTTCTGAATTTGTTCAAAAAAACATTTTTTTTAATCTGGCTGATCCAAGATCAGCTAGACTTCCGGCATCGGCCAGATAGGCCAATCCGATCAGGATCGTGATCAACCTAGGGGATCCTTTCTCCAGTTCCGATAACTTTTTCTCTACTTTCAGTGGGCTCAAAATGATAATGACCATCCACCTCATGACCACTTCCAATCATCTGCCATGTCCTTGAGTCTTGAAACACACAATAGGTAGAAAAGAAAGTTAAAGAGCAATCGAGAGATTTTGTAAGGCTGCTCACAGACAGAAGGTTGATGGATAGAGGGTACATGAAGGGAAGACGGAAGGACTAGGTGACCATTTAGACAGATGGAACCCTTGCCAGCAATAGTGGCACGAGAACCATCTACAACTGTTACTTTGTCCTATTCTGTAGACAATGAATAAGAGGTAAAGTGAGTTGAGATACCAGTCATGTGGTTTGTGGCCCCCGAGTCAATGACCCAAGAGTTAGACATGAAGATGGTTAGTGCTAGCACTAAGTGCTGCCCGAGTGGTACCCGAAGAAGGATCATTTGGCCAAATTGAGATAGGATCCTATGTAGATAAGCAATGCCAGAAGCAGACAATGTAGGTGCTTGGGTTGCAGTTGAGCTGTTCTTCGAGGAATTTGATGGTGCATTGGATGCAGGCTGAGTTGCCACAATGTTCTCCTTTGCCGTATGATGACCTTGCCATTGGCATCATTTAATTTGTCTGGCTTCTTCTCAAGATAGAGCTCCCGACAAAAATCAACATCATGATTGTTCCTATTGTAGTGGGTATAGTGTTTCGTACCTTTGCCCTTGGGTCTAGATGAGGATGAATTTTCTTTATTAACCAGTGCTGTGAATTCACTTCCAAGAGGAGTCCTTGAAATCACTGTACATGGTGCAGACATCACTTGACGGCAACCCTCTTCATTAAGAATTTTAGAGAACACTGATTCTAAACAAGGAAACTTATCTGCAGACAGGATTTGATTTGACCATGAAGTGAGTCATAGTGGACATTAAGACCAGCCAAAAACTGAAATATCTTGGTTGGCTCAACATGTTGTAGATGAAGTGCTTGATCGGTAGTGCAAGTCTGTTTGTATTGCATATTAGAGTCAAGTTCTTGCCACTTAACCTTCAGTTCACTAAAGTATGCAGTGATAGATCGGCCAGCCTGGTTTAGTGACTGAATTTTACTCGTTAATTGATACATCCTGGCAAGATTACTCTGCCGTCCATATAACTTTTCAAGTAGTGTCCACAACTCAAAAGCAGTAGAGGCATACATAATTAAATGCTGAATTTTAGGGTTGACTGAATTAATTATCTAGCCCATCACAACTCACAAGGCTGTTATCCACATCCCAAGATGATCTCCTTGGGTCTAACGGTGGCAGGGAAGTGATGATACCATTTATATACCCCAACATGCCTTTTCCTCCCAAAAAAATATGAGCTGATACAGCCCACAGATGATAATTTGAGGAAGTTAGCTTCACCGTGGTCATTTGAAGAGAATGATTGTCCAATGATGCCATATATGAATAGGGTGAACCCTAGAAGACCACCAACCGGTGGTTCCAGGCAGAGGAAGAGATGGGTGCTGCACTTAATTGCTTGAGTCCTTGAGAAAGGCTGCAATTTACAGCCTTAATGAAGACCGCAGGTTGAAGACCAGCACTCTACACACTCTTATGCAGAGCAAAAAAGGAAGAAGAAAGGAAGGCCAGCAGTTGGGGTTAGGGAAGTAAAGCCCTAACCGCAGGAGATGCCCTCCGCCGAGGAAGAGAAGGCCGGTGGGATCTTCAAAAGATGCTTCAAATCACACCATGCTCTGATACCATGTTAAATTTCCAAGATAGGCTAGGCCGAGTATGGAAGAAGAAGAGAAAAGAGGAAGAGGGAGCCTGCTCAGCCACGCTTGAGAATTCTCTCTGGTGCGGCTCCTCTAATCCCCACTATTTATATTAATTAAGGTAGTTACAACTAAGACTTTTAAAACAGGACAAAAATACCCCTTAAATCAGGATAAATAACATGACTACCCTAATAACTAACTAACTAAAAGAAAACATAAAAATAAAGCATTAAACTGCCCCTCTAACGTCGCTGCTACAGGTGCAATTGTCTCGAATGTGGTTTCCTCTGGGAATGATTCCTAGAGGGATCTTTCTTCTTTTCTTTTCTTCTTTGGATTCCTGTTACTCATTTCTCGTCCCAGCACTTCCTTGTGAATTGTGTATTTATTTATTTTCTGGTTATCTGTGTTTGGATGTTTGTTGTTCTTTTGTTTGCTCTAATTAGGTATATGTTGATATGTCTTTTAATCAGCGGTGTTCCTAATGAAACAGGATCAAGTCAATTGTCATCTTCGTCACAAACGCTACTAAGTGGATTTCTTGCTGTTATTTCTGTCAACTTGGTCATCGTGTTGTATATTCTTATGGCTTTGAAGGAGCCCTCGACTAGTGAGCCTCAGCCAGATCCAACATTTGTAGCAGATGCAAAAGCAAGCATTAGCCAGTCTATAACCACTAAAAATGATGATTCTGTCCAAAACAGGGATAAAGTGGAGTAGGAGGGACAGGTACCTTATTGTCATCTAATGGCTTTTGTACACTCCTTAGCGGTTACTGCATATGTCAATTATGTCTGTGATTATATGGAAAATGTTCTAATTGTAATCTTTCAGTCATCAGCAACTGTTTAGGTTTGAGGCTAACCATTCAGTTGGCAGTCTTCCTTGAACATGGCCCAAATATTGCAGTTAAACATTAGCATATTTCTTAGAATGAGTGGATGGTTCATGTTTCATGTACTAGAGTGTTGCATTCTTATGTGATGACGGGATTTTACGCAATTAAGAAATTGTTTGTCTGAAAATTAGGATCATACATCTTGTTCTATTGTTGAATTTTTTTTATGAAAAGTGGTTGCCAATGATGGAAGTGATTTACATTGGTTGTTATTTTTGCCAGAACATTTGTTTTTGTTATTTCAACAGCGTTCCTACATTTTCTTTAAAAAATTTCCCATTTTAGAGATGTTACCCAATCACTCATAGGCCTTGATCTCCGTGGCATTTTGTACTGGAGGACATGCAATGAGAGGGTAACCAACTAGATAGATGTCATGGTGGAGATAGAAAAGTAGCATGCTTATGGTACTGTGCGTAAAACCTATTGCATAGGTGGGATGAGAGAATGAGAATGGATCATATATGTGGATTAGTGGGACAGGAATCAACCTTGAACTTTTTAATGATGAAGGTGGAATCAAATGCCATAGTGTCCAGGAATAGTATAGTAGAAATTGAAAATGTTAGGAATAGTAGAGATAAGGATGTTGAGATAGGTTTGCGGTAAAATTAAGAAAGATACGACTAGAAATAAGTACTTCCATGAGGACTTGGGGATAGCTCCAATTGATAATAAAATAAGAGAAAATAGATTTGGATGGTTTGAACACGTGCACTGTCGCCCTAACTCGGTGTCAATTGAAAGATATGACCAAATCTTAGTAGATATTAGTAAAGTAGGCCTAAAATGAGATAGTGCGATGTTATTAGGAAGGGAGGGTTTAGATACAATTTAACATTTGATAGAAATCTTTCGCGGAATAGGATTCATGTAGTCGACCCCAAATTGGTGGGGGCACTAGCGCCCGGGCCCATTTTGACCCAACGCACGTGTATCACTGTCATGTGGTAGTCCAAGTCCCTCTCGTCTCTTTGTGGCTGGATGATGGGCCCCTTGATGCCAGCTAGTTGGTATTTTGGGCCACATTTATTTTGGATCATTTAGACCCATTTCTTTTATTTTGAGCTAGTGTGTATATTTTACATTTTTGTGGTCCAAAGGACCTCTTTTTTGGGAGGAGAGGGTTGAGCACATATTGCCACGTGGCTATGTGGGAGAACAATGCTCGACGATCGTGTCCCGTGGGAATGAGAGAACGGGAGAGAGGTACAACTGGATGGCCCACACTTCCTAGAGGGGTAAAAGGCACTATGGGGAATGTGGGTGGGGGGGGGGGGGGGGGGGGGGACTGGGGGGGGTGAATTCGATCGGGTGACGGGCCCGCACATGTGTGGTGAGGCCAGTCGATGACGTCTAGCTAGCTGGGGCGGCGTCCATCATTGCTTGTCAACGCCATCATCATTGTTGCGAGCTTGGTGACTACAGGCTCTGAGAGGCGCTCACGTCGGGGCGAGACAGTGGGCTAGTGCGGCGATTGGCGAGGGGTGTTCTTCGACGGCGTGGCTGGCAGAACTCTTGTGGGTAGACCTGTAGGTAGATATACATACCAGGGGCCCTGTCTCCTCCGCTATCCCCGGGCAAGGTCATCCGCGTGTGGGCATAGGGCGGCGCCGTCGATTGTGGGCGTGGAGAGGGTTGAATGGATTGGGTTGACGTAGTGCAGGTCTCTGGCGTGGTGGGGCTTGGTGATGACGAGACAACAACTGCGACATGGCGACAACGGCAAAGGGGGGGGGAATTGACCATGCAACACAGATGCAGAGAGGGAGTGAGCGAACGAGGGGGACAATGAGAGAGAGAGCCGCAGGAGAGAGGGAAACATGAGAGTGATGAGGGTGTGCGGGAGGGGAGAGAGGGCGCGAGTGGGAGAGGGAGCGCGGGGGGGGGGGGAGCGTAGGAGGGAGAGGACGTGAGAGGGAGAGAGAATCGGAGAGTGATAAGGGAGCGTGGGAGGGGAGAGAGGGCACGAGTGGGAGAGGGAGTGCCGGGGGGGGAGTGCAGGAGGAAGAGAGAATGTGAGAGAGGAGAGGCGCACGAGGGGGGGAGGGAGCGCAGGTAGGAATAGATACGGGGAGAAGTAAGGGAGGGGGAAGTCACAATGGGGTGGGGGGATGAGAGAGAGCACGTTGGGAAGAGAGAGAGAAGAGAGACGTACGGGAGAGAGAGTGCAAAGAGCGATGAGGGAGAGAGAGCAATGAGGGGAGGGGGAGAGTAGGGAGAGACTGAGAGAGGAGGAGACGTTGGGGAGAGGGGAAACCCACATCTCTAAGCTCCCTTTTTTTTTCCAAAGCATGCATGCCTATGGAGGGGTACACCCGCTTACTTATAGAGAATGGGGAGCCCCCTTGGTTTGGACAAGGGAGCTAAACTCTCCTCTCAAAAAAGAGGTCCATTGGACCACAAAAAATGTAAAATATACACACTAGCTGAAAATAAAAGAAGTGGGCCTAAATGATCCAAAATAAATGTGGCCTAAAATACAAACTAGCTAGCATCAAGGGGCCATCATCCAACTGTAAAGAGACGGGAAGGACTTGGACTATCCCCTCACGACAATACACGATCGTGGGTCAAAACGGACTCGGACCAATGTAGTTAGAGGCGTGAGGCGATGAGGGGTCGCCTCAGTCTCAAAGGCCTAGGTGACCGAGGTGATATATTGTTAAAATATATATATATTTCACAAATTTGAATTATATAATTAAATGCCTCATAAATATAATCTGAAAAAAAATATATTTCACAAATTTGAGTTCCTATGGACCAAGTTATTCTATAACCAACTAAATCTATTCATTTACACATTGTAGGTAAACAATTACAATGCTTTCACACATACATGTAAATATGAAAGGAAAATAAAAACAAAGTCACACGTGTGAACAAGTGCAATACTAAATTTCTAGGAAATAATTAAAACAAAATCACACATACATGTTAATGAATTACATTAAAGTAAGAAGTGCAATATTAATCACTAAACTGATAGTAAACAACTAAAACCAATCCACACATACTTTGTGAATCGCTAAAGGCACTAGATTCAAATAAGAAGTCATCATAACAAGATTACAATACTAAATTCTAGAACAAAGAAATAAAAAGTGTCATCATTCATAACTCCCTCTCAGCTCTCAACCCTCAAGCCTCCTCATCACTCCTAAAAGAGTCAGAATTCTCATCTTCATCTAGATGTTGTTACTCATTCTCTGACGGCAATGTCTCCTCAGAGTTAACATCATCCTCATCCATGGGCTCCAAGCAACGCTTTTTTACTTGACCTTGTGTTTGGACCATCTCCTTCATTTAATCCTGAAGCAATTTCAACGTCCAACCATATAAGGTCCTCATCTTCATGCATAAAGTCTTGCTCTTGTGGATGATCAGTTATCCACTCATTACAATCATTAATATCCTTCAAGGAGATTGGATCAAGATCGGATTCTTTGAAATGCAAATGGCGAGCATGTAGGCACTGATTATATTGAACAAACACAAGATCATTTAGCCTCTTTTGCTCCAACCTATTTCTTTTCTTTGTGTGCACCTACAAACATATAACTTGTAATAAAAAAACAATAAATCGTTGAAAAGACATATTCTAAGTACTTGAATATGAAACAATGAGTCTACACCTACTCAAATGTACTTCAATTCTCTCACAAGGAGATGCACTACAAGTCAAACTCAATATCCGAATGACCATCTTCTGTAAATTAGGTGCGTCACTTCAAAGTCCAACCACCAATCTCCTACACAACAATAAATCATACACAAGTTACAAACTTACAACCTATGAGCATATATAATTCAAGGGATGGAAAACTTACATATAAAAACTTACATACCAGGAGTACATATAGTGTGTCGCCCAATGGCAATATCTCTCCCAAACAACCCTTGAGCATCTCTATAGACCGTATTTCTTACATAATCTGATCTTGAGTTCTTCTATCAGGAGCTAACTTATCAATGCAATCATAAAATCCTTTCTTCACTTCAGTATCATGGTCAAAGTTGCCATTGGAATAATAGAAGGTATGGTTGAGAAAATGGCATGCTCACTATGTAAAGGCTGATGCATTTGATTGTCCCAACGTCTATTAATGACATCCCAAAGTGGACCATAGTTTTGAAGCTTATCATCTAAAGCACTTTGTATTGTTTCCTTGGCACGATCCATGGCTTCATAGATATAGCCCATGCCTGGTTTTTCACCATCAACCAACCTCAAAACCACGACAAGAGACTTCAAGATTTCAAAGAATTGGCTATAGCTGACTAAAAAGAAGTCTTTAAGATATACCTTCAATCTTTCCCCTTCATTTTTCTTAGACCATTGATTAGTTATCCATTCCGTAGATGTGAACACTCCTTAACTGGTCCTTACAATCAAGCAAACTTTGCAAGTTCAAGTAGTTGGTGGCAAAATGTGTCACTGCTGCCCTTGCAAGATTTTTATCATTGATAAACTGTCTCATCATAGCCAAAATCTTTGTATGTCCATAAATAAAAGTAGTCACCATTTTTGCCCTTGAATAGCAAGTTTCATTGGGGACACTTGCAGATGTCCTCCAGCATCAAATCTATGCAATGTGCAGCACATGGTGTCCAAAACAAATGAGGATGGACAACCATCAATATTCTCTCAGCAGCCACATAATTTGACCCATTATCAGTGACAATTTGTAAGACATGTTCTGCACCAACCTCTTTCACAATTTTATTCAACAAATATGCTAGTAATTTGCCATCTTTCACATGTAATGATGCATCCACCAATCTGAAGAAAACTGTTCCTCGTGGAGAATTAACAAGAAAATTAATCAAAGTGCATCCCTTTCTATTTGTCCAAGCATCAATATGATGCTACATCCATACTTCACCCAATTTGTCTTATGGGCATCCACCAACTCTTGTGTTACCTCCTTCAACAAAAGTCTCCCTAACTTAATGATAGCTAGGGCCTTTTAATCTCGGACCATATTGTCCTTTAGCTTCTAACGTAGTTTGAAAGCTACACAGAGGAACGGTATTGAATGGGATACCGGCTTGATACATCCACCTAGCTATAAATTGTATCACTTTCTCTCGATGCTCCTTTTCCCATTTTTGGTCCTTATAGTCTTCCCCTTTGATTGTTCTGGGTTAGGAGTTGCAAAACTTATCTATAGGACCCTTCATCTTAGGGGGCTTTGGAAATATTTCATCAAGGACCCCAAGTGGATTACCACCTTGGGTCACCTCTGTAGATGTAGTCCTAGACATAGAATCCTTGTCTTTGAATAGATCATCTCATGGTTGCTGGAGTGGTGATGTGCACCAAATCGGGTTCGCCCTGGTTCTGTCCGATTCACATGGAATCAGATCGAATCAGTCCGATTCGCATAGGATTATTATATATATATTAATATAACACATATAATACATGTATATATATAGATATGTGTTATTACCTATGGAAAACACGGTTCTTCTTCATACTTATTTACCTGAAACTATAAATACTAACATTTACTAAAATGATATTCAGGTAAATAAGTTTGAAGAAGAAATGATATGTATGTTTGTACCCATGTGAATCGAACCGAATCAGCCAAATCAAGGATTGGATCTCCCCTGATCCGATTCGATTCGGCTGAATCGGGCCGATCCAATTCGCCTAGCAAAACCATGGGTCATCTATAACGATCCAGGATCTGAATTACCAGTAGCCTACCAGTAACTTGAACCCTAAACTACCACCCATAAGCCGAAGCTCGGAAGGGTTAAGAAAAAGAGTTTGAGGAGAACATATAAGAAAATACACAAACCACAACTAACCGATATAATCCACTATATATATATATATATATATATATATATATATGTGTGTGTGTGTGTGTGTGTCATGGTACAACTCAAAGCAAATCCAACAAAAGAGAAGCGTACAGTAAGAACGTACACAAAAAGTACTAATATCTGAAGTAGCTAAGCATGACCAGCACCGGAGTGACTCGGCTCCTCAGCACCCGGAGGCGACGACAAACCACCTGAAAGGGAAGGGGGTGAGTCTCTAAAGAGACTCAGTAGAGACACTAACCCCATCGATAAACAGTACTACTGTGCAGAAAAGCAAACTACACTAGAAAGTAAACACTATATTGAAAACACACAGTAAATTGATGACACGATGCCCAACTCCTCGCAGGAGTGCGTCAGAACTCTGGAACCTTGCAGGCTTAACAAAACACCACATCACACAAGTAGCAGTCACACACACATAAGTAAGTAGGACTAGCTATGGGCTTGGTGCCTCGACACCCGAGTCCTCGAACCTTAGCCACATGTGCACACTCAGATGCTCTCCCTCGCGTCTGGTCTTCGACTGGTTTTTCCCTTACGTCGGATTCAAATGGTGGAGAAGGGGTCCCACAAAAATCGGCTTGTAACCACCATAAGGGGCACGCACTGGACGGAGTCGCACTCGACACCCAGACTTACTGGCGGAATAACTCAATGCTAGTCATCTAGACGGAGCCCAGCTCAATGCTCGGGAAGCACAACACAAACAAGAGTATGATAAAACACAACAAGCGCACAGACGGAGATGCTCTCAACGCCTAGTGCACCGTGCCGAAGGGAGGACAGTGCATGCTCGGACCCTACACAGACACAGGGGAGACCCATTGTTGGGACCTACCTGCGGGGTTGATGACAACATCGATTGCTGCCAACCTAGGGTAAACGGCAAGGTACCTTGTCGTCAAACAAACTTGATGACAATTTACCTTGTCGTCATACAAATAAGGTTGATCGTCATCAACCCATACTTAACGACACAAGTTTGTGCCGCCAAGTTCTTTCCAAAGGATCTTGACGACATCAACCTTGCTGTCAAGTTCCTCGGCTTCCAGCAGCACAAACGGCCCTAGGCCACTCCCCAGGGCTATCCAAGCCCTCAAACCATGATCCATTCACAGGAAACGCTTCCTGAGGTTTGGATCCATTGGTGAAACGCAGAAAAACCTTGATCCAACACTTGGATCGGTCGATTCAAGCTCTTTCCAAGCATGGAGAAACCCTCCCCAAAACTTTGGTTTTCACACAAACCTAAACACACATTTCTCATGGCACAATAACAAAGGAGGGCTTAAGGGGTAGGATCCCTACCTTAAAATGCCGAAAAACTCAAGGAGAAACCCCAAATCGCGTTAGCTCTCCGCACACACCCTGCGAGGCCGAACCCTCGATTCACCACTTTTCTTGCACGATCCAAGGCCGCCACGAGCACCGCGTCTTCCCTATGAGCTCCTGTCGGCTGCTGGAAGTGGTAGAGACGGAGAGAGGTAGAGGTGATGGTGTGGAAGGGGAGAGAAGTGGCGAAATGGGAGGCCTCAGGTATTTTTATAAAAACAAGCCCAGACAGTTGACGTCAACTTATGTTGTTGTCAACCGCACCACCAAGAGCTTGACGACAAGATCCATTACCATCAAGTTCACCTACTCCGAACTTTTCGGAAACCCAGGTTGACGCCAATATTCATTGCCGCCAAGACCCAGTTAACGACAATATACATTGCCGCCAACCCACCATGGACCGCAACCTACGTTGCCGTCAACATCCTTTAGACGACAATCGATTATGTCGTTAAGGCGAACTATTGCAAAAGGGCCCAATAAGGGTTCAATAGGACCTAAGGCCTTACAATCTCCTCCCCTTAAACGAATTTCATCCTCGAAATTTTGCCGTCAACATCCTTTAGACGACAATCGATTATGTCGTTAAGATGAACTATTGCAAAAGGGCCCAATATGACCTAAGGCCTTACAATCTCCTCCCCTTAAAAGAATTTCATCCTCGAAATTCAGACAAGAACAAGGGGAAAGAACTCACCAAAAAGGTATGGAAACTGGTCACGCATCTCATCCTCCTGCTCTCAGGTCGACTCATCGCCCGAGTGCCGCTGTTAGGCTACACGAACTAGTGGGATTGCCTTGTTCCTCAGCCTCTGCACTCGATGATCCTCAATGTACAGCGGATACTCTGGCACTGTCAACTCTGGTGTCACCTCAGTCCACTCAGCGCTCGAAAGATCATGCAACTCATCAGCAAGGTACCGTCGCAACATCGATACATGGAACACATCGTGGACGCCTGCCAACTTTGGAGGTAACTATAGTTGGTACACCAGGCCTCAAACGTGCTCAGTGATGGTGAAGGGTCCGATATAGCGGGGACTTAGCTTCCCACACTTTCCAAACCTCATCACGCCCTTCATAGGGGATACCCATACAAACACCTGATCTCCAACCTGAAACTCCAGTAGCCGCCTTCGCTGATCTGCATAATGCTTCTGTCGACTCTGTGCTGTCCGAAGTCTCTGCCAGACAATCTATACTACTTCAACTAAGTCATGCACCAACTCTGGCCCAGTGACCACATACTCGCCAACCTCAAACCAATCAAGTGGAGTACGACACGGTTGCCCGTACAGAGTCTCGTAAGGTGCCATGCTGATATTAGAGTGATAACTATTATTATATGCAAACTCAACCAACGGGAAATGTGCTGCCTACGATCCTTGCCATTCCAGACAACAAGCTCGCAGCATGTCCTCCAAGGTCTGAATAGTCCGCTCTACCTATCCATCTGACTGTGGTGGTAGATAGAGCTAAACTCTAGCTTTGTCCCCAAGGCTCTTTGGAAACTGCGCCAGAATCCCGAAGTGAAGCGAGGATCTCTATCTGATACAATAGAGATCGACACCCCGTGCAAAGGAACTATCCGCTCCACATAAAGTCTGGCCAACCTACTCACTCCCCAGCCAACTCTAATGGGCAGGAACCTGGTAGTCTTTGTCATTCTGTCCACAAGCACCCAAACACTATCAAAACCTTCAAATGTCCTTAGTAGTCCACACACAAAATTTGTAGTCACATGGTCCCACTTCCACATGTGAATCTTCAGCGGCTGGACAAGTCCTCTCGGATGCTGGTGTTTAGCCTTTACCTGCTGACAGACCAAACACCTGGCAACAAAAGTCGTTGTCTCTCTTCATTCCGGGCTACCAAAATTATCGTCTCATACTGTGATATATCTTAGTCGACTCTGGATGAATCGAGTACCTGGAACCATGTGCCTCCTGCAAAACCGCTCTCTTGACAGACTCCTTAACTGGCACATAGAGTCTACCTCAAAATCTAATTGTACCGTCCTGTAGATCAACTATGGGAGAAGCAACACTCTGTATAAATCTTGATCTGACTGCTGTGCCTCCACAACCTGTTGGACTATAGCTGGCGCTGCAGTCAAACTACCCAACAAGCACGGTTGTTGCCTGGAGGAGACTCTGAAGGATCCCTCTCTTGTAGACTGCCACAACTACCACTCTCTCAACATGAGATAGTTGATCCGTGCATTTATGCTTAATGCATTTGCAACAACATTAGTCCTTCCAGGCTGATACTCGATGTTGAAGTCATGGTCCTTTAGGTACTCCATCCAACGACGTTGTCTCAAATTTAGATCCCTTTGTGAAAAGACATACCACAGGCTCTGGTGGTCAGTACGGACAACAAACCTCACCCCACAGAGATAGTGACGCCAAATCCTCAAAGCAAAAACCACTGCAGCTAACTCTAGGTCGTGAGTCGGGTAACTCTCCTCGTGGGGCTTCAGTTGACGCAATGTCTTAAAAATCAGCGACTAGTTGGCCCAACTAATCGAGTTGGGTGGACTAGCCGACTAGTCGAATCCCGACTCGTGCTAGATTTCTGTTTTTTAGGGGGATATCGAGTCTCATGTTTCCTTAGCCAACTCCTTCCACGAATGAGAGTTTCCTATCATACTACGTACACGGTACACATACGTAAGACTTATAGGAGACTTCGGAGACCATTAGTCTTCCCCTCCTTGTCGCACTCGGCTAGACATCGCCGTTGCGAACTGTTTATAGGAGACTTGGGAGGCCGTTAGTCTTCCCCTCGTGTAGGGGTTCTGGTGGGGACGTCCGAGCCTGGGATCGGGCCAACCAGGTCCAAGTTATCACAGGCGGAGGCGACAAGCAGCGACGACGGCGTCCATTGGCTTGGCGACTTGCCGTCGGGCCACTAGCATGTTTATTTTATGAGTTTGAGCATTTAGTTGATGTATAAGGCCCATATGAGGCCCATTAGAGCTCTTTCTGTTTTCTGTGTATTTTGGGTCCGAATTTGGACCTATTGTTTTAGGCTTGAGGGTATTTTAGTCTTGGGTGTATTAGTGAGGACCAGGGTTTGGCGTGTCGGATCGGATCGGCCCGATTCTCCCGAATCGGGGTGAATTATGGAAAACCTGATTCTCGATTCCATCGATTCGGTCCGATCCGCCTCATATATATAATATTATTATATCATATTATAATATATAATATATATTATAAATATCATATATATGATATATTATATATATGTAATATATTATACTTATGAGGATCGATCCGATTCGGATCGATTCGGGTCGATTCGGGGGGAATCGAATCGGATCAAGGAAAATCTGATTCGCCTCCCGATTCCGATCCGGCAAACCTTGGTGAGGACCATTAGGGTTTCCTCACTATAAATAATGTGTAATATCCTCTTTGAGGGGTTAATGAAGATTTGAAGAGCTTTTTGGTGCGCAGTCTTCCTGTCTTTCACAGCGGGGTGGAATCCCCAGGGTGGAAGCCCAACCCCGTTCTCCTTCTTCCTCCTCCACACCTCACCTTCCCTGTTTTTTTTTCTGTCTTCTTCTCCCTTCACGTCCGCGGTGGCCGCATCAGTTTGGTATCAGAGCGAAACCCCGATCCAGGGCAGCACCTTCTTCTTCTTCCTCTGCTCCTCTTCTCTGCGCAAAGACCCCCTGGATGCACGCCCCTCCTTCTTCCTCGTCCTCGTCTTCTTCTCCTCCTGTTCACCCTCTGTCGCACTATTCTTCCCACTCGTCTCCGCCCCTTCACTTCGCCTCCCATTCACATGCCTCTGTGAAGGCCCTGCTAACTCCGTCGAAGGCCGCTCCAGTGAATCCGTCGAAGAGCACCATCGCCCAGCGCCCCTCTGGAGCCCCTGTTCGCGGGTTCTTCCCTCTGCACGCGAAGCCACCCAGCAGCCCTCCCTCGCGAACCGGCTGTGTAGTCTGCTGCCCGCAGCACCTCCGCCTTGAAGCCCTAGCCTGCGCCGCTTCCTCTGTTCGCGGACCGCCTCCACCGCCCTTGTTCGTGAGCACCCCGTCTTCCCACGAAGCCCAGCCGACAGCCCCGCCCGTCCTCGCGCTCGCAGACCTAGGCCTCCTCTGCCTTTCACTGAGCGTGACGGATTGGTCGCACCGGCCCCTCCCCTCCGCCACCTACACGCGGGGAAGACAGGGCCGCCCTCCATCAGAGCCGCCAGTGGTGCCCGCCGAAGCCATCGCCGCCGACGCCATCGTCGGAGCTGCCGTCCGCCGTCGCCAGCTCCGCCCCCGGCTTGGCCCTGGCCGCCGCCTTCTTCCCTATCCCGCTCTCCTATGCAAGGGCTAGGAGGAGGTGGAACGGAAGATGATGGGCCCTAGCCCTTAAGTTGTCCATAACCGGGTTTGACCCGGTTTAACCAAACCCGGTCAATCATAGTGCACAAACGTGCACCAGAGTTGTTATCGCACCGCCAAGCACAAGAGCTCATTTGTACTCCGATTTCCACTCCGTTTGCGTCATCACTTGCTCAACTGCATACAACGCGCTCTAGCTACGCGGCAGCCCCACAGAGTTCGCTCTGCCACCCAGGTTTGCACAATCAATTTATTGACCAGTCTACAAGTCTTGCTATGTTTTGGGACGAGGGTTGTGGATTGTCTGAAGCACTTACCACTTTAGGCGCGAATGGGATCAAGGTTGTGAGAATAGATAATTCTTCAATGCTTATGTGACAAGTTGGCCAAACAAGAGGAGATTGTCTATGAGGCTAGCTCCTCGATATTAAGGAGTCTGAAAACCTACTAGTTGAAGTATCTTATGAAGCAGATGAATCATTGATAGATGGGTATTATACACAGCTTGAGTTTGAGATGTTTGGCGCAGATGATTTCATTAAGGGAAATGAGTTGACAATGGAAGAAATAATTGGAGTTGTGGTCGAACAGCCAAATGATATGTGGGATATCATCAATCTGGACGACTTTGATCACATATGGAGTGAAACTAAGGCACATTTCTCAACTCCAAATGCGGTCTTTGCTTGATGGACCTACATGTTTTCGAGATGTGTTTTGGTTTACTCCTTACCTCATCTCCTCTTGGATTGTTCTATTTCAAAATTCGAGGACAAATTTTCTCGAATAAGGGGAGAATTGGTGGGGACGTCCGAGCTTGGGATCGGACCAACCAGGTCCAAGTTTACCGCAAGCGGAGCCGACGAGTAACGACGATGGCGTCCATTTGGCTTGGAGACTTGCCGTCGGGCCACTAGCATGGTATTTTATGAGTTTGAGCATTTAGTTGATGTAATAAGGCCCATATGAGGCCATTAGAGCTCTTTCTATTTTCTGTGTATTTTTGGGTCCGAATTTGTACCTATTTTTTTAGGCTTGAGGGTATTTTAGTCTTTGGGTGTATTAGTGAGGACTATTAGGGTTCCCTCACTATAAATAATGTGTAATATCCTGTTTGAGGGGTTAATGAAGATTTGAGATTTTTTTGGTACGCAACCTTCCTGTCTTCACAGCGGGGTGGAATCCCCAGGGTGGAAGCCCAACCCCGTTCTTCCTCCTCCACGCCTCACCTTCCCTATTTTTTTTTCTGTCTTCTTCTCCCTCCACGTCTGCGGTGCCGCATCAGGTTCACTTGGTGTGGTCGTCTTCCGTCGCCAGTTGGCTAGCCAAGATCCATGTCTGTTGCTGTGTAGAGATTGGAGAGAAGTGCTGCGGGGGCCAGGTAAGTCTTCATCTTCGATACACTGTTTTCTTCTGATACCCTTTTTTTTTTTCCGGAATCTTCCAGACTTCCACCCTCCAAGTTGCCACGTTTACTCTGTTTTCTTTCTTTTTTAAACTTCTTCCATTGTACAAGTTGTGAACCCCCCATACTTTGTTTTTCTTTCTTTTTTCCCCCTATTTTGGTTCTTCTACCTGCCAAGACTTCCGATACTCTGTTTTCCATGTTTTCTTCTTCTACGGTCCACCTTCCAACTTCTCCTTTTAAAGTTCATTCACAACACTTTATTGTTTTCTTTTCTTTCTTCTATAGATAGACAATATTGTTAGAATATAATTTTAAATAATAATAATATTGTAATATTTAGTAGTATAAAACTCGTTTTTGTTTTTGAATAATTTTTATAAAATTATTATTTTCATGATTCAGTAGTGAAAGTATCATAAAAAATAAATTAAATTTACTGATTAAGCTATGGCTATGTCTTCTAAATTAGTCTTTTTAATTTAATGAGATTTTTATTGTGATGCCCATTCTTTAAGTATGACAAGAATACACCCTAAACACTAATAATCAACAAGAGCCATGTATAAAAAAATGAAAAAAAAAATAACCGACTTAAACTTAAGGCGACCAACTCGCCGATTATTCAGACCAACTAATCCTTGGGGGGGTCATCTGACTCGAACCGATTAATCTTTTTTAAAGCATTGGCTGACGCGACGCATAAGCCACCACTCAGCCATGCTGCATCAAGACTACTCCCAAACCGACTTTGGAAGCCTCCGAACCTGAAGGCAGCACTAGGATTGGCGCCGAAGTAAGCAGTCGCTTAAACTCTATGAAGCTCTGCTCACACTGGTCAGACCACATGAACGGTACTCCCTTCCTCGTCAAACGAGTCAGGGGTGCTACAATTATGAAATATCTCTAAGAAACTTTCTGTAGTAGCCAGCTAAGCCCAGGAAATTGCATATCTCTGTAACTGTACAAGGCCTCTCCCACTGCAACACTGCCTCGACCTCTCCAGATCAATAGAAACTCCATCACCTGAGATCACGTGTACCAAAAAGTGAAACTGTTGCATCCAAAACTTACACTGCTGAGTGTGGCATATAGTTGGTGCTCTCGCAGAGTCTGTAACACGATCCTCAGGTGCTGGGCGTGCTCCTCCTCTGAAGCAGAGTACACCAGTATGTCGTCAATAGACACCACGACAAACTAGTCCAAGTATTAGTGGAACACCTTATGCATCAGATCCATGAAGGCCGCAGACGCATTAAGAGCCCAAACCACATCACCAAGAACTCAAAATGCTCGTATCTGGTCTTGAAGGTTGTCCTCTCCACATCTGAATCTCTGATTCGCAGCTGATGGTAGCCTGATCTCAAGTCAATACTGGAAAAAACTTGGGCTAATTGAAGTTGATCAAAGAGATCATCAATCCCACTCAGGGGATACCTATTCTTGATGGTTACTTGATTCAGCTTCCTATAGTCGATACACAATCACAAGCTACCATCCTTCTTCACAAATAATACCGGAGACCCATAGAGAAAAGCTAGGATGAATATAGTCTTTCTCCAACAGCTCCTCTAACTGCTTCTTCGGTTCCCACAGCTCTGCTGGTGCTATACTGTACAGTGCCTGTGCAATAGGAGCAATTCCAGGTACAAGATCAATAGTGAACTCAATCTCTCTGACTGAAGGAAGACCAAGTAGCACGTCTGGAAAGACGTCTGGAACCTTACGAATTACTGGAATGTCCTCCACACCTCGAGGTGCCTGGTCAACAAGAACTACTGTAGCTAGAAAACCCCGGCACCAGCTAGCCAACAACCTCCAAGCACGCAAAGCAGAAATTAAAAAACGGGGAGAAGAAGGTACGGTACCCTGGAAGTAGAAGACAACTCCTTCAGGCATCTTAAAGTATACCCTCTTCTTCCGATAGTCCACAACTGCACCGTACTGCTCAAATCAGTCCATGTCCAAAATCACATCAAAATCCTATAATTGCATAGCAAACAAACAAACTGGCAAACTCTGACCCTGCAACTGAATTGGTACCTCCTCAAGATTGTACGAAGTAACAACAAAGTCTCTGTCGGCAGCTCAACAACAAGGTCACTAGACACTCCTGTGTCCATCACCCCAATGGAGTCTAAAAACTCCTCAGAAACATAGGGGGAACCATTGGAGTCGAACAAAACTCTAGCTACACAACCAAAAACAGTAACGATACCTTCCACTAGCTGAGCTGCCTCGGCCTCCGCTTGGGTCATGTGCATGACACGACCCTTGGTACTCGGCCTTCCTGAACTCAAAGCTTATTGCTGCTGTTGTACTGGGGCCTGCTGCTGTTGTTGTTGTGTGCGGAACTGAGGTTGACTCTACTACTATGGGTTTCGAGGTTACAGAGGGCAGTCCCGCGCTATGTGACCTACTTAGTCACATCGGTAGCACTTGCCAGCAAAAGAGCGTTGGCCCTGTTGCGAAGGCTGCACACTCGACTGTTGAACACTCTCTACAGAGCTCTGCCTTCACCCTGACTGCCTTCCGTCACGACGAAACTTCCTCCTAGACCCTGACCTTGAAGACGTCCCAAGAGAAGAGGATGCAAATGAAGCTGAAGTCCTAGGAGTCTTTTGGGAAGCACTCTACTGTTGTTGCCTTTGCTGTGACGAAGCCATTTATGCCTGTGCCACTCTAGTCTGATCTCGGGTCCGCAAAGTGTCAGCCTCTAGAGTTGTTGCAGTCTGATAGGCCGCATCTAGGTCGGTAACGCGTGCTACTATCAGAGCCTATCTGAGCTCTGGTCTCAGACCCCTCACAAAGTGTTGTGTCCTCAGTGCCTCGTATGCCATCATATTGTCCTAACTCTACAAATCTGCCTTTATACTGGACCACCGTCATCTTACCCTGTACCTAGGGGTGTTCAAAATATGGTCCCAAAAAAAAAAAAAACCGAACCGACCGGTTCGGTCGGTTTCATAGAGGTCACAGTTCTTCGGTTTCAGGTTGGGAAACCGAAATGAACCGAATATATATATAATTAATTAATAACACATTATATATAAAAAAAATGCTTGTAGCGCAGTGGTTGTGAGTGTTGGCGCGACCTCCGCATGGAGGTCGCGTGATCGAATCTCACTTAAAATGTTCGGTTTTTGCATATTTTGAACTTAAATGTACATATAATTAATTAATAATATAAATATACATAAAAAAGTCTGTAGCGCAGTGGTGGGCACCATTGGTGTCTTGCCCAGGCGGAGGTCGCGAGATCAAATCTCGCAACCGCCGCCTTAGAATCCTTCTTTTTGTTTTATTTCGGTTTTTGGTTCGGTTCACTGTAGCATTCGGTTCGGTTTCCCTAAAAATAGGGATGAACCGGACCGAACCGAACCGTTGTACACCCCTACTTGTACCAAGTCTAAGAATTCGTACAACTTCCTTGTCTTGACGTAAGTAGGCAGAAAGCTATCTAAAAAATTTTCACAAACTCTTGCCAGGTAATCTGCCTCAGCACGCGAGATTGAAAAGTGGTCTCCATTCTGAGGTCCACCAAGCTAGTGCCTGGCCCTGTTACTGGTAATTTGCCAACAAAACTCTCTCCTTCTCTACACACTCCATGGAATGGAGGGTCTGCTCCACAGCATCTAGCCACGACTGGGATGCAACAGGGTCTGGTTGCCCCTCAAACTGGGGAGGCTGGAACTGCAGAACTCTCTCAGCACCCTCGCGTGACCTCCCTGAGGTGCTGGAGCATCATGGTGCTGAGCAACCAACTGTGCCATCCCCTCAAAGAAGCGAGCCCAGTCAAACTCAGGTGCCACTCTAGGAGGGGGTGGTGGCACTAAACCATTGTGCTCATTCTGTGGTCTGGGCTGCACCTTCTGCAGTGTCGGAACAACATAAGGCTCCTGTCGCTGCGTTATAGGCTCCTCCCGAGGTGTCTGCTCAGTAGGCTCCTTAGCTCGTCGTTGCCTCGGTGCCATAATGGGCCTGAACAGAACATCGACACAGTTCAATACACAATTAACTCTAGTACGCTAGCTACTATTGTACTCTAATGCTCTGAGGTACCAACTTGTGGCAATTTCTTATATGCCTTGACAGACTTTGCTCTAATATCATCTGTAACAATTTAGGATCCGAATTATCAATAGCCTACTAGTAACCCGAACCCTGAACCGCCACCCATGAGCTGAAGCTCGGAAGGGTTAAGAAAAAGAGTCTGAGGAGAACATATAAGAAAGTGCACAAACCATAACTAACTGATATAATCCACTATATATATATATGTGTGTGGTGTGTGTGTGTGTGTGTCATGGTACAACTCAGAGCAGATCCAACAAAAGAGAAGAGTACAGTAAAAATGTACATAAAAAGTGCTAATCTTTGAAGCAACTAAGTAGGACCAGCACCGGAGTGACTCGGCTCCTCATCACCTGGAGTCGACGATGAACCACCTGAAAGGGAAGGGGGTGAGTCTCTAAAGAGACCCAGTGGGGACACTACCCTACTGGTAAACAGTACTAGTGTGCAAAAAAGTAAACTACACTAGAAAGTAAACACTGCACTAAAAAAACATGGTAAACTGGTGACACGACACCAAACTCGTAGGAGTGCGTCAGAACTTCGGAACTTTGCAGGCTCAACAGAACACAACCCACACAAGTAGCAGGCACACACACACAAGTAGGACCAGATAGGGTCTATGGCTGGCGCCTCGACACTATAGAGTCCTCGAACCCTAGCCACGTGTGCACACTCAGACGCTTTCCCTCGCGTCTTGTCCTCGATCGGTTTTCCCCTACGTTGGATTCAAATGGCGGAGAAGGGGCCCCACGAAAATCGACTCGTAACCACACAAGGGGCACGCACTGGGCGGAGTCGCAACTTGACACCAGGCTCACTGGTGGAATAGCTCAATGCCAGTCATCCAAACGGAGCCCAGCTCAACGCTCGGGAACCACAACAAAAACAAGAGCATGACAAAAGACAACAGCGCACAGACGGAGACGCTCTCAACATCTGGCACACCGTGCCGGAGGGCGAACACTTCATGCTCGAACCCTACACAGACATAGGGGAGACCCGTTGTTGGGACCTACCGGCGGGGTTGACGACAGCATCGATTGCCGCCAACCTAGGGTAGATGGCAAGGTACCTTGCCGTCAAACAGACTTGACGACAAGGTTGACCGTCATCAACCCATACTTAACGACACAAGTTTGTGCCGCCAAGTTCTTTCCGAAGGATCTTGACGACATCAACCCTTGTTGTCAAGTTCCTCAGCTTCCAGTAGTACAAACGCCCTATGCCGCTCTCCAGGGCTATCCAAGCCCTCAAACCATCATCCATTCACAGGAAACACTTCCTGAGGTCTAGATCCACCAGTAAAACACGAAAAAAACCCCGATCCAATGCTTGGATCGGTCAATTCAAGCTCTTTCCCAAGCATGGAGAAATTCTCCCTAAAACCTTGGTTTTTACACGAATCACACACCTAAACACACATATCTTATGGCAGAATAACAAAGGAGAGATAAGGGGTAGGATCTCTACCTTAAACTGTTGAAAAACTCAAGGAGAAACCCCAAATCGCGTTGGATCTTCGTGCACACCTTGTGAGGCCGAACCCTGATTCACTGCTTTTCTCGCTCGATCCATGGCCGCCATGAGCATCACGTCCTCCCCACGAGCTCTCGTCGCCGCCGAAAGTGGTGAAGAGAGAGATGGAGGTGGTGGTGTGGAAGGGGAGAGAAGTGGCGAAATGGGAGGCCTCAAGTAGTTTTATAAAAGTAGGTCTGGACACAGTTGATGCCAACCTATGTTGTCGTCAACCACATCGCCAAGAGTTTGACGGCAAGATCCATTGTCGTCAAGTTCACCTACTCCGAATTTTTTGGAAACCCAGGTTGACGAAAACAGTCATTACTGCCAAGATCCAGTTAACGACAATATATATTGCCGCCAACCAACCATGGACGACAACCTATGATGCCGTCAACATCCTTTAGACAACAATCGATTATGTCATTAAGGGGAACTATTGCAAAAGGGCCCAATAAGGGTCCAATAGGGCCAGGCCTTACATCATCTCTACTTTCAGCTTCTCTAATTAATTGCATTTTCAGATTTCTTGCTTGCTTGTTCTTTTGCATATACTCTCGAACTTCATTCTTCACCAGTGCTGGGACCTTTTAGCAAGCTGTCACATTTGTAGAGGTCCCCGCTAAATGACATTTCAATTAATAAATCCCTCCTTCGCAAAGTTTCTGAAAAAATACGCACTTCACTAAATCTCTGTTGTGTGATCAGAAACTCCATACTTCCATTCAATATCCTTAGGTTTTTGATCATTAGGATCTAGATTTGCTTGAATTGGAAGATGCAATGTCTGTGGGTGTACTTGTAGACATCTAAAAAAAAGAAAGAACAATGTCATTTATGTGTAACAATTCATTAAGAACAGCAAGCCATTGCTCACTGTGTTACTATTTAAGTGTGTGTGTGTGTGTGTGAGAGAGAGAGAGAGAGGCCATGTTTGCTATCACTGCGGCACTATTACACAATGACACAGTCACTGTGTAACAGTGGCACAACCATAGACCCACTGACGTATGAGAGAGAGAGAGAGAGGCTATGCCCTCTCTCACTGTGTCACTGTACAACCACTGAGAGGGCATGACTATGTGTGCTAGAGAGAGAGAGAGAGAGGATGTGTGTGTTATCATGCGAGAGAGAGAGAGGCACAACCTGGCCGTAAAGATCGGCCGCACTGCTCTCCCTCGTTGAAGAGGTCCACCATGCGGCTCCCCGGAGAGGTCCATGCTTGCCCTCGCCAGAAGGGTCCGCCACGCTGCTTGCTATGCCCTCTCTCCCTGTTTCACTGTACAGCCACTGAGAGGACATGACTGTGTGTGCTAGAGAGAGAGAGAGGAGAGAGAGGATGTGTGTGCTATCATGCGAGAGAGAGAGAGAGGCACAACCTGGCCGTAAAGATCGGCCGCACTGCTCTCCCTCGTTGAAGAGGTCCACATGCGGCTCCCCGGTGAGGTCCATTGCTCGCCCTCGCTAGAAGGGTCCGCCACGCTGCTTGCCCTCGCTAGAGCTCGTTCGATGGTGCTTCGAGGAGAGGGGGGAGAGCTCAGAGTTGGGACGCGGGAAGCAAGGGTTGCAATGGCCTTTTAGGGTTTGGGAGGGGGGTTTATGCATCGGAGCCAACCAGACCGGTCTAGTCTGGTTTGGCATGGCCTAGGCGGTTGAAGCGACCACGAAGGCGACATAAGCGTTTGCCTCTGCGAACCTAGCAGACGTGAGGCGTCGGAGTGGCGCCTCACCTTGCCACGCCTCATCGTCGAAGCAATCGCCTCGGCCACCTCTGATAACATAGACTCAGACTCTCGTGTCCCCACCAATCCTCCCCAGGTGGAAGGGACTCGACTCTGTCGAGTGCATGTGGTTGCTGCTATGGTAATGCTCCAAAAGGTTGGGGTCAAGCCACTATAGCTCCTCTCAAGACACCCAAGTGTCCTCGATAGCCTGACGTCCTCTCTAACGAACCAAGTAGCTCTGGTACAGTCTATCCTTGGAGGTGACAATATGCTCATCCAATATGTGGTCAGTTTGCTCTCGCTAGTCAACAATAGGGGTTGGAGGTGGACACTCGAATTCGAGTTCACTCTTAGAGGAGGGGATAGGCTCGAAAAGCTCACTAGGTGTCACTATCGGATTCCAGTACGACACCAAATCTGAGACATTGAAGGTGGCACTAATGCCGTAGTTCGGCGGTAGGTCCACAACATGTGCGTTCGGCCCAACTCATTTCACCACCCGGAAGGGACTAGCTCCCTGGGCTTGTACCTTCTTGACGGCTTCCGAGGGAAACCACTTAGGTTTGACCTTGATCATGACATAATTGCTCTTGCTAAACTCCAATGTCCGCTTGTGCGCATCTGCCAATTTCTTGTAATATTCATTGCTTTTCTCTATGCGAGAACGAATAATCTTATGGAGGCTTCTAATATGCTTAGTTAAGCACTCAATCGACTCAGAGACACGGCTTGCCTAGGCATGGAGACGAGGCCAATGGGCCTTCTAGGACAATAGCCAGTCACAATCTCAAAAGGAGTCTTGCCAGTGGTGCGGTTGACAAAATCATTCTAGGCAAATTCGGTGAGTGGAAGAATCAAATCCCTTCCTAGTATGCTTGCTGATAAGACACCGCAAAAGATCACCTGGATTTCTGTTGACAACCTCAGTTCGACCGTCGATCTGAGGGTGATAGCTAAAGAAAAATTTCAGCTAGGTGCCCAACATGAACCACCAAGTCTTCCAAAAATAGCTTACAAACCCCATGTCTCTATCAGTCACAATGGTCTTGGGGAGGCCATGCAGGCGGAGGACCTCAGAAAGAACAAATGAGTTACCTTGGAGGCGTCAGATGTCTTAAAGCAAGGGATAAAGTGGGCCATCTTTGAGAAGTGGTCCACAACAACCAAAATAGAATCGTGCCTGTGAACCGTCCTCGACAGACCCAAGACAAAATCCATGCTAATATCTTGCCAAGGACAGTCGGGCATAGGGAGGGGTATAAATGCCGGTGTTTTACTTTCTCTACTTAGCCAAAGCGCATGCGTGACAATGAGAGACGATGCGAGCCACATCGCATTTTAAGTTGGGCCAGAATAAACAGAGCTCTACTGACTCAATAGTCTTGTTTCGGCCAAAGTGGCCAACAGGACCCTAGCATGCAACTCCTAGACTAAGATTCCCTGTCAGAAGTACAGGGGATATAGAGGCGATCACCACAGAACAAACACCCATCTTGGAGAACATAATCACTAAACTCATGAGATGGGCCAACTTTAAGGGTAGAGTTGGTGGGGCCAAAATCCGGGCAGCTCTCATATTCCTCACGAAGCCACTTAAACTTGGGGACCAAGACACTCACAGTCGAAAAAGAGACGCACCCCGGCTTAGGGCATCAGCTACATGGTTCTCACACCAGCCTTATGCTTAAGAACAAAAGTGTAGGCTTGAAGAAACTCGACCCGACGGTTGTGTCGACCATTAAGCCTCTTTTGGGTGTGGAGATAACACAGAGCCTCATGGTCAGAGAAAAGAACAAACTCTTGAGGCAAGAGGTAATGCCGCCAATAACGCAAGGCCTGAACTATCGCATAGAACTCTTTGTCTTATGTGGCATATCTGAGCTTAGCATCATTGAGCTTCTCACTAAAGAATGCGACCAAGTGTCCTTGACTCAGAATCCCACCAATGCCTACTTTTGAGGCATCACAACAGACCTCAAACACCTTAGAGAAGTCGGGCAAGCAAAGAACTGGCACCTGGGTCATCCTCTCCTTAATCTTCTTAAAGGTCGTAACAGTGGTCTTGGTTCCCTCAAATGCTCCTTTACGGAAGCAGTCTGTAATCAGAGCCATGACAATACTAAACCTCCCGATAAAGTGGTGGTAGAAAGTTGCCAAGCCATGGAAACTTCAAAAATCATGAACACTCCTGGCTCGGGCCACTCGAGGATAGCTCTCACTTTCTCTGGGTCAGCTGAAATGCCCTTATTAAAAACCATAGACCCTAAGAAGATAACTTGATTGGTCAAGAAGGTGCACTTCTTAAGATTCACATACAGACTCTCCCTTCTAAGGACTAGACACACCTTCGCGCAAGTGGTCCAATTGTTCTACCTAGGAGTGACTGTAAATGAGGATGTCATCGAAGTACATGACAACAAAGACCCCTATGAATGGGTGCAAGACTTGGGTCATCAGCCTCGTGAAGGTTCTTCGGGCGTTGGGATAGCCTAAAGGGCATGACCAACCACTCATAGATCCCATCCTTCGTCTTGAAGTTTGTCGTCCATTCGTCACTAGGTTGGATCCTCATCTGGTGATAGCCACTCATCTGATGATCCCAACACCAATCTACCTCCCTAGTCCCCTAGCATACTCCTCTCGTGGCCAACGTTGACGAGTCAAGAGAATCGCTCCCAAGCCAACTATTTTTTATCAATGCCACAAATTTTTAGCGTATATGTATTGGGGAATTCCTCTTTGTCGTTGTCGTCCGGGAGATAGTTGAGGAGGCGTTGAGCGAGCATCCCCTGAGATTGCTACATTCTTGGAGGAGTTCTAAGATGTCTTCCTTGAGGACCTTCCAGATGGTCTTCCCCTCCTACGTGACATTGAACACCTGATTGACTTAGTTCTAGGGTCCACCTTGCCTATTCTGCCCCATTATCGTATGAAGCCAGCGAAACATGTGGAGATGCAGCAACAGGTGGAGAAGCTCCTCGAGAAGCGCTCAGTGAGGAATAACATGAGCCCTTGCATTGTCCCCGCGCTCCTGGCCCCAAAGAAGGATGGCTCCTGGCAGACGTGTTGATAGCCACGCCATCAATCGGATCACTGTAAGTATCGCTTTCCCATTCTCCTCCTAGATGACATCTTGGATGAGATGGCGGGAGCCACGGTCTTCTCCAAGATAGTCCTCAAAAGTGGCTATCACCATGTTAGGATCCGACTTGGTGACGAATGGATGACAACCTTCAAGACGAAGGATGGGGCTCTATGAGTGGTTGGTCATACCCTTTGGGCTGTCCAACGCCCCAAGCACCTTCATGAGGTTGTTGACCAATGTCTTGCGCCCATTCTTAGGGGTCTTTATTGTTGTGTACTTCGATGACATCCTCATTTGTAGTCTCTCTCTGGTAGATCATTTGGACCACCGCGCCAGGTGTGTCTAGTCCTTAGAAGGGAGAGTCTATATACAAATCTTAAGAAGTGTACCTTCTTGACCAATCAAGTCATTTTCTTAGGGTTTGTGGTTTCTAGTAAGGACGTTTCAGCTTACCTGAAGATAGTGAGAGCTATCCTCGAGTGGCCAGAGCGCAGGAGTATTCACGATGTTCAAAGTTTCCATGATTTGGCAACTCTCTATTGCCACTTTATCTGGGGGTTTAGTACTATCATAGCTTCGATTATAGATTGCTTCCGGAAAGGAGCATTTGAGTGGACCAAGGCTGCTGTTATGGCCTTTACGGAGATTAAGGAGACGGATGACCCATGTACCTGTTCTTCGCTTGCCCGACTTCTCTAAGGTGTTTGAGGTCTGTTGTGATGCCTTAGGAGTAGGCATTGGTGGGGTTCTGAGCCAGGAGGGACACCCGGTTGCATTCTTTAGTAAGAAGCTCAATGATTCCAAGCTCAGGTATTCCAATATTCCACATATGCCAAAGAGTTCTATGTGGTAGTTTAGGCCTTGCATTACCTCTTGCCCTAGTACTTTTCCTTTTCTCTGACCATAAGGCTCTGCACTATCTTCACGAGTTCACGTCCAAAAGAGGCTCAATGCTCGACGCTCGACACAGCTGTTGGGTCGAGTTTCTTACAGCTGTGTCGAGTTTCTTCATGCCTAACATAAAGTGGGTGTGAAGAACTGCGTAGTTGATGCCCTGAGCTGAGGTGTCTCTTTTGTCAGTTGTGAGTGTCTCGGTCATCGGGTTTGAGCATCTTCATGAGGAATATAAGAGCGGCCCGGATTTTGATCCTACCTATTCTGCCCTTAAACCTAGTCCCGTCCCATGAGTTTAGTGAGTATGTTCTTCAAGATGGGTATTTGTTCTGTGGTGATCGCCTTTGTATCCCACGTACCTTTGTCAGGAATTTCTTAGTCTGGAAGTTGCATGTTGGGGTCTTGTTGGCCAGTTTGGCTGAAACAAGACTATTGTGTTAGAAGAGCTCTGTTTCTTCTGGCCCAGCTTTAAACGCAATGTGGCTCACATCGTTTCTCATTGTCACACATGCGCTTTGGCTAAGTTGAGAAAGTAAAACACCGGCCTTTATACCCCTCTTCCTATGTCCAATTGTCCTTGGCAGGATATTAGCATGGATTTTGTCTTGGGTCTACCCAAGACGATTCACAGGCACGATTCTATTTTGGTTATAGTGGACCGCTTCTCCAAGATGGCCCACTTTATCCCTTGCTCTAAGATGTTCGACGTCTCCAATGTAGCTCGTTTGTTCTTTTCTACTGCTATGTTATCCAAAGAGGCCGAGGCGATCGCCTCGGCAATGAGGCGAGGTGAGGCGCCGGTCTGACGCCTTGCGTTTGTTAGGAGCACCGAGGCGATCGCCTCGGCTGTTGCAGATGCTTCAAGTGCCTATGTAGCCTGCTAAATCAGACTAGATCCTGTTTGGTTCATCTCTAAACTTAAACCCCCTCAAAGCTCACTCCACCTCATCTCCTCCCTAATCCTCGATTGCGCGAAGGCTAGGGCTCAACTTCTTCGCTGATCATGCGAAGGCATTGTCGTTGGCTCCGAGCTTCATCGTCTTTGGCTCTGACTATCGCCATTGGCTCCGACCTCCATGGTCACCGCCTCCTCTACTGGTATTTCTCTCTCTTTGTCTTTGTCTCTCACTCTCGTCTCTCTTCCTTCATGTCTCACTCTCTCATCTCCCACTCCCTCAGTCCCCCTTCCTTTCTTACTCTCATCTCACCCTCTTTCACTCTCTCTTGCAGCTTGGTATCTCTCTCTCGGCTCGATCTCTCCCCTCCCTCTCTCTCCCAGTCCCTCCCCTCTCCCCTTCTCTAACTTTCGTCTCTCTCCCTCCTCCCACTTTCACTATCTCTCTTTTGGTCTCCTGTGAATATTTTGTTTTCAGTTGTGATATTTTATTTTTGTGCAAGTATTTTTTGTGATATTTAGTTATTATTTATATTATATCATTTTAATAATATATTGCCCCAAACGCCCAGACCATTGCCTCGGCCTTTGAGGCTGAGGCGACCTGAGGGTTGCCTCACGCCTTTAACTACATAGTTCTTGGGTTGTTCGCTTGCATGGTTTCTCCAAGACCATTGTTTGTAAGCTATTTTTGGAAGACATTGTGGTTTATGTTGGGCATTTAGCTGAATTTTCCTCTGCGTATCACCTTCAAATCGACAGCCAAATCGAGGTTGTCAACAAAAAGTCTAGGTGATCTTCTACGGTGTCTTGTCGGCGAGCTTGCTAGGGTAATTGGGATTTGATTCTTCCACTCATCGAATTTGCCGACAATATTTTATCAACTACACCATTAGAAAGACTCCTTTTGAAATTGTGATTGGTTGTCATCCTAAAAGTCTCATTGACCTCGTCTCCATGCGTATGGGCAAGCACGTGTATTTGAGTTGGTTGAGTCTTTAGTTGAGCATATTAGGAGACTCCATGACAGTATTTGTCGTCGCTAGAGATCAGCAATGAACATTACAAGAAATTGGTAGATGTGCATAGGCGGACACTAGAGTTTAGAGAGGGCGATTATATCATGAATAGGGTCAGACCTAAGTGGTTTTCCTTGTGAGTCGTCTAGAAGCTACAAGCTTGGGGAGTTGGTCCCTTTCGAGTGGTAAAATGAGTTGGGCCGAACGCATATATTGTGGATCTACCGCTGGACTACAACATTAATGCCACCTTCAATGTCTCAGATCTGGTTCTATATTGGGATCCAATAGTGATATCCAGTGAACTTTTCGAGTCTATCCCCTCTTATGAGAGTGATTCCCCAACCGAGTGTGTATCTCTAGCCCTTGTTGTTGAGCAAATTGACCATATACTGGACGAATACATTGTCGCCTCTAGGGATGGGCCGTACCAGCATTACTTGGTTTGCTGGAGAGGGCGCCCGACTACTGGGGACACCTGGGTGTCACGAGAGGAGCTACAGTGGCTTGACCCTAACCTTTTGGAGAATTACCACAGCGTCACCCCCTGCACTAGACAGGGTCGAGTTCCTCCCACCCGGGGAGGATTAGTGGAGATATGAGAGTCCGAACCCATTTTGACCCAGCACACGTGTACCGCCGTCAGTGCAAGTCCAGGTCCCTCCCATCTCTTTGTGGCTGGATGATGGGCCCCTTGATGTCAGCTAATTTGTATTTTGGGTCACATTTATTTTGGATCATTTAGGCTCATTTCTTTCATTTTGAGTTAGTGTGTATATTTTACATTTTTTCTGGTCCAATGGACCTTTTTTGGGAGGAGAGGTCTAGCTCCCTTGTCTAGACCTAGGGGGCTCCCCATTCCCTATAAGTATGGGGTGTAACCTCCCCACCTGCAAGCATGCTTTGGCACAAAAAAAAGGAAGCTTGGAACAGTGGGTTTCCCCTCCCGGTCTCTCCCTGTTCTCCCCTTCCCCTCGCTGATCTCTGTTCTCTCTCCCTCTTGTTTCCCCCTTCTCTCTCTCCCTCATCGCTCTCTGTCTGTACTCTCTCTCCCATTCTCTCCCTCTCCCGTGTGTCTCTCTTCTCTCTCTCTCTCCCGGCACTCTTTCTCTCGCCCCCACCCCATCGCAATCCCCCCCCCCCCCCTCGTGCCTCTCTCCCTCTCCCTCTCCCCTATTCTTCCTCCCTCCTGTGATCCCTCTCCCTCACGTGTCTGTTAGTGCACGCACCCGTCAACTTATTTTGTTCATCCCTAATCTCCCTTGTTTGGCATCGTCACCCATAGGTCCATTTTGCATCACAAATAATGGGATAAGGCTCATGATGATGATGATGAAATTAAAGTGTCAGGATTCTGGATCATCAAGAAAATTTCAGAAACTAGCGTGATACTACTAGTCAGAGACTCAGATCTTTAGATTCTCTACCAGTGGGTTCCAAATGACGTCTGAAATCAGGTGTTTAAAGTTGGCCATTCCAAGTAGCTTCGTGTATAAACCTATGATCATATTCTAACAGTTGACAGATTTCAAGGTATGCACAGTTATGAAAATTTATGTTTAGTTTTAAGCTACACTTGCTTTTTGTTGTTTTTTGACTTTCTAAATTTCTTGTTTATCCTATTATGTTGGCTGATTCAATCATCTATCTCTTATTCTGTGGGGTATTCGGAATAAACATTGTGCAGGTCTGTCTTGCAGGTCTTTTGAAGCATTGGAAGGGATGAAAGGACCTTGGTGAAGCTGATTATGAGGTTCATTGATGCTTACTGTTGTGCTTATTGAAGGGCAGTTCTACCCTTTGGGGAGAAGGAAGGATCATATGTAATTGAGTCCAGTGAGTTGTATCCTTTTTCTCATTATATAGGTGGTTTGTTTGTAAGAAGTGTGGTATTTTAGAGTTGCCTTCACTAGCTATTATAAAGCTGGCATACTGTAAATCATTGTTTTCCTTTTCTTCATGATTTACGCCATCCAGAAGTCCTAAATTCTATTAGTTCAGGTACTTCAAACAGTATGCAGTATGAAACATAAATTTGATGAATGCACTAACCTTAAACTTCCCCCTGCTTGTCTTCTTATCTCCGAAGTATATCCTGTAAATAGTTTGGCTATCTTCTAATCTCCGAAGTATCCTGTAAATAGTCTGGCTATGTGCATGATAGACCTTTGACTGAGTTTAATCTTCACTTTTTTCGTTCTTCTTCTTCCATCTTGTTCTTTCATGGTTATTAACTTGGGGAAGTAGTAATATCAAAGAACACAGTTTTCATTTTTGCTGGTGCTGGGGAACATTCGGTGAAGTGAAGGGTTTTTTTCTAAAACACCACCAAATTGAATTCAAGAATGTTCCACTAGTGGTGTTTTAGAAATTTTCTTTACATTTGAAGGGTTTTCATTTTCTAAAACACCACTAGTGGTGGTACAACTTATAGTCGGTGAAAGAAATTTCTTCTCCGCAAATGTAAAGATCAATTTTTCATCAACCCAAACAGAAACCCACCTGAAAATAACATGATTTTCAAGGTCGATCCCCATTAGACCTATCATAACCTATCTTTACAATAAAAAAAGAGAGCTCATGAGCCCGTGGCCGAACTGTCCCTCAACCCTCCCAAAGCACCACAAAAATGACTTTTGCTCAGCAATGGAAACAAAGAGCTTCCTTGTTGAATAGTGATTAATATGATCTACCATCCTTTGGAATGCTATCTTCAGCCATTACAACGAGCAATCCTGCCAGGGAACTCATATATGGGTTTATCTAATGGGCGCAAGCCCTTTTTGGCTTGACATTTCTGAGATTCAAATATCCGATGAGAAATGCTTTGCGTCCGGGCGGCCGGACAAATCATTTGTCCGGCTGCTCGGCTGGCGCTCCCCTCATTGGGCAGCGTCGGGCTGCCTGGGCCCCACCCCCAAGCAGCGCCCAATGGGGGGAGCGCCAGCCGGGCGGCCGGACAAATGATTTGTCCGGTCGCCTGGATAATATGCATTTCTTATACCCGATATCTGTTCTTTAAGTCCTTGCCGCTGAGTTACAATTTTTATGAGAACTATTTGGTGTAAATTCAACAAATTATAACCTCCATTGGGAGTGCGCATAATTTTAAGAGTGTGTCCATCCCTAATGACATCAGCCCCGAGTTTGCTGGCAGTTTGCAACTAGAGTTTCCCAATCTTCATTATGTGTAACTGAAGTCTAACTGGTTTATGCCACCTGTGTCCTAATTGTTCTATCTTGCAGAAGCATGCGTGCAGCTTTGCTGACATAACCTTTTGTTTGATGGGTACTGCTGTCACTTGATGGCATGCCACCATTTGGCTTTCTCCAAGAAGCAAGCAACGAGAATTATCTGCAAAAGCTAGGAGAATTATCTGCTAAAGCACTAATCATGAACTTGGATTCAACTTTCTTTAACTAGCCATAGGCTTCAACCAATGAAGATTCTATTGTTTGCTCGTGAGCTCTAGATTCAGTACATCTTTTGGCCTACCTAAACTTCACAAGAAAATGAAGTTACCATGCCTGTATGCGTTTAAAATTCTACGTGAAGAATGGTATTTTCTATCAAGCTTTCAAAGGTTTTCAACCACAAAGAGGGGGAAACGGACCTCTAAAACTATTTCTATTTCTTTCTGCTTTCAAAATAACATATTACATGTAGCCAAATTCGTCCCTACCATGAAAACACTACTGGCTTTGGCCAAAAGTTGCACATTCCACCAGATTCACTGCAACATGAGATTACTTGAGTCAGGGTATATAGTCCTAGGCTTCAATGGGTGCTTTCTACAGCTTTCTTTGCCTAAAACCAGAGTTGCATTCTTAGTAGGACTGCAAAGGAATCAATACACTCGACGACCAACTCGTAACTCTACTCGATAAAAGTTCGACTCGACTCGTTTATTAGACTAACGAGCCAAGCTTGAACAAAAACATAGGCTTGGTTCATAAGCGAGTCGAGTTGGAACAGAGATATTCTCGACTCGATTATGTTCGCGACCAGCTCGTTAAGATACCCGATAAACTACTCATTAGTATACTCGATTTAATAGTCATTAACATACTTAATTTCTTATAATAAATGTGAAGATGTAATATATTTATTTATTGTTAAAGAATTATTATTAAAAGATAAAATACTTATGAGGACTTACATGTAAAAGATTAAATATTAAAGTATATATAAAGAAATCATATATGTAAGAGTATATACACAAATTTTAGTTTTAATTAAATCATCTATGTAGGGGTATATGCACAAATCAGGCAAATAAGTCATATGGCATATACATAAAATCTGATTTTAATCAAATCATTAAAAAAGGGTACACATACAAAATCCAAATTTCTGAGGTCCCTGGACACCGCAAGCCATCTTCTTCATCGCAATGGCCCTAGATTTTTTCTCAGTTGAGCACAATTTGAGACAGCCAAGGGGTGCCACTGTCGCCCACCAGAGTCTCCAGCGACCACGGCGGACCCTCCCCCAGTGCCAGACAGAGCTTCCGATTGTGGTGGCGGCTGCCCCATCACCCCCCTTTGGCGCGGCAGACTCCCAACAGCTTGTGATGTTGCCCCGGCACTCCGAATGTAATATCCTGAATGTTCGGATCGTAGTTTATCGGGTTTGGGGGCCAATGTGTGGTCCATTGGTTGAGTAAGTGTGTGTGTGTGTGTATGAGTTTTACAGGTTTGTGTAGCAGGTGGGAGGCTGGAGGGTTGGAGATCCCAGCCCAAACAAACCTCTGGAGGAATCATTAAGAACGCAACCAACACAGTCGTCGCTCTTCTTAATGAAATGCGACAACCTGCTATGTCGCGTTTTAGCACCGCTTTCCGTGGGCACCGCTGCATGCGCACCGCGTGGTGCATGCAGGAGCGTCGGGGTTTAATTGCGATGGCGTGGTATGTCGTGTTTTGAAACGCGACGGCCCCATACGTCGCGATTTAATCCTGTGTATTTTGGGCCTCTGTCCTTGGCCGAACAGTGTAGTTGCACTGCTCAGCTAAGGGGGAGAGCTATAGAGACTGTTGTGGGATCTTGATGTGATTTCATGGTTTTTGTTGTATGTTCGGCGTGGTTCCAGCGTGAGGAGGTGCTTCGGAGCACAGGGAACATCTGGACGGCGTCGGTTTAGTGTTTCTTGTGTTGGTAGTGGAACTTTCCACGTTTTAGCTTGTATGGCATGTGAGGAATAGGGTTTATGAGATTTGGCTTGAGAATCATGTGAACATGATAGGAAGCATGCTTAGGGTTTTATTTATATGTATATTTCCTGCTTTAATTACATGTGTAGTAATTATGGTGATTTTCAGAATGATGTTTTAGGTCTTGGTTCTATCGTCTGAAAGGCGACAGAACTAGACGTCGCGATTTAGGTTGAAAGACGACGGGTTGTGTTGAACCACTCTTATATTTTACCCTTATATTTTGGTGATAACTAAATTTATGATTAATTAATTATTATTAAAAATATTTAATATCATGTTTTCTTAATAAATATAAATTTATGAGATTAAGTAATATTAAATAAATTTAATATCACATTTTTCTAATAATAAATTAAATTTCATGATTTTCTAATAAATATAAATTTATGACATTATTACTGTAATGATTTGCACTAAACAGATAAATGGATTCCATTCAATATATATATGGATTTCAGTTCAAAGTGCCACATCGATTTGGTCCCATAACGATTTGATAAGTGACTCTCATAAGGATTCCTTTGTAACTCACACAGACTCCTTTGTAACTCATAAGGATTCTTTGTAACTCACACAGACTCCTTTGTAACTCATAAGGATTCCTTTGTACTCACACAGACTCCTTTGTAACTCATAAGGATTCCTTTGTACTCACACAAACTCCTTTGTAACTCATAAGGATTCCTTTGTAACTCACACAGACTCCTTTGTAACTCATAAGGATTCCTTGTACTCACACAAACTCCTTTGTAACTCATAAGGATTCCTTTGTAACTCACATAGACTCCTTTGTAACTCATAAGGATTCCTTTGCACTCACACAGACTCCTTTGTAACTCATAAGGATTCCTTTGTAACTCACACAGACTCCTTTGCAACTCATAAGGATTCCTTTGTAACTCACACAGACTCTTTGTAACTCATAACGATTCCTTTGTAACTTACACAGGCTTCTCATAAGGATTCCTTTGTAACTCACACGACTTCTCACATGGATTCCTTTGTAATTCTCATAGGATTTGATAAGTGAACCATCGATTCCTTTGTAAAACATGGATTCCTCTGTAAAACATGGATTTCTTTGTAAAAACATAGATTTCCTTTATATTTCAAAGTGCCTTTTGGCATATAGTGAAAGTCAATATTCTTAATTTGCGTAATCCTCTATCTCTGACATGAGATCTTTTTGCTTATATTTCTAGATCTCTTCTCTCCTGCCAACAAAAGAGAGATTACTTACCACTTCTGGGTGGCATCAGGAAACATAAAGGTATGAACCTTTTTGACAGAAACACTATTTTGTCTAAACACTTTCTTCTATGTTTGCAGACCTCGTAGACCACAAATTATCAGAAGAAAGATAAGATGAGCAACGGCTAGAATTCCAACGGATCTCCTCAACGGATTTATTCAAATTACTCATATAAAAGATGAAGAAAGGCTGAAGAACATAAGAGTTTTCCTAAAGATCTTTTGAATGAGTGTACAACCAGTGAGGAACTGAACTCCAAGTACACTCAAAGAAAAAGAGAGAAAGAGTATGAGCCCAAGAAGAAGTGTTCAAGCATCTGAAGCACTGAAGCATTCAAGCTCCTTCTCCTCTCTTCACTCTCTCTGTGTGGCTTTGTAATATGGGGAGAGAGTCTTTTTGCTGAGAGTTCTTTTAGTTGGTTTTCATTTGTTCCAACTCTCAGTTGTTTTTTCTTTTCTAAGAAAGACTTCTGTCCAGCTATAGGACTGTATACGTGTGTAACCTAGCTGGGGGTTTAAGTCTAGCAGAACCGCACTGGGGTTGTATCAGGAGGTTTGCTTCTGAGCCTGCAAAAGAAGTGGGCTGCCTTCTTGCCCGGGAAAGAGAAGAAGACCAGCTAGGGTGCTAGGTGTTGTAGTGTCCTTAAGGGGACTGTACCCTTGGTTAGTGAAATCCCAAGAGGTTGCTTGGGGACTGGACGTAGACTTCCATGTGGGAAGGGCCGAACCAGGATAATTCCTTGTGTCCTTTGTGTGATTGTTTATTTGCTTCCACACTGCTACTTTTTATCACACTAAACTAACAAAACCTTCAAGTGTTAATTTATGTGTTTAAGTTTCTATTTCAGATTTCAGAAAAACCTATTCACCCCCCCCCCCCTCTAGGTTAACTTGCTGCCGTACCAAAAGGGCCAACAAGTTGTATCAGAGCGGTCTCTGAACTTTCAAGAAGATCCAATGATCTTAGAGCAAAGATCCATGGCAGCTCAAGGATATGCTGAAAGTCAATCAGTCACCAGACCTCCATTCTTTGATGGAGAGGACTACCAATATTGGAAGATGAGAATGGAATGCTTCATTTGAGGCACAGACTTTGATCTGTGGCAGGTAATCGAGGTAGGTGATTATGTTATTGTTCCTATTCCAGGTACTACTGCCATTACAACAGCAGATAAAAGTAAATTATCTTTAAACTTTAAAGCTAAGAACTACTTATGTTGTGTCTTATCCAAAAGAGAATTTAGTAGAGTATCTGCATGTAAATCAGCTAAAGAAATATGGGATAAACTGCAGATAACTTATGAAGGAACAGATAAAGTAAAACAAACTAGGATATATTCTTGTCTCGCAATATGAGTATTTAAAATGCTTCTAAATGAAAATATCACTCAGATGTATAATAGATTCTCGAGCATAGTAGTTGGTTTGAGCTCTCTTGGTAAAAATCTTTCTGATGAGGAACTGTTAGAAAGATACTTAGGTCCTTAACTCTTTCATGGACACCTAAAGTAACTGCTATTGAAGAAGCCCATGACTTAACCAAACTTTCGATTGATAACTTAATAGGTTCCCTCATGGCACATGAAATTAATATGGAGCGACTATCTAAAAGCTCATCAAAGGAAAAATTTACTAATGCTCTTAAAGTTGTAGCTGCTCCTTCCACTTCTTCTTCTAGTTCCAAAAATGCAGATTCTGAAGACAGTGACGTAGATGAAGTACTGTCCAAGCTTCAGAAAATTCTCAGAAGAAAAAAATGGATCAAGAAGGATTCAAAAGAAATAGAGAAAAGAAAAAGAACCAGTCTGCTATGAATGCAGAAAACCTGGATATCTAAGACCAAATTGTCCTAAACTAAAGAAGACTGGTCAACCAGAAAAGTCCAAAAAGAAGCACAAGAAATTCAAAAGAAAAGCCATGGCGGCTGCTTGGGAAAATGAAGAGGCCACAAGCTCAGAATCATCAAGCTCAGAATCGGAGAAAGAGCAGGTAAGTCTAGCCCTCATGGTAGGACTAGATGAGGTACATTATGACCCATCTTTTAGCTTTTGCACTGATTCAGGATCAGAATCTAAAGACTTAGAAGAAGTCTTTAATGAATTATATGAAAAACATAAAAATGTTGTAAAAGAATAAAGAGTCTGAAAAACAACACTATTTGCTTAGAAAACACCATTCTGATCTTAATCCGAACTGGAGCAACTAGAAAAACAATTAAAGGACAGTAAAGATAATAATTCTCTTTTGAATGAAAATTTAAGGAGTACGATAATGAAAAAGTAGAGTGGAAGAAAAATTGAAAACTCTACCTGAAGAAAATCTTTATTTAAAAGAATCAGTTAGGAAATTAACTAAAGGAAACATCTCTAGCCCTATGCTTAAAAGGATCAAAATCTAGAAATACAAAACAAGGGCTTGGTTATCACCTCCAGAAAAAGGAAAACAAGTATTAAACTCAGGAAAATATCCTTTACCAAAATTTGTAAAAGAAACCAAAATGCCTCAGAAAAAGGAACCTGAAACAACCAAGCTTTATCAAAAGAAAAAGGTTTCTAAAAATTATGTTCCAATCATGCATCACAAAGGCAATAAGAACTGCAAAACAAATTATATTCATTGCTGCTCTCATTGCAATAAACTAGGACACACTGTGAACACCTGCACAACTAAGCACCTAGTTTGGATACCTAAAGGCTATTTTTATGCATCTAACGATCAAGGACCCAAAACTATTTGGGTACCTACTTCTGAGTAGCTCATTTGCAGGATAGCCTTGGGGCATCAGGAACAAGGATGCTCAAGGCACTGAAGACTGGCAACTCTTCATCCAACTCATACCTGAAGAGGGAGTAGTCATTAGTTTATTCTTTAAACGTTAATATTACTAACAGTTACTTGCAAGTCTCTTTCAAGTAGAGTATCACATTAACGAGGAGCCTCATACTTAGGGGGAGCAACACTAAGGGGGAGTAATTTATAAATTTCAATAATTGTTGACCCCTCATGGTAAGTAATTTTCTATAAAGGGAGAGTACGCCATGGTAAGATTCTTCCTTTTTGGTTAGTGACAAAAAGGGGGAGAATTTGTATGATCTATGATTTTCTATAGTTTTTATATTTTAAGTATTTCAAAACAGAAAATTCTCATAATTTTGTCATCACAAAAAAGGGGGAGATTGTTGAACCACTCTTATATTTTACCCTTATATTTTGGTGATAACTAAAATTATGATTAATTAATTATTATTAAAAATATTTAATATCATGTTTTCTTAATAAATATAATTTATGAGATTAAGTAAATATTAAATAATTTAATATCACATTTTTTCTAATAATAATTAAATTTCATGATTTTCTAATAAATATAATTTATGACATTATTACTGTAATGATTTGCACTAAACAGATAAATGGATTCCATTCATATATATATGGATTTCAGTTCAAAGTGCCACATCGATTTGGTCCCATAACGATTTGATAAGTGACTCTCATAAGGATTCCTTTGTAACTCACACAGACTCCTTTGTAACTCATAAGGATTCCTTTGTAACTCACACAGACCCTTTGTAACTCATAAGGATTCCTTTGTCTCACAGACTCATTTGTAACTCATAAGGATTCCTTTGTACTCACACAGACTCCTTTGTAACTCATAAGGATTCCTTTGTAACTCACACAGACTCCTTTGTAACTCATAAGGATTCCTTTGTACTCACACAAACTCCTTTGTAACTCATAAGGATTCCTTTGTAACTCACACAGGCTCCTTTGTAACTCATAAGACTCCTTTGCACTCACACAGACTCCTTTGTAACTCATAAGGATTCCTTTGTAACTCACACAGACTCCTTTGTAACTCATAGGATTCCTTTGTAACTCACACAGACTCCTTTGCAACTCATAAGGATTCCTTTGTAACTCACACAGACTCCTTTGTAACTCATAACGATTCCTTTGTAACTTACACAGGCTTCTCATAAAGATTCCTTTGTAACTCACACAGACTTCTCACATGGATTCCTTTGTAATTCTCATAAGGATTTGACAAGTGAAACATCGATTCCTTTGTAAAAACATGGATTCCTTTGTAAAACATGGATTTCTTTGTAAAAACATATATTTCCTTTATATTTCAAAGTGCCTTTTGGCATATATGAAAAGTCAATATTCTTAATTTGCGTAATCCTCTATCTTTCTGACAGGAGATCTTTTTGCTTATCTTTCTAGATCTCTTCTCTCCTGCCAACAAAAGAGATATTACTTACCACTTCTGGGTGGCATCAGGAAACATAAAGGTATGAACCTTTTTGACAGAAACACTATTTTGTCTAAACACTTTCTTCTATGTTTGCAGACCTCGTAGACCACAAATTATCAGAAGAAATAAGATGAGCAACGGCTAGAATTCCAACGGATCTCCTCAACGAATTTAGGATTTATTCAAATTACTCATATAAAAGATGAAGAAGGCTGAAGAACATAAGAGCTTTCCTGAAGATCTTTTGAATGAGTGTACAACCAGTGAGGAACCTGAACTCCAAGTACACTCAAAGAAAAAGAGAGAAAGAGCCTGAGCCACAAGAAGTGTTCAAGCATCTGAAGCACTGAAGCATTCAAGCTCCTTCTCCTCTCTTCACTCTCTCTGTGTGCATCTTTGTATATGGGGAGAGAGTCTTTTTGCTGAGAGTTCTTTTAGTTGGTTTTCATTTGTTCCAACTCTCAGCTTTGTTCTTTCTTTTCTAAGAAGACTTCTGTCCAGCTATAGGACTGTATACAGTGTGTAACCTAGCTGGGGGTTTAGTCTAGCAGAACCGCACTGGGTTTGTACCAGGAGGTTTGCTTCTGAGCCTGCAAAAGAAGTGGGCTGCCTTCTTGCCCGGGAAAGAGAAGAAGACCAGCTGGGGTGCTGGGTGTTGTAGTGTCCTTAAGGGGGACTGTACCCTTGGTTAGTGAAATCCCAAGAGGTTGCTTGGGGACTGGACGTAGGACTTCCATGTGGGAAGGGCCGAACTAGGATAAATTCCTTGTGTCCTTTGTGTGATTGTTTATTTGCTTCCACACTGCTACTCTTTATCACACTAAACTAACCAAACCTTCAAGTGTTAATTTCTGTGTTTATGTTTCTATTTCATTTCAGAAAAACCTATTCACCCCCCCCCCCCCCTCTAGGTTAGCTTGCTGCCGTACCAAAAGGGCCAACAGGTTGGTCCATCCCATTCAGGTGTTGATTGGCGTCGCTTGTGTTGGACGCGATTTAGATTGTGGCCAACCGAGCTCTGGGGTTCTCTGGCAAATCTGTCTTGTTCTTGCAGTACACTGCTTGGGCAATGATGGCTTAGCAATGTATAGTCCGTATAAGGTGTATCGGCTTGTACCATGATTGGAAACGGTGAGTTTTGCTTGGTTAAGTGTGCATGGCGGGTTGGGTTGTTCACGGCTTCCCAGGTTACCTCTCTAGTCGGGTCCCCAGCACCGGGTGCTTGGGATTTGTCCCGGTATAATGAGTACAGACAAGACCTGTGTCGTCTTTCTGGACACCCTCACTCCTGAGTTTGAGTTATACGTCTGGCTAAGGGAAAGACGGCAAGGGGCAGCGACTCGTGTTTATGGGTGTGCGATCGATTGTAGCGCGCTTGTGGTTGGGGGACGGACACTAGTAGACATACTTCTCCCTAGCTAGTCCTGTTTCCAGTGCCTCACTTTAGGGAGCTCGGGCCAGAGTCCCTAAAGGTGTTAGGCTTGGACCTGCAGCTGTGTGGTCTACAGGAGTGGTGTTAGTTGTGTCCACAGTTTCTTGGCTTTAGAGGTAGAGCGACAGCTAGATCTTTTGTTCGTGGCTGCGAGACTGAGAGGTGGACTTGTGTTGTTTGTCTTGGTCTGTGGCTGGTGTCGCGAACTAGTTCTCGTGACTCGTGTGTGGCGTGCCCTCCATAGCTTGTACATGTGTGTGTGGTTTTCCGTTTATCTAATTTACAACTGTAGTATCATGTGTAGGTTGAGTTACTCTTAAATGCTTAATAGCCTTGTTCATATTATTTGTTATACTTTGTTCTCTCGACTTTGAGGGAGTTGCCCTACTGAGCTAGTGACTTGTGAGGCTCACCCCTTCTTCTTCCAGGTGAAGGAGAGCATGAGGGTTCTCGTCCCTCTTCTAGTTCAGGACCACACCGTAGTGGAGTCGGGCCTTCGCCCCCAGCAGAGTAATATTTCCTATGGTTGAGCCTTGGGGGTTTGCCCCAGGCTGTTGTGTCTTATAGTATGTAGCACCCTGGATTTTTAAATCTAAATAAAATAAAAAAATTAAATAAATAAATGAGATAAATAGATTTAATTAGAATAAATGAGGAATAAGTGAAATAAAAGGAATTAAATCAAGCCCATTAAGTTAAATCAATAATGGGTTGTGTAAATGGTTCAAATACAAAATAATGGGCCTAATTGTGAGGAGCCCATCATGGGATGGGAAATAATTAATCTAATTTCGTATGTAATTAATTAATAAATGGAGAGGGGTTTAAGATAAATACTAAATAAGTCATATATATCCTAAAAAAGAGTCCTATACTTACCCTAACCCTTGCCCACGAATTTGATCTCTTCCCAACCCTAATTAGGAGTAAAGGAGGGAAAGTGGGAGATAAATATGGGAAATTCGGAATTTAATGGAAGGGAGGACTCTAAGAAGGGTTAGGACTCTATTAGCAAACAAAGCACCCTAAACTCGGCCCTAGCAACCCATAGAACGTTGTTGGAGCTCTGGGAGACGAAGGGGAGGTGATTTGGACGTGGGAGTTTGGAGGTGAAGGGCTTGGAGTTTGGATTTTCGTCTTCCTATTTCGTCATCAACCCTAGTTTCTTGTCAACGCAAAAATGTAGGCAATCTCTCAAGCCGAAATCGTTAAATTAAAACCCTAGGTAGACCATGCACCCCTCTTTAAAAGCCCCATGATCTCATCCTTTCTCGTTCATGCGTGAGGACGAATTAAATGCCCAAACTTCTGTTATCATGTTTCCCGAATCATCATGTTTGTCTTGTATCTCTGAATCCACTCGTGCTCATGACTTGAGATAATTACCATAAATATTGCCTATCGTTAGGGTTCTAACGAGCCCATTTTGCCCAAATTCTATTGAGCATGTCATTCGAATTAAATCATTTCCTATCCTTGTGCATGTTCTAGGTTACCGAAATATAACCTGATCAAAGCATGCCTTTGACATGTTTTTTTCTAATTAATCGTGTCCAGTGATAGATCTCCATGTCTATTGTCGTTTAAAATTAGTTTCATAATTTTTGGATCTCTGTCTGATTTTATATCGAATTTTCTATGTGCCTATATCATGTACGCCCACCTGGAAAAAGGGCAAAACCCCTTTTCTGGGCTCGAGCAGCCTTCTGGTGTCGCGACGGCCCGATCCGCCGTGATCTCAGAAGGGGTCGCGACAAGCAGAACCGTCACGTTCTGAACGCGACTGGTCGACATGTCGCGACCTGCCCCCGGTTCACCCTAGCGCCCGGTTCAGCAGAACACGACCGGACATAGTGGCGCGACCTGATTGCGACCGTTAACCCCGTCGCGACCTGGCCTGAACACATCGGTCCCCCTTGTTGCGACCTGATCGCGATAGCACCCTGTGTCGCGACAGCATCAGAGCGACCAGAATGCTGATTTTTCCCTTCTAACCCTGTCATATGTCTATTAAACCTTGTTAAGCCCAAATTAAATACTGTCATGAATAATTTCGAACTGTTAATTATTAATAAGCATTATTATATGGATTTAATTAATTTAAATACCATATGCACAACTATACATGTTCTCTCAATTTCTTACACTTGCACACACTTAACAATCATGTTTGTCATTAAACGCTATTAATTACTCAATAATGTATCTAGTAATTAGTGAAATAAATTACTAAATTCCTTATTTAAATAATTACACTTGTCTTCATTTTACTCGTGTGTTTTTATACATCATTACCGCTTCCCTCGGCCTTCGAGCACTGGAGGCACGACATACCCTAGTTTTCTACACACTCTCTTGGCATGGACCACCTCTCCACCGAGAAGACTCCTGACTGAACCAGGGAATCCTTGTCAAGGCCTCTATAAGTCTTCTTGGCTTTGGCGCATGTCCTTAGCCGACGAGCTGGTTGTACCCTAAAACCCGTTACACCTTAGGGATCAGCATGATCCATGGCCTTAGTGTGTATCCTTCTTACTTCGTGATCACGCCGGACTATCTAGCTTGTGCTCGTAGCACGGCTAGTGGGCGGTGGTGACTTCTACCAGACTGCCGGCACCCAATCTGGTGCTATGCAACTGTTACTATAGTGTTTAACGACGTTTTACGATTGTACCCCTATCTCATCTACTATCTCGTTACTCTCATCTATTCATTTTCACTCTACACTCTCATCTAGTTCATCTACTACTCTCATCTATTCTTGGTACTCTATTTGGTCATCAAATGATTGTCTAAGATAACAAACATGACTATGCTAGGCAACATTATAAGGGCACGATCTGGTCCTTGGGAGGAGCACCTGAAAGGCTATAACTCGCGGGGTCTAATGACCTGGGTGATGGCATACACCTAACGCATGACACGCAAGATTTGATCTATGGCAATCAATCAATCATTTTTTGTTACTTGAACTCGGGGTTGAAAGAATAGCGACTCATACTTGCTATCGTGACTAGTTTACTTGCTATCTTGTGATATGGCCAATTCTTGTGATGTTATACTCTTGTGAATGTGCTATTTGTTTTGTGTTATCTTGTTACGTCATTCTCTTGACTATACATGACTACTCGTTCTAGTATCTTGCCTCATGAAGACATTAACACTTAAAGCATGCTTGTTTTACGAGATATTAAGTCCTACTGGGCATTATTCGCTTATCCTGCGTATTTATTTCATGTGTTTCAGGTGAGTCGGATGGATATGACCACACTCACGAGGATGGGACTGATGAGGATGTTGCTCAAGAGTGACCCGATCAGCTATCATGGCGTAGTAGTTAGTTAGATTAGTAGTCATTTAGTCAGTATGTATTAGTTTGAATTTCAATAAAGTACTATGGGCCCTAGTTTTAGCTCTGATGGATGGATGTAATAGATATTTGCTGGATTATTAATGAAATTGGAGTTATTTGATATTATTCCCATTTGTGCAATGGTTTATTATTTATTCTCGCTCCGTACTATTTAATAACTGTAATTATCGCTCTGATATCCGCGTCGGGGAGTTACATAGTATGACTTATGTTCAGAACTGAAAATGTACATTTCAGTGGATATGTATAAGAAAAGGAAACTTATATGTGTTCAGCATGTTCTTTTATATTTCCACGGACATGCGTGCGTTGATATCCCTTGCGAGGCTACAGCCCGTTCGCGGAAGACGGAGTCGTCTCGGGCACTTATCCGGTTACCGGCCTAAGCGGAGAGGACCGTGATAGTTGGTATCAGAGCAAGGTCCATGTAAATATGAGGAAAAAGAAATGTACATAGTCTGTTCTTTACCATAGTCTATTGCTGGTAGTTGGCCCTATTTTCGTAATGATATGTTGTGTGCTATGTGATTAGAATGTTGTATGTGTAGGTTCATAAATGACTGATAGGAAAGATGGGAAGGTGGTGGAGATGAGACTGAAGAGTCTACACATCAGATGATAGAAAGATTATGGAGAGTATCACGCAGATTTGGACATAGCTAGATCAGCAGCCACTGGTTCAGCCAGCCATTACAGCACCACCAGTTGAGGAGGAGGCAGTATCGGCACCGCTAGTACCACACTTTGGAGTGGAGGTACCACCTATAGTGTGGAGGAGTCTACAGTGTTAGTGGAGAGGTCCTGTGGTTGCAGCCACCTACATACTCGGGAGGTCTGAATCCGGATACAGCAAAACAATGGGTACATGAGATAGAAAGGGTGTTTGTTACAATGAGGTGTCCATAGGCTGATAGAGTGATATTGGCTACTTACCAGCTACGGGGATTTGCACAAGAATGGTGGAGGCTTAAGATGCAGACCGTGTTTGTAGGTCAGGCAGAAGATACCATCACTTGGCCAGAGTTCCTTGAAGTATTCAACAACACATTCTTTTCGATGCAAATTCAGCAAGCCAAGAGGGAGCAATTCAGGACATTACAACATAGGAATTTGTCGGTATTGGAGTATCAATTGAGATTCATGGCTTTCAGTAGGTATGCACCCTATGTGTTACTAATAATGCTATGATGGTGGAATACTTTATTCGAGGGTTGAGGCAGGAGTTGCAAGATGTAGTGACTCCTCTTATGTGCGAGACGGTGGAGCAGGCAGCCAAAGAGTGGCAATACTTGAAAGAACCGTGCAAGCCAGGCAGTCTAGCGGATCAGGATTGGGTAGTGGTAGTTTTCGACTTCCATAGCAATCACCAGGTGTTAGCAAGGGCAAGGCACCTTCAGGAGGAGCATCTACATCAGTTTTGGCAAGTGGAGTTCCAAGTTAAAGAAGATATTTATAGGCCGAGGAGGGGCAAGCAACAGGGATTTCAGTAGGATCGAGGTTATAGGCCGGAGACAGAAGAATCGTAGCATAGTACAGCAAGGCAGCCCGCAGAATTTCGATGCTACAATTGTGATCAGCCGGGGCACTTGGCAAGGAATTGTCCATATCCCAGGAGAGGCAGCTATAGCAGAGGGGCGCCACAGCAATAGCAGCAGCAACCATTCCAGCAGCCACTAGCTGAGCGAGGTAGGGGTACACCTTGTCAGAGAGGACGAGGACGAGTGATGACGATCACAAGGGCTCAAGCAGAGGCGGAATATGATTGAAGGTATAATACTACTTCATGAATTCTCTACTAGAACATTAATTGATTCGGGTGCATCTCATTCCTTCATTTTTGAGGACTTCATTGATAGTATAGTTCATCCTTTTTAGGAGAGGCAGTGTGAGCTTGTGGTGGAAGTTCCTTCTATTGCCCAGTTGACGAGCCCAGAGGGGGGTGAATGGGTCTTTTAAAAATAATGATTAGTACCTGTAAATCAAAAACATTCACACAACAACGTTCTTCGATAGAGGGTAGTAGCTGTTAGTTCGAAAGGCAATCACACAAGGAAAAAACAATCACACAACACAAGAATTATCCTGGTTCGGACTCCTCTCCTTAGGAGTCCTACTTCCAGTCCCTGAGCAACAACTCAGGATTCCACTACCTAGAGTACAGTCCCCCTATGGACACAACAAACACCTAGCTCAGCTGGTCTTCTTCACACGAGGGAAATACACCACCCTGGATACCCCACCAGGTCTTCCTTCACACCGAAGGGAATACTACACCCTGGCTTCCACCAGGTCTTCCTTCACACCGAAGGGAAACAATACAAACGGAATGAAAAGAATTTCAGCCCTAGATCAAGCTGCACCAAGCTAAGATATGAAGCAAGCAGTACTGAGAGCAGAAGAAATAAACAAGAGGCTCTCTCAGGACTGCACAAGCTCTCTCAAGATTTTCACTACAGCGAGGAGAGCAAAGAGCAAAAGCAAAAGTGGAATGAAGTTGTTGGCTCTGGGGATCTTTTAAAAGATTTGAAAGCTTGAGCTTAGTGTTTTCAATTATTTTTTTTTTATAGTTCTACTTCGTTGGTCTTCTCTTGAATTTATATCTCCATTTTGCAATATAACCATTGAGGTGTCCGTCGTCTCTCTCTCAAGTAGACGTTAGACTGGATGATACTTGGAAGCTTCCAGTCAACAGTCTTTTGATCACTTGTGCACGCAAAGAGATGAGATCTTCTGAGATATCCTTTGGCTTCTATTTTGTCCAACATTGTAAAGTGGAGCTGGATCAGAGATCTGCACGAATTTTAATCTAAACAGCGGACAACTAGACTATCTCTGATGTCAGTCAATGTTAGAAGAGATAAACATGAAAATAGTAAAGCCAAATAGTTGTGTTTAAGAGATGCACATAGAGTAAACACGATAAAGGATGATATCATCTGCATGCATGCAGAGATACGTTCAGACCTCATAAATGCAGAAGTGTCAGAGAGACATATGTGAACTTTGACTATTCAACGCTTTCAGGAGAAGGACAAATATCAAGTCGATGTAAGATATGAAATCGTTATCATGTCAGTTTGACCAAGTCGTTATGAATCATAGCAAATCGTTACATTTATTGAAGGATTCAATGTGACTACTTATCAAATCGTTCCACAAAGCAAATCGTTGTGTTCAATGAAGAAATCGTTGTAAAAACCTTAACAAATCCTTACAAGAAGCAAGTCGTTGTGTTCACTGAAGAAATCATTGTGAACACTTAACAAATCGTTATAGAACGCAAGTCGTTGTGAGTTCTAAAGAAATCGTTACGATGACTTATAAAATCATTATGACAAGCAAATCGTTACGAGTTCTAAAGAAATTGTTATCAAAAGCAAATCGTTACGAGTTCTGAAGAAATCGTTACGATGACTTATGAAATCGTTATGACAAGAAAATCGTTACGAGTTCTAAAGAAATCGTTATGAAAAGCAAATCGTTACGAGTTTTGAAGAAATCGTTATGAAAAGCAAATCGTTGTGACTTTCAACAGAAGTCGATGTGGACTTAGAGAAATGCACTTACCTGGCTTATTGACAGAAGTATTTAATACTTACCATATGGCTTGATTTTCCTTGTTATTTCCTGTGCTTAAGACTTATAGAATGCATGTTAGAAAACTTTGACATGTTTGTTAATCACCAAAATAAATAGTAATTAATTATAATTATATGGGGATGATCTGATCATCACCTTCTAGTGATTTATGGTTACTACATGTATTGGGTGAGGTTCCCATAATGATACAAGGTAATTAGTTGCCAGCCAGATTGTATGCACTATAGATAAAGGAATATGATGTGATTTTGGGCATGGATTGGTTAGAAGCATATAGGGCAGTGGTTGATATAGGAAGAAGAAAGTAAGGTTCAACCATCCCGGTGGAAGTATATTTGAATTTCAAGGTATACCATTTTATACCCCTAAGTTTATCATTTCTACCCTTGGCATCAGTTAGTTGGTTGAGGCAGGTAAGACAGGGATATGGTACCAGTGGTTAGGAAATTTGTAGACGTGTTTCCAGAAGAGTTATCAGGTTGGCACACATAGAGAGGTGGATTTTACAATAGAGTGTAGCCGAGCAGCATGCCGATTTCCAAGGCACCCTACAGGATGACACCTACAGAGTTGAAGAGTTGAAGAAACAGTTGCAAGAATTGCTCGAGAAAGGTTTTATTTGGCCTAGTCACTCACCATGGGTAGCACCAGTTTTATTTGTTAGAAAGAAAGATGGTAGTCTCAGAATGTATATTGATTACCGCTAGTTGAATCAGGTCACAATAAAGAACGAGTATCCACTTCCCCGAATTGATGACTTGTTTGATCAATTACAGTCAGCAAAGGTGTTCTCCAAGATAGATTTGAGATCGGGGTACCATCAGCTGAGGATTCGGGAAGAAGACATTAATAAGATGACATTCAGAACAAGGTATGGGCACTATGAGTTTGTGGTTATGCCATTTGGGTTAACCAATGCACCTGCAGCTTTTATGAATTTGATGAATATGACCTTCCATCCATATCTAGATCGGTTCATTGTGGTGTTTATAGATGATATATTAGTATATTCAGCTTCAGAGGAGGAACATGACAGCACATTTGAGAGTTACATTGCAAGCATTGAGGGAGCACCAGTTATATGCTAAATTCAGCAAGTGTGAATTTTGGTTAAAGGAAGTGTAGTTTTTGGGACATGTGTTTTCAGGTGAAGGTGTGCAGTTAATCCAACTATGGTGGAAGCCGTTATGAAATGGGAGGAACCAAATTCAGTACCTGAGATCAGGAGTTTTCTTGGTTTGGCAGGTTACTACAGGCGGTTTATCCAAGACTTTTCAAAGATTGCAGCACCAATGACAATGCTTACCAGAAAGGGAGTGCCTTTTGTATGGTCATCTTAATGCAGGCGCAGTTTTATGGAATTAAAGAAGTGGATCACTTCAGCGCCAATATTGAAAATACCGTCAGGTCGAGATGGTTTGTACTATACACAGATGCATCCAGGAGGGGAGTTGGGGCAGTGTTAATGCAACATGGATGTAGTACCCAGAAAATTCATTAATTAGAAAATATAGATAAATTAAAATTTTATCAATTAATAAATCAAACTAATAAAAAATATATATGTGCCATTATTTCATGCATAAACACTCATATAAAAATTTTGTAAAAATAATAGTTATACTTTAAATGATATTCTCTAATGACCCATTAATAAATTGGGCATAGAAAAATCATTTAGACTAGGTTTAAGAAACTATGCGACTATTAGCGTAATTAGGAATAAGTCGAAAAACTCATTATTATACGAGCCAAGTGAATTAAAAATCAAATGAATGTGGGCAGAGTTTAAATAATATGGGTGATAGCCCATTATAATAATTGGACCAATAGGCCCATTAATAAATTCTTTAATAAGAAGATAATTAAAACCCATTAAGAACATGAGTAGTACAATTAAGCTCACATACGTTATTGGGCCGAGAGTAAGAGCCCAATAATGAAGGTTAGAAATATTGGCATAAAATATTAAATTGAATTAAAATAAGAAATTAATTGAATAGTGTGATAAATAGATTAAATTAGAATAAAGGGTGAATAAGTGAAATAAACTAAACCCATTAAGCTAAATTAGGAATGAGTTGTATTAATGAACCAAGCATAAAAGAATGGGTCCAATTGTCAAGAGCCCATCTTAGGATGTGAATTAACTAAGCTAAATTCGCATTTAAATAATAATAAATGGAAAAGGGTTAAGATAATCATTAATTAACCCAAAATTATCCTAAAAAGGAGTCCTCATCCCATCCATAACCCATTAGCCACGAAATTAGATCTCCAAGCCAATTAGAAGATAAATGCTAAAATATGGGGAGATAAATGTGGAAATCGGAGTTAATTAATAAATAAATTAAATAAGGGTAAGATAAATACTAAAAAGGGTTATAAATGTCCTAGAAAGAGTCTTAATCCTATCCTAAACCTTTGCCCATGAATTTAGACTTCTCCCCAACCCTATAGGTAGATAAGGCAAGAAATTGGGGGATAAATATTGGAATTAAGAGTTGAAGGGAAAGAGGAGTTTTAAGAAAGAAGGACTCTATGGCAAACCAATATAACCCCAATTTTGGCCCTAGCAATCCTAGAACGACTATTGGAGCTTTGGAGGACGAGGAGAGGAGCTGAGGACGAAGAGTAAGGAGAGGAGGAAGCTTGGAGCAGGGGATTTCGTCACCTTCTTCATCCAAACCCTAGGTTTCCATCACAGCGCAAAAAGGTAGGCAATCTCAAGCTAAATTCGTGAAACTTAAACCCTAGGTAGTCATGCCCCCCTCGTCGAAAGCCCCATGATTTCACCCTTTTTGGTTCATCCATGAGGGAGAATTAATTCTGTGAAATCCTTTTGTCTCTATGTACATGAACCTACATTATTGCCTTCAATCCATGCATGTACATGATCCCATGCCATGCGAATATTCTCATAAATACTACTTGTTGTTGGCTTTCAAACGCCCCTAATTTCCCTAATTTTCATCATGTATCCATCGCTAATTAAATCGTTGATCCATGACTATGCATGTTTAGGTCACCGAAAAGTAACCTAATTTTCTTTTCTAATTCATCATGCCCAGTGATAGATCTCTATGTCTAGTTTTGTGAAAATGTATTTCATGAATTTTGGAGCTTTCTGTGATTTTATATCGATTTTTGAAGTGGGCTATGAGGAGGAACCCACCTGGAAAAGGGCAAAAGCTCTTTTCTGGGCTCGGGCCACCTTTTAGATCGCGACAGCCCGACCATCGCGACCTCAGGAGGGGGTCACGACAAGGAGAACCATCGCGTTCTTAACGTGATGGGCCGACATGTCGCGACTTTCCCCGATTCAATCCTGATGTACGGTTCAACAGAATGTGGACTGGATCATTCGTCGCGACCTTAACGCGACAGCTACCCCTGTCGCGACTACTGAACGCGACCAGATCCTATGTCGCGACCTGAATGTGACAAAACCTTACGTCGCGACCTTAACAGAATGGCTAGAACTCTGATTTACCAATATAACCCTACTATTAATGACATATAAGCCATGATTATCCCTAATAAGTACTTCATGATTAATTTCGACTTGATAAATGTAAGGGATAAAATCTCCATGAAATTAATTAATTTAAAAACTATATGCACATCCATACATGCTCTCTTGATTTCTCACACTTGCACACACTTAACAATCATGTTTGCCATTTAACCTATTAAATTACTCAATAATTTATCTAGTAATTTAGTGAAATAAATTACTAAATTCCTTATTTAAATAATTACACTTGTCTTCATTTTACTCGCGCGTTTTATACACCGTTACCACTTCCCTCGGCCTTCGAGCACTCGAGGCACGACGGACCCTAGTTTCTATACACTCTCTTGGCATGGACCTCCTCTCCATTGGGAAGACTCTGACAGGACCAGGGACTCCTTGTTAAGACCTCCGTAAGTCTTCTTGGCTTTGGCGCACGTCCATTGCCGACGAGCTGGTTGTACCCTTAAAACCCGTTACACCCTTAGGGATCAGCATGATCCAAACGGCCTTAGTGTGTTCTCTCTTACCTTGTGATCATGCCAGACCATCTAGCCTGTGTTCGTAGCACGGCTAGTGGGCGGTGGTGACTCCTACCATACTGCCGGCACCTGACCGAGTGTTGTGCAACTGTTACTATCGATGTGTCACGTTGTTTTATGATTGTACCCTATCTCTTCTACTATCTCGTTACTATCATCTGTTCATTTCACTCTACACTCTCATCTAGTTCCTCTACTACTTAAATCTATTCTTAGTACTCTATTTGGCCATCAAATTGATTGTCTAAGATAACAAACATGACTATGCTAGGCAACATTATAAGGGCCCGATCTGGTCCTTCGGAGGAGCACCTGAAAGGCTATAACTCGCGGGGTCTAATGATTTGGTGATGGCACACACCAAAACACCAAACGCAGGACTATCAAGATTTAATCTATGACAATCAATCAATCAATCACAATACTAGATTCTCTCGGTTGATATAAAAGATCTACCAAACACACGTTACTTGCTATCGCGACCAGTGCACTGTTGTGCAACCATACACGCTATCTCATTATGTGGCCAATCCTTATCATGCTAGTTTTGCAATATTCTTCTTGAATGTATTATCGATCTCTTGCTATCATGTGCTATTACTCTCTTGACTAAACTTGATCGTTCTCTCTAGTTATCCTACTTTACAAGACATTAATCACTTAAAGCATGCTTGTTATACGAGATATTAAGTCCTACTGAGTGTTATCGCTCACCCTGCGCTATTGTTGTATGTGTTCATGTAAGTCGGATGATGACCCTACACTCACCACGGGAATGGACTGGAGTGATGAGCGACCTGGAGTCATAGCGATGGAATGACCTTAGTTCCTTAGAGTTTAATTAGATATTTTAATTATCCTTCCAATGTAATGATGGTATTGAGCCCTGTGTTTTGGCTCAGAAATAGTGGTTGTAATAGTTTAGGTGATTTATCAATAAAATAAGGAGTTTTATTTCAATTATTGTTCATTAGCTGCTCTGATATTTTCGATTGATTGCATAAATTACATTACCATACCCTTTGCTCACGTCCCCCCGATTTATTCTGCTGCTAAATTGGCGGGGCGTGACAATGGAAAAGTAGTAGTATGCATCTAGGCAATTGAAGCGGCATGAAGAGATTTACCCCCCACATGACTTAGAGCTGGCAGCAGTAGTATTTGCATTAAAGATATGGAGGCACTACTTGTATGGTGAAAGATTTGAGATCTTTACGGATCACAAGAGTTTGAAGTATATCTTCTCACAGAAATATTGAATTTAAGGCAGCGCGGATGGATGGAGTATTTGAAAGATTATGATTCAGCTTAACATATCATCTGAGCAAGGCCAATGTCATTGCAGATGCATTGAGTAGAAAGGCTGTGAGAGAGTCACATGATGATGAGAGAATGGAAGCTATATGAAGATGTGACAGAAAATTCTTTGATTGTTCCAAGTAGTAGGCGAAGAGCAATGTTAGCCAGCAGCACATTGGAACCATCCTTGTATTGACAGATCATAGAAGCCCAGAAAATAGATGAGAATTTGGCTAAAATTGTGAAGATGGAGGATGTCATTATTGATGATGATTGTGTGGTCCGATTCAGACATAGGTTATATGTCCCAAGTGAAGATGGGTGAAGCAGAAAGTGTCAGAAGAAGCACACCGGTCCAGATATACCATTCACTCGGGAAGCACAAAGATTTATCAAGATTTGAAGAAAAATTTTTGGTGGCCGAGCATGAAAAAGGAGATAGCGGAATTCATAACAAGATGTGTGGTATGTCAATAGGTCAAAGTAGAGCATCAAAGGCTAGGTGGTTTATTGCAACCATTACCTATACCGCAGTGGAAGTGGGATGACATAGCAATGGATTTGTTGCAGGTTTGCACAGGATAGCATCAGGACACAATGGTATATGGGTATTTGTTGATAGATTAACAAGGTATGTAGATTATAGCCGTGAACATGTCATGAGAAGTGGATAGATTGGCCAGATTATATATGGATAGAATTGTGTCCTTGCATGGAATTCCAATCACTATTGTTTCAGACAGGGATCCTAGGTTACTTCCAATTTTTGGAGGAGTTACAAAGAGGTTGGCACCCAGTTGAGGTATATTCAACATATCATCCCCAAACAGATGGTCAGATAGAAAGGACATCCAGACTATTGAGATATGTTAGGGGCTTATTGTTTAGTTTAGGGAGGTGGATGGGAGCAGCATTTATGTATGGTTGAAATTGCCTACAATAACAGTTCTCACACAAGTATCGGGATGGCACCGTATGAAGCTCTTTATGGAAGACCTTGCAGAACACCATTGAATTGGCATGAGGTAGGTGAAAAGGCAAGTAATGGGTCCGGAATTGGTGCAACAATGTGCAAAAATGGTCAAGTTCATTAAGGAGAAGCTTCAATAGCCCAAAGCAAACAAAAGAGTTATGCAGATACACAGCGTAGAGCCCTACAGTTTGAAGTTAGTGATTATGTAATATCCTGAATATTCAGATCGTGGTTTATCGGATTTGGGGGCAATGTGTGGCCCATTGTTGAGTAAGTGTGTGTGTGTATGAGTTTTACAGGTTTGTGTAGCAGGTGGGAGGCTGGAGGGTTGGAACGCAACCAACACAGTCGTCGCGCTTCTTAATGAAATGCGACAACCTACTACGTCGCGTTTTAGCACCACTTTACGTGAGCGCCAATGCATACGAGTCGCATGGCGCATACAGGAGCGTCGAGGTTTAATTGCGACGGCGGGGTATGTCGCGTTTTGAAACACGACGGCCGATACGTCGCGATTTAACTCGTGATTTGGGCCTCTGCCCTTGGCCGAACAGTGCAGTTGCACTGCTCAGCTAAGGGGGAGATCTGTAGAGACTGTTGCAGGATCTTGAGGTGATTTCGGGTTTTCGGTGTCCGTTCGGCATGGTTCCAACGTGAGGAGGTGCTTCGGAGCACAAGGAACGTCTGGACGGCGTCGGTTTAGCATTTCTTGTGTTGGTAGGGGAACTTTCCCATGTTTTAGCTTGTATGACATGTGAGGAATAGGGTTTATGAGATTTGGCTTGAAAATCATGTGAACATGATAGGAAGCATGCTTAGGGTTTTATTTTATGTATATTCCTGCTTTAATTGCATGTGTAGTAAATATGGTGATTTTCAGAATTAGTTTAGGTCTGGTTCTGTCGTCTGAAAGGTGACAGAACCAGACGTCGCGATCAGGTTGAAAGATGACAGGTTGGTCCGTCGCGATTCAGGTGTTGATTAGCGTCACCTGTGTTGGACGTGATTTAGATTGTGGCCACCTGCACTCTGGGGTCCGTGGCCAGTTTGTCTGGTTCTTGCAGTACACTGCTTGGGTAGTGATGGCTTAGCAATGTATAGTCCGTATAAGGTGTATCGGCTTGTACCGTGATCGGAAACGGCGAGTTTTGCTTAGTTAAGTGTGCACGAAGGGTTGGGTTGTTCACGCCTTCCGAGGTTACCTCTCCAATTGGGTCCCCAACACGGGTGCTTGGGGTTTGTCCCGGTACGATGAGTACCGACAAGGTTTGTGTCATCTTCTTAGACACCCTCACTCCTGAGTTTAAGTTGTACGTCGGCTGAGGGAATGACAGCAAGGGATAGCGACTCGTGGTGTGGGTGTGTGGTCGCTTGTAGCGTGCTCGTGGTTGGGGGACGGGCATCAGTAGACGTACTGGTCTCAGCTAGTCCTATTTCCAGTACCTCACTTTAGGGAGCTCAGGCCGGAGTCCCTAAAGGTGTCAAGTATGGGCCTACAGCTATGTGGTCTACAGGAGTGGTGTTAGTTGTTCCACAGTTTCTTGACTTGTAGAGGTAAAGCGGCAGCTGGACCTTCGTCCGTGGCTACGATACTGAGAGGTGGACTTATGTTGTTTGTTCAGGTCTATGGCTGGTGTCGCGAACCAATTCTCATGACTCGTGTGCGGCGTGCCCTCCTTAGCTTGTACACGTGTGTGCTTTGCCGTTTATTTAATTTACAGCTGTAGTGTCATGTGTAGGCTGAGTTACTCTTAAATGCTTAATAGCCTTGTTCATATTATTTGTTGTACTTGTTCTCTCGGCTGTGGGGGAGTTGCCCTACCTAGCCAGTGACTTGTGAGGCTCACCCCTTCTTCTTCCAGGTGAAGGAGAGCAGGAGGGTTCCCGTCCCTCTTCTAGTTCGTGACCGCACCGTAATGGAGTCGGGCCTTCGCCACCAGCAAAGTAATATTTCCTCTTATTGAGCCTTGGGGGTTTGTCCCAGGCTGTTGTATCTTATTATATAGTATGACTTATGTTCAGAACTGAATATGTACATTTCATGTGGATATGTATAAGAAAAGGAAAACTATAAATGTTCAGCATGTTCTTTTATATTTCCACAGACATGTGTGCATTTATATCCCTTGTGAGGCTACGGCCCGTTCGTGGGAGACGGAGTCGTCTCGGGCACGTTATCAGGTTAACGGGCCTAAGCAGTGAGGACTGTCACACGGACAACCCGGGGCGGTCTCGGGGGTGCCGTAATACTGACGTGGTGCCCGCAGTGGGGTTCGGCTGGCGTTGCCCATCCCACCCCACCCCCTCCACAGTCCACCCCCATGCATTCCCTAAATGTACCCATCCCATAGTCCCATATCGGATATGGCATGTTGTGGGTGGAGTATAGTCTTTAAAAAAAGACTCCACAACCTCCACTTTTATGTGTTAACAAGTTCTGATTCTAGGACTTCAAGTCAGCGATGAGTTTGAGCACAAACAGGAGAGTTCAAATATGACAAACTAATTCAAAAGAAAAAATTAAACTCACTTAACCGAGTCGAGTGTAGACTCGAGCTCTTTTAGGGCTCGTTAAGTGCTCGATCTTGTACTCGTTTGAGTAAATCAGTAACTCGTTGAGTTGAGTTCGAACACAATAAAATTGAATCAAGCCAAGTTGAATGCCCATATAATACTCAACAAGTATTGATCCGAGTTTAGGTTTGATAAAAATATACGTGTCTGAGTTTAGCAGAGTACTATTTGGCTTGACGTGGATCGTTTACACCCCTAATTCTTAGGAATAAGACTTCTCATGTCCAGACAAGTTTTTGCCCCTTCACACAAGAAAACCACTTACCTGTTGGACCTTATTTTTACTACTTTTTTCATGAGCCCTATTTCTACTAGCAAGTGCTATTGTTCTTGATGTTTCATATTTGACAGCTTTTTCATGAGTCCTTCCATTGGCAAGCATCATTGTTTCTTGATGTTTCATACTTGACAATGGCATGTGCTTGATGGAAAGAGAAATACTTATTGCAAGGGCAATCTTGCACTTGAGTTACAAGAGTGCCCTCCCAGATGGACAATGAATCATGATATGTCAGACATGTCATTTTATGAACTCAATCTAAATATTTATGAGTCTAACCCAAATATTTATAAACAACTCAATTTTTTATGAGCCTTCTTACAATTCAAGTACAAGTGTGCATTTGCACTAAGTATTTCTCTGATTGAAATACTGGGTGAGGGCAAGTTCTTTGGTTATGTGCTACTTAAAAGAGAATTTTTTTGCCTGCAAATACTCTTGCTTGTTTGTGGTTATCAAAAATCTAGATAATGAAAACTTTTGTTTGTCTTTCTCTCTTGCTCTCAAATATAGACATTGGAGGCTCACCTTTGCCTTTCACTAATATGTAACAACTTGATATGGTGAAATGGAGTCTTGCTAGGCTCTGGGTGTAAAGAGAAGGGCCCAGGTGGGGGCTTGCAACTCTAGAGGGTGCGGGCTCCCACCCCTTTCTCTGTGCTCGAGAAATGGTGTTCGAGAACTTGGCATTTACTGGTGAAATGAGAAGCTGGTGGTGAGTGATAGGAGATTTCAGCACGACTATTTAACGTTTCTGCCATAGGTTCTAAAGTTGTGGAATGTTCACCCTCATTTTGGTTTGAAGCTCTCATTGTGGATCTTGGTCTTATCAGATAGATAAGTTACAAGTTTTTGTTTGGTAGTTACATCCTACACATGACATGTCTACTGACATAAGGGAAATTGTTATGATGCTTATGTTTAAGAGAATACATGAGTTAACATATCACTTTATCTCATCGATATTGGGTTACAGATCTGACAAGATAAGAACTTTGCAAATGGCATGATAGGCTTTTTACTTGGTGTCTGTTACAGATGAAAGGACATACCTTACAACGGAAACATGAATAACAAGTCCTCACAGTGGTAAATAAATGGCTACTAGAGTTGCCTACACGGTACCATACCTTAAGTACCAGGTATTGGGATGACGTACGTCCGTAAGTCGATGCCGGAAAGAGAACACAACCTGGGGCCTTTACTTTCTCTCTCCGTGGACAACACCTTCATTCACAAGCCCAAATCTCTCTACACACCTCCTTCTCACTAAGGGGCTATTTATAGGAGTGCAGGAGAAGAGATGAGGGAGAGAGGGGGGAGAGGGGATGCTGCTGTCATGCGCCACACGTGGCAGCAGCGGACTCCGCCAATGCGCCTCGCGCACTGGCGAGGCCGCCCATCGCCAGCGTGGCTCACGTGCTAGTGACCCCTCCGTTCACCAGTGCATGATGCGCGCTCCCAAAATGGGCATAGGCCCAACAATCTCCCACTTGCCCATTTAGGGTTGACAACCCACTTACCCACTCAGAGTTGACAACTCATCCATCATCTCTATGGCATTCGAGATCAATGGTCATACAAAAAATAGGGCGTGCAACCTCTGTGACATTTTCTGAGTCACCAACAAATGTTCCGTTAAGTCCTCATCTTACTAATGGTTCACTGAACCTCAATACGTACCTCAGGTTCTAATATTCACCTGATTTGATACTCTGTATCTCTCAGTAGGCAGTATTGAATCCAAAAAACGTAACACTCATGACTCTATCACCACTTAGGTAACTGAGATTCTTGATATATGAGTAATTAAGCATGGTGAAATAACAAGATACCTTCCCTATGCTGCACATGCCAATTCAATTTGTCTTAACCGCTTTCCTAGACATGTTCCGCTGGACGATATCAACCATCGCCCTAAATACATTCTAAAGTAGCGACATCAAGCATCCTCTTCATATATAGCACAGCACTGCAAGTCACTAGGGGTACATCAAGAATCACAGATAAACGTGATTCATGAGCTCACACAATGATGAAGAGAGAACTATTCTCATTCTCATGTGTGGTCATATATTACACATGTGGTATGATTCACATGTTATAGTGTTCTTCTATTCACATGGGCATGTCAAATATTATCATAACACCATACGAATACAAGTCCAATTGTAACAAATGCAACCGACCAGAGTCTCACAAACCAGTTGCTCCCATTTAGCGCCTTTTTGTGACTTACATATCCGGATATATAACAGGCAACATAGGTGTAACGACCCGAGAACCCGACCCTCGGCCCACGCCGAGGACCCGATTTTCGCGATCGCCGCCACGGATCCGAGGGACCCGAAGGGCTATAACACGCGTCTGACAGGATATGTAACGGAAGTAAACGTCAACTGCTAAGCTAGAAGCGTACAAGCGGAAACAGGAAAGTAAAGCGAGACCGCTGCGTACTGCTCTAAGTACAGTCCCAACGTACGCACACTAGTACAAGTAAGGAAAGGGGAGAGACAAGTCCCTTAGGGGCATACCCGAGGGTGACGTACACTGAGAGGGGGAACCACTGCTAGTTACGGGGACCTCGACTACCGCCCCGTCTCCTCCGCCCGACGCGCGCCCTGCCGCTGCTGAGAAGACTCACCTGGAAAACAGAGGGATGAGCTTCACAACAGAAGCTCAGTAGGGACTACCAATCTCCTACTGGCTCTAAACAGGCAGAGGAAGAGGAACATATATAACTATTAATAAGGAAAGACAGCAGTTATATCTTTCTACCTACAACGGAAGTGCGGAAATGAAGCTAAAGCTAGCACGGTACGGAAAGTACTCTCGGTCGGAAACTCATACGACTGCTCGTCGTGACCACCACACGGCTAGTAAAACACAGGCGGAGGGAGCTCCGCCTGGACAAGGAACACTAGCTATGGGAACAACACACTAGTCAGACGGTCAGGTGCGTCCACAGACATCTTATCCTCGACCCAGGTCCTAGCCCTCGCGTCTCGTCAGAGCGAGGTAGGACACAAGTACCACAACTGTAACCGCCGTAGTCTGGCCAAACTACGGTCCCACGCCTGACCTCTCCAAATGGTTCCGGGGCCGTAAGGAGCGAGGCAGTGAGAAGAAGGACTGACTGGCCTGCGCCGGGTAGAACTCCCAACTGTCCTCGGCGTCCCAGACCAACCACGAGAGCTCTGCAAGCGACTCACACGCCACTGTCCTAACCACTGTTTCCCCTCAGCTCCAGAGTCCGCCTGGTGGCTGCCAACTCGAGCACACTCGTAGCCTGGAGTACTCCCTCAACAGGCTCCGAGGACGGGGGTCCCAGGTAACGGTAACAACCTCTCGTACGGACAAGCCTCAAGTGCCGCGCACCGGGCGAACGACTAGTGTGAGACGTACTAGGAAACTAGCACAGGTGCCACGGGTACAGTAAAGCGAAAACGGAAGCGGCGGAAGCACAACTTGCCTCTGGCTGAGAGGCGACATAGGGTATGTCGCCTTCATGAAGGCGACACACCCCCTGTCGCAATCCATTAAACCAGAAGGCGACATAGGGTATGTCGCATTCAAGAAGGCGACATACCCCCTGTCGCAATACCAGTCAGAAGGCGACACAGGATATGTCGCCTTCAGGCCAGACGGGGGTTCCGGGAGCTCTCTCTCCGGGAACCTCCCCAAACGGGAGAAACACTACACGGCGAGGGAGGGGAGCATGCTCATCATGCTAGAAAGCTAGTAAACACACAAACCACCCTCGAATACCCAAGAACATGGATTCTACGCTCGGAGGAAACCTCACTCACACGAGCATGGAAACTCACACTCCCCAAACCAAACCACAGGAAACCACAGTCTAGACGGGGAGGGGATCATGCTTTGGGCGAGAGGATCAAGAGTCCCTACCTCCACGCGAAGAACGACCCGTTGGGGCCTTCTCGTAGGTAGAAACGTCTCCTCCTCGCACCGCACGGCACGAACGCGACCCCTGCACGAACGGAGCGACACCCTCCTCAGCACGGCCGCCTCAACACAGGGGAGGCACCCCCAAAACCACCGGAGCTCCGAGAGGGTGAGAGGGAGAAGGGGGGGAGGAAAACGCGAGAGAGGGGAAAGGGCTCGGGCGCCCGGGCTTTAAGCCCGGATCCTGAGAAGGCGACACATCTTTGTCGCATTGGGAAACAGAAGGCGACATAGGGTATGTCGCAATGCCACTGACAACGGTCAAATCTCGGAATTCGAAAAAGTGAAGGCGACAGCCATCTTGTCGCGTTCACCCGACACGCCAGAGCCGTACTGACACAAAGGACGCTTGTCATGTCTGTCAGACTGCATCTGGGGCGACGCGATGGGAAGGCGACATAGGGTATGTCGCCTTCAAGAAGGCGACACACCCCTGTCGCAATCCATCAAACCAGAAGGCGACATAGGGTATGTCGCATTCAAGAAGGCGACATACCCCCTGTCGCAATATGAAGCAGAACCAGACATTGCTCGCGATCGGAACCACGTCGTGGCAGTCGCCCTGCCGCGACCCAGAGGACGGGGCCAAGGGCCCAAGGGGGGGCCGGGGTGTTACAATAGGATTATATCTGAAATCCACATGATCAATCTGAACTAATTCAGATTTCATCTCAGCCTCAGCCAAGGCCGCACACTAACAAGACTCAGGATATTTGTTCGCCCTCTAGTCAATTAGAGTTTCACAACACCAAGTGCCTCATCTTTGCTAGCTATCTATAAGCGCCAAAGGTAGATCACCCATGTGAGGGAGTTGATTCTATCCTGGGGACACTCTGACAATACATAAAGCAATCGTTTGTTCACATAAATAACATTTTATGATGAACAAAACTTTAATGATATCAAAATATTGTAAATTACTATTATTTACAAAGACCCACATATCCATAATGGGTCACAAAACTTGTCTGGCTAACAGTTTCATTAGTGGATCTGCTATCATTCGAACAGAACTAATCTGACGAAACATCACTAACTCTTTTGCCACTAAATTCCTAATGTAGTGGTAACGAATATCAATGTGCTTCGTTCTGCCATGAAATTTGGGATCTTTGGAGAAGGGCAATGCTTGAGTGATGTCTACATATAGAAATACACCCTCATGCTGATGAGGTGTAGTCGCCAAACGTTGCAACAAACTTTGCAACCAAATTGCCTCTTCGCTAGTGGAAGAACAAGCAATATATTCGGCCTCCATTGTGGATAGGGCACTGCAAGACTGCTTCTTACAGGTCCAAGAGATAGATCCACCAACCAACATGAACACAAAGCCTGAAGTGGACTTCCGCTCACCTCTGTCACCAGCCCAATCTGCATCACTATAGGTGATGAGTTTCAAGTTGCCACCCTCGTAACATAGTGCATAATCTGACGTCCCTCGTAAATACCATAATATCCTCTTAATGTCTTTCCAATGCATGAGAGGTTACTTTGGTAACCACTAACAAAACCCACTGCGAAGTTAATGTCTGGCCGAGTACACAACATAGCATACATTAGACTTCCAATCGTAGCGGCATATGACACTCTAGATATACTTTCTATTTCTTCTTTACTCTTAGGGCTTTGACAAGTACTAAGGACGCATCCTTGTCAAGCGGAGTATTAATGGGATTCAAGTTCACTACAAGAGAAAGCAAATTTACCGACGACACTTTCCGACAGAAAATTTCCGTTAGTAAATATGTCGGAATTTCCGATGGATATATTTCTGTCAAAAACATCTGTCAGAATTTCTGACGGAACATATTCTGTTGGAAATTTGGTCGGTATTTCTGACAAAAAAAAATCCATTAGTAATATTGATGGAATTTCTGATGGAAATAATTTCGTCGAAAAATTTCACTTTTTCCCCACCCCCCGTTCCCAAATCCCACCGCTCTCTCTCTCTCTCTTCTCTCTCTCTCCTCTCTCTCTCATCTAGCGTGGAGTATCGTCGCCGCCGCGACCCCACGATGCTGCCGCGGACCCCCGCCACCCCGTGCCTCCGCCGTGACCCTGCGCCGCTGCCTCTGCCATTCCAGGTGAGTTTGGGAACCCCCTCCCCCTCCTGGCGAACCCCACCCCCTCCACCTCCACCTCCCGGTGAACCCCACCCCCTCCCCCCCCCATTGCCAGCCCCCTCCCCCTCTCGGAGAACCCTGATTACAAGTACGTGCGATGCGGCTCCACCTGCAGTAGCGGTGGACCGACTGGCAGCGTCAGCATATCCCACGTTGGTGGCACTAGGGAGGTGCCTTCGCTTCCCAAAGGTCATCCCTGGAGGCAACACCTCATCGTCTTCATCCTTGACCTCCTCCTGCTCCTCCCCTCTTGCTCGGTGTGCTGAACACTGACCGACTTCTGGTGGGTACCCATGTCTCCCTACTCACAGATGCTCTGCAATTCCTATAGTAACTGTTGAGCCCAGTATATGTTGAAATATGTCTGCCCAGCCTTGTTTGCCTGTCCTTTTTTTGTGGTGCCACTTCTCCATTAGGCCATGAAGCTTGCAATTGTTAGATATCTGCTACTACGTTTTCCAATTTCCTGCCTAGGTACTCTCTCCCTGTCCATTGTCACCAGGGCAATATGAAGATTATCTCCCTCTAGCCAAAATCTGTTCCCAATCACAACCCTACCCCCAACATTTCGTGAGTTATTTGATCGGACTCATAAGCGGAAGGGGATGGATGACTATGTCAGCGAGAGTGCTCGCACGATTACCGTAAGTCAAAATATATATTTTGAATTCAATTTAGATATTATAAAAATATGATTTGAATAATACATTTTAATTTGTTATGCAGGAGATCTATGATATGACAATGACAGATCGCTATGTAGAGGGCACTCCCCAGCCAGACTTGGATCTGGAGGCCTAGGTCGACGCAGCGGGAGGGCCAAGGAAGGGCTAAGTGTACGGATTTGGGGACAACCTTGTGACAGCCCTGGATATTTATGCCCAATAAGGCTCTATATCCAAGTCCGCCTCCTATGATCGGACCGAAGTCTCGCAAGGGATAGCCCATACACGTGTCCAGTAGGAATATAAAAGACAACCACAATAGTATAAGACACAAGAAAGTACATGTGCTCATATCTGTATGCAACAATTTACAATTGTCTCAATATATTATTACATATCCAATTAAAAAGTACAACTACCTGGGACATACCCCGAGAGAGCATAAGCTCACGCAACATGACTAACTCCACTGCTGGTGGTACAAGTCTGCCACAATGCCTTCACAAGTCATACCAACGGTAAGTCCTGAAAATAACTGTAGGGGAGTGAGCCTCAACAAGTCACGGTCAGTAGGGGACCACCCAAAAACAACACACCAAATTAAAGAGACCTCAACCCCAAAGGGTCTCACTGGCAGCACCGATAGTCAAACCATATCATACTCACATCAAAATATAATTAACAACAACTAAACACAAGTACATTAGCTAATACCAATCCTGGAAAGGAAGAGGGACATTAGGACTAGCACAGCACCACTAGTCCCCAAAACTACTGTAATGCCTAGGCCTTAAGCCTCACAGGCAAACCATTTCAACAATTGGTCGCTGAAGCTACAAGCTTCACAGGAAACCTACCCACGTAGAGTAACAGGACTGGCATCGGCTAGCCAATCCACCTCACACCATTACCTCATAACAAAACATAATCGGAAGCTTACCCGAAGACGAGTAAAAACACAACACGTGGAAGGTCACTCCACAAACCTCCACAGAACACAAGTCGACCTCAACACCTGAAGGGACTGGAACACAAAGTACCACAACATAAAACTACCCGCAAAGGGTACATGTACCTACTACCATGAGGTACCACCACAAAGCCTCAGTACAACTGTGCCTCCTTTCAGGCACTCCACAACGGGTTGAACCTCAACCAGCAAGTCATTATACACAAGCCACGACCACTAGCAAAGCACAAGTCGGAAAGAACAACGCCACCATACAGGAATGAACTACTGGTTTATGATGCCAGTATCTAACCCGGACAACACAACACAAGAACTACCTCTCAGTCTCGCAGTCACGAACGAAAGGTCCAACTGCTCCTCCACAACCACAAGTAAAGCCAAAGAATAGTGGAGACCAACCAACACCACACCTGTAGGTCACACACCCTGCAGGTCCATGCCGGGCACCTTGAGGGACTCTGGCCCGAGCTCCCTAAAATGAGACACTGGAAACAAAGGACTAGTTGGGGACTAGTATGTCTACTGGTGTCTGTGCCCCCAACCACGAGTGTACTACAAGCGACCGCACACCCACAAACACAAGTCACTCCCCTTTACCATCTTTCCCTCAACCGGACGTACAACTCAAAAACAGGAGTGAGGTTGTCCAGGAAGATGACACAAACCTCGGAGGTACACACAGTACCGGGACAAACCCCAAGCACTAATGTGCCTAGTCACACAAAACCTGGGGTACCCGACTAGAGAGGTATTCCGGAATAGGCACCGGACCACCACACTCAGCAAAGCACAAACCATAGTACATGCTTATATCATCTTTATTACAAACCACGGTACACATGTGAGGAGTAGCTTGTCTCGGTCACCCTATGACCTACAAGCTAGCCTACACAGACACATATATAAATTACATTAACCAATAACAACTTGGTCTGTCATTGGTCACCTCGTGACCTCTATTGCCACATTAAACTACATACGATAACCACTTAATAACTATACTTATGCCTTACTAATCAACGATCATTAACAATCTATAACAGACATTAAAGGACCAAGGCTAGGTTCATACTGGAACCTCACTGCCTAGTCACCACAAGCCCACCATATATACACCTCTTAAACCATGCAAACCGTATGTCAAACCAGTAGACAACAGTCCACCACATGGGCGACATGCTCAACGAGTGCTACAGGTGCCAATGCACCACTCACACCAACCATACACATAAGACATCGATAGTCGGATAATCATATCATTTAAAAACATGCCAACAGGACCTCTCATATGAGGTCGCGACATGGAGTAATGTCGCCTTCATAACGCGGACACCCCGATATGTCGCGTTCACAAGCTGAACGCGTCGGGTCGGCCTGTCGCATTCAGAATGCGACAGAGGGCTCTGTCACCTTCACAGGCCAGAACCCTAATCCGGGTTCCCATCTCCGGATCACCTCATAAACCATGCAAACCATGCTTAATTTCCATTTTTCATGCTTTAGTGAATACCCTAGCATGGTATCCATGGTTGATAAAGCAAATAACGTGTTAAACACGTCACACACACAATCCATGCATCAAACGAGGTGGATTCTCCCTACCTTCACGAAGAACATGTAAACCAACCATGGCACGGCGTCTCCCCTACTCCATGGGATGTCCTCGCGGCGAGGAGAACGTGCCGAATCACCCGGAAATCCACCACAGCAGCCTCCCCTGGCCGAGCAGAGCTTGTGAAAGCTCTGTTTGGCTGACCTTGCATAAAAATGCACTGCGGTTGGGAACGCGATGTAGCCCTGCGTCGTGACCTCAATGCGACGTAGGTAGCTGTCGCCTTCCCAAGGCCGACGTCAGCATGCCGCCTAGCACGCGACACACGGCGCGCATGCAGACGAAGACCGCCTCTCGATCGGCAAGCAGAACGTGACCACCAGGGCTGTCACATTAAGAACGTGACACACACCCCTATCGCGTTCACACCAGTGAACCAACGGGTGCTATGGCTCCAAACTGTCGTCCCAGTAAGCCCCACACAACGCACAAAAACCACGATCAAGGCTCAATGACCCCACATTGGTCATGAGCACCACACCAGAGCCAATAAACACGGATCCAAATGACAACTAGCGAGAGGATTCACGAAGATTTGAAAAATGTGCTACGTTACAAGCCTGGACACAACTCCAGTGTTGTCCTCATTTACGAGTTCAGTTGCTCCTCCGGCTAAGTGAGTTCATCTGCTGCGACGCCCGGTAGTGGTGGAGACGACATTAGAACCCTCATCCGGGAAGAGCTGTCGCAGCAGCTGCCGCTGCAGCATGGCGCCATCCGAGGAGCAGGCACCTCACAGCAAGCCCCTCAGGACAGTATTACTATTAATTTCATATAGTTTGAATGAAATGAAACCACTAATCTAAACATTTAAACACGCAAACCACTAATCCTAAACAAACCAAAATGACAGAATCCTAATCGGATTTCCAGTTTGGGTTCGACACTCAAACCAGTAATCTTAAAAAAACCTAAATAAAAAATGATCAGAACACGCAACCCGGGGATTCAAAATTAAAAATAGAGATTTGATCGGCATGTCGTTGGTCTGACATGACCGGAGTGAGTGAGAGCTACGTGTGGGAACTGACAGAATCTTAAGAGGATTCCGGTTTGGGTTCGACACTCAAACCACTAATCTTAAAAAAACCTAAGTGTAAAGAATCAGAATATGCAACCGGGGGGGGGTCAAAATCAAAAATAGGGATCCGATCGGTGTGCCGTTTAATCCGACATGATTGGTTGGGTGAGAGTGACGTGTGGGAACTGAAGAAATCATAATTGGATTCCCGATTTGGGTTCGGCGCTCAAACCACTAATCTTAAAAAAATCCTAAGTGTAATGGATTTGAACACGCAACTCGGGGGTCCAAGATCAGAAATAGGGATCTGATCGGCATGCTGTTCGCTCCGATATGACTGGGTGGGTGAGAGTGACATGTGAGAACTGACAGAATCCTAATCGGATTCGGTCAGCGCTGTGTGAATGTGATGATGAAACCACTAATCTTAAAAAAACCCAAGTGTAAAGGATCAGAACACATAAACCCGGGGGTCTAAAATCAGAAATAGAGATCCGATCGGCGTGTTGTTTGCTACGACATGACCGGGTGGGTGAGAGTGACGTGTGGGAACTGACGAAATCCTAATTGGATTCCAGTTTGGGTCCGTCGCTCAAACCACTAATCTTAAAAAAACCTAAGTGTAAAGGATCAGACCACGCAACCTGGAGGTCCAAAATCAGAAATAGGGATCCAATTGGCGTGTCATTCACTCCGACATGACCGGTTGGGTGAGAGTGACGTGTGGGAACTGACGAAATCCTAATTGGATTCCCGGTTGGGTTCGACACTCAAACTATTAATCTTTAAAAAACCTATGTAAATGATCAGAACACCCAACCTGGGGGTCCAAAATTAAAAATAGGGATCCGATCGACATGCCGTTCGGTCCGACACGACGAGGTGGGTGAGAGTGATGTGTGAGAACTGACAGAATCTTACTCGGATTTCCAGTTTGGGTTTTGGTTAGACACGACCGGGTGGGATGAAAGGACATACCTTACAAAGGAAACGTGAATAATAGCTCCTCACAGTGGTAAATAGATGGCTACTAGAGTCACCTATACGGTACTATGCCTTAAGCCCAGGCACTGGGGATGACGTACCTCTGTAAGTCGACGTTGGAAAGAGAACACAACCTGGGGCCTTTACTCTCTCTCTCTGTGGACAACACCTTCACTCACAAGCCAAAAGCTCTCTACACACCCAGTTCTCACTAAGGGGATATTTGTAGGAGTGCAGGAGGAGAGATGAGGGAGAGAGGGGGGGAGAGGGGCGGCCCTGCCACGAGAGGCGGCAAGGGCTGATGCTATCGTGCGCCACATGTGATAGTAGCGGCCTCCGCCAGTGCGCCTCGCGTGCTAGCGAGGCCGCGTGCTGGCGACGCCTCTGTTTGCGTGCTGGCGACACCCTCCGCGGGAGGGCCAATTAGATGGTGAAAAATTACTCTTTTCTTGCACTGTTTAGGATAATAAAATGAGATTATGCATTCTTCGATAACTTGAAAATAATGTAGATGAAGAGGAGAAAATGATTTTTTGTTAAGCTTTTACTCCTTGTAATGTTTTGCAATTAATTTTTAATGCTCGTAACTTGACTATTTAGTTCTGAATTCAGGTACCTTTTAGAAAGTTCCATATTGGTCCTTAAAAGGATTTGCTTCTAGGGAATCTTAAGTGTTTTAAGTTCAAGGTTTAATAGTTAAGTGGACTAAACGTAATTGTAAGAGATTACATGAATTAAAAACTAATAGCTGATTAGGCATCTATGAATGGACGAATTCAAAGAAACAGAATCGCCGAGTGAATATGACCCATTGCATGATAACTATCCCTGATTGAGACTGCACAACTTTGGTTACATAGGCTAGGTTAGGCTGGTGTTACTAAAGCTCGGTTGGCCCTGGGTTAAGTGCGGTTAGTGTTGTGGCCAATTATCATCTGTCAGGTAAAGCCAGTCAAAGTAGTGATAGGTTGGATGGAATGACATGTTTCTTGACACCGAAGTCCTTTTGTTTCATCCATTCTTGGGTGTGGCCTTGCAGAAAAAAACACTACCTTTCTTCGTGACATGGTAAAACATTGCACTATTTGAACGTCACAGGGACCCCGTCGTCGTCAAAGCAACAAGGTGACAGAGAGCACCTAAGGTTCCCTGAGCCCCCAGGTGCTTAGAAGGCAAGTTGGAGAGACAAGGTCTGTGAATTGTGGTATATTTTATGACCTAGCATTGTGCTATAGATCGACCTTCATAGTCAATTTGTGAGAGGGTCAAAGAAGGGGCAGAGCCGCAAAAACTTGGGAGTGCATGGTGCTGGTGGTCTTGGTGGATCGATGTTGATGATGACACATAGAAAGTTGGCACTGGGATACTTATATATCCTAGCATCTGATTGGATGTCCATAAATCAGTAGTGAGACTAAGTCTTTCACATTTGAATCAAACTCTATTCACTTTCATCTTTTCCTCCTCATAAATCTTATCACAGTCAGCCTTGATAGTGTTTCGAGATACACTAACAAATTCTGGATTAAATCTAGCAAACTTTCTGAATGCCACATGCTCGACAAATGTGAATGGGAGTTCTTGCATAATCACCATTTTTGCTAATTCAAGACACGAAAATTCTGGTCAAATTTAAAGTTAAGAATACGACCACATTGTGGGCTCTTACTTTGTGAAGGTTCTTTGGGACATTGACTAATATGTCGTGACAAGTGACTAGTCCCAATAATTAGAGCTTGCAAAAGAAGCATTACATAATGCATAATGCTCTTTTGTTTCCATCTTCTAGATATTTTTCAGTGAAATATAACATACTTTTGAAAATTGTTTTCATGGATGACTTAAAGAGGAAGATGTCTCAACATCAGTAGCATTTAAGCTTGCATCCGATTCAGTAACATTCAAAGTTGTGTTTGTTTTCATGATAGAAACTTCAAGCTACACACCAAAGATAATAGATTACTCATACTTATATAATTGGACAAGATAACTTCAAAACCATAACAAGAAGAAGAGTATCATCTCTACTTTACCCTTAAATAAACACACACTTGTTGCATGAAGGAATTAATAGGTAGCTAGAAACCAAAGAAATATTTCATTGCGAAACAAAATATGTCTTTACATAGCCATGGAGACCCCTCCAGATGCCGGTGGTTAGGACATTACTATAAAGAAGGAGACAATGTCAGTGGAAAGAATTTGTATAAAACAGAAGCGGATTTTTTGGCATTAGAAATGAGAACATGAAAACGATAAACACAATGCACTATCTCTACCTAAAAGTGAAAAGGTTCTATGTATACAAAATGCAATAGGAAACTAAGAAATAGGTACTCACGAAAAAAAAATATTATAATACAAATTTCAAGAAGAGATAGGAAATTATCAAATTAGACTGACAGCAACCAACAAACTTCACGGGGAAGCAGGAAGCAAGATGATGGATGTGGCATGGTTGGTGGAATCACCCAAATCCCATTCCCAAAGAGCATCTACCAAGTCTGCAGATTCTGTTGACCAAATCAGGAACCGTCAATGGAGGCCCAAATTCAAAAGCAGTTATCTCTTGAGAGCTAGGAATCTTTCATCTGGTTGGTTCGACTGACATTATAAAATTCATCCATATCATACCACTATCAAGAAAAAAAATGGCAAAGGAAATAACCAATACCAATGAAGAAACTAGTGAATCTGCATCAGCGACATCACGAACATAGTGAACACCTGGCAAACTCCCTCCTTTTCCCTCTGGAAATTGAATCCTGGAGATGCAAACCACAAAGTGAAATTTTCAGTGACATAGACAATTGAATGATGAATAATAGTATGCAATTCTGTTGCTTTTACCCAGTTGGCATACTGCACCAGGCCACCCCTTCCTCCTCCCCGCGGGCTCCCCTGTGCAACAACAAGGTGGGGGAGGGGAAACGTAGAGAACCCTGCAACCAAGAGACGGATGCTTCCAATAGAAGGCAATACAACAGTTTAGAAACAGGTAAGAGCTCCAACTAAGACCAAACTGAAAGCCTCTAACACGAAGTTGTAAGATAGAACCCTCCTCACATTCGATGGACCTGGTGAATCTGTAGAGGAGCAGAGATGGTTGGCGACCGATCAAGCTAAGCTAGCGAGGCCGTCTCACTGGACCCTACGTTCCTCCTCTGCCTCCTTCCCTCTTGTACTGGTTCCTCCCATCCCTTGGTGTTCTTGGAAGGCAGAGGTGGCGGCCTGACGACGACGGCGACGGTGACGACCTCTATCTCCAGTGCAGAGGGAGCAGAGCAGGGAGGAAGAAGTAGCAGTGGCGGCAATGGTGTGACGGCGGGGGTGCGGCGACGACGGTGGAGGCCTCCCCACGGCATGACCCCGATGGTGGGGTCCTCCTTAGGCCACCCCGGACCACTTCATGGCGACCACCCGCCGAGCGTAGCCGAAACCTTGCAACCCCGTGGCAGGGAAAAGGGAGACGGGGAAGGGGAGGAGGCTGGGAGAGGAAAAGATGGGATGAGAGGAGGAGGAGGAATCGAGAGGGTGGAGCCGGTGGGTTTAGGAAACCCTACTTGTAGCTGGCCATATGGGCCAACCCATCTAAACCCAACAAGAAATGGACTAAATTTTGAATTAGTTCATGGTCGGGATAAAATGTCAATTTTAGATGGGCTTTTTGATGTCAATTGGGCAGGTTTATGGGCTAGCTCGACCCATTGACACCCCTGGTGGTTGATCGATGTTGACGATGACACAGAAAGTTGGCAATGGAGGAGCCCTAGGACCATATTGGTTCTTGCATGTCGGCGGGGAAGAGTGGGAGTCAAAATTGTAGTGAGATTTAGTTAAATAAGAGCAAAATAAGTAGAACTCATTTTAGATTTTCAAATAACTTGGATCAGATGGCCCAAGGCCACTTGAGTGGGTGTCTTGGGATTCTTTTTGAAGTAGATAACTCCCCATGCCACTTAGTCCTTTCAAAAGCTTCCAGTCACCTAGTGCCAGTAAGATAACTATCTTGACCATTATCAGGGGAGAATGAATTGTTATCCGGTCGAGGGCCAGGTTGGATTGCTTGTGAAGCTCATTAAGGCCAAACAATTCAATTCAGTTTTATAACACTTATCGGAGAGCCCCTCCTCTCACTTGTTGGAATCTTGAGTTACAGTACTAGTTTCACATACTCCATCGTGTGGCCCCGCACATTGCCATTTTCTTTCTCTTATTCTTTTGATAACTCCAAAGCCTATATATATATGTTGTCAAATATTTATTGTAAATCATCTTACTCATTTTATCTTTCATAAGTATTCTTCTTTAGCACAACCTACGATGTTTTCAACTCATAGCAATGTGGCACCATTTATGATGTCAAGAGGCCATCCACCCTCTCAGTGCACAACGATGTGTGGCCTTGTTTGCTTCTCAATCAGCAATGATGGAGGCATGCCACCTCTAATCAATAAAGTGCAATACAAAGTCTCAGGGACAATGCTTCATGGAGATGTTTGTTAAGCTACCAAGCCCATCATGGCCTTCTATGCTATGTTTATGGACTAGACTGTTCTACAAAGACATCACCTAAAAGAATGCAAGGCACATGGTTTATACCTTCTGTTGAAAAATATTGGAGCTAGAAAGATTTCTTGAAACTTGTTTCTGTTTGGAGAAAGCAATAGCCTTGGTTGTTCTACATCACGTGGCCTATTGGGTCCTTGATTGTGTGAAACTATGTCTGCAATTGACACCATTCTTTGGTACGTATATGCACTTCAGAATATATATACTCTTTACACATAGACATCGTAGCATTATTGCTGGTCATTGTGGATCCACATGAGCTAGCAGATGCTGGGTTTCTAATGTTAGATTTAACATTTGATTGAGCCTTCTGACTTAAAGTCTTAGATGTGATGAGTGGAGATGGTACCACTTTAGAAACAAGAGATATTTTGCCTCTGTCTAACATGGGACTATTCTAACACACCCCATGATGTGTAGCAAATGGCCTTGTTGCGTGGACTATAAATATGGGACGTGCGACTTAGATCTTTGGCTCTGATACTATAGTAACCCATGCCTTTTAGATTCATAATATCGGGTTTAAGAGTTGGCCCTATCTCGAGAAAGCTTTGAGATGTAGTGTGGCTTTGCTGGTATGAAAAATCTAGAGTCTTGGGATTTTCTGAGTGAATTCCGAATGCAGTCAATCGCCAAACCACACTTTGAATGTGGTCATTAGAGCTACCACATTCTTGATTTTGTCTTTTCTAAGTTAGGCTATCAACTGTCAAGGTAGGTGGCAGAAGCAGGTTGCATGAATGTAGTAGGTTAGTTGATCGTGTTCATATTGTATGTTAGTCGTTTGATAGGTGTTTGCACTACAAGAATAATAAGATATGTCATGAATATATGTCAACGACTCTAAAATCCGTTGACATATCTGACGTTTGTCAGCGGTTACAAATTTGTTGACATATGGTAGCTTTTGTCAACAGTTATTTACAACTGTTGACAAATGCTTAAATATGTCAACAACTATTTATAGCTGTGACAAAAGTATAATATGTCAACCGCTATATATAACCATTGGCAATGTTTAACCTTTGTCAGCGGCTATCCTAGCCGTTTACAAACCGTTGGCAAATTTTTTTGAGTCGTTGATAAATATTTTTTTAAAAATAAAAAATGGCGCAAGCTAACATTTGTCAACGGCCTACGATAGCCGTTGACAAAGTTACATTTGTCATCCATATTTTTCAGCCTTTGACAAATATTTAATAAAAATAGTGAGAAAAATGTAACACTTGAACATTTGTCAACGGCTTACATGAGCCGTTTACAAACATGATATTTATCAACGGCTTAGTTAGCCGTCGATAATCATAGTTAAAATATCTGACCACCCATGCCCTCTTCTCTCTCTCCCTCCCACTCTGCCGCCTCCCTGCTCTCTCTCTCTCACCCCGCGGCCTCTTTTCTCTCTCTCCCACCCCACCACCTCCCTGCTCTCTCTCTCACCCCGCGCCCTCTTTTCTCTCTCTCCCACCCCCTGCCTCCCTTGCCGACTCCCTACCCGCGGCGTTCCAGTCTCTCCACGGATTGGAGAGGGGAGGTCCTATCGCTGCCCCTACCCGCCACCTCCTTTCTCTCTCCTCCCCTACTTACCTCTGACGCCATGTTCTCCCCCTTCCGGGTGCGGCACCCGGACGAGCCTGTATCTAGTGGGAAGGCCCTCCGGCGAGGCGGCGGGCGGCCTCGGCTTCCCCCTACGCGCGGCCGGAGAATTTGCAGCCTCCTCCACCACATTCGGCTAAAAACCCTAGGTGGCTTTTGGGCATCGTCACCAGGGCTGGGAGCTGCTTTTCTCTGTGTTCCACTCCGACAGCTGCTAGACCTCGTCTTCCTACACTTCGGACACAGACGGAGGTGGCAGTGATAGCTCTGGTTTGTACTTGCCCTGCCTCATTTGGCTGCTTAATTCTGTTCCTGAACTCAGCAGAGCTCCGTCCTTCTCTCTCTCTAGAAATCATGGATTTCCTTTAATTTTAGTTGTTGGACTTGAGCTTCTGCTCAGAATTGTGTCCACTAGAAATGCTTGCATCAGAAAGTGGAGGTCTCCACTAGAACTAGGTCTCTACACAAAGTCATAAAGATTTTGCTGCTAAACTTTTCTTCGTCCGATCGTGTGCATGGTTAGCAAGGAAGAATGTTGGGATCCATAAAATGGGACTTCCTTTCAAGTTGCGATTCACAAGAGAGACACCGTCTGCTATCGTCATCTCATCTTCATGTAAGCAATTGATATACTACATGGATCGATAGATTGGTGATATCATGTCATTTCATCTTCTTGACGTCTGGGTACAGCTCCGATGCCTCCACCCCGAACGACGGCTCGATCTTGAAGTTGGTGTGATCACCTTCATAAATGTGCAATGGCAGATCGCCAGCACCATGTCCACCGGGAATGGCGATTCTGCAGAGGCAAAACGCAACACCCATACATCGTCGTCAGGCATGAATTGCACGAAGGAAGAACATAGGGAGAGAGCAAAAGTAGGGGTTCTGGTGTTGGTGGTCGTCCTCCACCGCCCGGATGCTGCACGTGCCAACATCCTCCTCACTCATGAAGATTTTTTTTTTAAATAATTTTTCAGTGGCTGTTAATATCCATAACATATTTATGATTATCAACAAATCATAGCCACTGACATATGTCCCATATGTCAACGGTTGTCATTCATTGAGATATCCTACATATGTAAGCAGTTTTAAACCGCTGACATATATGTCATATGTCAACGACTTTGTATAGCTGTTGATAACATTAGTCGACGACAAGACCAATTTGTCAACGGTTTTGTCAACGACTTGTGAGACGCTGACATATGGTTATGTCAACGTTTATACTTCATTTGTCAACGGTTTTAAGCCGCTACATTTGTGCAGTTTCTTGTAGTGTTGGCAGGTGCAACAATTGTCATTCCAGACCTAATTTGAACCCATCTTAGTGGCGCGTCACGTTCCAGTTTCGATCGATATGCTAACTGCATTCAAACATGATCGCAATCTTGTGCTAGACCACATTCTAATAGGTCGCCTCTATATAAGCAAAGCCTTTTGACAGTTTCATACCCATCTCCTTCACGATCCTCTCCATGCGAGCTCTCTCTCTTCTTCTCCTCTCCTTCACTTTCATTTGTAGTATGAGTAACTATATATATATAATATATATATATATATATATATATATATATATATATATATTTGTGGGGGGGGGGTGCTCTTCACTAGTTCTTTGGGACTAGTATCCTCTCATTTTTCTCCTTCATCATTTCCGCTCATCTTCCTCCCTCCCGTAACTTATGTATTCCTTCTTTATTGTTTCTCTTAGTGGACATGATCTTTCCCTATCATTCTTTTGCATTATGTTGAACATAGCTTCTATATTTTTCCATTCTTTTAATGTTGAGGGGGGGGGGGATTGCTGGTTTCTCAATACTTTCACTTGGTTTTCTATAATGGCATCTTGATTTTGGCCAAATTACTCAAGACTATTTATTCAAGAAGAGTTGTATCACTACATGTGATATTCATGGTCAAATACTCATGCTATTTATTCAAATAGAGTTGTATTACTACATGTGATATTCATGGTTGTGTGTGCTTGCATTTGCTATGTTGACATCGTTGAGAGTGTAAATTCTTACATGATCATTTATTCTTGTCGAGTTTTATCATCATCAAGAAAAGGAATGGTTGTTGAGTGTGTTTCATTTTATTTTTGATGATTATAAAACTAACTTATTTGGCTGTTAAGTATATTGAGAAGCTGATGACTGCAAGTTCTAAATTGCTATTTTCGAAGGAATTTGTGAACTATAAAAACTAACTATTGGTGTTTTAAGATAATTGGAGGCCAGACTAGACACCATGTATTGGGGATTGGGATTCTATTTTTAAAACAAAATATAATATTTTTTGTGTTGTACTCTAGAGGAAAGGCTCCATGGGTATGGATATAAGGACTATTTTGGAGGCATCTTAGGGTTGGCATAGCCCCAACAAGAAAAAGGAGAAGAAAACATGTTGTTGATGCAGAGTCTTTTGGAAAGGGTTGATCTCTTCAAGAACATGAATGTCTCTCGAGCTCAGCTAATGGGGATCTAAAGGAAGCATCATCCATGCACCCTCCATCAAATTGGCTCTCTAGAAACTTGCTCCTTGAATGTTCTTTGTATTTTTAATGTGGGGTTTCTAGTTGAGATCTTGGCTCATCACATTGCAAGGGAAAAACATTTTTCTTTGATAATTGTTCCTGATGCAGTTAGCGTCTTCCTGTCTAATGGATTTGAGACAAGCTAGCATCTTGATGACTAGCAAACATGAATGCCTCTCAAGCTCAGCTAATGTGGATCTAAATGAAGCATCATCCATGCACCCTCCGTCAAATTGGCTCTCTAGACCCTTGCTCCTCGAGTGTTTTTTGTATTTTTAATGTGGGGTTTCTGGTTGAGCTCTTGGGTCATGACTTTGCAAGGGAAAAAACAATCTTCTTTGATATTTGTTTCTGATGCGAGTTCTGATGCGAGTTAGCATCTTCGTGTCTAAGGGATTTGAGACGTGCTAGCACCTTCATGACTCGCAAACTTAATTTTATTGGGATAGTGCCATTGTCAAGCATAGGTGGAAAGTGCCCTTACACCTTGATGTCAAGAGGGTTCCAATTAATGAACGAACTAGCGCCTTAGTGTCTAGTGGTTTAGTATATATAGTAGCCCAAAAAAATCTTGAGAAGTGGATCTAAGAGAGTCTCACATTGAGAATGTGGTTGAACCACTTTCAATCATGCATCTCTTTGTGTGATTGTCAGTGTTTCTCACCTTATTTCTTCATAAATATATAGCTTGCTTTGCCATTTAAATTTTTTAGAGTTGATTTAGCTGCAAACTCGATTTAAAAATCTAGTTCAACCCCTCTCCCTTTTAGATTCTTGTTCCGGGTAATTTTTCTTTAAATGGTGTTATGTTTTCTTTGGCAACACGTACCTAACTTGACTTAAACCAGCAAGACTAAGATAGACAGCTACAGGTGGATGCCTGCACCCATGTTCTTGGGCAATGCTTCTTACAGACTTGAGTGTGATCCATGTCATTTTTGTGGCCAACTAGATCTTTTCTACGCGGACTATCAGCTGGATGGCCAGTGGAGGGGGTAGTTTCAGGTTTCCTTACTGTTTCTTTTGTGATGTACACTGTTGAAGAAAGGGACAGGGCAGCGCGCTCTTTGTTTTGGTGTGGACTGGAGCATGATGGTGCTGAAACTGATCACAGACCTCTCGTTGGTATTGGTTTAATGAGAAGTGATATGACTTCTACGATCCTACGACACGTTATTCAGACTTTTGTAAAGCGATATGACGACGAAGATGGATTCTGAAGTTGATGGAAGACATCAATCTTTTTCAAAGTCGAGCATCACTACGATTGTGGTCTCCGTCAGAATAGAACAACCTAGTGGATATATACTCCTTGGTTAATCAAGATTTCTCTGATATATATGTAGTACTCTAGTGGTTAAATATTTCTTGTCCCTTCAAAAAAGTACTTAACTTTTCCAAAAGGAAAATGACTGGTTCATGTGGCTTCACTATATGAGACTTAGGTTTGACGCTAATGGCACATATTTTTCTCTAGATATTATGCATTCCCTAGAAATCTTTCTGAACTCTGGTCTTCCATAGACAAATGAACTACTTGTAACCATCCACTTAGCATGAAGTGAATAAATTAACTGATGACAGAATGAAGACCTAGGAAGTCGCTGAATAAGGGAGAATAGGCGCTGATCATGCATTCACTATTTATATCTCCAACGCTTCTTCCTCACTGGCCCTACCTGTTCCTTTGACTGAAAGCCACATGAGAAGATGAAAGGTTGCCCTCAATGACCTAGGCTTCTGCCTTAAAAAAAAAAAAAAAAGCTAACCTATTCAACTATCCCAAGAGAATAAAGTCCAGTGGGGAGTGAGTGGGGGAGAATTTAGTAGTGGGAGCTCAACAACCAGTGGGCATCATATTCCATTGGGTTTCTTACATGTATGCTTTTTGACAGAACTAAACTGTTGTGATCTCCATCCATCCGCATAATATATTTGCATAGACATGTGTCTGTCCCATTTCTAATGCCTTTACCTTATGAATGTTCCATTTCTAAAGATGACATGAATCCTTTGTATAAAATATTTTCTTTTCCTTCTTAACTTTTAGGTGGGATTAGTGAGATGTGTAATTGAATTCAATCTATGAACCAATGTTTTAATTAATAGATGAATTTCGTTGAGTTTCCTCTAGGGATTAAGCACCTGCGTTAGTAAGATACGTACGTGATAGTTTTGTCCATGAATTCAAGTCATTGCTCAGCAAACATGAGTTTGTTCGAACCAGAATGTGTAAGTGATCAGAAGAGAATTCAGTTCATAGCTCGCCCAAATATGGATTCAGTATCCTTTATAACTCATCTGTAATCTAACTTTTAAGAGAGGCTATCATTCTTAACAAGTCAACTAAGATGCAGTAAAGAGGCATCATCATGGCCGACATGTTTTCCCATTTATCATATGCATGCACAAGTTGGAGAAATGAAAAAAAAAAAAAAAAAAGCCAAGACACACTTGGAATGATCGAACCCTTGTTGTCAAGAAACGAATCTAGCTGAGTTCTTCAGACAATTTTCTCACAGCTGGAGTCCATAGATGGTCTGAATTTCATCAAGAGGGCACATAGCCTATGTATGTTCATTACCCAATTCCTCCACCAACGTATATAGTTGCTATCTACTGTATGATCCATGTGGAGCAAATTTAGGTTGGACTTCTCTCCACCACACACTGCCAGTGGAGAAGTTGTTCTCATGCTTGCCTTTGCACTACCTACGCTTGTTGGGTACTAGCTATAGTCTTCTGCCGTCCGTTCCTCTTTGAGGTGAACCCCAATTAGTTAATAGGATTCTGTAGATTTTTATCACGGAAAGTTATAAGACATGTTAATGGAGCATAAAGAATATTTAGCGGTGACAAAAGGTAGGATAGATGTTAACATAATAGAAATACTTTTGTTTATTTATTGCATTAAGACCACGCTTAAAGTAAAATAAGGTGAAAACCTATATTATAGATTCGCATTAGAGTGAATTTCTCTCTTAATTGTCATGAGAGCCCATATAGTAAAGTTCTATCAAAATATCTATGTGATATCCTTTTCATTTACGTGACAAGATATATTAATGGTTTGTTGATGGAAAGTAATGAAAAGTACAAATGTTATAATTAGTTCATGCATATGGACAATCTGTCAAACACCTAGTGGACATATCGAAAGCATACCTACAAATAAAAGAATGTTACCTACGGAGGTCCTGAAGATGGCTATTAGAGCTGCTCCGAATGTCCACACTCCAACTCCTCACCCTCATGCGTTGATGGACTTTCATATAAAAGGAGCCAAGAAGAGGGATCTCTAGTTTGCACTTTCTCTCTTTCGATGGAGAAGGCTTCAAGAGGGAGTTCTTTATGTAGGAAGCATAAAATGCATCATCCGTGTGTTCTGCAATCCTTCCCCTTTTTATAGACAGCCACCAATCGTTTGCATAATGCCATGTAGGCACCAATATATTGGGGCCAACCGTCTTGGGCCTCCTCTGAAGGGGCACCCATATTCTTATTTCTCCTAGTCATATAGGAAATGGAGCATGCTACTTCACAAATAGTAGTCTTATCTATAAAAGTATTCAACTGTTAAATTATCACCGGAACTAACCGAACACACCAATTTCAATATCTTATAGTACATTAGACAATCACATTTTCACTTGACTTATAACACTCTAGATCTCTCAATAGACAGCGTTCGGTTCTATATGTTATGCGCTCAGAACTCTATCACGACTAAGTTGACTAAGCTTCTCAATGTATGAGCCACAAACTAAGGTGCAATATGCAGATGTCTTCCCTAAGTTCATATGTCAATCCAATTTGTCCTGGTAGCTAGCCTAGACATGTCCCACTAGATTGTATAGTCCTAAGGAGCATGTTAAAGTAGTCGACATCAAGGTTTCATGGCATAGACCTCAAGTTGTAATAATGCAAGCATGAACAACAGAATTGATCCAAAAGCTCACACAATGAAGTAGAGACCCATTCTTCATTCTTACTAATGGTTGTCTAAAGCACATGCAGTTTGAGATGCATGTTGTGGTGTTCTTCCATCAACATGATGGGTGTATCACACACAAGAAAATAACTAAACACCATATGGATCTCAGTCTAGCCACTCTCACTGTGGCTTACCCAAGTCTCACGACCTAGTTGGTGCCTTGTCACAAAACTTACATCCGACTTGATTAGGCTTACACGTGATTAGCCTCTTATGCCTTGTAATTATCCAAGCTCAACCTACGATGACAAAATAGATAATTCTAATAAATGTTTTGCTCACTTTAAAAATTTCATAGATACTAATTGTCTCATCTTGATCGCTTTCTTAGTACCAAGGTGAATTACCCATGTGAGAGGGTCAATCAGAGCCAAATGACACCTTTCTATAAGTGATGTGCAAACAAACAATTCCATCGAAAAACATAAATAAGGAAGAAACATATAATTCATTATGTCAACTACAAATTCTTCTCATTATAATTTATATAACCCCATAGTTCTAACATGGGTTAAGAAGGCCTCCTTAGAGATCTATTTGGTTAGTGGATCTGCTACCATACTACTTGTAGATGAGAACCACTAATCCCTTTGCAAGAAGCTCCTGAATGTAGTGATAGCAGATGTTAATATGTTTGATTTTCCCATGGTACTTTGGGTCTTTAGCATAGGCTAAGGCCAATGAGCTATCAACATACAACAGCATCACCTCCACTAGCTAGTGGGTGTGTCATGGCCAATGGCAATAAGATACTTCTCAGCCAAATAGCTTCTTGACATGCTGCCAAACAAGCCATATTCTGATTATATTGTCAATAAAGCAATGCAAGTTTGTTTCTTATGACATCAAGAGATTGCCCCACCTTCCAACATGAACACATAATTTGAGGTGGACTTTCGCTCATCTTTATCATTGGCTCAATCTGCATTGCTATAATATCTCAATATTAGATCATCTCTAATGAAACATAAGGCAAGATATCTAACATTCCTTGCAGATATTAAAAATCTTATTCACTATCTTTCTGTGTCAGATATCAAGTAGACCACCTACCAAGACAAATTAGATATACAAGGAAGAACCTATACAGTTAGTGAACATTGCACCTATCACGCCCTACCTCTTAATCGAGGTCGAATCAAGATAGGGGTGGATTGATGTTAACAAACAAAGAAAGTAGAAAAGTCATATCGGTTTGATTAGAAGAGTATACACCAGGAGCTCCATAAATAATCTCCTAAACTTCATTAATTCATAAAATAACTCCACAATTTACTCCCTTCCACACTACAGGAAATCTTGTTTTTTACGGCGACATTAGTCGCCGTAAAAATGCATATTGTCGCTATAAAAAAATTTGACGGCGACAATCGTGTCGCCATTTGTCGCTGCTAAATGTCTTGTCGCAGTTGAAGTTTTGCGGCGACATTTTTTTATCGCCGTATATAGTCTTATACAACGACATTTTAAGTCGCCGTTTAAAATATTTTGCGGCGTACTATTGGTCGCCGTAAAAACCGTTTACAGCGACAGACGCCCCTATACGGCGTTGTGGTGGTCAGGTCCTTAGTCGCCGTAAATAATATATTACGGCAACAAAAGTCGCTATAATTCTTATCTAAAAAATTAAAATTTAACTGCAAATTCTCATTATACAACCTGTACAATTTACAATGGTCCTGTTCTTGCATACAAACAACAATGACATCACAAATGCAAAAATGAAATTCACATAAGTACTTAAATTCAACATTTACATAGACTTCAACACTACATCTTAAAAGTCATAATTAAAGTCATAATCAAAGTAATAATCGTTCAATCAGAACATAACAATCATGGCTTTTTAATCCTCTCAATTCACATTCCTTAACATGCACACAACGAGATATGTTTGAAGCATGACCATCAGTAACTTTCACATCTTTTAAAAATTGACATATAATCCTCTTCTCATCTGTGGACAATGTGTGTTTTGCGGGTGGCAATTCAACTCTGTCCCCTACTTGATGACATGCAATTCCTTTCTAATACCCATCTCCTACATATCAAGACGGGCTTTGATATTGTCTTTATTTTGCCCTCACTATTCATCAAGGTCCCAACATATTATCACAAACATTTTTCTCTATATGCATTACATCAAGGTTATGTCTTATCAACAATTTACTCCAATAAGACAATTCAAAGAAGATGTTGTGCTTCTTCCAATTGTATAACAATTCACCTCGCTTCCTCTTCCTAGTAAGCTTTCCAATATCACTTGTGAGAAATGTGCATACTCAGTTAGATTTCATCTCCAATCATTGGCTTGGGTGCCACTCTCTACTCTCTTTTACCATCAAAAGCCTTCTTGTTTTTTCTCCATGCATGGTCAATGTCTAACCAACGACGATGTCCAAGATAGAAAATTTCTTTCCATACTTCAATCTCGTTGCCCAAGTATGCTTATGACATTCTGGACAAGCCAATGCTCCTTTTGTGCTCCAACCAGATAGAGTTGCATATGCTAGAAAGTCATTGATTGTCCATAATAATGCTGCATGCATATTAAAATTTTGTTTTTTATAAGCATCATATGTTTCAAATCCAACATCCCACAGTTCTTTCAACTCTTCTAACAATGGTTGTAGATACACATCAATGTCATTTCCAGGAGACTTAGGACCAGATATTAACAATGACATAATAAAGAATGATTGTTTCATACACAACCAAGGTGGAAGATTATACACAATGAGCACAACTGGCCATGTACTATACGCAGAACTCATTGTACTGAATGGATTGAACCCATCACTTGCTAACCCAAGTCTAACATTTCGACAATCACGAGCAAATGATGGATGATGCATGTCAAATGTCTTCCATGTAGGAGAATCAGCAGGATGCTGTAAAAAATCATCATCAACACGTTTATCCTTATGCCACCTCATGTCCTTTGCTAATTCAGCAGTCATAAACATCCTCTATAGTCATGGAACTAATGGGAAGTGCCGCAAGATTTTACGTGGTATTCTTGTCTTCCCTTCCTGTTGAACATCTATTTCCCCACTTCTACTCGACATCCATCTGGAAGTGCCACATACTGGACAACGATCATAATCAGCATAGAGACCACGATAAAGTATGCAATCATTAAGACATGCATCAATCTTATGATATCCAAGACCCAAATCTTGAATATTTTTCTTGATCTCATACATAGAATCTGGCAAAGTATTACCTTCGGGGAGAAGTTTCTTAAGAATTTGAGCAATGCATCAAATGAAGTATTACTCCAACCATAAGTGCACTTTAATGAAATAGTTCCACTATACATGACAATCTAGAAAATCCTTTACATTCTGGATATAACTTTACTTTAGCATCTTCAACCAATTTAAAAAAATTTGGGCTCCCAAGTTTGGCTCTTCAGACATAGGAGGAACATCAGATGAAGTCTCGCCTGGAACATGCTCATTCACCAGACCCTCTGCAGTCATCATGTCATGTAACATTGCTAAAGTTGCCTCGTCATTCCTCCCCTGACTTATCCCTTCATCATCAGATGTGTCCCCCTCTGACGAATCAGAACTTTCACCATGGAAGTCCCATTTTGTGTATCTCTGATCAATTCCATATTAAAGATGTGGAGTTTTACATCATTCCTCACATGCCTCACAGAATTTAGACATCGCATACAAGGACAAAGAATCTTATCGCGCATCGCTGATCTTGCAAAAGCAAAATCTAAAAACTCATCTAATCCTTTCTCAATTCGCATGTATTCCTCAAAAGTGACATCCAACTCTTATCTATTGACATTCTACCAATATGTCCCTACAAAAGAAAATTAGAAGCCAAAATTTCAGAGGGACAACCACAACAGCAAGAGCAAAATATCTAGGTAATTCTCAGTATTAAAATATTGCACAAAAGTGGCTAAAAGTAGAAGTTAATCAAGGCAAAATAGGTATTCGGTTAGAAGGAGATAGCATTAAGGTAATTTGAGAACACAGGAAATTAAGTGCATAGCCTTCTGGTGCGATAGAAAAAATATTGAATACATGGGGCAGAATTAATGATAGACTGAAGTATTCTATGACGAATGATACCGTATTGTGTCAAATAAAACCATAGGGGGGGGGGGGGGGTTGTGCAGTAGCTGGTGGGGTTGCCAAAATCAATCTGAGCCTGATGAACATTGGTTAGGTCAGGCCTCTGAAGTCTCTATGTTCTGCCCAATCCCTGGAGGCTACATTTGTTCACTTATCTAATGAAGCCAAACTTGGTGATGTTTTGTCAAATGCCTGGAGAAACTTGTCCATTTAAGCAAGCGGATCCAACTAAAACTAAGCTTCTTTATGATATCTCTGCACATTGAAATCGCAAGCATAGGCCTTTACACCAAATATCTTCAGACATTGGAAACCATGCATCTGGGCAGTCCACGTGTGGCAGTGCTACAGGTTAGATGAGATCCATTTTACAACTCCCAGAAAATACCAAGTCAATTTCTCCCTTACAAATTAGATAAAGCAAATGTTACAGGAAATGATAGGCAAAGAAGGCTGCTTCTTGTTTAACTGCCAAGCCAATTCAAACATGAAACCATTGAGAACCATCTAAGCAATGCCCAGGTAGGTAGGTGTGCATATTGCAGCTGGAATGAATCTGCTGATAGGAAAATGAAGGGCACTTCCTGTTTAAACGACAGGAAACCAATTCAAGTAGAAACCTTCACTTCCCATTTAAACCTCCACAGGTGCATTGCCTACAATAATCACCTGGTACAAGTTAGGGCTTCCACAAAGACACTGTGCAAAAGCCCCAGAAAAACCATCTATTCCCTTGATAAACAGTCGCACTGTATCCCGATACTGAAAAATTATGAAGACAAATAGAACACATTTAAGCATGTCCATATGTATGCCTCTCCAAAATATAAACACATTTCTAATAATAGGAGAGAAAGAAAAGCAAAACTGTTAAGTACAAAAAACAAATGATGTGCAACTCAACGAAAGATAATTCTATCAGCTGTTAAGTACAAAAATCTAATGAATTGTTCAAAAAAAAAAAAAGAGATGCTGCTACCAGCAAAAGGTGAGGGCTTGCTCTGGCTCAGCACCAAAACTGAGGCCTCCAGCTTCTTCACCTGGCTGAGAACCTTAGGAAGCTTTGGCCCCTAGATCACCAGAGCTTCGTTCCACCTCCACCTGCTCACCACCGGCAAACACCATCCAGAGAAGACATCAGGAGTAGGACATGCACCGAGCAGCTAGCAAGAAAAACAAGAGGCAAAAACCCGACAGCTCAGAGGCAAATCTCGACTATAGGGTGGGAGATCGTGTCCGCCAGCTTCGATTTGAAGTCTGAGCTCCCACGAAACTGGCGAAGGAGATGCGAAAGTGAGAAAGGGAGAGAGACGCGAGACAGAGAGGGAGGGAGTCCAGAGAGAAACCAGGGCGTGGAGGAGGCGACAAGGTCGGCAGCGGCGCTTCGACGGCGCAAGGTCGGCAGCGGCGCTTCGACGGCGACGGTGACGGCACAGCCGAGGGCAAGGTCGCAGCGGCGCTTCGACGGCGCAAGGTCGGCAGCGGCGCTTCAACGGCGACGGCGACGGCACAGCGGCGCTTCTATGGCAGCGGCACTTCGACGCCCTACCCCGCGCGAAACTAAGAAGGGAAGGGTGCGTCTTGGCGGGGAAGATTGGTAGCGGCGCTTCGACACCCTCCCCCGCGCGAAAGTAACATAGAAGGTCGCCATAAATATGCGAAAAGGTGTTTTTACGGCGACATATGTGTCGCTATATAATGAAGGGCTCTTATATCCTTCATTCACGGCGACAGTGGTATTCTTTTTATGGCGACTCTTTTCTATCGCCGTAAAAGACCTCTTCTATTACGACAACATTTATGTCGCCGTAAAATGTTAACATTTTGTAGCGATCTCTTTAGTCGCCGTAAAAATCTTGCCGTAAAAACTCACTTCTCTACTAGTGCCAGTTCAACAAATTCTTACATATCTTGACATAGATTAAAGTTAACTACAAAAAGAATCAAAATATTCCTCTCCTCGATTGCTTCGAATTCCACATAGGGCTACCTACTTCAAATCTTCAAGGTCCTCTTACTTCTAGCCTAAAAAATATATGTGGGATTTTATGAGATCACACCTCAATAGAACAATTTGTTAACCCCTCAAGCATAGTTTTAAAATCTTGTTTCTATTATAGTCTTCAAATACTATGTAACTTAACATGCATAATCCATTATTGTAAAATCATGATATAAAGTACATAAATTGATTAACTAGAGTATCATTAAGCCAAAATTATGTTCGATTATCGAGATTCAATACTTAGACAAATTCTACTATACTATGGTACAAAATCGATTATCGACATTTAGTGGGATGCAGCTAATCGATTATTGCACTATGTGGACATAGTCACAATCGATTATTAGAGGTCAAAGCCAATACTATTTACCATACATAATCGACCATCATACCTATTGGTATCAATTACAAGGAGATAGAATTGATTAAATACCTACTTTGTGAGACAATTAATGTAGGAAGCAAAAGTTGCCACAGTACACAATCAATTTTCTTGGTGAAAAACTAATCAAACAGCATAGAAATTGGACTTATAAAATAAATACACATCATAACATAATCTTACATGTATGTGCTCATATCTATGATGTCTTAAACAAACAAACTTAATCGGACCTGTATCCAACCAGGATATGCGGAGCCTTATCAGATTCATAATGGTTTCCTCGCACCTAGGTATCACATTGCAAAGGCCTTGGCCATCTGCATAGTGTTGAGATAACATTAATGTTCCACCCTGCATTCGGTGGTACCCCAACTTCAGGATGGTCCTGCATATCCAACAGGTTCTGACTTCTCTACATATATATACTTGTAAGATAAGTCTATCTCTCTTAAGGTGGTGTTTTCCATAATTCTTATTTACATATCAGAAATTCTATGGTGCACAGTCTTATCCAGATTAATAGCATATCATTGCATATCTTATAACGTTTCATAAAGTAAATAGTTCTTAAAATTCATAGAAACAAAATAAAACTTGCAGGTTCAAGCAAAACTTACAAATAAACCAATTCATAGTTTCAAGCATACTACTTATATATTTATATCCTTATCGAATTATGCAAATCTTCGGAAACAACGATAGACTGATTATTTAATCCAAATCATACACATATTTACAGAATTTTTGGGAAGACAAGACATGCAAACTATGATTTCCTTAAATCTTCCTATCTAATTAACTGCCACAGTATGCCTTCCTTTCACCAAAAGCCATCACTACGTACGTGTGTTCATTTCTGTAAAAACTCTAGAAAGTAGCCAAACAACTTCTTTGAAAAGCACACGGCTTCTTCCTACGTCTTGTAGCTCCAGAACATAACAATTCTTACAGAGAATGTAACCCCCAAGCCGGTTTCCACTAAGAAGTCCCATCAACCCATCGGTCTACCAAACGAGTTGGACGTGGCAACACCTTGGAACTTGAGGTTCACCTGCTCCCAACCATAACACCGATCAACAGCCATGCAAACCAACCTAATTTAACCCCAATACGGTTCAAACTAATACTCATAAGACTCCCATTAACTGGTTAACTAACCCGAGACTTAATCCGATGGACTGTTCTGAAAACTTCAGGGTTCTATTACAGAAAGCTAATCAATTATAAGAAGCATACTATTTTATTCAAGATATAAATATATGATAAATTCAACTAACTATTTAAATATTGTTGGTCACTACAGCACCAGTTGGAAGCCTGCACAACAGTTATCACACATCTCCAACGGATAACTTCTCAAAGTCTATATGAGTAAAGCTTCACTGAAGGAGCAACTCTTGAACTCCTGAACTTTTTGAAGATCCTTCTTGAGTAATTTTTTCAATATTCACAAGAGCTTTCAAGAAAAGAGAAGACTATGTGATATTTCATCCACTTCCAAGTCTTCCAACATGATAGAGTTCTGAGATAAAGATCAACTTGGCTCAAGCTTCATCGATCGTATTCGTTAAGTTCTAGCCAACGACATCAAGTTTTTCATTTCTCTCTTTCTATGTTGTGTTGGGAGTGTGTTTATTATGCCGATTGCTATTTTTTAATAGACATATTTTTTGGCATCAATTATTTGTGAAATGTGGGCCCGCATGCTCTGTTGGTTCTCTCTGATATAGAGGAAGACCTGAGGGCTACGACTTCAGAGTGTTGTTCTCTCATGAAGGGAAGACCAATAATGTGATCTGAATATTGTGCCCTTTTGATAGGGAAGACTTGAGAGCTGCAACTTCAAGGTGTTGTTCCCTCATGGAGTGAAGACCAGTGTGATCCGAGTGTTGTGCCCTGATGCAGGTTGTGCACTAGGTGGTTATGGCTAGTTGGTTGATTAGTAAAGGTCTGAGGTTGTTTTCTTGGGGACTGGAGGTAGGAGGGGTTGAGGTTGGTCAACTCCAAATTAGGATAAAAATCATTGTCACCTCTTAAGTAGTGTTTGCATTTACTCTTGCACGTGAATTCTTTTAACTCTACTAACTCTGACCCATTGGCCTTCCTTTGGGTCTCCACACCATGGTCAAAAGAAGTAACATCTCTCATTAATGTGTCAATCATATTTTAATGAGCTTGTATCTATTTGCATGGACATTCTTAGGGGAAATTTTATGTCTCAATAAATCAAGAAATTTCTCACAAACATGGATAGTCTTTTCTCGCATATATCTTATTAAGTAAAGCAATTTAATATTGTCTTACGCTTAATTAGACAGTAATAATCCTAAAACATACTTTTCTACATACTCATGTAGTGATTTCAAATAAATTTTAAACACATACAGAAAATTTCTCATGCTTCATACCTATGGACTTATTGAATGTAGTCAATCATAGGTCCAATGGCCTAAAACAACACTAAAGACATGATTATACTAGAAATTTGTAAGTGATAGTCCGATATATGCAAATAAAAATAGTTCTAGTTCTAATTGTGAGAGCCCCATTAGTGATTTAATATTAATATTTTGTTAGGTACATATGCAAATGACCTCAGTACAAAAATATTTTACTACCCTCCCTGGCATGACTGCAAACATGCACAATATATTTGACAAGAAAATAATAGGGGCATATGTGCAAATATAGGCACAATATTTCATTAATTAACAGTGTCACGCCCCGGCTAGGAAGAGATCGAAGTGTGAAGTTGCGATCAGTCGGACAATCGGAGCATGAATTAAAGAACAATGACAAACTAACTCAAGTCTATTATCGATAAATTTAAATGTCAACTTCATATTACAACTACTAATCATCGGGGCCAATCATAGGGCCCACTATTTAGTCTACATACTTGACCCATAAATATAACTACTACAGACGCATCTAAAACATGCTTTAGGTCCATAGTTTCACGATAATAGGGATGCCCTTCACTCTTGCATGCCCCCTTCAATTCTCATACCCTCCTCTTCACTACCTGAAAATGTTAAGTAATTTATTGATTTTATGTCCACTAGGATTTATATATCCATGTGCGGGCAAGAATATTATAAGTAATTAAGAATTTAACAAGCAAAATTTCTACAAAGATAGGATGACAGTATAAGTACGGCCATGTACATTGAGTTGTATGACAAAACGAAAGTAACAATTTAGTGGTTTCACAATGATTCATGGAGAAGATTAACAATATGTAGTAAATAGGGATTCAAGGACTAGTACGCAGCAATGAATGATGCAATGAAGATTAACAATGATTCATTTCCACCAATTATCGGGCCCTATTGCGTTAGGCTTTGAATCGCGTCTGGGCAGGCGTCGCGTTATTAAAGGCGACGTGTAACGTCGCGCGTTTTTTGGATCCTCGTGGATCGTGTGTTTAGCGCTTGTGGTGGCCAATGTGAGGCCAATGTGGCTTGTGTGTCGTGTGTGTGTGTGTTTCTGGGGCTTACTGGGCCGACAGTTTGGGCCTACAGTACCCTAGATTCCTCAGCATGTCATCGCGACAGTAAGGTGTGTCGCGTTCTTAACGCGACAGAGGTGGCCGTCGCGTTCATGTGGCCGCCTTGAGTGTTGAGCGTCTGCATGTGCACCACGTGTAGCGCTCAGGGCAGCGGGCGTTAGGTTGGCGACGCTCAGGTCCGTCGCGACCTGGTCGCGACGCCACGATGCGTCGCGTTCTGAACCGCTACAGGTTTTTAAATAACCCCAGCCAAGCAGAACGCACAAGGGTTCTGCTCGGCCAGGGGGAGGAGCTGTGGTGATTTCTGCTGAGTTTTGGCGTCTTCGGCGTGTCCTCGCCGCAGGGAGTCCGGGAGAAGTAGGGGAAACGCCAGGAGATCGCTGCATAACGCGTTCTTCGCGAAGGTAGGTGAACTCTTCCCGTTTTCGGGGTGTAAATCACATGGGATAGGGTTCCAATCAGTTTAATGCGTTTCTAACAATAGATACCATGCTTAGGTATTCACAAAAGCATGAAAACGAAGAATTAAGGGTGGTTTGTATGGTGTGGAATGGGCTGTCATGGAGAGAGCCCGGATTATGTTTCCCGCCTGCTAAGGCGACGGGTCCCTATGTCGCGTCCTGAACGCGACACAGCGATGTGTCGCGTTAAGGCAGGAGGCGACATGTATGTAGGTCGCGTTCTGGATCTGAAGGCGACATGTCGTGGCGACGCCTTCTGAAGGCGACCTAATGGTTTGTCGCGACTTGGCCCGAGAGGCCCTGTTTGTGCATAGTTTATGTATGTGACTATCCGATTATCGTTATCGGTATGCTCAGTGTTAGTGAGCAGTGCATTGGCACTTGAGGTGCTCTGGGAAGCGCGTGGTTTTGAGGCTAGCTCACAGGTTACGTAGCTAGCTAGTAGTTTTTCTTGTGGACATAGTGTTCACACGAGGCAGTGGTGTTCACGTGTTGTGACCGTCAGTACACGAGGTTTACTTGAAGTTTCACGTGGTTTGTGCGGTGCGCACGTGGTTTCTGTGTGCGTGTCAGGTAGTAGATGCCTACCGTGGTTACCTCTCCAGTTGGGTGCCCCAGGTTCTCTGTGAGCCAGGCTGTTAGCTCGGGGCTTTGTCCCGGTACTTGTGCTGTACCGTCGAGGTCTGTGTCGTCTGACCGGACACCCTCACTCCTTAGTTTGAGTTGTCGTCCGGCTGAGGGAAAGATGACAATGGGACAGTGACTCTTGTGTTTATTTCTAGTCACTTGTAGCACGCTCTTAGTTGGGGTACGGACACCAGTTGTCGACACTGGTCCTCGACTAGTCCTTTTCCAGTGCCTCACTCTAGCGAGCCCAGGCCAGGTCTCTAGAGGTGCCATGCATGGGCCTGCGACCGTGTGGTCCGCAGGTGGTGGTGTTTAGTTGGTCTACATAGTTGCTTGTCTTTTTCACGTGGAGCGGTAGTTGGACCTTTCGTTCGTGGCTGCGAGACTGAGAGGTAGACCTGTGTTAGTTTGTCCGAGTCTGTTGCTGGTGTCGCGAACCAGTCTACGTGGCTCGAGTGTGGCGGTCTCTACCGTAGCCCGTACACGTGTTGGAGTTTTGCCGTTTATTTATTACAGCTGTTTTACGCAGTCGGCTAGCGGTGAGTTTGTTTATAGCTTTAATATCCTGTTTAGTTGTGCTATAAATTGCTAGCATAGTTTACTGCTTTCGGTACTTGTGTTTGGTTTGCTCGGTGTTGGGGGAGTTCCCTACTGAGCCAGTGACTAGCGAGGCTCACCTCTACTCCCCGCAGGCGAGGGCGAGGAGGAGGTTTCTCTACCGTCGTCCAGTTCGGAGCCGCGACGTAGCGATGTTGGCCAGCGCCTCCAGCAGTGTAGTTTTTCTTCTTCAGTTGTACTAGTTGTACCTCAGGATGCCCAGGCTTGTGTACTTTCCTTTATTTCTTTGAAGTTTGGCTATGTAACCTTGTGTATTAATATGCAATGGTGTGTTCCTTTGGTTGTCCACGGACTAGTGTGTGGTATCCCTTGCGAGGCTTCGGCCCGTTCGCAGGAGACGGACTTGGTCAAGCACGTTACCGGTTTAACGGGCTTGGACGAGGCGTTCCGTCACAGTTGGTATCAGAGCAAGGTTTGTGTGAATATAAAAGAATTAAGAAGTTACATAGCCATATCTTCTTCTAGATACACTGCTGGTAGCTGGCCTTGGTTTTGTAATGACTCGTTGTTTTGCCTATGGTTGGCTTGTTGTGTGTGCAGGCAGTTGTAATGACCGATAGAAGAGACTGGGGTGGTGGAGGAGATGACCCTGAGGAGTCGACTCAGCGGGTGATAGAAAGGATTTGGGAGAGCCTCACCGATATTCAGATGAGGATGGATCAGCAGGCACCGGTACCACCAGTGATCGGAGAGGCGTACCTGTGGCCCCAGTTCCACCACCGCCAGGAGTGGAGGTACCTTTTGTGGCACCAGTACCACCATCACACCCATGATTGCGGCAGAAGAGCCAGTGGTGGAAGTGAAAGGTTTTTGAGGTTGCAGCCGCCCACTTATACAGGAGGCCGAATCCAGATACAGCGGAGCACTGGATTCATGAGATTGAGAGGGTCTTTATGACCATGAGGTGTTTGGCAGCGGACAGAGTTCTGTTGGCTACTTATCAGCTGAGGGGGTTTGCGCAGGAGTGGTGGTGTCTGAAGATGCAGACCACCTTTGCAGGCAGAATAGAGGTGCTATTACCTGGCCTGAATTTCTTGAAGTGTTTATGATACATTCTTTCCTCTTCAAGTGCAGCAGGAAAAATGGAGCAGTTCAGGACCTTGCAGCAAGGTGAGACTTCGGTTTTGGAATATCAGATGCGGTTCATGGCACTGAGCAGGTATGCACCCTATGTTGTCACGGATAATGCTATGGTGTTGAATATTTTATCCGTGGTTGAGGCCGGAATTGCACTGCAGTGATACCATTAATGTGTAGAAAGTTGAAGAAGCAGCCCAGAGAGCAGCCACTCTTGAGAGAGCAGTTCGGACTCATCAGGTGGGTGAGTCAGGTTCGGGTAGTTTCGGCTACCCCAGCAGTCAGCAGGTGTAAGTAAGGGTAAAGCATCAGCAGGACCTTCCTCATCAGGTTTTGGTAAGTGGAGCCAAAAATTAAACAGGCATTCAAAGGTAAAGGAAGAGGATGGGGAGGTCGTTAGCAATTCAGCAGGGTCGTGGTAAGCCGGAGGTGGAAGAATCGCAGCAAAGTACCGCCAGGCAGCCTACCCTTCCAACAGGCTATAGGTGTTTTAACTGCAATCAGCCGGGGCATTTGATCCGTAATTGTCCCTATCCGAGGGATATGGTTATGGTAGAGGTGTTCAGCAGCCGCAGCAGTCTCAGTAGCCACCGGTAGGTCGTGGCAGAGGAGCACTACAGGAGAGAGGTAGGGGCCGGGTTATGGCTATCACCCGTGCCCAGGCGGAGGCATCGAATATGATAGAAGGTACTATCCCCATTTATGAATATTCAGCAAAAGTTTTATTTGATTCAGGTGCATCGCATTCATTTATTTCTGAAGAGTTTTGGATAGTATGGCTCACCCTCTTGAAGAAAAATCATGTGAATTAGTAGTAGAAGTTCCCTCTGGTGAGTTTATGCTCACCTCGTGTTATATAGATGAGGCTCCAGTTGTGTTTGAAGGAACCAGATGCCAGGTCGATTATATGCTTTAATGTTGACCGATTATGATATATTTTGGGTATGGACTGGCTTGAGGCCTATGGAGCTATGCTAGATTGCAGAAACAAAAGGATCAGGTTTTGTCACCCCAATGGTTCTGTATTTGAATATCAAGGTATGCCTTTTTGTACTTCAAGTTTATAATTTCTGCAATTAGAGCTAGAAGATTGATTAATGCGGGGTGTGTAGCTTACTTAGCTTTTGTAAGTTTGTAGAAACTAGTAAGTCAGTTGAGGCAGTTCCCGTGGTTAGGGAATTTACAGATGTGTTTCCAGATGAGTTGCCTGGTTTAGCTCCACACAGAGAGGTGGACTTTACTGTGAGTTGTTGCCGGGTACCACCGATTTCTAAAGCACCCTATCGATGGCACCGCAGAGCTCAAAGAGTTGAAGAAGCAATTGGAAGAATTGTTAGAAAAGGGTTTATTAGGCCGATTCACTCCCCGTGGGGAGCACCAGTTTTGTGTGAAAAAGAAGGATGAAAGCTTTCGAATGTGTATTAACTATAGAAAGTTGAATGATGTGACCATTAAGAATAAGTACCCGTTGCCAAGAATAGATGATTGTTTGACCAATTGCAGTCAGCCAAGGTGTTTTCTAAAATTGACTTGAGGTCAGGGTACCATCAATTGAGATCAGAGAGGAGGATATAGATAAAACAGCTTTCAGGACTAGATATGGTCACTATGATTTATGGTTATGCCGTTTGGGCTGACCAATGCTCCTGCAGTTTCATGGATCTGATGACAACAATTTTTCATCTGTACTTGGACCAATTCATTGTGGTCTTATAGATGATATTCTGATTTATTTAGCTTCTGAAGAGGAGCATGCTGCTCATTCGAGTTTACTCTTCAGTTATTAAGAGATAATCAGTTGTTTGCTAAATTAGTAAGTGTGAGTTCTGGTTGAAGGAAATCAATTTTTGGGTCATGTCATCTCAGCAGATGGAGTGGCAGTTGATCCAAGTAAGTGGAATCTGTGATGAAGTGGAAGTGCCTAGACAATTACAGAGATTAGAAGTTTCTGGACTGGCAGGTTATTATAGGAGCTTCATACAAGATTTTTCTAAGATTGCGGCACCCATGACTAGACTGACTAGGAAGGGTGTGCCATTTGTGTGGTCTGGAGAGTGTCAGAGAAGTTTTATGGAATTAAAGAAAAGGCTTACTACAGCACCGATATTGACACTACCGGCAGGAAGTGGTGGATTTGTTTGTATACAGATGCATCTAGAAGAGGGCTGGCGCAGTGTTAATGCAGCATGACAAAGTGATAGCCTATGCGTCCAGGCAATTGAAGCCAACAGAAGAGAATTATCCCACCCATGATTTAGAATTGGTACAGTTGTGTTGCTTTGAAAATGTGGAGGCATTATTTGTATGGCGAAAGATTTGAAATTTTTACAGATCGTAAAAGTTTAAAGTATATTTTCTCTCAGAAGGATTTGAATCTTCGTCAGCGTAGATGGATAGAATATTTGAAGGATTATGATTTTAGTTTGGCTATCATCTGGCAAGGCCAATGTTGTTGCTGATGCCTTAAGCAGGAAAGCTTATGTAAGCCACATGATGATTAAAGAATGGAAATTGTATGAGGAGATAGCAGAAAATTCCTTATTCGTGCTGAGTAGTCACGGCGGCAGTACTAGCCAGTAGTACTGTAGAGCCGTCTTTGTATTGGCAGATTGTTGAAGCTCAGAAAGCAGATGCAAATTTAGCTAAATTGTGAAAATGGAGGGGGTTACCCTTGATGATAATTGTGTGGTTAGGCTCAGAGGCAGGTTATTTGTACCACAGAAAGAGAAGTGAAGCAAAGAGTATTAGAAGAGCCCATAAATCCCGGTACACTATTCATCCAGGCAGTACCAAGATGTACCAGGATCTGAGAAAGCATTTCTGGTGGCCTCATATGAAAAAGGAAATAGCTGAGTTTGTTTCAAGATGTGTTGTGTGTCAGTAAATTAAGGCAGAGCATCAGAAGCCTGAAGGTCTATTGCACCGTTACCCATTCCGCAGTGGAAGTGGGATGATATTGCTATGGACTTCGTGGCAGGCCTACCGAGAACAACATCAAGTCATAATGGAATATGGGTATTTGTTGATAGACTGACTAAAGTATGCAGATTGGTGCCAGTGAGTATGTCTTGGCCAGTGGATAAATTAGCAAAAGTGTATGCTGATAAAATTATTCCACTTCATGGTGTTCTGAACTCAATTGTATCTGATAGAGATCCCAAATTTACTTCAGGTTTTTGGAGAAGCCTGTAGAGAGTTGTAGGCATTGAGTTGAGGTATAGCTCAGCTTACCACCCACAGACGGATGGTCAAACAGAGAGAACTATCCAGACGATTGAAGATATGTTGCGAGCATGTTGTTTAGTTTGGGGTGGTAGCTGAGAGCATCATTTGGGTATGGTGAATTTGCTTATAATAATAGTTATCATACCAACCTTGGGATGGCACCGTATGAAGCTTTATATGGAAGACCATGTAGAACACCTTTAAATTGGCATGAAGTGGGAGAGGGCAGTTAGTGGCCCTGAGTTAGTTCAGCAAACTACAGAGTTGGTAAAGTTTATTAAGGAAAAATTGCAATAGCTCAGAGTAGGCAGAAAAGCTATGCTGATAATCAGAGAAGGCCACTTCAATTTGAAGTTGGAGATTATGTTTTTCTGAAAATTTCTCCTAGCAAAGGTATTGTGAGATTCAGTAAGAAGGGAAAGCTGAGTCCGGAGATATGTGGGACCCTTCCAGGCGTTGGAAAGAATTGGGGAGACAACGTATAGACTGGATTTGCAAGCAGATTTTGCAGATGTTCATGATATCTTTCATGTCTCCATGTTAAAAAAGTGTATTGAGGACCCAGCGTAATAATCAGTTATCTAGGAAGTGATTTGAGCCGGACATGTCCATGCCAGAATATCCGGTACAAATTATTGGTCGCAAGACGAAAAGTTGCGAAATAAAGAAATTGAGTTAGTTAAAGTCAGATGGGAAATAGGCTGGGTGGTGAGGATACCTGGGAGTTAGCCGACGAAATGGATAAAGGATATCCTACTTGTTTGAGTAATGTTTTAAATCTTTTTAGATGATAGTATTTGTAAATGTATGTGTTATTTATGTGAAATTGTATTATGAATTTCGAGGTCGAAATTTCTTTTTAGATGATAGTAATGTAACGTCGCGCATTTTTCAGATCCTCGTGGATCGTGTGTTTAGCGCTTGTGGTGGCCAATGTGAGGCCATGTGGCTTGTGTGTCGTGTGTGTGTGTGTTTCTGGGCTTACTGGGCCGACAGTTTGGGCCTACAGTACCCTAGATTCCTCAGCATGTCATCGCGACAGGAAGGTGTGGCGCGTTCTTAACGCGACAGAGGTGGCCGTCACGTTCATGTGGCCGCCTTGAAGTGTTGAGCGTCTGCATGTGCGCCACGTGTACGCTCAGGGCAGCGGGCGTTAGGTTGGCGACACTCAGTCCTCGCGACCTGGTCACGACGCCATGATGCGTCGCGTTCTGAACCGCTGCAAGTTTTTAAATAACCCCAGCCAAGCAGAACGCACAAGGGTTCTGATCGGACATGGGGAGGAGCTGTGGTGATTTCTGCTGGGTTTTGGCGTCTTCGGCGTGTCCTCGCTGCAGGGAGTCCGGGAGAAGCAGGGGAAACGCCAGGAGATCGCTGCATACGCGTTCTTCGCGAAGGTAGGTGAACTCTTCCCGTTTTCGGGTGTAACGCATGGGATAGGGTTCCAATCAGTTAATAATTAATGCGTTTCTAACATAGATACCATGCTTAGGTATTCACAAAAGCATGAAAACGAAGAATTAAGGGTGGTTTGTATGGTGTGGAATGGGCTATCATGGAGAGAGCCCAGATTAGGGTTCCCGCCTACTAAGGCGACGGGTCCCTATGTCGCGTCCTGAACACGACACAGCGATGTGTCGCGTTAAGGATCAGGAGGCGACACGTATGTAGGTCGCGTTCTGGATCTGAAGGCGACATGTCAGGGCGACGCCTTCTGAAGGCGACCCAATGGGTTGTCGCGACTTGGCCCGAGAGGCCCTGTTTGTGCATAGTTTATGCATGTGACTATCCTATTATCGTTATCGGTATGCTCAGTGTTAGTGAGCAGTGCATTGGCACTTGAGGTGCCCTGGGAAGCACGTGGTTTACGAGGCTAGCTCACAATTTACGTAGCTCTAGTAGTTTTTTGCCTGTGGACATAGTGTTCACACGAGGCAGGTGGTGTTCACGTGTTGTGGGCCGTCAGTACACGAGTTTACGTGAAGTTTCACGTGGTTTGTGCGGTGCGCACGTGGTTTCTGTGTGCGTGTCAGGTAGTAGACGCCTACCGTGGTTACCTCTCCAGTTGGGTGCCCCAGGTCCTCTGTGAGCCAGGCTGTTAGCTCGGGGCTTTGTCCCGTACTTGTGTTGTACCGTCGATGTCTGTGTCGTCTGACCTGGACACCCTCACTCCTTATTTTGAGTTGTACGTCCGACTGAGGGAAAGACGACAAGGGACAGTGACTCTTGTGTTTGTTTTTAGTCACTTGTAGCGCGCTCTTAGTTGGGGGTAACGGACACCCTTGTCGACACTGGTCTCCGACTAGTCCTTTTTCATTGCCTCACTCTAGCGAGCCCAGGTCAGGGTCTCTAGAGGTGCCAGGCATGGGCCTGTGACCGTGTGGTCCGCAGGTGGTGGTGTTTAGTTGGTCTCCACAGTTGCTTGTCTTTCTCACGTGGAGCGGAAGTTGGACCTTTCGTCCGTGGCTGCCGAGATTGAGAGGTAGACCTGTGTTAGTTTGTCCGAGTCTATTGCTGGTGTCGCGAACCAGTCTATTGCTCGAGTGTGGCTGTCTCTACCGTAGCCCGTACACGTGTGGAGTGTTGCCGTTTATTTATTACAGCTATTTTACGCAGTCGGCTAGCGGTGAGTTTGTTTATAGCTTAATATCCTGCTTAGTTGTGCTATAAATTGCTAGCATAGTTTACTGCTTTTAGTACTTGTGTTGGGTTTGCTCGGTGTTGGGGGAGTTCCCTACTGAGCCAGTGACTAGTGAGGCTCACCCCTACTCCCCGCAGGCGAGGCGAGGAGGAGGTTTCTCTCCGTCGTCCAGTTCGGAGCCGCGACGTAGCGGTGTTGCCAAGTGCCTCCAGCAGTGTAGTTTTCTTCTTCAGTTGTACTAGTTGTACCTCGGGGTATGCCCCAGGCTTGTGTACTTTCCTTTATTTCCTTTGAAGTTTGGCTATGTAAACCTGTGTATTATGAATGCAATGGGTGTTCCTTTGTGTTCCACGGACTATGTGTGGTATCCCTTGCGAGGCTTCGGCCCGTTCGCGGGAGACGGACTCGGGTCAAGCACGTACCAGTTTAACGGGCTTGGACGAGGCGTTCTGTCACACGACGCCTGTGTCCGTCGTGTTTCATATTCCAAGATGTATTTGTAGTGGTTGGGCTATGATGTCATATGTAGACCTAGCCTTGGCTATTTAAGATTGTTTTAGTATTCTATGATGGGTTTAGTTAAAACATGTTATAGGCTTAATGATTTGGATCATGATTAGTTAGTAAAGTTAGTTTTTGTGTTTTTATGCTAATTATGTGGTTAATGTGCATTGTAGTTTAGTGTTTCTATGAGGTCATGAGATGACCAATGACATGCAAGATTATTATGTGTTTATGTGTTCATGTGTATGTCACATGGTGACCCGTGACGAGCTAATTAAGGTATAGGTACCGTGGTATAAGTTTTACAGTTATGTAAAATGATCGGTGTGGTTTGTGTGTTTGTCGAGTTTAGTGGTCCGGCGTCTATTCTGGACTGCCTCTCCAGTCAGGTACCCTAGGTTCTTTGTAAGCCAAGCACGTTGTGTTTGTTGTGCTTGGGGCGTGTCCCGATACGGTGTGTACCATAGAGGTCTGTGTCATCTTCCTGGACACTCTCACTCTTGATTTTGAGTTGTACGTCTGACGGAGGGAAAGACAACAGTGGGTAGCAACTCGTGTTTGTGGGTGTGCAGTCGCTTGTAGCGCGCTCGTGGTTGGGGGTACGAACACCAGTAGACGTACTGGGCCCCAACTAGTCTTGTTTTCCAGTACCTCACTTTAGGGAGCTCAGGCCAGAGTCCTTAAAGGTGTCAGGCATGGGCATGCTGTTGTGTGGTCTGCAGGTGTGGTGTTGGTTGGTCTCCAATGTTCTTTTACTTTACTGTGTGGTGTGGAGTGGCAGTTGGACCTTTGGTCCGTGACTGTGAGACTGAGAGGTAGTCCTTGTGCTGTGTTGTCCAGGTTGGATACTGGCGTCATGAACCAATAGTCTGTTCCTATGTGGTGGCATCGTTCTTTTCGACTCGTGCTTTGCCAGTGGTTGTGGCTTGTGAGTGGTGACTCACCGATTGCGGTTTGACTCGCTATGGCGTGCCTTGTTGGAGGCACAGTTGTGTTGAGGTTTTGTGTGTTGCGGTTTTGTGGTGGCAGGTATCTATACCCTTTGTAGGTAGCCGTTTGTTGTGGTACGTAGTGTATCAGTCTTTTCAGGTGTTGAGGTGGAGCTGTGCTCCGTGGAGGTCGTGTTGTAGGACCTTCCACTTGTTGTGTTGTACCCTTTTGAGGGTAGTCTTCCCGGGTGTTCGTTGTTTTAGGGTATAATGGACTAGCTCCTTGATGGTAGTCCTGTTACCCTTGTGCTTGGTGTTCGCCTGTGAGGCTTGTGGCCTATGCAATGCTGTTCTTGTTGTGGACTGGTGTTTCTGCACTAGTCCTATTGGTTTCTTTAGTTTCTGCAGACTGTGTTAGATACTGAGTTTTATTTAATTGTAGTTTAATGATGTTTAATGTGATTATGTTGTGATTTGGCCTTCGGTGTTGCCAATAAGATCTTTTGCGGTTGAGGTCTCTTTAGTTTCAGTTGTTATTTTTGGGAGGTCCCTATTGAGCCTGTGACTTGTTGTGGCTCACTCCCTTACAATTCTTTTCAGGTGCTAGCGTGTGTTGGCTCGCAATGGTGTTTGTGGCAAACTTGTACCACCAGCAGTTAAGTCATAATTGTGTTTAGTGTGAGTTTTGCTCCCTCGGGGTATGCCCTAAGTAGTTGTACTTTTTCTCTTGGACATGTACTAATGTATTGGGACAATGTAATTGGTGCAAATGAGTATAATGCATGTACTTTCTTGTATATTATACTCTTGTGCTTGTCCTTTATATTCTTTCTGGACGTGTGTGTGAGATATCTCTTGCGAGACTTCGGTCCGATCGCGGGAGGCGGACTTGGGTATGGAGCCTTATTGGGCATAAATATCCAGGGTTGCTACAATTGGTATCAGAGCATGGTCAAGTTAGAATATGAAAAGACATTAAGGTTACAATGTCCTAAGACATAGTTTAATGTCCACTGCTAGTAGTAAGTCTGCTGCGATTTTGTGTGATTTTTAGTGTGGTTTTCACATGAGTTTTTGGCATGTGTATTGTGTACATATGTTTGTCAGATTGGTAGTTGCTAGTGGTGGTAGAGAAATGATGTGGTTGGTAACAGTATAGTTTGTTGAGTTATGCTAGTAAGTTAGATTGTTGCAGAAAGATATGATTGTGTAGATGTTTTCAGTTGTGGACAATTGAGGAAATTAGTAAGTTCAGTTGTGATATTCAATAAAGAAAGAGTTATGTTCTGAGAAGGGTATGATTTAGTGTAATGAAGGTGTTTTAGCAAGGTAGAGAATCATCGAAGATAGTTATAAGGTAATGGTTGTGAATGTGTGTAAGAGGAAATTATTGTAGAGGTAATTGTGTAATAGAGTTACAGTGGGAACCGTGCCGCAGTGTGGAACAATGTGCATTAAAGATTGGCAAATGTAAGGATTATGATTGAGGAAGTCAACAGAGATAATTGATATGTTTGAGGTTTGTGTCAGTAAGTGTTAAAAAGTAATTTAACTGATAATGTGACTAGTGATATGGAAAATTTGGAATGATTAAGTGAGGCAGATCAGCTTCAAACAAGGTATTAGTAAACAGAGGAGTAGTAATTTGCGGCAATAAGGTTAAATGTGTTTTGTGATCAGAAATGGTTATAGCAAAGAAAGTTTGAGAGTCATGTTGCTATAAGTGATGCTGATAATAGGAAGTTTGATATAAAGCTTAATATAAGTGTGTGCAGAGGTGAACCGCTGGAAATAGAGAGAGTAGAGGGAGAGCAGTATTCAATTAAGTTTTCTGAGGATTTTTAAGGAAAGATATTCAATTAGTAAGTGGCAGTTTGGAAAAAAAAAATATTTAACAGAAGTATTTGTTAAAGGTTGCAGTGTTAAGATCAGATCAATAATGTTTAGTAGTTGTAGATAGTATGGAAAAAGAGAGGCGAGTTAGTTGAGAAGCTGATAAGGAATGTTAGGTTGAGCAGAACAGAAAGGCAGATGGTGAAAAATTAAAGTAAAGGTTTGAATGAAAGGGATATTAATGAGTATGTTGTAATAGAGGTGTTTTTAGTATTTAAGAAAAAGCAATATTACAAGATAATTGGAAAGGCAGATGCTAAGGTTGTAAAGCAGTGGTGTGAAACAGAGAATCAGGCAGAGTAGATTATTGTATTAAAGAATGGGTATCAGATTTTGGTTTTGGCAGTGTTTTAGTGAAAGGTAATTGTGTGTTAGAAAATTTATAGTGTAAGTGGTACAGCGAGATTAGCCATGTAGCAACCGGAAAATTCATATTTAAAAATTCGAAATAATAAATTTCTATAAAACTAAATAATAGAAACATACATACCATTATCGTATGTGCAAGACACATCTAAAAATTCTTTAAAAATTATAATCAACCCCAAATATTATTCCTAAGTGTTTCCACGAAGAAATACGGCAATGAAAACCCGATTGGCCAAGCGTACGTCACAATGTGACTAATTATCCAAATTTAGAAACTAAGTCGGAAACTGTTAACACGGAAAGATAACGCGCCCATAAATTAAATGAACATGTCGAGAGACTTTCAACATCATGAAATGAATAACCATTATTGGGTTTAGACCAATGGACCTCTCATAGCCCATGAATAAATTCAAATAAGAAAATGCAATAAAAATATAACTCTATTATTCCCTAAAAAAAAAAAGAAGGGAAACCTATAAGATAAATTCCAATAAATAATGGGCTTGGTTAATAGACCCATTAGCAATTAGTGGGCCAAAATAAGGATTTTAAAATAAGAATAATGGGAAATACCCTAAATTCGTAACTAAACTATTACCTAAATAGAAAAGAATATTTAATGCATTAAATAGGATGTTTGAGTTAGAATTGGATTCCTAAACCTACCCTAATAGGTTGGCCACGAATTTAGCTCCCATCCTAAACCCAAATAGGAAGTGGAAAGCTTGGGAGGAGGTTAGGAAAGGAGGAAATTCAGAATTAAATAGGAGTTAGAGTACTATTGGAATTAGAAACTAACTAGCATAAATACTCTCCTAAAACCTTCATGGCCGGCCCTAGCTAGTGCCTAGGGATTGCTGGACCAGGAGGAGAGGCCAAGGAGGAGGAGATCTCGTGGGGAGAAGAACCTTTCAAGCTCTCATCCCCGTTCTTCAAGTTCTAGCCTAGAAGAGGAAAATGATCAAGGTAGGCATTCTCACAAGATCAAATCCTAATATTTCGTCTGTAGATTGTTCCATACATCAGAACAAAACCCTCAAGTTTCATAATTTTCCATCGAGCATATCTTTAGTTCTTGATTTTTCATGTTCTGCAACTTACATGACCCGGACCCCTCTTCTTAACTCTTGATCTCCTTGTATACTCACCCCATGCCACGAGATTTTTACTGTAGGGACTGATGCATGTTAGCATCTTTTGCCCCTAAAAGCCCTAAATTTCATCGATCATGATGATCGAATTTAATCGATCTTTCTCTCTGTGTCATATTCTGAATAACTCGTTCTTGCTCATGTTCAAACCCCTGTATAACCATGCTCTCTCTCTAATTCCGAGTTTACTGGAAGTACCCTTACACGTATAGTTTAATTTGCAACTGGTTTCATGATTTTTCATCGTGTATAAAAATAGTTATGATTTTCTTAACAACCCTGTATCAAAATCTGATTCCTGGACCGCAATCCAATGCCCTATCCTTTCCCTGTCGGCTCTGGTAACGACCCTGTGACGCGACGGCCCGATAGGCCACGTTCACAAGGCCTCGCGACAGTACCATGTCGCGATCAGATCGCGACAGACCTGACGTCCGCGATCTGCTGCCAGGACCCCCGTCGCGTTCCCTTCATGCCCTGTCGCGTTCTGGCCCGCCTGAGCAACAGCCCTGTCGCGACCCGTACAGGCCCCTGTCGCGTTCTATCATGACCCGCGTCGCAACCCTTACATGGTATGTCGCCTTCACAGGATTTTGCATGAAAACCCATAAAATCATGACCCTGTCGCGACCCGTACTTACAGTCCATACACGCAGTAAAAACACCTGTTTTAAAATGGAGCTTTATTGAATGCATTAAAAGAGATATTCAAGCTTCTTTTTTATCTATGATTTCTCTCTCACATGCACACATGAACCATCCATATATGGCTTAAATCTGGCATAAAATATCTCTTAATGTATCTGGTAATTTATTGTATAAAGTATATTAATTGCCCTATTTTAAAGGACTTGTATTCGTTTCTTGCATTGTTTATGTACCGATATCGACGCTCACCCTGTTCTAGAATTCCTCTAGAACGTCGAGCCCTGTTTTTTATACACACTTTACTTGGCTTGTGGTGAACTCTCCGTCTGGATATTCTTTTCGCCGGACTAGTGAACCCTTGCACAAGGCCTCCGTAAGTCTCCTCTGTCCATGGATTCCCATGGTCGACGAGTGGTTGTACCCTAACACCTATGATACACTCTAGGGATCAGCAAGATCTGTATGGCCTTAGATTGTTCTCTCGTTCTTATCTTGAATCACGCCAGGACCTCTGAACCTGTGCATAATGAGGCCAGCGGAAAGGGTGTGTTTCCACCTGACTGCCAACATCGTACGCGCATGTTGTGCAACTGTTACTATCGCTCGTTACTCGAGTTCCATGTGCAATGACCATAAGATCTCATCTATCTATACTCCGCTCGTCTACTCATGTTCACGTTCACTCTACTATCTCGTCTCTCTCGTCTATTCATCTAGTACTCTCTTGTTACCCTTTGAGCTGTGTGGCTCCTATCGTTTGTGCTATTTCGTGACTGTCTAGTGCTATAATATGGGTCTTGTGACTCTACTGTATCCAATGCATACTGTGCAGGGCACGGAGAGTGTCCGAGGGGCTCCAATCTAGTCCTGGGGGCAGAGAGCCGCCCGAAAAATACCTGCAGGGGCTTTGACGGTGTTCTGCATTGCACCGGTTCTGACTATACTATCTGGCTAGACATCTAATTCTTACTATTCATCTGAGGAGTTCATACGTACTGTACCATTTCTGTGCTATTACTGTGCTAGCACTGACTGTTATAACATTAGTCTGAGGAGTTCAGACGTAATGTACTATCGTGAAACGCTACTGTCCAAAGTGACTATTGTCGCTCTACTAGTGCACCGTTGTGCAACCTACACGCTACTCGTACACGCTATCTTGTCATACGCTCTACTTACTCTACTTGAACTTGCTATCATGAGTTATTGCGTCTATCGTGACTTGATCACATTCAAAGTACTATATTTTCTCTCGGCTATATCTACGGATAACCAAAGTGCCATTAATATTCGATTGACGAAAGTTAATCAAAAGTGCTATACCATCTCGATTGATGAAAATCAATCAAAGTGCAATTTACTCTTTACATGACCAACTACTATCTCTCCTTGCTATACCTGTCGCTTGCTATTGCTTGCCATTGTCCTACATGCTGGTGCGTTGTTATCATTTCTATCGTGACTTGACTTTAATCATCGTACTATACTTGATTCATCTGCTATTTGAACCATGTTACTTGTTCTATTACTTCTCGACTTTACAGACTCTCTCTATCATTAGTTACTCGGCCATTTAAAGCATTAATCATTTAAAGCCGCTTGACTATTGAGATTTAAGTCCTACTGGGCGTTTATCGCTCACCCTCGTTATTTGTTATTGTGTCTCAGTAAGTCGGACAATGACGTTATACGTACCAATGGGAAAAGACCAGAGTGATGAGTGACCCGGAGTCAAATGACGAAGTTACCCTAGCACAATTGGAGTCTAGTAGTTATTGCTTTAGATTTCTTTTCAATGTAATGAGGTCATTGAGCCCTATGTATTGGCTCCGAATTAGTGGTTGTAATAGTCTTAGTAATTTTATAATGAAATCAAGAGTTATTTCAATTATGGTTCATTAGATGCTCTGATGTTTGCGAAAGTATGCGCAATTGTCGTTACCATACTCGTTGTTTCGTGTCTCCCATCCGATTTATTCCGCTGCTAAATTTGGAGGGGCGTGACAAGCCAGATAGTGGAATAATTAAAGGAAAGCCTTTTTGTAGAGATGGTATTATATTCAATATATTTGTTAGTAAAATTAAAGCCCAGTGTTATTGATTGGATGAAGAAAGCATGTGGTGGATTATAGAATGATGATAGTTAGCCGGTTCAGGAAATGTATAGTAAGAGTTTATGTGCAATGTGCAGTAAGTGATTCAAATGAACAGAGGAGTTTTGTTATAAAGGTTTTTCCAGAGTTTGATGTAAAAGCCACAACAGATCAGTTAAAGAATAATGAGCAGATTAAAGTATGACAGAATAGAGCAGAAATAGTAGAAAATGTATGGGAATTGGATTTTTAAAGTTAGTAGATTGTAGAATATAGAAAGGAAAAGTGTGATTAATTAAGTAGTAAAACATTTTGGGTCAGATGGCACCTGATTGACAAAGAGTTCGACAAGTTAAAGGCAAAGTATGTGCAGAGTTAATTGGGCGGTTTTTTTTTCTAATAAGAGAATACAGTGTCACAGCAATGAGAAAGGATAGTTTAAGGGTTATGGATTTGATTTATTGAGAATCAAAGAATAATATTTTAAAGTAAAGAAGTATGCAATAAGAAAATCATGTCAGTAACAGTATGGCAAGATTGAGAATTCAGTGTGGCACAAATAGAATTGAAGCATTAAAGAAAGCAGCTCGAGAATTCAAGTATTTCCTCCTTGTTGTAATTAATTGGGTAAGATGATTTGAAAAGTAAGTAAAGTCAGCTCAGTTAGAGTCGGAATAGTAGTGGAAATAAAGAGAATTAAAGATAATAATGAAGGTAGAATTATGGGATATTTTGGCAAGTATCTGATGTAATCAGGGTAGCGCAGCAGAAGCATAGGAGATTCTTAATAGGACATGAGTTTAAAGCAGTATAACTAGATAGATATACAGAGATAGGAAATTCAGATATGATATCTTGATTTTCTTCAAGGAATTAACAGTTGAGAATATAAGAAAAGGTAAGACAGAGTAACAATTGGCAATGGTAGGTCGATAATAGAATAGCACCAAGGATATAGAAATTTGAAGATGAGTTAATATGGCAGAGCATTTAGGGGTGGCAGTTTATGGTAAAGAGTTTTCAGTAAGTGAAGCGGTACAGAAAGAAATGTTACAAACAAAGCCGGGAAAATGTGGAAGCAGGTTGAGTCCAAAGAGATAAAGCGCCAACAACAAGGTAGAATAGCCAATAGTTGAAAGGTAAAGAGAGTCAGATTGGCAATTAAGCAGAGCAGTTGTAAAATGAATTAAATAGAAAGGAAAGCAGAACTAGTATAGAAATGAACAGACTGAGTCAGTCAGTGCAGAATGGTTTGAAAGGCAAGCGTGGAGAAAGTGTATCCTTTTTTCTTGTGAGTAGCTTTATTTCTTTTTAGGTGATAGTCTGGCTTGCCGTGGTTTCATTCTGAATGTCGAGGATGACATTCCTTTTTAGGTGATGGTAATGTAACGTCACGATCATTCGGATCCGGTTTAACGGGTTGTGTGCGTGGTGCTCATGACCAATAAGGGGTCATAGAGCCTTGTTCGTGGCTTTTGTGCCGTACGTGGGCATTGTGGGCCTTAGTTCTCAGCCCATTTAGCCTGCAAGTTTTCTGGTGAAGAAGGCGATGGGGTTTGTCGTTGTGTTTTGAACGCGACGGCTTACTACGTCGCGATTCACCAACCGCCTTTCCGCAGTGCGATGCGATTGGCGACGGTCTAGTATGTTGCGTTTAGTGTGTTATAAATGCAACGTATGCCTCTATCGCGATTTTGACTGTTCATTTATTGCTCTGTTTCAGCTAGACAGAGCAAAGGAGCTCTATTCGGCGATGGGGGATCTATTGCGGAGCTCATGTGTGTTTTTTTCGACGTCTGGTGGTTCGTGCGGTGCGGGGTCCACGCGAGGAAGATGTCTGGAGTGTGGATGTGCTGACGGTGTGGTGTTTCTCGCGTTTAGCGGTTCTTCAAGTTGGTAGGGAGACTTTCCCTTTTATTTTGTACTAATCAATTGGTTTACTCTTTAAAAGCATGGTAGGAAAGCAGTGGGGGCTCAATCTTTGTTTCATGAGCTTTTGTGTGATTGGTATGGTGTGTGGAACGGTTTTCTGGAGGAGGAAGGAGGGTTTAGTCACCTGCCTGAGAAGGCGACGGACTGAACTGTCGTGTTTAGTTTTGGAACGCGACACCTTGGGCCGTCACGTTCATGTGTTTCGATTGGGTTGGACTGTTTGGACGCGACCACTCAACCCGTCGTGTTTTTGTTGAACGCGTCGGTGTGGTCCGTCGCAATTCTGTGTATGGTTTAGTGTGGTCTTTGTCGCGACATATCGTTCCGTCGCGATTTGCACTTTGACTATCGGGTTTGACCGTTTGGCCTAAAGGCGATGTATTGGACCGTCGCGATATGGTCGCGACACTGGGCCCTATCACGTTAGGCTTTGAATCACGTCTGGGCAGGTCGTTGCGTTATTAAAGGCGACGCCTATGTCCGTCGCATTTCATATTCCGAGATGTGTTTGTAGTGGTTGAGCTATGGTGGTCCTATATAAACCTAGCCTTGGCTATTTAAGGTTGTTTTAAGTTATTCTAAGATGGTTTATGTTAGTAAAACTTGTTATAGACTTAATGATTTGGATCATGATTAGTTAGTGTAATTAGTTAATTGTGTTATTATGCTTATTATGTGGTTAATGTGCATTGTGGTTAGTGTTGCTATGGAGGTCATGAGATGACCAATGATAGGCAAGATTATTATGTGTTTATGTGGTTCATGTGTATGGTCACATGGTGACCCGTGACGAGCTAATTAAGGTATAGGTACCGTGGTATTAGTTTTACAGTTATGTACTTGGATATGGAGTCTATTGGCATAATTATCCAGGGTTGCTACAAATATCAACTGAGTCTCTACACTTTAAACATGAGATTTCAGTTTGCATGGCAATCCAGACTTTCAAAATAGAGTTTCAATCAATCACTGAGGAAAGATCAATCAAGCTATTTAAGAACAAATATAATAAGTTTCATGTATTTAAGCTTTTTACATATTGTTACGGTTTGTAACGGGGGTCGGCTCAATCCGAGGTGACCTGCCGAGGTGGCCTAGGCGAGGTGTCTTAGTCGAGACGACCGAGCCAAGTTGGTTGGGCCGAGGTCTACTTCCGAAGAAAGATTCGTGCTCCGAGCTTCTCACCGAGGAGGCCAAGCCTACCGGAGTCGCTTGCTCTGAGCTTCTCCTCAAGAGTGGAAAGCCAAGTGAGAGATCTTGATGAGTGATCCATGTCCCGACATCCAAGAACCTGTAGAGCCCCTAAGGGATCTCGCGAGGAGACACTCTCATGCTCAAGTTAGTAGCTAGCCGAGCAAAATGACAAAGTTAGAGGAGCAGAACTGCTACTTGCGTCTAAAGAGTGTCTCCTCTTTTATAGGGGTTGGTACCCAAGGTAACTGCTAGGCCAGCGTGTGATCCTCGCACCACATCGTCATAACTACCACCTGGTCATCACACAGTAGCTGCCTTGTCACCATGCAGAACGGGTCTTCATGGCTGCCGTTACCGACGCATGACTGGGGACACCACTTTAGAGGTTAACGCCTCACCATTACGCAAGCCACGCTCCAAGAATCTCACAGATACGTTGTGCCTGGCACCAGTCAAGGCCGAGCTGGATAAACCTCATCCTTGGATGAGCCGAGGTTGTCTTCCCAAGGAATGTGAAGAGGTCGATCTAGTCGACAATAGGATCTAGTTTAAGCCACGTCAGGATGTCGTCTCTGGTACTCTGGGAGGTCAGCCGAGCTGAGGCTCCAGTTGATTTGTGGGAACTAACCGTGTCATTAGCCCCCCAGGTTCACGTCGGATCACTCTAGTGGGCCAAGGTGAAGCTGTTGTCTTGAACTTCTTTGCCGACGACACGTGGCTTGCCATGTGGCTCTACCAGCCCACGTGGTCTGCCGCATGTCCCATTGCCCCATAGACTGCACCATCGTCATGATGGCAGAGTTATCTCAAGAGCAGTGCGCAACGTCAACCATCGCGTCACCGTCTCGACCCCTACGTGCCATCATCACACTCCTCACAAGTCACACTCTCCATAGTCCGAGGAAAAGCTAGGTAGTCATTCCAGGGCCACGATGCGCTAAGATCTAAACAGTCGTTGAAGATGATGAATCCTATTCCTCGGATTTGATTTCCCCTCAAGCACTGTAGATCTAGGTGTCTGAAACACCACCCTTGCTTCCGTACACGAGAATTTTAAGTGAGAAGACCAGTCGACAAGCCACTGTGCTTCGATTCAACGTGTTGGAAAGTTTCATCATTGGTCATCCAAGCTTCCATCGCTCAGTTCCACCTCTTCCTCTAGTTCTTCTACATGTCCTACTTCCAACCCTCGCCTCGAGAGGGTTCTTCATCTGGAGGTTCTCTTTCCGAGAATCCCTCCACTTTGGTGTCATCTGAAACGACCTCGCTCCTTTGTCCTGCCAAGACGAGGACATCTCCTCCAAAGGCAGGTCACCCAATGCTCACACATCAGATCCTATTGAGGAGTCCTCCACTCTAGAGGTCACTCCTGGGAATTACATACCTAGGAAACCTTCTTCTTACACCTCAGAGTCGCGTCGGCATGCCGACACCATAGCCTACAAGTGGTACTGCACTAATGATGAGACCTTTCACTGGATGAAAAACCATCCTGGTCTCGACTTCCCTGAGGGTTCCATCTTGTACTGCTCCAGAAAATTCCGAGCTCACTTCATCATGGAGTGCGGGGTCTACATCTACTCTGAGGTCGTGCGAGCCAGCCTTCGGTTTCCTTTACAACCATTCATTATTCTTCTTCTTCTCAATCTAGGATCCGCTCCTTCACAGCTGACCCTCAACTCTTGGAGGTCGGTTGTAGACTTCCTGGCCGTTTGCACCCTGGCAAAAGTATAGCCGACCACTCACCTTTTCTTTTACTACTTCTTAGTAAAAACTTTCGGCGACTGACTGTATTTTGCAGCTCAGATGGGGTAGCTGGACTTTTGCTAGGGCACAAATGGCCAGGAAGCTGACAACCGACCTCTTAGAGTTGGGGGTCAGCTGCGAATACCATCCTCTATCCACAACTGGAAGAGGAATTTTATCTTCATTTACTTCCCCACCGGATGGCCCTTCCCGACCACTTGGTCAATAGTAAACATTTGAGACAAAGCTTTTCATCCTCCTACCCTCGTCGCATCTGAGCTCTCAAACATCAAGTCTCTACAGGCGGTGGAGTCCTCTGACCTATACGAACCATCCGACGAGTTGTTCGAGTTAATTACCGAGGCCAGTCGAGGTCAGATTATCTAGCCGACGCTCCCCTTCCGCCTCTGTCGTTAAATTCTAAGAACTAACTCGACCTTTTTGTTACAGCAATGGCTGACAAGGGTAAGTCACCAACAGCTCAGAAAACTGCCAAGGGAAAGAATGCTTGTCCTATGGGGGCAAGCAAAGTGCGACAAGTCCTCAGAAGAGGCCAAGAATGGAGCGACCCGACGATGATGTCGTCGCCCCTCCAGCTGACACACTAGAGAAACAACAAGCGTTGAAGACCTAGCGGACGAGGAGGACACCCGAGCGACCGCGAAAACTAGTGGTCACCTAGTTGGCCGATATCCCAGACACCCCCATCTCGGGATCTTCCCAGACTCTCTGATTACCACAGTCAGGGAAAGAGTGCTCTGCCATGGAGTGGGGTCGGCGGTCTGTTCCTGCCGGAGCCAAGGCCTACACCTCGAGCTTGAAGGTGAATGAGGTCGTCGAAGACCTCTACCGAACAATGCAAGACTAATTGGTGTTGGTCGGGACTCTACTCCATAAGGCTGAGACGACTTGGGCCAGCACTGCTCGATAAGTAGCCGAGTCAAGAAGAAGGCCGAGGCAGCCGAGAAGAGGGCCGAGGGGGCCAAAACGCTCCTTGCTGACGAAGAACAATGAGCATCAAAGGCCGAGGACAAAGTTGCTCGGCTAGCACAGGTAGCTGACAAGTTCAACAAGTCCTTCCATACCGAGAAGGAAGCGTACGAGGGTACGAAGGCCCAGATCAACAAGCTAGCTGAGGAAGAGTGTGTCAAGGCAATCGTCGAGTACCGCAAATCTGAAGCTCTCAAGGAAGAGGTTGACAAACTCTTGCAGGCGGGGTACGACTTCTGCCTTGAACGTCTCCAAGACCTCCATCCTGACTATGATTTATTGGGTTTGGTGAACGATGTTGAGGATGCAGTCATCGAGGAGGTAGTCGATGATGCACTGGGTGCTGCCCTCAAAGAGG
>CM024758.1:136580761-136805095 GCA_014218235.1 Colocasia esculenta | reverse complement strand
GAACCTTCCTGACAGTCGCCTCAACTAAGTCGGGTCCAACCCATTGGTTTTCCCCAACCTCTTCCCAACAAAGGGGTGATCTGCAACTCCTGCCATATAAGGCTTCAAATGAAGCCATCTTGATACTTGCCTGATAACTGTTGTTATATGCAAACTCCATCAGGTACAATTGATCATCCCATCGACCTTTGAAATCCAGCACCAGAGCACGAAGCATATCTTCCACAATTTGATTGGTCCTTTCAGTTTGTCCATCAGTCTGAGGATGGAAGGCAGTACTAAAGTTCAGCTTAGTACCCATTGCTGCTTGTAATCCCTTCCAGAAGTGTGAAGTAAACCTAGGGTCCCGATCCGATATTATGCTAGATGGAACCCCATGCAGTCTAACTACTTCCTTAACATATAGAGCGGCCAACACATCCACTGACCATGTACTCTTGATCGGCAAGAAGTGAGCCGACTTAGTCAATCGATCAACTATTACCCAAATTGCATCCATACCACCTCTAGTCTTGGGTAATCCCATGATAAAGTCCATACCGATACTATCCCATTTCCACTCTGGGATTTCTAGTGGTAGCAGTCCACCAGCTGTACGAAAATGCTCGGCCTTGACTTTCATGCATGTTAAACAGTAAGACACATGATCGGCCACATCCCTCTTCATGTTTGGCCACCAGTACGACCTTTTTAAGTCTTGGTACATCTTTGTTGATCCTGGATGAATCGTATATTTGGACTGGTGAGCTTCATTCAGTAACCTCTTCTTGAGTTCTCCATGATCAGGGACACATGTTCTACCTCGGAATAATAATATTCCTTCTGCTGATAGAGTAAAGTCAGGTCTTTGCTCTAGCTTCTCCCTGATCTGAACTAAGAATGGATCTTCTCCCTGTTTCTCCTTGATTTAGGTCAGTAGACCGGATTGTATCTGGAGATTCGAAATCATTACTTGTTTCTCCTTCTTTCCCATGTCTAAATTCAAGCTTGCAAATTGTTCCAGTAACTTCCATTCGCCCAGCATCATATTAGCTAGCATAGCTCCAGGTTGTCTACTTAGAGCGTCTGCCACTACATTGGCTTTCCCAAGGTGATATTGAATGGAAAAGTCAAAGTCCTTAAGGTACTCTAACCACCTTCTTTCTCTCATGTTAAGCTCCTTCTGTGAGAACAAGTATTTCAAACTCTTGTGGTCAGAAAAGACTTTAAATTGCTCACCATAGATATAATGCCTCCAAATCTTCAAGGCAAATACTACAGCTGCTAACTCCAGGTCATGAACCGGGTAGTTCACTTCGTGGATCTTCAACTGTCTTGAGGCATAAGCTATTACTTTCCCTTGTTGCATTAAGACGCATCCCAGACTTATTCCAGAAGCATCTGAATAAATTTCAAATCCTCCCTCTTCAGTGGGTAAGGCGAGGACAGGAGCAGTGGTCAGACACTTCTTCAAGTTGTTAAAGCTTTCCTCACAATCATCAGTCCACACAAACGGATTTTCCTTCTGGGTCAGCTTGGTTAATGGCAGTGCAATCTTTGAGAAATCCTTTATAAACCTTCGGTAATATCCTGCTAGACCTAGGAAGCTCCTGATCTCAGTGACGCTTGTCGGTCTTTCCCATTTCAGAACAGCCTCAACCTTTGATGGATCAACAGCGATACCATCCTTGGTTACCACATGCCCTAAAAAGGATACCTCCTCAATCCAAAATTCACATTTACTTAGCTTGGCATATAATTTATTCTCCCTTAAATCTATAATGAGATCCTCAAATGCTCCTCATGCTCTTCCTTGTCTTGGAATAGATTAATATATCATCGATGAATACCACCACAAATTTATCAAGATATGGGCGATAAATGCTATTCATCAACTGCATAAAAACTGCAGGGGCATTTGTTAGTCCAAAAGGCATAACAATGAATTCATAATGCCCATACCTGCTTCGGAAGGCTGTCTTGTGAATGTCTTCTCCTTTGATCCTCAATTGATGGTAACCGGATCTGAGATCTATTTTAGAGAAGTATCTAGCTCCAGATAATTGGTCAAATAACTCATCAATTCTTGGCAGAGGGTATTTGTTCTTGATGGTTAACTGATTCAGTTGTCTGTAATCTATACATAGCCTCATCGACCCATCTTTCTTCTTGACGAAGAGGACAGGTGCACCCCATGGCGATGTGCTTGGTCGGATGAAACCCTTCTCTAACAGTTCCATCAGTTGCTCCTTTAATTCCTTTAGTTCTGCGGGGGACATTCTATATGGTGCCCTAGATACTGGTGCTGCTCCAGGGACCAACTCGATGGTAAAATCAACCTCTCGCTCAGGAGGAATTCCTGGCAAGTCTTCAGGAAAAACATCAGCGTATTCGCTGACAACATGGATGTCCTCAACTTTGACTTCCTTCTTTGCGATGACAACAGCAGCAAGAAAGGCCATACAACCTTTCCTCATCATCCTTTTGGCTTGTAGTGCAGAGATAAGTGACAATCTCCTGCGGTTTCTATCCCCTGTGAACACTAGTTTTGGGTAATGGCTAAAGGTTACCCGACTTCTCCTGCAATTTATACTAGCCCCATGTTCAGACATCCAGTCTGCTCCCAGTATCACATCATACACCGCCATGTCCATACATATTAAATTTGCTGGTAGGTTTTGGGTTTCAATCAACACTTCACTGGATGGCATATGGTTTGTAAGATTGGTGTCAGGACCAATCGGGGTTGACACAACTATTTCGGATTTCATTGGGACGGGTTTCACAGGTAGGTTATCAACAAATGTTTGAGATATAAAGGAATGCGTAGCTCCTGTATCAAAGAGAACATATGCTGGTCGAGAAAGAATGGTAAGTGTACCTTCCACGACACCTCCTTCTTCAGCAGCTTCAGGTTCCTGAATAGCTTGCAAGCGGCCTTGCCTCTTTTGTCCATTCGGACGCTTGTCCTGAGGGGCTTGTTCTTTTAGCATTGGGCAGTCCGAGATCCTATGGTCACGACTACCACAGCGCAGGCATCTCCCATGCGCTCTCCAGCATTGTTCAGACCGATGACCAGCTCTGTCACAATGTTTGCACCTTTCTCCCGTTGTCACCACTATCTGCTTACCTATCTCCCTTGGCTTTTTATCCGCTGGTTCATTTACTCCGCCACTGGGTCTTTTCTTCCCAATAGTTGGCTGATACCTTCCAGCAGAAGACACTTGCTCCCTTTTCACGGATTTTCCCTTAATTCTTTCAGCAGTTTCCATGGCATCTTCCAGTAACTGAGCCTTCTTTACCATGTCAGCATAGGTTTGAATGTCCATTGGCGCCAGTTGAGTGATGAACTGGGGCCTCAAGCCATTCAGAAAACGTTTTGCCTTCATCCTTTCTGTCCCAATCAAGTGAGCAGCATATCGGGACAGACGAGAGAATTGGGCCTCATACTCGGCCACATTGAGTCCTCTCTGTTTCAAAGCCGCAAATTCGGCTGCTTTCCGTTCCTGCACCCTCTCGGAGAAGTACTTGGTGTTGAAGTGCTCAATGAACTGAGCCCATGCTGGTTGCTGGCCATTCAGCGTCGCTTCTACCGACTCCCACCATGCTCTGGCATCCTTTTCCAATTGGAAAGTCGCCAGTAGTACTTTGTTCTGGTCTGTGCATTGCATGACCTGAATATCCTTTCAATTTCCTTAACCCAGTGTTCAGCAACATCTGGGTCAGTACTCCCTTCAAACCTAGGCGGATCCATATTCTGAAAATTATGATGGAGATCACCGGATCCGCGGTTACCTCCACCCTGGGTGGCTTGTAGGATAGCCTGAGTCAAGTTCTGTATTGTTCGTTGCATGTCCCTAGCCTGGGCACGTTCAGCGGCCATTAAGGTATAAGTACCTTCAAGATAATAATATGAGTCAGTCATCTAAATATATCACATGTGACTTCTATTCCCATGGCTCTACCCAAGCTCACATCAGGTACGACAGATTTTTTGACTCGTGTAATCTAGTTTCATTCTATGTTCTTATTCGCTTGGACTCTAAAGTTTAAGGGCTTTGATACCAACTGTCACGCCCCGATATTTAGCAGCGGAATAAATACCGGGGAACGTGATCGATACAAACAGACGTATCACAGTTGAGTAACGCAGAGTAACAATTACATATAACCACACATTTCAGATCATAATAACATCATCAAAGGTACTCTTTATTCCATTTCAATCCACTAGTTGCAACCTTACATAAGAAAGAATCGACTGAAAAGGTTTATTAATCAAATAACAACGTTTCTCTAATACATCGACTACTCATATGTCTATTTCTAAACTGTCAACTATTCATATGACGGGTGCTCATCACTCTTGCCCTGCCCCATCCGACTCCTCTGGTTCCTCATCACTACCTGAAAAGGGCAGGATGATAGGGGTGAGCGAACTAGCTCAGTAGGATTTACATCTCAATATTGTGCGGGCACTAATATACATGATTAGCATTTTAAATAGGCAGATATGCATGAATATGATGACAATGCATGCTTTTCTAACAAGTTGAATAACAGAGTAGAACGGATATCATATCAGATCAAATGTCGAGTTTCATATGCAATGGACAGATATTTCAAGAATAGAATCATATCAAAATAGATTGGCCATATTCAGACAGATATCATGCGTTCACATGAACAGACGTATCATATCATATCAAGTCAAACTTATCATATCAAACAAAGGCACATTTTCACAATCTTGCATGTTTGTTGTGTATGCCAAGCACCAAGAGTCCATACTCCCGCGGTTAACAAGTACGTTGGGGCGCTCCTCCCCAGGACCAGACAGGGCCCCTATTGCACAGGCATTGGATCAAATTTGGACCGGAGTCCCACGTTGTGCCGAACAAACATATTCATATTATGGCCACAGAGTTTAAAGACAAGCTTATAGTAAAAGAAACATGAACATTCATAGAGTCAAGGTATAACAAATAGCTCAAGAGAACAAGGCAGGATAACGACGTATCTTATGTTTCATAATTCATTAATGTCTTGACATGAGGATGTTTCAAAAGACAGATCATATACAGAACATGTGCTCTCAATTTCCCAAGAAGGGTGTGCCTATTCGTGCAAAAGTGTAAGTGATGAGTCACAGATCTTTCCTAGCATGTATGCATATGACAAATAATTAATGAACACCGAAAAGCATGTAACTATTGGAACTCATATGCAAATCCTGACCTTAACACCACTAACATGTATTCATCCCCACATTCATATCATATTCTTATCTTATCAATTGACAATAAGCAAGATCACAAGATAATCCAATGAACATAAGGACAATCAAAATTACACATTAGAATCATATTCGTATCATTACCATTTCTTCAATGGGTTGATTTATTTTAGGTCCATGCATACTATATAACATCATGCACATGCTTGTAGATATCATGAAATGATCAGACACAAAAATATGCAAAATCTTGTAAGGGTAGTGTCGACACACCCCTGACTGGTGTCGACACAATGCTTCAGACACATGGCAAAATAATGCAAAACTGGTCAAGTAGTGTCGACACAGGATCAGGTAGTGTCGACACAGTGCTTCAAATACAAGGCAAAAAGGTCAAGCAGTGTCGACACAGGATCAGGTAGTGTCGACACAGTGCTTCAAATACAAGGCAAAAAGGTCAAGTAGTGTCGACACAGGATCAGGTAGTGTCGACACTAGAGACAGCTCCCAGAACACCTTCTGGCCAAGCTGGGACAGTGTGTCGACACTAGCTCAAGTAGTGTCGACACTAGAGGCCTTCCCAGAACACCTTCTGAGCTGTTTTGAGACAGTGTGTCGACACTAGCCCAAGTAGTGTCGACACTAGTGCCCTTCCAGAACCAAACTTATAAGTCATGTGGAACCTGAAAACACATCTCATGCAGTGATTTACTTCCAACTCTTATAACTCTCTAAAGAATGACATTTGGACAAAAAGTCCAACATGAAAGATGAAGAGAACAACTAGTGGAAGAACTTAGATGTTGAGGGTTTGATCTAATTCGGTCTCGAATCCCAAGAAAACATATGAAGAAAAAAAGTCAAATGTAGCCCGAAATCGTAGTATCATGTAGTGACTCTCTTACAAAGCTTATAACTCTCTAACGAAAGACTTTTGGATAAAACGTCCAACATAAAAGATGATCGTGACTTCAAGTAGAAGAACTTTCTTGAAGGAAGTTTAGTCAACTTCAGTCTCGAATCTCGTGCATGATAAGAAGAACGAGAATAAGCCTTAACTGGACATGACTTAAAGAAAACGACCAATACTCCATGCATACTCCATGAAAATTGGGCAAATCAAGTGCAAATGAACATAGAATCGATGCTCTACATGATGGTATAGGTTTTCTTAATCTTGGCCTGAGAACACCTACCTTTATGAAGATCTAAAACCAGTCGACGTTCTAGACGCAGCAGAGGATGAAGGGGGATGAAGCTCCGGGTTCCCAGCCTTTCTCCTTCTCCTCTGAAGCTCTAGCCTGCCTCCAAACGACCCCAACTCGTTGTTAAACCTTCCCCAAGAGTTTAGGGACGAGTTCTTATAGTTTTAATATGTAGTTAAGAGTCCTAACGAGATTAGGAAAGGGGCTACGAGCTCTGTTTCCTAGTTTCCAGGAAATCTGGGATTCTCTCACCCAAAGGAGGTAGCAAAGGTTTAGGAAACCACCTCTTAGAGTTGGGTTCGGTTTTGGCTTACCTTACATGACTAATCACCCATCTTTTAACCATATATTTCCCTCTCTAATTATTGCATAATTACATACACGAATTTCTGGGTAATTTCCTGTCCTAGTTCATTTATATCCTTGAGCCAAATATGCTCTATTGGCCCAATCTTGTTAATGGGTCATTAACACATGGTATTGGAAGTCTCTCCAATACGTTTATGTAATCTTATTCTCCTTTATTTCCAAAATTTTAAATCACTAAATTTTCGGGGTGTTACAAACCTCCTGGTACAAACCCCAGTGCGATTCTGCTAGACACAAACCCCTTGCTAGGTTCTACACTGTATACAGTCCTACAGCTGGACAGAAGTCTTTTTAGAAAAGAAAGAACAAAGCTGAGAGTTGGAACAAATGAAAACCAACTAAAAGAACTCTCAGCGAAAAGACTCTCTCCCCCAGATTACAAAGATGCACACAGAGAGAGTGTAGAGAGGAGAAGGAGCTTGAAGCTTGAGGGCTTTAGATGCTTGAACACTTCTTCTTGGGCTCGGGCTCTTTCTCTCTTTCCTTTGAGTGCATATGGAGTTGAGGTTCCTCACAGGATGTACACTCTTAAAAAATTCTTCAGGAAAGCTTTGCCTTCTTATTCAGCCTTACTTTATCTTTTATATGAGCAGCTTTAAACAAATCCGTTGGAGTTCTAGTCGTTGCTTATCTTCTCTTTCTTCTAATATTTTGTGGTCTACGAAGTCTGCAAGCATAGAAGAAAGTGTTTAGATAAAAGAGTGTTTCTGTCAAAAAGGTTCATACCTCTATGTTTCATGTTGTCACCCAGAAGTAGTAAGTAACCCCTTTTTGTTGGCAGGAAAGAAGAGATCTAGAAAGATAAGCAAAAAGATCTCCTGTCAGAAAGATAGAAGATTACACAAATCAATAATATATGACTTTTTCACTAGATGCCAAAAGACACTTTGAAATATAAAGGAAATCTATGTTTAAATGATCGAATCCATGTTTGAGTGACCAAATCCATGTTTTTACAAGCGAATCCTGTTTGAGTGACCAAATCCATGTTTGAGTGACCAAATCCATGTTTTTACAAGCGAATCCATGTTTTAGTGACCAAATCCATATTTTTACAAGCGAATCCATGTTTGAGTGACCAAATCCATGTTTTTACAAGCGAATCCATGTGAGAGGCAAATCGATGTGTCACTTATCAAATCCTTATGAGACCAAATCGATGTGAGAGCAAATCCATGTTTCACTTATCAAATCCTTGTGAGAGCAAATCGATGTGAGAGCAAATCGATGTTTCACATATCAAATCGATGTGAGAGGCAAATCGATGTTTCACTTATCAAATCGATGTTTGAAGCAAATCGATGTTTCACTTATCAAATCGATGTGAGAGGCAAATCGATGTTTCACTTATCAAATCGATGTGAGAGGCAAATCCATGTTTTCAAGCAAATCGATGTTGTAGTGAAATCTATGTTTTCAAGCAAATCGATGTGGCACTTTGTGAACTGAAATCGATGTATATTGAATGGACATCGATTTAGCTTTTTAGTGCAAATCACACAACAATAATTCCATAAATTTATATTTATTAAGAAAAATATAATATTAAATATATTAATAATATTTAATTAATCATAAGTTTTGTTATCACTAAAATACTATAAATTTATATTTATTAGGAAAACATGATATTAAATATTTTTAATAATATTTAATTAATCATAAATTTTGTTATCACCAAAATATAAGGGTAAAATATAGTAGTGGTTCAACAGTCTTGGTGGAGAAAATGGAGAGAAATGGGAGGGAAAGGATGAGCCACGAGCTAAGGGTCAGTCCTGGATGGAATTCGATAGCACTTCGTGGAAAAAACGGGGCTCTCCTCCCTCTGAAGAAGAAGGGTCCCTTAAATAGAGAGGAGAGAGATTATCCTCGTCATTAAGTGATAATTACCCAAAATGATGTGATAAAATGATGTAAATCCAGAGGGAAGAGTCCTAAGAGGGTCCCAAGGTGCTATGGACCCTCAAACCGCGCATGGGGGTTGTGGGAGTTGCTTAGAGATGAACATAAGGCCCATGGAGGATAAATAGGAGGTGGTTGCGGAGGCCAGCGCATGCAGATCATGTCGCGACGGGTCATAGGGGCGCGACGAGGCTTGTCGCGACGGCCAAGGTGGTCGCGACCATAAGGGCACGTGCATGGATATGCATGGGTTGTTGCGACGGCCAAAGGGGGCGCGACATGGATAACGCGACGCCACGTCCTGTCGCGTTAAGGAAAATCGATTATTCTTGAATTATTGATCAATTATTTAGAAGAATAATCAAATAATAAGGCATAAGGACTCTTAAAAAGATAATTGGACGGGATAATGTGAAAATTGGGCTTTTAATGGGCTCACAACATGGCTAAGGGATGGGATCAAGGTGAGTGACCAACTTGGGGCTCATTAAGAGAACAAGAAATATGGTTCAACTTATGGGCCAGAATCGGATGTCTACAGCTGCGACTCTCACAAAGTTGGAGTCTACTACTCATGAAGCGGGAATTGTGTACTGCAACTTTTGTAAAGTCGGAGGCTGCACTTCGACTCCTCTAAAGTTAGAGTTTATGAAGTCGGAGTTTATGTTAATTTAAAATAAATAAATAAATAAAATGTTTTTGAATTTTCATTTAAAGAGGAATTTATTAAAATAATGATTCACTCATTTAATCCAAGTCGTTCATCTCCTCATCAATGGTCCATTACTTATTCCCATTTCTATATTAGGACCTTTCCTCCTTTTCCCCAAATCACCTATTTGAACTCTCTCTCTGACTCTCCTGTCATCGTCGTCCTCTTCCCGCGCATGGTGTTCACCCCGACAGAACCGTCTTCGGAACATCTACAGGACCTCTCTTCTTCTCTGAAGAAAGGTAGGTTCCTTGACTTCTATACGCCATTTCTATATCGCCTTTGTCATCCCTCTCAGTCTCCTCTGTCGTTCTTGTCTAGATGGCCTCATCTAGGGCTCCGAAAGGAACCATGTTCACTCCTGAACAATTCCAACGCCTGTCATCTGCTAAAGCCTCCATCTGCCCCGAGAAGGTAGTAGATTTCAGTCAACTTCATGGTAGGCTAGTATGGGTAGAAGAAACTCTAGCAGTGTTGGGATGGTCGAAGCTATGTCAGATTGCAGAGCCAACTTTCGAGGGTGCTCTCAAAGCATTTTATGTGTCCCTCCAAGTCACAGCCGAAGGTTCAGTTACAGGGATAGTTAAGGGTACCACCATCACAGATTCTGAAGAGTTGTTAGTGGAAATTTTAGATTGCCCAAATTCTGGACACAGGATTAGCGAAGCAGTGTTCATGGAGAAGTAGCGATTGGGAGTTATTGGGAGTCTAGGATCTATCAGCAAGAAAGGGCTCCTAGTTAATGAGTTGTCTGCAGAATTGAGGATACTCCATTCTATCCTCCATCACTTCCAGAGATGGCAGCTTACTCTTTTGGGCCATACAGAGGCATAGGGTCAACCTGCCCTCTATCATTTTGGAAAGGATGGCATGGTCTAGGAATTTGCAGGAGTCTCTCCCATATGGACCCCTACTGACCCTTATTTTCAAGAGGTTTTCAGTAGATTTAAGTGGTAAAATTTTTGTGGTTGTTAAAGAGAAGATAGGTCTGTCTACCTTGAGGAGAAGCCACTACAATTTGGAAAGTAAGGCACACAATTATTGGACCAAGGACTCTGTGCCATTGTGTTCTCATGAAATCTTTCCTGATGAGACACAGAGCTCCTCATCTATTCCAGAAGTCCAGGCTCCATAGATTGACACTGAGGAAGTAATAGTAGAAGTATCTATGGAAGAACAAGAGCAAGAACCATAGCTACAACAAGATCAGGCTCCTATCCCATCTCTGAGCAAGAAGCACCAGAAGACACAATCAATCAAGTGCTCAGAGACTTAAGGGGTAAGGGAGTAGCACAAGAAGAAGATATTCCAAGCACTACTCCATTTGAGCCCACATTTGAAGAAAATCTTCATGTCTCTCCACCACCCATTGAGACCCGGCCAAGGGCTCAGGGGGAGACCAACAGAAGTGCAAATGATCTGATGGACTTGATGATGAAGCAGCAAGAGAGCTTGACAATTCTACAAATGCAAGTCCAACAAGTTGATGTGAAGTTTGATTTTTTGTCTGAGGAGGTCCAGCAGATGAAGGACCTTTTGCTACAGTTGGTGTGCCAACAGGGCATAGGTAAGTCTTCTGCTCCACCCACTGCACATCCAGAGCAGCAGCAAGAGCAAGAGCAACAGTAGCAGCAGCAGCAGCAAGAGCAACAGCAGAAGCAGTTTGAGGTAGTATCTGCAGAGTTAGAGGTTCCTACAGTTGAGCCAGAGCAGCAGCAGCAGCAGAAGGAGTCAGTGTCTGAGCAGCCTCTAGAGTCTAAGGGTATGGAGGTAGTTGCCGATCCCAAGGTCAAAACCTTCAAGAGGAGGGTTAGAAGGAAACTCCTTAAGAATGGCCAACCGGTTTTCCCTTCTCAGCCCTTGACCATTTCCTCTCCTCCTACTGATCCAACTCCTCCCACTGCTACTACCAATCCCACTCCTCCTACTACCACTATTGCTCCTACACCTCTAGCTCCCACTATTGAACAGCAACCTCCACCTCCTTCTCAACCTACTTCATCCAATCCTCCTCCATCTAGCTCTCTACCTGAAGCACAAAATCCTTTTTCAAGTATTTCTTTTTCAATGTATCCTTTGAAGTACTCTTTCAAGCCTTCCAAGGCTAACATACCCACTCTTCACACTTTAGCTCCCCATTTCTTTTCTTCTCTTCCTACATCTTCTAAACCTTCTTCTGGTAGATCCACTCTTTCCCTTGCTGAGATTGTACCCAGTGTGGTACTTTCCTCAAAAGGTGGGCGCCACTTGGAAGACAATCCTAGCACCCTACTTCCTCCATTCTGGTATGCCTTTGTATACCATTTTGAACATCATATGAAACTTTTTAAGGAATTTCTGTCTATCAAAGTCTTCCTTGAAGTCCATGAAATGCCAGGCTATACCTTTGAGGACTGACCTCCTTCTTTACTCTAAACCTCTCAAGTACTATTGGCTGACGTAAATCTCATCACCCAGAAAAGCCACAGTCTCTCCCCTTCTGCCTTTTTGAACCTCTATCCTGGTGAAGCCACTAAATTCCAAGCCACTCAGGCCAAAAATCAATTTATGGATCTTACCCTTCACCTGAACCTTAGATTTTTTGACCTGTTTGGTACCCTCCTTAGAGAGCTGCAGGCTAAATACATAAGAATGAAGCAATTTAATGAAGCAAGATTCAGGATGGGGGCACCTGATGTGAATAAAGGCCAGTGAGAGATGCTAATCCATGGGCAAAGAGATATCACTCCTTCCTTGGTAATTGGTTTACCATCTGGACTGCATCCCAGTCTTATTGGGGCCATATCTTCTAGGAAAATTTTTGCCCATGTTGTATTCAATAGACATATTAGAATAGCTGCTAGATTCAAAATAAAGTACAACCTTAGTCTGTCATTCCACAGATTTGCCCTCATGTCTGCTCCAAAGAACTCTCAGCACATGTTACACTTTTAGAATTGTTTTGCTGAGTCTGAGAGATTTACAGAAGACCAGTGGGCAGCAGCTTACCCTGAAGATCATTCTGATTTTTTGAAGCTCAAACTGTCTATTCCTGAGTATCTTTACAAAGGATATGAGACCCTTTGGAAGTCTATTGCACATAAATGGAAGCAAAGGTACCTGGTTTACTATCAAGCTAAGGAAGCAGCATATTCCCAGGGACTGCATTGGAACATAACAGTCCATGAGTTCCTCCATTTGGCAGCTAGCAAGAAATGTGTTCCTCTGAAGCATCTTCTGTGCCCTAGTAACTACCATAGGAGAGTTAGTTGGTTTCATCGTAGACATGTTAAGTCCTATAGGAAAATCCCCTCCATAGGACCCTCCTATAATACAGATTTTTCCAAGTTTGAGAACTTCTTTCTTGGCAATGAGAAGAAGCTTTGGGCTCTTCTTAAGCCTTTCCTTGCCAAAATCCCTGCTTCTCTATATCTACCAAACTCTTTATCAGCTTCCTAGATGTAATTTGTACTTACAGCAATCAATATATATTCAGATCTGTTCTCCACTTCTATGTGTGTCTCTCTCTCTCTCTCTCTCTCTCCTTGTATCTTATCCTTTCTGTTAATGCCACAAAGGGGGAGAAAGAAAGTAAGAAACAAATACATAAGACACAGTTTTGCAAAATCAAATTTGTTTTTTCACTGTCTATTTAAACGTTTTTGTCATTAACAAAAAGGGGGAGAATTGTTGAGCAACTATCCTTTAGGAAAAATTGTTTAAAACTTTAAACTATTTTAACATGGTGTTTTTGCTATGACAAAACCTTTTAAAGACTTCCTACAAAAAAATCTACTGGAATATATCTCAAAGAAAACTTGTATAATACTGTATCAACACTATCTCGAAATTTCTTTAAGTCCACAGAGTATACTATGTACCATAATAACTCCAACTGTGGACTCCGACTCCAGAAAAGTCGAAGTGTTGAACCCTTTTTGAAATCTCACTCCGACTTCAAGGAAGTCGAAGTCCTCACTCCGACTCTTGAAAAGTCGAAGTCTGTATTTTATTCCAACTCTCTAAAAGTCGAAGTTCTCACTCCGACTCCCCAGAAGTCGAAGTATGACCGATTGATGCTTTTCACTCCAACTTTCCAAAAGTCGAATTCTGTGATCAGTCTCACTGCGACTTTTGTAGAGTCAAAGTTCATGTCTCTCTGACTCCGACTCTCCTAACAACCTCTATATTCTTGACACTTAATAATTTTTGTATAAAATTACTATTTCATAAAATCCATGAAATCTTGATTGTATGATATTCCATGTGTTGGTTATCCCTATGGGATCTTTTACAGAATATATATTACTTGCATATCCTACAGAATAATACTTTGTCTTATTACCATCATTTAAATATTCTGTTAGGTAGGATATATTATATTCAAAATAACCACAAAATTTATCTTTGAAAAGATCTAAAATATTTATACAAATTGGTCTCTTGCTTTTTGTCAGAAGTTCAGTTTTTCTTTATTGGACAGTTGTCTTGCAGTAAATGCGATTAGCCGCATGGGGTATCTATCAGAGGCTCACCTACCACTGACAGAACCTCACCGAACATCTGTCCATCCGAGGTTCTTATTCTTTACATATATTTCTAACTCACCTATCGCAGAAAGTATGGAGGTATCTTTTCTTTTGTCTTGTCCTTTGTTGCAGAACATTTATGAAGCATGTTTTCAGCATGGAGTTTCACAGAACATTAATTGAAGACTGTCTTTTAAGTTGTAAAGCTACAAACATAGTCTGAAGTCGTTGGAAAGCCAAAAAGGTGAAGAACTGTTGGATAACAAGGATCTCAACAGCACACACATCCAAAGGATCAACGGCTACTCCTTAAACGGCTAGTTCTCCAACGGATAGCTTCAAACAGAAACTTAAAGAATTCTGAAGCATATATAGAAGCCGAAGTTTTGAACAAGACACATTGGGACAGTTAGACCAATTAGCAACACACTCAACTCACATCTGCATTCTGCTAGCAAGAGTCTTCTCTGAAAAGCCTTCTACTGAATTGAAAGATAGAGAGTTGTTTTCCACAGTCTGAAAACTTCCAGGCTCTCCATTTCTTAGAAGTCTTGTTTCTGTTGGGTGGCATTTGTAATCCTTGATCTTTTCTTCAGTCCACCCTTGTTAGATTCAGAATGTGTTAGAGCTAAAAGTCCTTTTGTAATCCTTTCTAAATCCTCTGTCTTTGCTAATTCTTGTGAGCAGGCACACTAGTCTTTCTTTTTTGTCTGTGCAACCCGCAGGAGGTTTGTTTCTACAGTGCCCCTCTTGTGAAGGGAAGACCTTTTTAAAGGTAGTCTTTGTACTCCTGTTAAGGGAAGACTTGCTTGGGAGCAAGTGGGCTTGTAATACCTCTCAAGGGTGAGAGAAGGCCAAGTATTCTTGGCAGTTAGTGAAATCTCAAGTGGTTTGCTTGAGGACTGGACGTAGGACTTCCATGTGGGAAGGGCCGAACCAGGATAAAATTTCTTGCGCATATGTGTGATTGTTTCTGCCAATTTACACTTGTTTCACACACTACACTAAACACTAACAACCTTATTTAGTGTTGTCTACTTTCAGATAAAACTTTTAAAGTGCAAGAAGTCCTATTCACCCTCCTCTAGGACATTATTAGTGCCATCTCGATCCAACAAACATTACAACCCATAACCATAAAGTTTGCATAGTAAAGATTCTAATTCACACTATATATTACATTCATGCCTTCTACTAATACACTAGAGATTACATTAGCTTCCCAAAACCTCCCTTCATACAAGCATCTTAATGTTGCTACAAAAGTTAACTATACATAATGACATACTATCATACAAGAAGGGTTACAAAAGGGTGTTTCCTAGAGTTTCGGTTAGTTGATCCCAAAGACTGCTCCAGGGCATCCTCTTGGTTGCAGTACAACTCTCTAGCAACTTCTGCCATAACATCCTAGTATTCTTCGACTTGGTGTAACAGCAAGTCTTGGCCAGCTTTTAAGTTGTCTAAATTGCTCATGACCGTAGTCATGGTTGCTAAAGATGCAAAAGGATTTCCAACAAGAAATGCCACACTGGTCAGTTTTAAAACTTCTTCCTTAATCTACAGATGAGCCTCACGTTGAGCTTGCGCATAAAGTTCTGTCGTAATAATTCCATGGCTAGTAATAATCGTTCATGTGCGTTTGTATTCATTCTGCCATAGTCAACAGGTTAATCTATTTATAATGAAATAATCTCAACTATTTCTAGAACTAACTTCCCATATTTCTACCATCTTACAGGTTATTTCCAAGTTCTGCAGAAACTTTGCTTTGATACCAAGTAAAACTGTCATGCCCTAATAATTAATACTTATTGGAAATGACAGAGTTTCAAAGTTAAGGAAATAAAATTCTTCATTTACATTCATAAAGTAGTGCAGCGGAATAATACAACATGATTTACACAAACTAAGGGTTCACAGTTTAATTAATATTTACAAAACTCTAAAGTGCTAAAATCTAAGAAGAAGACTCGGGTTGCTAATTTATTATGAGTCACTCAGCATACAATTCCTTGGAGAGCCAGCCCCATCTGGAATTCCTTAAAGAAAAGTAGAAATGCATGAGCAGTTGTGCCCAGTAGGATTTACCTTCTAAACACAATAAAAGTAAGTTATGAAGGTAGCATAGAAAGGGACAATGGGTATGCATTCCATATAATGAGAGGGAGAGGGAGAGCACAATTGGTATAAAAAAGTTTCGTAATAGTGCAAAAAAAGAAATAATATTGTAAAAGAGTTGCTCTGAACCAATCAGTAATCAAACAAGTATAATTCAGTTCATGACATAGTTTCATGGAAATGTAGACCAAAATCTTGCATATAGTGGTGCATACTAAACACCTAGATGATTCATTATTGTTCCGTAAGGCCAGTAAATGAATTCGGGTGCTCCTCCCAAGACTGGACCGGCCTCATTTGCACAGGCATAATGTTCAAGTGAGTCCTGAGACTCCAAAGTGTGTCATACCATTTCCATTTGATCATTGTTCATGTACGGCCTTTGGACAGATGTCAAGTTCAAGAGATCTTGTGTAATGGTAATACCAGGCCAAGTAAGTCAAATTTAAGAGTATGAGGATAACAAGCCAAGTGTGAAGTTAAAAAGTCAGGTTTATGAAGGTTAAATCCAGATATAAGAAAAACTAGATAAAAGGACAAACATAAACTAAATATGGAAATCAGTCGATTGTTCAAGGATTTTCGGTCATCTGACCTAGCTAGTAGCTTGGTTCTAGTTTTCTTGATAAAATCAATCAACCTGAAGAACCAAATCGGTCCACCGAAATGACAAAATTGGTTGACCGACCTAACCAGTAGCTTGGTCCTGAATTTAAGATGAATTCGGTCGACCGGAAGAACAAAATCAGTTGACCGGAAAGGTAAAACTGGTCAACCATTATCTGGTTTTCGGTTGACTGATTTCGAAAAAACTAGAATCACACAGGCCAAATCGCAGCAACGTTTTTAGCTTGGGAATGGAAATAAACAACCAGGAACAGAAGAGAAGAGTCTATTCTATAGTTGTACATACTTTTCGTATGTAATGGAGGACTCTAAGCTCCTCATCTCTTCTTTTCTCTCTTGGGCATGCAAAGTAGAGGGGGGATCGGACGACTGATATGTTTGGTTAGACGACCGATATGTTCAGTCGGTCGACCGATTCCGGCGATGTTCAGAACTGGTTCCTTTTCTACTTGTGATGGTAGGCTGGGAGCTTGAGTTGGAATATGTCAATCCAATTAACTCATGAGGTTCTACTTTAGGCCACATAAATCACTTGAAATATTATGATAATAAAGATATTAAAACAAAGAGTGGAAGAGAAGACAATATCCTACCTTAAAGAGAAAACTCTTCTGAGAAATAGAGCTCCTTCAGACCTTCTTCCTTCACCCTTGTATGGCCTCCCTTACTTCTTCTTCTTCCTCAAACTTTTGGTGATAAGAGAAGCCAGCAACCGGAGTTCTGGTGTGACGGCCCTCATTATACCGGTACGGTTATACCAACCCACGTCGGTATAGCGAGAGTCCTCACAGTGGGACATTTACCCAACGATACATACAGCTGAGATACACGCGATATACAACAGAGTAGCGGAAGTAAAAGAGAACTATCTCCATTCATTCATCATCCACATTTAAACATACATGAGTTTTCGCAATTTACAAAAGGAACTAAGGGCTCACATAATTTAAATTGCTGAAATAGGAATACATAATGTCCACATAATACATTCTTTTCATGATAATTCTAGTACAATGTCCAAAGTACATACTAAGGAATACACAAATCACAATGAAACTCCACTAGCTAGTCTCCGCGCTCGGAGTCCGTCTCCACCGTCTCCTCCAACGGTGTCGCGTCACCAACTATACCTGTACGCCGAAGCAAGGAGTGAGTCCAGGGACTCAGCAAACAACACTATACATGATATTCACGTACAAGTCCTAGTGGTTTCTACATGCACATTTACAATTTGCAATACAGGCTTGCTAGTCAATTCAAGTTTCAACCTATCATGAAAGTTCTACACTTTTATACATAACTCATGTTTTCAGATTTCTTAAAGTAAAATTCACCTATCACATGGTCTCTATTCAATTTACTCATGAACTCTAATCTTTTAAAGAATCAAACATGAGAGTTATCAACAAGGACAATTTTACATACATGAAAGGGGAACACAACTAGCATGGATTCCATATGTTCTTAAGCACATACATAACTTTTTCACATGCTTTAGGATGCTGAATTCACATGGTTCAATGGTTACAATTCTACACATGAGAGCTACAACATTGCTTAAAACATATCATATGAACAAATCCATTATGCTATTTTGCACACATATTCATTAGTTGCTCCTAACATGGATTCTAAACACATTTTGCACATATAACATGAGAGTAATAACATGCATCTTCTGAATTTACATGGTTTCAGATTTAGTCTCACATGGGTTTCTATAACACATTTACACATCTAGAATTTCACATTCTTCTTTACACTAATTTCCTCCTTTCACATGGTTACACTTTACACATACACATTCACATTGTCACTTACACATTTACACATGGTCACATACACTTCACACACTTCACATTTATACATTTTAGGTGCCGTGACACATAGTCCAAACCACCAAAGAAGGACATATACACATTCACATCACATAACACATAGCACATCACCTAGGCAATACAGTGATGACTCTTGGCACTGCGCAGACCGGGAGAACACGTCTCCACCCTAACCAGTGGTACTTGTCCACCTCCAGGATTTCCCCCTAATGCCCTTAGGGTCACTTAACACAATGAACTTTCTCAGGGGGACCTTTCCCTGATACGGCTCCACTGCCTTCTCGGAAGCAGTATCACATTGGCACAATTTCACTTTTACACATTTACCGTTTTACACATAGTTTTACACGTAACTCTTTACATTTCATCCGCTTACTCACTCACATGGATACCTTTGTTTTTCCTAACATGGTACTACAAAATTTTAAGGTTTAACACACAGTAAACACACTAATCATGCTGGGTTTAAACAAAATCTATCACATTACGATCATATGAGCGACTTATTCACATTTCACATGAAAACACATAACTTTTTATTTACCAGTCCAAACGACCTGAATTTTAACCACATGCTGTTTTCGGGTTCATGATCACACATCAATTTTCAGATTTTTCTGAGCTAAATATAATTTACAGAAAATAAAACACTTAATTGGCATATTATTCACAACTTGAGCTAACATGGGTCTAACATACTTTGCAATTTAGCCACTTACTATTTTGCACAGAGACTGCTAATATATGCATGATTTTAGAATACAACATCACCCTAATTCATACATCTCTAAATCAATTACCACAACCATTTCTTTGCATGTTTTTATTTTACCGAACCGAACTTATTTACAATTTCTCAAGCATGATAATTACTAAAATTTACAAACTCATATGCTGACCCACTATCCTTCATGATCAAACCGAAACTGAGGCATTCACATTCATCTAAATCATGAATCATGGATTTCGCAAAATGGTCGGCAAGTCATGCTCACAAGTTTACAAGATATTATTAACCCACATTCACCATCACACCATGTTCATCCACAACCACAATGCACAATATACATAGAGTATAAGATGTACAATATATCCTCATCGCATAAAACATACCGAAATTAATGTATAAGAGGGACAGAACAGCTCACTGTTCTGCTCAGAAGAACTAGACGGCGGTCTCTGGCCGCTAGCTCAGAGTCAGCGGCAGGGTCGACGGACGCCAAGGAGGAACTGGGCGTCCAGAGACCTTGCCGTTTAATCAGGTCTGTGCAGAAACACAGACCCGAGCTCTAAATCTTGGGTGAAATGGAGGGTCTAGGACTCGAAGACAATTTCATAAAAATCACAAAAACCACCTAGACTCATACGGGGACACCATAGATAGGTCACTTGCCTCTCTAAAATTCCTCCAAGGGATTTATGGCTCGAAGAAGACCTCCTTGGGCAGTTCCAAGAAGTTGCAGAAGTGCCTCCAAGATCGCCTTCCTCCGGGCTCCTGGGTGATCTCCACGCCGAGGGGATGATGGGGAAGTCTTCTCCTTTGCTTCAGCTCCCTCCTTGTCGCAGTAGATCTTCAGATCAACCTCCAAGGGGTCGGATTTGGGGGGCCAAGATGGGGTTTTTCTCACAGAATGCTCTAGGGTTTTTCTCTCTTCTTTTCTCCTCTTGCAAGGGTGAAATGAGAAGTGTGGGGAGAGCCATTTCGGGTTCAGACCTAAAGAGGGTCTCCTTCCCACTCACTAGGGTGATGGGACACCCTCAGAGCCGTTGGGGGACATCCCCCAATGGATAGCTTGCCTTGTTTCAGAAGCTTGCAGCTCTGCTGCGCATGCAGGTCAGAGAAGTTGGCGTCCATATCGCTGGACGCCGGAGTTAGTGCTGGCGTCCATGTCTGGACGCTGACACTGGTTCAACGGCCTGGGCTTGACGCCAAGGGCCTTCGGCCAGAACCCTAAGTTATGCAGAAAACCATGCATACCAAGCTTATATACATGCAATATACCTATGGTATTGTATCCATACTATCACCATGCAATACATTCATTATTTACGTTTAATATAAACACATGCACATTTAATTATACTAATCAATACCTACGTAATCATGTACATACATACACAAGCACAATCATACACATGCAAACACGAATAATGCGACGGAAATTCGAGGGTCTTACACCCTCTCCCCCTTAAAGAAACTTCGTCCTCGAAGTTAGAACGACACTACTCAAACAAAAGGGGATACTTCTTCTTCATCGCATCCTCAAGCTCCCACGTAGCCTCCTCACGTGAGAAGTTCCGCCATAGAACTTTCACCGACGCGATACTCTTGTTCCGGAGATGCTGAACCTTCCGGTCAAGAATGGCTACTGGTTGCTCGACATACGAAAGATCTGGCTGGATCTCCACTGGCTCATGACTAATCACATGAGATGGATCTCGGACATACCTCCTGAGCATAGATACGTGGAATACCGGGTGAACGCTAGCCAGAGCTGGGGGTAATGCTAGCTCGTACGCCACGTTGCCCAAACGTCTGAGAATCTCATATGGGCCAATGAATCTAGGGCTTAGCTTGCTATGCCTGCCAAATCTGACAACTCCTCGAGTAGGCGATATCTTCAAGAAGACATGATCGCCAACCTCGAACTCTAAATCCTTTCTTCTGTTGTCGGCATAACTCTTCTGCCTATCCTGTGCCGCAACAAGCCTTTTCCTGATAAGCTGAATCTTATCCGAAGTTTCCTGAACTAACTCCGGTCCGATCAACTGCCTATCACCAGTCTCCTCCCAACATAAAGGAGATCTGCAGGGCCTACCATACAACGCCTCGAATGGAGCCATACCAATACTAGCATGAAAGCTGTTGTTGTATGCGAACTCCACAAGAGGTAAATGACGCTCCCAATCATCCTTCCAATCCAGAACACACGCTCTCAACATATCCTCGAGCGTCTGGATAGTCCTCTCGGACTGTCCATCGGTCTGGGGATGAAACGCCGAACTGAGCTTAAGCTCCGAACCTAACGCATCCTGAAGACCTTTCCACAATCTCGAAGTGAATCTCGGATCTCGATCCGAAATGATCGACTTCGGCACACCATGCAATCTAATGATACCACTAACATACAATCTAGCTAAACTCTCTACTGACTGCTTCTTCTTCATAGGCAAGAAATGAGCAGTCTTCGAGAATCTATCTACAACTACCCAAATCGAGTCATTGCCCCTTCTAGATCGAGGCAAACCCGATACGAAATCCATAGTGACAGCTTCCCACTTCCACACTGGGATATCCATCCTCTGCATAAGGCCAGATGGTCGCTGCCGCTCGGCTTTCACCTGCTGACACACTAGACATCTAGACACATAATCCGCAACATCCTTTTCATGCCGGACCACCAAAATGATCTCTTCAGATCTGATACATCTTAGTGTTACCCGGATGAATAGAGAATCGCGATCTATGAGCCTCCGCTAACACATGCTCACGGACATCTACCACATCGGGGACACAAACACGGTGCTGAAATCTAATCACACCGTCCTCATCACGAGCAATGCCCGCCTTACCCACTAACTCTAACAATCTAGGGTCGGCTTTCTGCTGCTCAATCACCTCATCCAAGACTGAGGATCTAAGGGATAGCTGAGCTACAAAAGCCTGACACAGCGATGGCTCTAACTCGGTCATAGAGCACGCTGCATCCTCCAACATCTTCCAATCCTGCTGGAGCGAAGACCTCTTCCTACTAAGAGCATCCGCTACGACATTCGCCTTTCCAGGATGATACTGAAGGTCGAAGTCATAGTCCTTCAAGAACTCAATCCATCTTCTCTGCCTCAGGTTTAATTCCTTTTGGGAGAAAAGATACTTCAAGCTCTTGTGGTCGGTAAACACCTCAAATCTGACACCATAAAGATAGTGCCTCCAGATCTTTAGTGCATGAACCACAGCTGCTAACTCCAAATCATGAGTCGGATAGTTCCTCTCATGCTCCTTCAACTGACGAGAAGCATAAGCCACTACCCTCTCTTGCTGCATGAGCACACAACCTAAACCAATCTGAGATGCATCCGTATAAATGGCAAAGCCCTCTAGACCACTAGGCAATACCAATACCGGAGCAGAAGTAAGCTTAGCCTTCAATAGCTGAAAGCTACGCTCACATGCCTCAGACCATACGAACTTCTCACCCTTCCGGGTCAGCTTTGTCAAAGGGGCGGCGATGGATGAGAAACCCTCAATGAATCGCCGATAATAACCAGCTAACCCAATAAAGCTACGAATCTCCGAAGGGGTCCTGGGAATCTCCCAATCCATAACTGCCTGGACCTTCGCTGGATCAACAGCTACACCAGCGCCGGAGATGACATGCCCGAGGAAATGAACCTCGCGCAACCAAAAATCGCACTTGCTGAATTTTGCATACAGCTTGTGCTCACGAAGAACCTCTAAGACTAACCTCAGATGCTGACGGTGCGTGGCCTCATCCGGAGAGTAGACCAACACATCGTCAATAAACACTACGACAAAGCTATCTAAGTACGGACTAAACACCCGGTTCATGAGATCCATGAACGCTGCAGGGGCGTTGGTCAATCCGAAGGGAAGAACCAAAAACTCATAATGTCCATAACGGGTTCTAAACGCCGTCTTGGACACATCCTCACTCCTAATCCGCAACTGATGATAGCCAGATCGCAAGTCAATCTTGGAAAAGACTGATGCCTCTCGCAACTGGTCAAACAAATCATCAATCCGAGGTAAGGGATACCTGTTCTTCACAGTCACTTGGTTTAGCTTCCTATAATCAATGCACAACCGAAGTGACCCGTCTTTCTTCTTGACGAATAATACAGGTGCGCCCCAAGGGGAAACACTAGGGCGAATAAATCCCTTATCAAGCAATTCTTGCAATTGCTTCCTCAACTCGGCTAACTCTGCAGGTGCCATCCTATAAGGGGCCTTCGAGATAGGAGAGGTGCCTGGAAGCAACTCTATAGTGAACTCTATCTCCCTATCGGTGGCAATCCAGACAAGTCATCGGGAAAGACATCTGGAAAGTCCTGCACCACATCGATCTCTGCAAGAGTCAGTGACGAACCAGCATCGGGTACTAGCATAACGCTGGCAAGAAATGCGTCACAGCCCTTGTTCACCATGCGCATCGCCTTCATGGCAGAGATAACTAACTTTCCCGCTAAGTTCTTTGGCAAGGGATGAGAGAACTCGTCCTCACCAGGAATGCGGAAAACAATCTTCTTCCTACGACAATCCACTAACGCATAGTGCTCCTCTAGCCAATCCAGACCAAAAATACAATCATAGTCCTTCATCTTTAGCAAGAAGAAACACCCATCTAGGAATCTATCCTCAATGCACACAGGTAACGACGGAATGCACTTCCTAGTCGATACCGTACCCGCAGGGGTGTGCACAGACAAAGGGACCTCTAACTCCTCAGACTCTATGCCTGACTCTAGGGCTAACTGCCTAGCGAACCGCTCGGAAATGAACGAGTGAGTAGCACCCGTATCAAACAAAACCCGAGCGTGCACACCGAAAAGCAAAACTGTACCTTCGGTGACATGCTCCGCCTGCTCGGCGTCCTCACGAGCTAACGCAAACACTCGAGCTGGGGCTCGAGGCCTTCCTGGTCTCCCTGTAGCTGGCGCGGCTGCCGCTACTGCTGGTACTGGCGCTCCACGCTGAGCTCCCTGCTGAAGTCTTGGGCAGTCCTTGATCTTGTGGTCGCTGCTCCCACACTTTAAGCATCTACCCGCTACTAACCAACACTCGGATCCACCATGCGTCTTCCCGCAGTGGGGACACTCTTTCTTCACACCGGGGGAACGTACAGAAGGTACCTGAGAGTTGCTGACTGTCATTGATTTCTGCGGTGTCTGGTACACCATTTTCCTCTTATCCTGCCGCTGGAAAGTCGCTGCCGGCCTCTTCTGCGAAGCCTTCTTCTCCTCCAGATATTGCTCCATTTCTCCCTCCTGTCTGCAAGCTGCGCTGAGGGCCTCGTCTAGCGTGCGGTGGTCAAACGCCACGAGTCTCGTCCGCAGTGATGGTTTGAGACCCATCACGAATTTCTTGGTCTTCCTGCGCTCATTCTCTACGATATGCGGTGCATATTTAGAAAGTTCAGAAAACCTTGCCTCGTATTCCAGGACGGTCATTGATCCTTGTGTCAGGGAAAGGAATTCTTGCTCCATCTTGTCCTGGATGTGCTCTGGGACGAACTTGGCTCGGAAGAGCCTCACGAACGCGTCCCATGCCACAACTACTGCTCCGTCCTCGAAGCGTGTACGCAGTAGGGAGGACCACCATACATCAGCTCTCTCCTGCAATACACCTTCATAAGCACCAACTAACAAATTCTAATTTGACAACCAACATACAAGCATAACTAAAACATACCTGTAGCATGTAGGTGGCTAATGTCACCTTATCCTCATCAGGACACCTGATAGCTCGGAAGATTTTCTCTGTCTCCCTTAACCAGCTTTCTGCCATTAATGGATCACTCTCCCCCTTAAAAGAGGGTGGGGTCATCCTCTTAATCGCTCCATGATGGGAGGTCCACCATGGTCCTGAGCTGGGGCCTGAGCCTGCTACATTAAACAATAACAATATACATAAACACAATATCATGCAATTTAAATAGCAAACTACTAGTTGTTTCATTATTCTACCTGGGCCTCCAACTGGGCCTGGAGTGCTGCCTGGGTGTGGGCCTGCGTCTGCATGGCTTGCACCAGACCTTGCATGAATACTCCATAGTCCACTGGCGGTGGTGGGGGAAGCACAGGGCCTCGCGGTGCTGGGGCCTGTTGCTCCGCCTGCTCATCACGCCTCTGCTCGTCGTCGCGAGCTGGCACACCTCCACGTCGTCCACGGGAAGCCATGGCTGTAATAAAATTTCAGCCACCATTAGAGCTAGATTACTACGTTTTCTAACCATTTCTTATCTATCTTTCACTTCTTATTAGCGTTTTCTACACATGTGGACATACTTAGCATGCAATGGGGATGATGACTTAGGTATATTCATGTGTAATCTCAACCGGTCGCTCTGATACCAATCTCTGTGACGGCCCTCATTATACCGGTACGGTTATACCAACCCACGTCGGTATAGCGAGAGTCCTCACAGTGGGACATTTACCCAACGATACATACAGCTGAGATACACGCGATATACAACAGAGTAGCGGAAGTAAAAGAGAACTATCTCCATTCATTCATCATCCACATTTAAACATACATGAGTTTTCGCAATTTACAAAAGGAACTAAGGGCTCACATAATTTAAATTGCTGAAATAGGAATACATAATGTCCACATAATACATTCTTTTCATGATAATTCTAGTACAATGTCCAAAGTACATACTAAGGAATACACAAATCACAATGAAACTCCACTAGCTAGTCTCCGCGCTCGGAGTCCGTCTCCACCGTCTCCTCCAACGGTGTCGCGTCACCAACTATACCTGTACGCCGAAGCAAGGAGTGAGTCCAGGGACTCAGCAAGCAACACTATACATGATATTCACGTACAAGTCCTAGTGGTTTCTACATGCACATTTACAATTTGCAATACAAGCATGCTAGTCAATTCAAGTTTCAACCTAACATGAAAGTTCTACACTTTTATACATAACTCATGCTTTCAGATTTCTAAAGTAAAATTCACCTATCACATGGTCTCTATTCAATTTACTCATGAACTCTAATCTTTTAAAGAATCAAACATGAGAGTTATCAACATGGACAATTTTACATACATGAAAGGGGAACACAATTAGCATGGATTCCACATGTTCTTAAGCACATACATAACTTTTTCACATGCTTTAGGTTGCTGAATTCACATGGTTCAATGGTACAATTCTACACATGAGAGCTACAACGTTGCTTAAAACATATCATATGAACAAATCCATTATGCTATTTTGCACACATATTCATTAGTTGTTCCTAACATGGATTCTAAACATTTTTGCACATAAACATGAGAGTAATAACATGCATCTTCTGAATTACATGGTTTCAGATTTAGTCTCACATGGGTTTCTATAACACATTTACACATCTAGAATTTCACATTTTCTTTACACTAATTTCCTCTTTCACATGGTTACACTTTACACATACACATTCACATTGTCACTTACACATTTACACATGGTCACATACACTTCACACATTTCACATTTACACATTTTAGGTGCCGTGACACATAGTCCAAACCACCAAAGAAGGACATATACACATTCACATCACATAACACATAGCACATCACCTAGGCAATACAGTGATGACTCTTGGCACTGCGCAGACCGGGAGAACACGTCTCCACCCTAACCAGTGGTACTTGTCCACCTCCAGGATTTCCCCCTAATGCCCTTAGGGTCACTTAACACAATGAACTTTCTCAGGGGGACCTTTCCCTGATACGGCTCCACTGCCTTCTCGGAAGCAGTATCACATTGGCACAATTTCACTTTTACACATTTACCGTTTTACACATAGTTTTACACGTAACTCTTTACATTTCATCCACTTACTCACTCACATGGATACCTCTTTTTTCCTAACATGGTACTACAGAATTTCAAGGTTTAACACACAGTAAACACACTAATCATGCTGGGTTTAAACAAAATCTAATCACATTACGATCATATGTGCGAATTATTCACATTTCACATGAAAACACATAACTTTTATTTACGGGTCCAAATGACCTGAAATTTTAACCACATGCTGTTTTCGGGTTCATGATCACACACTCAAATTTTCAGATTTTTCTGAGCTAAATATAATTACAGAAAATAAAACACTTAATTGCATATTATTCACAACTTAAGCTAACATGGGTCTAACACACTTTGCAATTTAGCCACTTACTGTTTTGCACAGAGACTACTAATATATGCATGATTTTAGAATACAACATCACCCTAATTCATACATCTCTAAATCAATTACCACAACCATTTCTTGCATGTTTTTATTTTACCGAACCGAACTTATTTACAATTTCTCAAGCATGGATAAATTACTAAAATTTGCAAACTCATATGCTGACCCACTATCTTCATGATAAACCGAAACTGAGGCATTCACATTATCTAAATCATGAATCATGGATTTCGCAAAATGGTCGGCAAGTCATGCTCACAAGTTTACAAGATATTATTAACCCACATTCACCATCACACCATGTTCTTCCACAACCACAATGCACAATATACATAGAGTATAAGATGTACAATATATCCTCATCGCATAAAACATACCGAAACTAATGTATAAGAGGGACAGAACAGCTCACTGTTCTGTCAGAAGAACTAGACGGCGGTCTCTGGCCGCTGCTCAGTCAGCGGCATGGTCGATGGACGCCAAGGAGGAACTGGCGTCCAGGGACCTTGCCGTTAATCAGGTCTGTGCAGAAACACAGACCCGAGCTCTAAATCTTGGGTGAAATGGAGGGTCTAGGACTCGAGGACAATTTCATAAAAATCACAAAACCCCTAGACTCATACGGGGACACCATAGATAGGTCACTTGCCTCTCTAAATTCCTCCAAGGGATTTATGGCTCGAAGAAGACCTCCTTGGGCAGTTCCAAGAAGTTGCAGAAGTGCCTCCAAGATCGCCTTCCTCCGGGCTCCTGGGTGATCTCCACGCCGAGGGATGATGGGGAAGCCTTCTCCTTTGCTTCAGCTCCCTCCTTGTCGCAGTAGATCTTCAGATCAACCTCCAGGGGGTCGGATTTGGGGGGCCAAGATGGGGTTTTTCTCACAGAATGCTCTAGGGTTTTTCTCTCTTCTTTCTCCTCTTGCAAGGGTGAAATGAGAAGTGTGGGGAGAGCCATTTCGGGTTCAGACCTAAGAGGGTCTCCTTCCCACTCACTAGGGTGATGGGACACCCTCAGAGCCGTTGGGGGACATCCCCCAATGGATAGCTTGCCTTGTTTCAGAAGCTTGCAGCTCTGCTGCGCATGCAGGTCAGAGAAGTTGGCGTCCATATCGCTGGACGCCGGAGTTAGTGCTGGCGTCCAGGTCTGGACGCTGACACTGGTCAACGGCCTGGGTTGACGCCAAGGGCCTTCGGCCAGAACCCTAAGTTATGCAGAAAACCATGCATACCAAGCTTATATACATGCAATATACCTATGGTATTGTATCCATACTATCACCATGCAATACATTATTTACGTTTAATATAAACACATGCACATATTAATTATACTAATTAATACCTACGTAATTATGTACATACATACACAAGCACAATCATACACATGCAAACACGAATAATGCGACGGAAATTCGAGGGTCTTACACAATAGTAGAAGACATGCTACGTGCCTACACTATAGATTTTGAAGGCTATTGGAATGAGCAGCTATCTTGATCGAATTCGCTAAACAACAGTATCAGGCCAGCATTAAGATGGCTCCTTCGAAGCACTGTACGGCAGAAGTGCAGATCGCCTGTATGCTGGAACGAAGTGGGGTGAACACAGTGGTGGACCCGATATGGTACAGACCAACTAGCGGGATACAGATTATCAGAGACGGATTAGATAGCTCAATCTAGGCAGAAGAGCTATGCAGACAAAAGAAAAGAGATTTAGAATTTCAAACTGGAGATCATGTGATTTGAAAGTATCTCCGACCCGTGGATTTCAAAGGTTTGGAATGAAAAGGCAAGCTAAGACCAAGATACATAGGTCCATTTGAGGTCTTGGATAGAGTTGGCGAGGTGGCGTACTGACTAGCACTACCTCCCCAGTTCTCCACTTTACACAATATTTTCCATGTGTCTATGCTGAGGAAGTACGTGTATGATCAGTCACACGTAATCAGCTATGATGACATTATTTGAATAAAGACATGACCTATGAAGAAATACCAGTGAAGATCTTGGAGAAGAAGATACAACAGTTTGGGAATCGATCTATACCCGTGGTCAAGATACTATGGAGAAATCATGAAGTCGAAGAAGCCACGTGGGAACCCAAAGCCGCCATGCGACGGAATTATCCAGAATTATTCAGTAAGACACTCTTCCTCTCACGATCATATGAATTTGGGGACCAAATTCTTTTAAGAGGGGGAGGATGTAGCAACCTTGATTTTTAAATTCAAAAATAAAAAAAATAATTAAATAAATGAGATAAATAGATTTAATTGAATAAAAAAAGGAATAAATAGAATTAGAATGATTTAAATCAAAACCCATTAGGCTAAATTAATATTGGGTTGTACTAATGGCCCAAGCATGAGAGATTGGGCCCAATTGAGGAGAGCCCATTATGGGAGGAGAAGTAATTAATGGAAATTCGTATATAATTAATTAATAAATAGAAAAGAATAAGATAAATGTTAAATAAGTCATATAAATCTTTAAAAAGTGTCCTAACCTTTCCCAAACCCAATACCCACGAGATTAGCTTCTCCTCTGTTTTAAATAGGGGATACTAGCAGAAGGGGAAGGAGATAAATATGGAAATTCGAATTTTAAAAGGGAAGGAAGAGTTTTAGCAAGTTAGGACTCTACTAGCCATCAAAACTCCACCAATTCGACCCCACCAAACCCTAGTTCATGTCTAGAGCCCTGGGAGACGAAGGGGAGGCGATTTGGGACGTGGGAGCTTGGAGGAGAAGGGCTGGAGCTTGGCTTTTCTTCTTCATTTTTCGTCACCAAACCCTAGTTCTCTTGTCAACACAGAAAGGTAGGCAATCTCTCAAGCACTCAACGTGTAAAAATTACCCTAGGAAGTCTTCATGATCCCCTTTGAAAGCCCTCTCATTTCGCTCTTGTTCGTTCATCCATGAGGGCGAATTAATTGCCCAAATCTCTGTTGACGTGTCTTGCACGAACCTTCATGTTTTGCTTGTACCTCGAATCTACTCATGCTCATGCCTTGATAAAATCACCATAAATACTGCTTGTAGTTAGGGTTCTAACGAGCCCAGTTTGCTCAAATTCCATTGAGCATGCCTTGCGAATTAAATCATTTCCTAGACCTGTGCATGATTAGGTCAACGAAAAGTAACCTAGTCAAAACATGTTCTATACATGACTGATTTCTAATTATTCGTTTCCAGTGATAAATCTCCATGTCTACTCTCGTTTAAAATTGGTTTCATGCTTTTTGGATCACTGTGCGATTTCTTATCGAATTTTTAAGTGCCCTGTATCATGTAGACCCACCTGGAAAAAAGGGCAAAACCCCTTTTCTTGGTTAGGGCCACCTTCTGGTGTCGCGACAGCCCGATCCGCCGCGACCTCAGAGGGGGTCACGACACCAGGACCCGTCGCGATCTGAACGCGGCAGGTCGACTGGTCGCGACCTGCCCTCCGGTTCACCCCAGCACCCGGTTCAACAGAATGCGACCGGATGTAGCATCGCGACCTGATTGCGGCCTTTAAGCCCATCGCGACCTGATCCGTGAATGCACCGGTTAGCCCTGTCGCGACCTGAATACGACAGAGGCCGACGTCGCGACCTCAGTAATGCGACCAGAACATAAGATTTACATATATAACCCTGTCTTTACGTCAATTTGACCGTGTTTAAGTGCTGACATGCTAGATAATAACTTGTCAATTAATAATGAGTATTAATTACATGAAAATTATTAATCTAAAAGCTATATGCACAACTATACTTGCTCTTCAATTTCTTACACTTGCACACACATAACCATCATGTTTGCCATTAAACCCTGTTAAATTATGCAATAATGTATCTGGTAATTTAGCAAAATAAATTACTAAACTCCCTATTTTAAATAATTACACTTGTCTTTGTTTTCTCGCACGCTTTACACACCGTCACCGTTTCCCCTCGGCCTTCGAACACTCGAGGCACGACGGACCAGTTCTTACACACTTTCTCTTGACATGGACCACCTCTCCACCGGGAAGACTCCTGACTGGACTAGGGAATCCTTGTCAAGGCCTCCGTAAGTCTTCTTGGCTTGGCGTACGTCCTTAGCCAACGAGCTGGTTGTACCCTAATACCTGTTACACCCTTAGGGATTAGTACGATCCATGGCCTTAGTGTGTTCTCTCCTTATCTTGTGATCATGCGGACCACCTGGATCGTGTTCACGGCACGGCTAGTGGGGGTGTGACTTCTACCAGACTGTCGGTATCCGACCTGGTGCCGCGCAACTGTTTCTATCAGGGTTACGTTGTTTTACAATATTTGTCCCTCTCTCGTCTACTATCTATCCTCTCACCTGTTCACTTTCACTCTGTACTCTCATCTAGTTCGTATGTTACTCTCATCTCTTCTTGGTACTCTACTTGGCCATTAATTGATTGTATAAGATAACAAACATGACTATGCTAGGCAACATTATAAGGGCCCGATCTGGTCCTTGGAGGAGCACCTGAAAGGCTATAACTCGCGGGGATCTAATGATCTGGGTGATGGCATACACCTAATGCATGACACGCAAGATTTAATCTATGACAATCAATCAATCATTTGTTTGTTACTTGAACTAGGGGTTGAAAGAATATCGACCCATACTTGCTATCGTGACTAGTTTACTTGCTATCTCGTGATATGGCCAGTTCTTGTGATGTTATACCCTCGTAAATATGCTATTGTTCATGTTTCCTTGTTACGTCGTTCTCTTGACTATACATGACTACTTGTTCTAGTATTCTACCTCATAAAGACATTAATTACTTAAAGTACGCTTGTTCTCATGAGATATTAAGTCCTACTGGGCATTATTCGCTCATCCTGCATATTTATTTCATGTGTTCAGGTGAGTCAGACGGTGACCACACTCACGAGGAGGGAGACGAGGATATTGCTCAGGAGTGACCATTTACAGCAACCACTGCTTTAGTAGATAGCTGGTAGAGTTATGAGTCATAGCTCTTATGTATTAGTTTGATTTTGAATAAAGTACTGTGGGCCCTAGTAATGGCTCTGATGGATTGATGTAATAGCTAGATGATGGATTATTAATGAAATTGGAGGTTATTTGATATTATTCCAATTGAGCAATGGTTTGTCATTTATTTTCTCGCTCTATACTATTTAATAACTATAATCCTGCTCCAATATTCCGCGTCGGGGCATTACAACTCCGAGCTATCCCCTCTATTCCATCGGCACAAGGCGGGAGGAGCGCGGTCTTCTTCCACTTCGTCCCTTCGTCCGTCCAATCAACAGCACCGCCGCACCATTCATTCATTGGGGAAGCACCCCCCCCCCCCCCTCTCCCTCTGTCTTTTTATATCTCCCTCCGAGCCCCACGTGGCTCCCTTCCGTTTATTCTCCTTTTTATACACACACATACATGCATGCCTACACACACACACCTACCTTTTAGGGGTTTAAAAGCCACCACACAGTAAGTCATTCCCTATGCTCTTTATTCATTTCATTTTATTTATTTAGGATTGATACTACACACACACAGCTAATCCCCTTTTCTTTTATATTTGTTTATTTGTCAGGGTAATCAAACAAGGAAAACGCCTTCTACCACGGTCGGCCGTGCTCGTAGAAGAAGAGGAACCCACATCCCCGTGCAACCTCCCACGCTCCAAAAGGTACACACACGTGATCACTCTTTCCATTCCGCACCCTCGTGTGCATCTCCATTCGATACCCTCGCGTACCTGGCGATCGCGGATCTTTTCCTTTTATTTTCCACATATCATATTTCTTTTCACTTCATCCCTCTTTGTGGACCACTTGTTCTTCGTCCCTAAAAATAGAATGAAAGCACCATCCACAGCCCTCACTGGTGGTGCTGGTGGCACAGGTACCGCAAAAGGTACCTCCACTCCTGGTGGTGGTGGGGGTGGTACAGCTAGTACTGGTCATGCCTCCTCAACAACTGAAGGCCCTGCTACTGTTGGCTGTGCTGGACCCTACTAGTCCAACTTCGTTCTTATCTGAGTTATACTCTCCCATAGCCACTCAATCAACTGATGAGTGTTTTCCTTTGGATCATCTCCCCCACCTCCCCAACCTCTCCTGTCGGCCATCTCAAATATCTGCACAAACAACATTCTGACCACATATATACCAACAAATCAATACAAAACCAGGGTCAACTACCAGCAGTGGACTAATGTAAAAATCAGGCTATGTAATCTCCCAGTTCCTTCATATTTACACGGACCTTGCTCTGATACCAACTGTGACGGACCACGTCATTCAAACCCGTTAGCCTAATAACGAGCTTGATCCGACTTCGCCTCCCGCGAACAAGCCGAAGCCTCGCCAAGGATATCCCACACAAGTCCGTGAAAACACAAAGGAACATGCTGATATATATATAAGATTCAACATCTCACACATATTTACAATGGATTTCATAGCCAAATTTCAACAAAGTCAAACTCAAGTACACAGGCCTAGGGCATACCCCTGGGCACAACAGAAAAGTAAATTACACTGCTGGTGGCGTGAACCCAACACCGCTACGATGCGGCTCCGGACTAGAAGATGGGCGTGAAACCTCCTGCTCTCCCTCACCTGAAAGTAATAAGGAGTGAGCCTCACGAGTCACTGGCTCAGTAGGGAAACTCCCTCAAAAGCTGCAAATCACAAAACACAAGAGAAGCAGGAGTAGAACACAGTTATTTATAACTAACAAGTCTAACAGAGCATGGAATAATAATCACATTAAGGTCTACCTCTCAGCCTCGTAGCCAAGGACGAAAGGTCTAGCTACCTCTCCACTACACAAAACCAACAAGCTGTGGAGACAAAGACACACCACAACTACAGCTCACACGGCTACAGCTCCATGCCTGGCACCTTTAAGGTCTCTGGCCCGAGCACCCTAAAGTGAGGCACTGAAAACAAGGACTAGCTGGGACCAGTACGTCTACTGGTGTCCGTCCCCCAACCAAGAGCACGCTACAAGCGACTCAGTACACCCAACACACAAGTCGCTGTCCCATTGTCGTCTTTCCCTCAGCCGGACGTACTACTCAAGCTACGAAGTGAGGGTGTCCAGGAAGATGACACAGATCAAAGCAGTACACAAGTACCGGGACAAGACTCTGAACACTATGTGCCTGGCTCACAAAGAACCTGGGGTACCCGACTCGAGAGGGAACCACAGGCGACGTCGTATACCTGACTTGCCTCGTACGCACAACCACACAAACTCGGTAATGCCACTTACCACAAGTGTCGATGCACCGCTTACCAAAGTCTTGCACAATACGCAACGATAATCTAATAGTTACACTATCATACACAACCATAAAGCCCTTGGAACTGTTAATGCGACGGGGGCTACTGTCGCCTTCTGAATGCGACACCCCGATAGGTCGGGTTCAGAAACAGAACGCGACAGGTCAGCCTGTCGTGTTCAGAACACGACAGGAAGGTCCATCGCCTTCACAGACAAGAACCCTAATCCGGGATACCCTCTCCGGATCTTCCATGCAAACCATGTAAAACAATGTAAAAACCCATTTTTCATGCTCTACTCATTGCCCTAGCATGGTATCTATCATTTTTAATGAAATTAACCATCTATACATGCATCACATGCAATCCACGGTGTAAAATAGGGTAGAATCTCCCTACCTTCATGAAGAATGCGAAGAACGATAACCACCCGACGTTTCCCCCGCTCTGTGCGATGTCCTCGCGGTGAGAGCACGCCAAATATGACCCAAAATCATCAAATCGCCCAAGAAACCCGTGAAATTGCTTCCTCCTGGCCGAACAAAGCTTGATGGAGCTCTGTTTGGCCGACCTACTTAAAAATTCTTCGGAGTTGGGAACGGGACGTGTAGCAACCTGAATTTTTGTGAAAAATAAAAATTTAAAATAAAGAATTAAAACCTAGCTAAATGGATATTTAAATAGAGCATTACATAAAACCCATTAAATGGAAAAGAGTAATGTGCTTTGCTTAATGGATCTTCTAGAATTTATTGGGTCAAAATATGAATTTAAAATGGAGAATAATAGGAAAATACCCTAAATTCGTAACTAAAGTATTACTTAAATAGAAAGAGTTATTTAATACATTAAATAGCTAGTTTGAGTCATAATAGGATTCCTAAACCTACCCCATATGGGTTAGCACGAATTTGGATCTTTTCCAAGTCTAAATAGAGATTGGAAAGCAAGGAAGGAAGGTGGGAGTAAGGAAATTTCGTAATTTAAGAGGAATTAGAGTAGTAGTAGGAATAGAAATACATACTTACATAAATACACCTCTTAAACTCTCTTGGGCAACCCTAGCTCGTTGCCAAGAGTTGCTGGACGTGGAGAGGAGGCTAAGGAGGAGAGGATTTCGTGGAGAGAAGAAGAGATTGAAGCTTCTTCCCTTGTTCTTCAAGTTCTAGCCCTAGAAGACAAATCGAGTCAAAGGTAGGCATTCTCACAAGCATAAACCATGAAACTTTTTCTGTAGGTTCTTCCTACCCTCTTGAACGAAACCCCCAAGTTTCATATTTTTCCATCCATCCTATCTTTTGTTCTTAATTTTTGAAGAACTGCAAACATGATAACCCCGAGATGTCATGTTTAATTCAAATCTCTATGTATACTTGATCCCATGCTACGAAAGTTTTACTGTAGATACTTCATGTTGTTAGGGATCATTTGCCCCTAAAAAGCCTAAATTTCATTGAGCATGTTGCCCGAATTAAATCCATCTTTCTCTCTGTGTCTGGTTCTATGTTACTCGTTCTTGTTTGTTCTCAAACCATGTTCAAACCATGTTCTCTCTCGAATCCCTATTTATTGGAGGTACCCTTACATGTCTAGTTTAATTTTCAACTGATTTCATGATTTTTCGTTGACTATACAATTAGTTATGATTTTCTAAATGACCCTGTATCGAAAGTTAAATATCTGGTCCGCAATCCAATGTCTGGTCTGACTCCTGTCAGAGTCAGGCGCAGACAACCAGAAGGCGACACCTCGATATGTCGCTTTCTGGGCCTGATTGCGACACCCTCCCTGTCGCGACCAAGAAGGCGACAGGTGAGCCGTCGCGTTCTCAGTACCCGATTTGCATGCCCTGTCGCGACCTGTGCAAGACCCTGTCGCGTTCTGCCTGGCCCATGTCGCCATCCTTATAGCCCTATGTCGCCTTCACAGGTTTTTGATGAAAAACCCATAAAAAAATAAAATAAAACCCTACTTAAAAATGGTACTATATTGAATGATTTAAAATACATGTTCACGACTTATTTCTATCTATGATTTCTCTTGCACTTGCACACACTTGAACCATTCATATATGGCTGAAATCTTGCAGAAAATATCTCATAATGTATCTGGTAATTTATTGCAATAAAGCATATTAATTGCCCTATTTTTAAAAGGACTGTATTCGTTTCTTGCGTTGTTTATATACCGACATTGACGCTCCACTGTTCTAGAATTCCTCTAGAACGTCGAGCACCTGTTTCATATACACTCTTTGCTTGGCTTGTGGTGAACTCTCCGTCGGATATTCCTTTCGCCGGACTAGTGAACTCTTGCACAAGGCCTCCGTAAGTCTCCTCTGATCATGGATTCCCACATGGTCGACGAGCCGGTTGTACCCTAACACCTATGATACCCTTTAGGGATCAATATGATCCAAACGGCTGTTAGAAGTTCGCTCTTACCTTGAATCACGTCGAACCTCTGGACTTGTGCATAACATGGCCAGCGGAAAGATCGTGAATTCCACCTGACTGCCAATACGACGTGCGCGTGTTGTGCAACTGTTACTATCGCTTGTTTACTCGTCGCATTACGTGCAATGTCCATTAGCTCTCATCTATACTCTACTCGCTCGTCTATTCACGTTCACTCTACTTTCTCGTCTACTCATCTAGTGCTCTCATCTACTTCTTGGTACTCTATATTGGCCATTGACTGATTGTCTAAAGATAAACAATATAACCAATGCTTGGCAATATATAAAGGGCCTGATCTGGTCCTGGGATGTGCGCCCGAAAGTGCTAGTGCCCATGGGAGTTAAATGATCAGAGTGTTTGGCATTACACTCAAGTGCTATCTATCTCGACTATCTATATGACAATCAAAAACACAAAACGTGCTATACTCTCTCGATGTCTAGAATGACAAACAAGTGCTATACTCGTCGTGCTATTACTATACTTGTGCTAGTTGTGCTATGGCCATTCTGCTATTCGTGCTATACTCGATACTTGTGCTACTTTGGAAACTATACTCGCTCTCGTGCTATTGTGCTATCTCTTGCTATATTTTGACTCTCTTGTACCTGCTATCTTTAGATACTCTGCCATTAAATGCGTTAATTAATTAAAGCCTGCTTGAGCCTGAGATTTAAGTCCTACTGGGCGTTATCGCTCACCCTACGTTATTTGATGTTGTGTTCTCAGGTGAGACCGAGGATGACACATACACTCACGAAGAGGGAATGACCAAGAGTGAAGCCAGGAGTACCCTCGAGTCATTATGTTATCTTAGAGTTATAGTTAGTCATTTCCTTTTATTGCAATGTAATTGGGCCCTATGGAATGGCTCTGATATTAGTGGTTGTAACTAGACATTGGAAAAGTTATTAATGAGAAAGATTTGCTTTAGTATTATTCAATGTGTAATGGTTTGATGTCTAGTATTTGCTCTATACCTTTTTCTTGCAACTGCATTCGCGCTCCGATATTCCGCGTCGGGGCGTGACAGGACGCACCCTCCTGTCGCGACAAGAACGCGACGTAGGTGGTTGTCGCCTTCCCACTGCCGACGTCAGCAAGTCCGCCCAACGCGCGACACATGGCAGACATGCAGACGAAGACCTTCCTACGTAGGCAACCTGAACGCGACACCCAAGACCGTCGCGTTCAGAACGTGACGCCAGGTCCTGTCGCGTTCACAGACAGAGAACCAGTGAGCGCTTTGGGCTCAACCTGCCGGCCCACAAAGCCTCACAACCTGCGCAAACACCTGAAACACACATCATTGGCCACACACCGACCTCCACAACCACTAAGCAAGGATCCACGAGGATCCGAAAAATGCGCGACGTTACATTGACCATGTGCGTGGCCTTGTGTCGGCCAGTTTGCTACGTTGTTGCTTCCCAGTCTCTTGGTTGTGCTGGAGGGACCGTGTGTGTGTCCCTATGGTTTAGGTTGTTTCCACTTATTCTTTCGTGCCCGATGCGCTCTTGTAAACGGTTGTTTGGCAAGCGTCATGGGTGTTCAGCTGGTAGTGCCTCTTGTGTGAGGGCTAGCCTTATGCTACAGTTTTCCTCTTTCGTGTGTAGAAGAAGCTTGTTGCGTGCCTTCCCCATCTTTTTCATGGGTTACTCGAGGTGGTGGTGCTCAGTCATGGAGTTTGGTGTCGTGTTGCACATTGTGGCAACCTTTGTGGCGAAGGCCCCTCCCCTTGAGCCATTTTGAGGTCGAGCTAGTTGCTCTCCTCATGCGCCTCATTTCCTTATGGCACGATGGGTCATGGTGTACCTATCTGTGCCGTCTCTTACGCTGTTGGTTTCTTGTTGTCTGACTGGATGATGTGGGGCAGTGTGCCTTGTTGTTAACAGGATTAAAATGGCGACTGGGTTCAAAAGGCAAAGGGGTCCGCTAGTCTACCTTGGTGTTCCTTTTCGACCAGTAGAGTTCTTGCTACTGATTTCAACCCACTTATTGAGAGGACTAATGGTAAGTTGGCCTCCTGGAAGCCCAGACTTATATCCCAAGCTGAGAGAGTGACTCTTATCAATTCTGTGCTAGCTTTCTTATCGGTTTACCTGGCTGCATCTTCCGCCATTCCGATCAGTATTCTAAACTATATTGAGAAAATTTCTGCTGCCTTTTTCTGGAATAGTTCTGATTGCACGTGTCAACGTCATTGGGTGGCCTGATCTACCATTCAATGGCCTGCTGTTGAAGGTGGTTTGGGTGTTCTCAATATCAAACAGGTGCAAATTGCCTTGGCTGTGAAGTCTATTTGGAATGTTTACCATGGTTCCTCCTTCTGAGCTTCGTATGCAAGAAGTCGTTATCTTTCTGGCAGAAATTCCAAATTCCCGGGCATTCCTTCTAAATTCGAACTGTTGCTCAGCATTTAGTTCAAAATAATACTAGATGGATCCATGGGAATGGCAATAAAATTGACATCTTATCTGATGTTTGTCTTGGTGAAAGACCTCTTGCAGATTTGCTTACTTCGCCTTATGATGGTGGCAGGATTGCTTTGCAGGAGGTTATATCTAACGCTGACCACCCGATCAAAGCTCTTCTTCCTAGTGGAGTTCTCCAGGGGGTAGTGCTTAATGAGGAGAATGATAAATGTGTATGGGGGCCTTCTCAGGATGGATGCTTTTCTACCAAATCTGCTTACAACCTGGTTCGATCAGTGGGTCTGAAGAGAACTGCTCTAAATAAAATCTGGCACAGCTGCTTTTATAGAAGAGCTTCCTTGTTTTCTTGGAAACTTCTTAATAGAGCGGTCCCTGTTGATCAGAGAATTGTGGAAAGTGGTATACAAATGGCTTCTTGTTGCTCTTGTTGTAGGTCTCCAAAAAATGAGGATTATAATCATATTTTCATCAATGGCGATCTGGCTGTCTCCTTTTGGAATTGGTTCTACCCGCTCATCAGTTCCAAGGTTCACCTCCACAGTCAAATTACAACTAGAGTATGGAGTTTTCTTTCAGTCACTAATATCTCATCTCCATTTGGTTTTGCTTCTCTTCACTGCCTACTTCTGATGCTTTGGGAGATTTCGAAGGGGAGATGTGCGGCCAGGTTTGAGTCCAAGAGGCCTTCAGCTGGGGCGGCCATCAACAATATCAGAATCATGATTTTCCATTCTCTTGCTAAGAAGCACTTTAAAGATGCTCCTTGCCTCATGAGTTGCAAGTTCTCTAGTAGTTTGGTTTCTATCCTAACTTCTCCACTAAGCAACTCAAGCTGATTCGTTGGATTCCTCCCATAACTTATTATGTTTGAATGTGGATGGCGCTAGCAAGGGTAACCCAGGAGACTGTGGGAGTGGCAGATGTATCCGGGACATGAGGGGATCTGTCTTGGTGGCCTTTTCCCACTACTATGGTTCATGCAATAGTATGATCGCTGAAATTAGAGCTCTTTGTGATGGTCTCCGAGTGGCAGATTTCCTTGGGTTTCGGATATCAATTGTTAATTCTGATTCCTTAGTTTTGGTTAATTCTTTCAGGGCTGGTAGATGCCCCTCGTGGCAAGCTTACCGTTGGTGGCGGGATGCAGGTGCTATGATACAAAGGAATACTTTTTTGATCAATCATGTATATCGGGAGACTAACCAGGTGGCTGATGCTTTAGCAAACTACAGTTGCCAATCTAAGGAGAGCAAGGTGTTTTGGGGGTCTGGCAGCATCCCTCATTTGTGTAAAGGCCCCATAGTTTTGGATAAAATCGGTCTTTTCCATGTTAGATTATAGTGACCGATTTGTCCTCTTGTACTTTCTTTCTTCTTATATATATTCCTGGCCCAGGTTCTTCTCTGGTGGAGTGAGAACAGTCTCCCCCTCTAGAGGAGGTTGCACTCGCCTAGATTAAGACCCTGAGGACCATTTTTTATCAAAAAACAAAAAAAAATTGTGCCTTGTTGTTCAGTGTGAGGCAGCACCGATCTTCTTTTGTTTGGCTTGCCTGTGCAGGCGTCATTTCGGTGTGTGCTTTGCTTGTTCCTCAGCCTGCGCTTGGGGGCACTTTCTGCCATTTAGCATGTGGCCCTCTTCGCCTGCGGAGGTAGAAGCGGTGCCTTGTGTTTGGGTGCTTCTAAGAGCCAATGTGGTTGTTGCGCTCTTGAAGCTGTTGACTTCTTGTTTTTCTCGTGTGGGTCTCTGTTGATGAGTCCCTTTCTGTGGGCCGATGCCATTTCGGGGCCGTTAGTGTAGATGTGCATGCTACACTTCGGTGGGTTTGGTGCTTGTGGTGGCCTCGTGCGCGTGGTCGTGGTTTTGTTTCGATTTTTTTGGTGGTTCTTTTGCAAGTGTGTTCGATGGTGGTTCCCAATGCTGGCTTGGGTCCTTCTCGGGTTGAGGTGTGTTTCTCCACCTCTGTGGTTGCCTCAGTTCTTGTGACTGAACACCTTTCGGTGGTTGGCTTGGTGACACCCACGCTTGGCGTCATGCAAGTGTAGTGGGTGTGATGCCAACTTCTTGCTAGTTTCGCTCGTGCACGGTGTTTCGGGTGTCTAGAAGCCGGAGGTGAAGTCTCTTGTCTTTGTCTTTGGAGACAGTAAACACTTCGGTTGCCAGTACTTAACTATGTGGTTTGCTGACGACTTGAGTTGTCTAGTTTTGGCCCCAACTCATACATGTTTTCTGGTTTTGGTCCTCTGCACATTGTGCTGTGGAGCAATTGGTTTAAGTTCTCCGTGGCTCCATAGTGGTTGTGTGTCCTGGTCGGACCATGAGGATGGTCTAGGTGAGAACGAGTGGTACCGGCAGACACCGTCCTACATGTCGAGGTGTTCTTCGCGTGCTTGTTGCCACTTGGGTTTAGGTCACCCTTATGAGAATCTCGTTTGGCTTGCGGCAGGTGCTAGCTGTTGCTAGTAGTGCGGGGCCGTTTAGGGCCATTTAGCGGAGTCATGTGGTTGACCTCTTGGCGTTTTGTCGACTTGCTATCAGTAGTTGTGTCCTCTGTCTAGCCGCTGGTGATAGAGTGAGTTACTAACCAGTTGGTCTCAACAGTGTGGACTGTTGAGGGCAAGTCGTGTGGTTTCTGACTGGCGGTTTCAGTTATTTTCTGGTCGATTTAGGCGTCTATCATGCCTGTGGAGTTATTTACTTCCGATTGTGTGCTCCACGCTGGTTGGTGTGCGCTCTATAATCTATCGGTTGTTCGGTTAGGCACTCCATTCATGGAAGGGTCATGGTTGTGACCACTGGGAAGTCGAGGTACGACTTAGTGGTCTTTTTGCACCTGTTGGTCTCTCCGACTGGGTTTCACCCTTAATTTCGAGAATGAAATTTGTTTTAAGTTGGTTATAATTGTAACATCTCAGGTTCTGGTTGTCCTTGATGTTGATCATGGGATCGCGATAGGTCGAGGTGTCACGTTTTGAACGCGACAGGATCCGTGTCGCCTTCTGGTTGAGAAGGCGACGGCCTCTGTGTCGCATTTCTGTGGTCTGTCTATGGCTGGTGTGCCACGTGTCTGCGCTTATATGTGTGAAGGCGACGTGCCAGTTGTTGCATTCACCTAAGCCACATGCAGGTGTGACACGTTGTCTGGAGGCTGTCTGTCTGTCAGAAGGTCTGTTGGAACTTCTGAGAACTCGACAAGGTGCCTGTCGCATTCTGTTGAGAATGCGACGCCAATCTTGTCGCGACCACAGTTCCGAGGCCTTAAGACATGCAATCTCTCCTTCTCCCCCTTTCTTCTTCTTTCTCTGATCCTTCCTCCTCTCCGTGGTGGGGGAGCTCCCTCTCCCCCTTCTTAGGCGTTATGGGAGTGGTGGAGGTGTCGGCGTGCTCATGGCAGAGCGTTGGAGCGGCATGGAGTGAGGAGGAGGCGGCCAATCCGACGTGAAGGGCCCCAACGGGTTCGGCTCTCCGATTGCAAGTAGGGATCACTTACTCTCTCTTACTATCTTGAGGAGATGGAGCTTGTTTTGAGCTACCCTCCCCATGCTCGAGGCTTTCTTGTGGTTTTGCACGGGAGAATGCTTGTCGGCGGTGCTCCCTCTTTGTATAGCTTGGTTTCCGGTGGTGTGTGGGAGAGGAAAGGTGGCATTGGTGCCCCTCGAGCCTTCTCTCATTGTGTGGGAGGTGTGTGCTCTTCTTGCTCCCCTCTCTGGTGGTCGTTGTGTAGCTTGGGGGACCGTAGGATGGCCCCATCCCCAGTCACGGTCTTTTGACTGAGATCGCAATAGGTTGGCTGTCGCAATACCAGTCAGAAGGCGATCGGCATTCTGTCGCATTCTAGTTGCGATAGGATAGCCACCACGTTCCGCTTGTCCCTCTGTTTCCCCTTTTTCCGATCTTGGTGGGGGTGGCCCGTGTCCAAGTTGGTTAGAGAGAGATCTCCCCAACTTGGCACGGGGCTCTTCTTCCAGTTGGTGTTTTATCTTCATGGTTCCTTTGGGTGTGGAACTTAGGGTGGTTCTACCTCAAAGGTTCTGTCTTCAGATGAGGAACACGACGGATCGATACGTCGCGTTCATCATCTGAAGGTGACACCCTGCTGGTCGCCTTCTGGTGGCGATAGTGTTGTTGTTGCATTTCCCTTGCCTGTCAGGTTTCCTTATTTTCAAGCTTCGCAAGGGTGGTCTATGCCTAAGTTGGTTAGGGGGATGTTTCTCCCTCAACTTAAGCACATGACTGATGTTCCATGGTTGCTGCCCTTGTCGAGTTGTGGGTGTCGGCTTTGAGGCAGTTGTTCCCCAAGGGCTCTGGCTTCAGATGAAGAATGCGATGGGTCGATACGTCACGTTCATCATCTGAAGGCGACACCCTGGCTGTCGCGTTCTGGTCACAATAGGTTATGTGTCGCTTTCTAGTTCTGATTGTGATGAGTTTCTTGTCGCCTTCTGGTTTCTGTGCTATTGTGCAGCCTTTTTTGTAATCCCGAGTTCCTGGATGTGGTGTGTCTGCCTGTGTTGGCCGACAGCCCTACTGGGGGTTTCTGGGACGGGTGTCATGCGTGCCTGTGCCTGCTGGGCTTGCTTGGTTATGAGCCAGTGGTGTTGTTTCTTGTTGTGGTTGCCCCGCCTGTCCCCAGTTCGCCCGGTGCTCGGCACTTGAGGGATTGTCCTATTTAGAGGTTGTTTACCGTTGCCTGGGACCCCATCCCCACGCGTTCATTGAGGTTGTTCTCAGGTGGAAGGCGTGCTCGAGTGACAGACTCTGCTAGCTGAGGGGAAAACGATAGGGGACAGCAGCGTAGAGTCATTTGCAAAGCTCTCTTAGCTGAGTCTGGGATGCCGAGGTGGTTTGGTTGTTCTTCCGGCGTAGATCAGCTAGTCCTTCTCACTGCCTCTCTCAGCGTTGGTTTCGGAGCCATGTCGCGGTGTCAGGCGTGGGGCCGTGACTCAGCTGGGCTGCGGTTGTTCGTGTGTGGTGTTCTCTGTGGTGGCTTGCTGGCCTCACTCTTCTGGGGAGGTGTAGGTAGGTGTCGGTGGCTAGCGAGCAGAGGGAGTGGCCGGTGTGTCCTCCTTTTTGCTATCAGTGGCAATGGCTTGGTCGCTGTTGTTTTGACGACATTTCCTTTACAGTGTTTCAAGTGTGACTTGTTGCCCTCGTCTGCACAGTGGTTGTAGTCTAGACATGTCTAGTTTCCGTGGGCGTTGTTGGTTTGGCCTTGTTGGCCCGAGCTTCTGGTGTCTTCTACATTGAGTGTTCTCTTGGGTGCCTTGTGTAGGCACCCGACTGTCGTTCTATAGTTCCGTTTCTTAGTGCCAATCCATGGTGGTACCAGCTTGTGTGGTTTCCCTAACCTCGTGATGTGTCCGAGGTCCGGGGGTTTTGCTTGTGGTCCCTCGACCTTGTGGAGGTCTGAGGTGGCCGTGCTTGGGGTGAGACATCCTTCTCACGTGGTTGATAGGTGTCATTTGTGGTGACACCTGTCTATGCCTTCTTGACCTCGTGGAGGTCTGAGATGGAAGTACTTGTGTCGTGAGACTCTAGTCTCACGTGGTTTCTCCGGTGTTCTGTGAGCTCTTTGTCTCCACATGTGTGTGCTGAGGGTTGCTTCCGCATCGTGTCCGACTCCGCTAGTTTTGTAGGGGTTGTCTGTGGCCCGACCTGGTTGTGGTTCGTGGCATTACTCAGTTTCTACTGTTTTGCAGTAGCTAGCTTAGTAGTCTTCCTTAGTTACTACTTTCTAGTGTAGTTGTCTCCGCGTTCTTTGGAGTTCCTACTGCTCTGGATGGTAAGGGACTGGTTATCCCTACTGGGCCTTGTTCGCGAGACTCACCCCCCTACTTTCTCAAGTAGGGACTCGTTGTTGTAGGAGTTCGTTGACGGATGGTTGAGGTGGAGGTTTGTTATGCCGTGTGTTGCCAGCAGTGTGTGAGTGTTAGCGTGAGAGCTCTTGTACTGGAGTGAGTTGAGAGTTACCTTTTTGCAAGTCCTCGGTGTATGCCCCTTAAGGACTGCACTTTTTTTTATACCTGTGCTTTTATTTGAGACATGTTGTACATATTTCTCTTATTATCTACGGACTTTCTTATTATAGTTATTAAATTCATTGATTATCTCACTGGACTAAATTCTAACCCTTCCGAGTCTTCAGATCTGTGGGTAGCAGTGCGACCTTTGGGGTCCCTGGCGGGGGTCTGGGAGGTCGGGTCATTATAATTAGCATCTTCTAATCACCAGCAATCCAATTGTATCCACCACCATTGCACCTCTCGATTGAGACAATAGGCCCCTCCAAAAATAAAATTGCAAATTTTCCTTCTACATCGCCCCATTAGAGGCTAAGGAATCAACCACCTAGATGCATTCCTATAGCAATGCACGATAGGCATACCTAGTCGAGCAACCATGGTTGTAATTGAATTCTAGCAAGGTACGATAGACCATGGTGCTTTGGCACCATTTTGACTAAGTAGAACCAACACTTTGGAATTAAAGCAAATAGCAGAAAGCGTGGTATTATAAAGCTCAGCTAAACACATTCCATCCAGTAGAGCTCCTACTTCTGCCATCATATTTGTACCAATTGTGGATTGTGATTTTCGTCCCACAAAGAAAAAGAGAAAAGATAAAGATATAAAAGAGAATGCGCACAATGCCAGATGTGGATTGTCATCGCCAGAGATGCGTAGGTCACGAAGAAATAAATAGAGAACAAATAAAGAGAGTGATTGCGGAAAATACCTTTAGCGGGGAGATTGCGGAATGTGGGTTTGCTCCTTCTTCTATAACACGGCCGGCCGAGGTAGAAGGATTCTTTAGATTACCCTTGCAAGAAAACACACAACAACAAAAAATAAAACAATTAATGATCCAAGTTGTGTAGAAAATAAATCCTTAAATAAGGATCGTCCAAGAAGGGTCTTATGGCTTATGTATGAGGTCTTGGTCCAATTTAAAGCCTTTCTTTATTTCATATAAGAGGACAAAAATGACAGTCAGGTCCAATTTGGCCATACATGGGTCATGCGACCATGCCCAACGCATGCCATGTCTTACCTAACCTTGACTTGGTCTGAGAAAAGGACAGATCCACCATACCTGGGCCACATCTGTGTTGACCCAATTCTAGGTAAAGTACAGGGGTAGATAGGAACACCCATGCCTTTTCAGAATGCTTGTCCTTATGTTGCCATCGATTGGAAACCAAGCTCCAAACCGATTGGTGTTTCAAGGGCTACATCGATTGCTGATGAAGCCATCCAATTGGTGTTAAAAACCAGTTATTGATTGGATGAATAGTACAAGAGTTGTTTCCCATAATCCCACAAGTTGATTGTCAGCAGGTGTTGACAAACACCCAAATACCTGTTGACAGACACACACTAGGCTTCCTCTGGTGATGAGTTGATCCCCATGTGTGTCGACATACACACGCATACATGTGTCGACACACACATACATGTGTCAACAGACATCATACAGGTGTCGACACCTTCACACATTTCTCTGAGTCAAATCCTATCGATTGCTGAGCAATAAGGTAATCAATTGGTGACCAAAAGGCAACTGATTGGAGTTAAAGAGACAATCGATTGGTGACCAAAAGGCAATCTATTGGAAAAGGATATATCGATTGTTAACTAATGGCCATCAATTGGTGAAAGAAATATTGATTGGTGAAGGGAATAGACCGATTGGCGATGGAAACATTGATTGGTCATTAAAACCATCAATTGGTGACTGAGGCCATTGATTGGTGAAGGAAATACTGATTGGTGCCCAGCAAGGCAATTGATTAGTGAAGAAAATGGCCCAATTACCGATTGGTGAAGGAAATGTACCAATTGGTGATGGAAACATCGATTGGTCATTAAAACCATCGATTGGTGACTGAGGCAATCGATTGGTGATCAAATGTTACAATTGCTGAACAAAGTATCTAGGAGCCCTTCTATTTGGTGTGTACTCAAACAAATTTTGAACAAGGGCCTAGAAATCATTTTTTTAGTGTTACAGATGAACTGATTACTGGATAAGGGCTTAGTAAGATCTCAATTGATTTTCCAACCAATTATTTGTTGGATCAAGCCCCAACCGTTGCACCAAAAGCTCGAGCTGGTAGTGAAGGCGGACCGTATTTCCTTTATGGCAGCACATAACCCCACACTAAGCGGTGGGTGGACATGAGGGGCTTCGCACATGGCGGTTAGTCCCTGCGGCAGGCTAGGTTGTCAAGCATCGGTGCGACTACACACACCCAATCTCGGGCCAGCATGTAGTTAAAAAAAAAAGGGAGTTCTGGACCCCATAATCCAACAAACTCCCCCCCAGCGACACCCGGGGAATTCGAACCCACAACCTCGCTCTGATACCACTTGTTGGATCAAGCCCCAACCTTTGCACCAAAAGCTCAAGCTGGTAGTAAAGGCGGACCACATTTCCTTTATGGCAACGCAGAACCCCACACTAAGCGGTGGGCAGACATGAGGGGCTTCGCACAGGCATTTAGTCCCTATGGCGGGCTAGGCTGTCAAGCACCGATGTGACTACACACACCCGATCTCGAGCCAGCATGTAGTAACAGCAAATCCCTAAGGGAGTAGCTGGACCCCATAATCCAACATTATTCCTCATGAGTTACTAGCCTATGTTAGTGGGTTTTCCATTTGTCTGATTCTTTGGAATTCTACTCATTAGACCTCCATGGTTTGGCCAGAAATCCTATGTTCTCATTCCCCTTCATAAATTCCCTACTTATTTCATGCTCTCTTTCATTGGCGGCTCCTTTGCCCAAAGAAAATCTTAATAGAACCCCTTTACCTAGTCATTCCCTATTTGTCCATGTTTTAAGGATTCAAGTTGTTACAATGTGTATGTGTCGACAATTCCAAGGTTGGTTGTCGACAGACGACAAACTTGGTGACAGATCAAGCTTCTGGGACGAAGGCTTCATGTAGTAGCTGTCGACAGACCCATCAAGACTTGTCAAAAGGCAACTTATATCTCAACAGGCACACATAATCTGTCGACAGATAAGGTTAGGTTTCAGGAACCAACGTTCGAGTGATCAAGCATTTGGCATTTTAATTGAACTCCTACCCTAAGCTCCACATGGTTTACTTATGCCAATGGTTTATCTTACTATCTAAGCCTCTATAAAATTATAGTTTACCATCTCTCAATAAATCTTACCACCTCTTTCCTTATCAGTTTTCCCAATTAAGACTTTTCTTATGGTCTCTTTCTCCTAAAATTCCTACTTGAATCTTTACATAGTTATTTCTATCCATTTATGACATTTGTTTATGATTTCCAAAAATCTGGGTTGTTACACCCACCCCCACTTAAAATAATTTGGTCCCTAAATTCACATGGTCTAATTACATTGTGATTACTAAATGATCCTCAAATATTCCTAACCAACCATGGTTTAGGGTTGAAATTCTGATATTACTCTTATCGAGATCCTAGAATCCCAAATTAATATTCTCACATTATTTTTATCCTTCCAAAATCACAAGGGATATTTCTGACGTTACTTCTTACCTATCTTAGGATCAATTGGTAGCTTAAAAAAAATGTTTTCTCCATCCTTTCCAAGATCATGGTTGTTGTTCCATTATCTTTCCTATCAAATCCTAGGATCCAAGGGCTTGAACTCAGATAATTCTATATATCTAACCAAGGATCAAGGCCGAAGAGGCCAATACTCTGATGTCTCTTTCAATCCAATCCCAAGATCAAGAGTCAAAGATCTTACATCTCTTCCATCCTTACCAGGAATTTAAGGTCGAAATGGTCGATGTTCTAATATTACTCCTAATCCAACCAGGGATGCTCTGATATTTCACTTAATCTAATTAGGGATGCAGGGCCAAAGAGGCTATTGCTCTGATGTTTCTCTTAATCCAATCAGGGATGCAGAGCCAAAGAGGCTGATGCTTTAACATTACCTCATCCACCCAAGGATGCTCTGATACCACCTCTTTCACACCCCCAGAAAATATATGTGTACAAATAATTGCATTGAAAAATAAAATGCCAAATCCTAAAATTTCCTCAAATCTCATCTCATCTCATCGGGGCACGACATTCAAATCAAATCTTATGTAATAGAAGGACAAGCCTTAACAACACACTTACCGCCCAAAAATTTATTAACTAAAATGACAAAAGTTCTCAACAGGAAATGCTCATGATACACTAATCAAATTTCAGCCAACTTTCAGTCATCTAAGTACTAAAAAGAGGCTAACTTACACTTAAGGCCATTCAAATCAAGCTTCTGTGAAGCACTGGGGACAGAATCGGTCGACAAAATAGGGTAGGCTGTCGACAGACCAATCAGGTGTCGACAGACATAGCCAGATCCATTAGCTAGAATTCATGTGGTTCTGAGTACTGAACATGCCCCCACTGCAATGAAATTAGCCACAAACAATCCCATATTTTCAACATGTTTTAGACCATCCAAACATCAAAATTTAAGGACCCAAATAACACTTTATTCCATAAAAATCTAGATGTTTTACAAGCACCAATGCTAAAATAAACTCCTTACATATCCATTCCTCAAAGATTATATGGAATTGACATGATATGTCCATACATCTTATAACAAGATAAGACTCCTCTAAGGTGCTTCTAGCTCAACACACAAGGATCTGCCATATGCTAATCTTGTTTTCAGATTCACCTGAAAAGATTATATAGGTTTATGAGCAAACTAGCCCAGTAGGAATTATATCTGAAGGTGTGGGCAAAATATAAGTAATTACATTTTAACAAACAGAATTTCAAGGATAATAGATAGAATTTCGTGTATAAACAGGAAGCATGCTTATATCAAATTAAGAGTTACATATTGCAAGATATCAATTCAAGTCATGTTGTTATCAAGATAGATCCGAAGGATCATCAAGTCATAAGGACAATAAAACATCCATACAAGGATTTCCAACTAAGTATATGGCAATTGATCAAGATTGGACATTTTCAAATGAATCAAACTTATCAGTCAAGCAAGTAATCATATCAAGTCAGATAAGTCATCTCATGACTTAATCTTAACATATAACAAGAGGCACTTTCCAATCAAGTTAGCAAGGGATGTCAATGCCAAGCACCACATATAATGATGCATACTCCCCAAGTTATCAAGTACATTGGGGTGTTCCACCCCAGGACTGGATCAGGCCCCATTGCGTAAGTATTTGATCAGCGGACCGAAGTCCTAAGTAGTGTCGATCTCAAGAACATTATGGCCATTGGAGTCAAAAAGGATAGAGTTGTAGAATATCATAGAAGCCAAAAACATAAGCTCAGTTCAAGGATTATAAAGTACGGAGTGCCAAAGATTTAGTGAACGAAGTGAAAGAGAACTTAATAGATCAAGGGGTCAAGTGGGTTCCCTATACATTTTTCTTGGTTTCAGATTCAAGGCAAGCAGATTCAAAGTTGGAATCTAAGTCAAATCACAACCCTGGGAATAGAAATCAAAGTCATTAGAAGTCATTAGAATAATCTTCACATTCTTACCACTTTTAAAATGTACAAGATACTTAGGTTACCATCATGCTGGTTACTCTTCTAAAGGACAGGTCACAAGGCAGTCAAAATTGGCCACAAGGGCCAGTCGAAGTGCCACAAAGAGCCATTAGAAGTTGACAAGAGAGAACAATCGAAGTTGACAAGAAGGGTCAGTTGAAGTTTGACAAGAGAGAGCAGTCAAAGTGCCACAAAAGGGCCAATCGAAGTGCCACAAAGGGCCAATCAAAGTGCGACAAAAGGCTAGTTGAAGTTGACAAGAGAGAATAGTCGAAGTGGTCAGAAGGAGTATCAAAGTTGACAGAGAGAACAATCGAAGTGGCCAGAAGGGCCAACTGAAGTGTACTTGAAACAGGAAGGAAAAAGGGTCTATGAGTAACTCAAGGATGCATCAGACCTAATGATGCCAATGGCAAGAGTTCAATGGTGGACATAACATGTAATCTTTCAGAAGGATCAGACCAGGTTTTCAACATGGAAGTTGTTGAAACCATCACATGAAAGAACTTTGAGGGTTGCACTTCCAGTCTAACGGTTCTAGAAATACATGGATCAAGACAAATCAAATGGGTTCCTTTATGGGAAAGATCTAGGAACTCTACATTCCTTAGTCAGAAATGGGACAAACAAGAGGGGCTTACGATGGTGTGAGGATCAAGGAAACCTAAACACCTTACTTGGACAGAAGTTAGGCAAATCAGAGGAAATCAAGATGGAATTTCTATCATCGAAAGAATCAAGGATATTCAGAACATGAATAAGCATTTTAATTTGTGCCCAAGAAAATCTACTTTTTTTTGTTGCTCTTTATATCATCTCATATGTTTTAATGTAGAGACTAGAGGAAGAAGATGAACTCCTCCAAACTCCAAGCTTCAAGCTTCAAGCTCCAAGGTGCAGGATCATCCCTCCAGCTCCGAAGTGCTCCACACCACCAGAGCTCCAAGCTTCTCCAGTAGGTCACATTCAAGGATGAGTAGAAGAGGAGCTCTAAAGCTCCAAGATCACCTTCAGCTCTTCTCAAGTCAAGGCAGAAAGGTGCAGAGAGGAAAGGCTCCAGACGGCCTTTAGAGACAAGAAGAAAGTATAAGGTTTGGCCAAGAAGAGTCTTATGGCTTATTTAAGGGGTTTCGGTCTAGTTTAAGGCCTTTTTTAGTCCATATAAGAGAACAAAAAGGATAGTCAGGTCCAATTCGGCCATACATGGGTCATGAGACCATGCCCAACCCATGTCATGTCTTACCTAACCTTGACTTGGTCTGAGAAAAGGACAGATCCACCATACTTACGCCATGTCTATGTTGACCCAATTATGGGTAAAGGACAGGGGTAGGTAGGAACCACCCTTGCCTTTTCAGAATGCTTGTCCTTATGCTGCCATTGATTGGAGACGAAGCTCCAAACCGATTGGTGTTTTAATGGCTACATCGATTGCTGATGAAGCCATCCAATTGGTGTTAAAACCATTTATTTATTAGATGAACAATACAAGAATCGTTTCCCATAATCCCACAAGTTGACTGTCAACAGGTGTCGACAGACACCCAAATATCTGTCGACAGACACACACCAGACTTCCTCTGGTGATGAGTTGATCCCCCATGTGTGTCGACACACACGACACACACATACATGTGTCGACAAAGATCATCCAAGTGTCGACACCTTCACACATTTCTTTGAGTCGAATCCTATCAATTGTTGAGTAATAATGTAATCGATTGGTGTTAAAGAGACAATCAATTGGTGACCAAAAGGCAATTTATTGGAGTTAAAGAGACAATCGATTAGTGTTAAAGAGACAATCGATTGGTGACCAAAAGGTAATCGATTGTTGACTAATGGCCATCGATTGGTGAAGGAAATACTAATTGGTGATGGAAACATCGATTGGTCATTAAAACCATCGATTGGTGAAGGAAATACCAATTGGTGACTAGCAAGGCAATCGATTGGTGAAGAAAATGGTCCAATTATCGATTGGTGAAAGAAATGTACCGATTGGTGATGGAAACATCGATTGGTCATTAAAACCATCGATTGGTGACTGAGGCCATCGATTGGTGATCAAATGTTCCAATTGCTGAACAAAGTATCCAACAACCTTTCTGTTTGGTGTGTACTCACACCAATTGTTGAACAAGGGCCTAGAAATCATCTGTTTAGTGTTACAGATGAACAGATTACTGGTTAAGGGCTTAGTAAGATCTCAATTGGTTTTCCAACTAATTATTTATCATGAGTTACTGGCCTATGTTAGTGGTTTTTCCCTTTGTCTGATTCTTTGGAATTTTGCTCATTGGACTTCCATGGTTTGACTAAAAATCTTAAGTTCTCATTACCCTTCATAAATTCCCCACTCATTTCATGCTCTCTTTCATTGGTGGTGATGATCAGTTCATCCCCATATAATTTTATGAATTATAGATCTATTTTGATGATTAACAAAACTTCAATAAAGTGTCATCTAACAAGTTTTCATGAAGCTTAGGCACAAGAAGTAAATCAGGCGAAATCAAGAAAATATGTAAGTATTTCTTACTTTGTAGCATTTAAAATACAGAGCAGGAAAAAGTACACATCGACTCTCTATATGCTACAACGATTTCATTAGAATCATATTGATTTCATTTTCATAAGGATTTGTAGTGTCATACTGATTCAGTTTCTCATAAGGATTTGATAAGTGAGAACAACAATTTGCTCTCATAACGATTTGATAAGTGAGAACAATGATTTGCTCTCACAACGATTTGGTTTCTCATAACGATTTGATAAGTGAGAACAACAATTTGCTCTCACAATGATTCGGTTTCTCATAACGATTTGATAAGTGAGAACAACGATTTGCTCTCACAACGATTCGGTTTCTCATAAAGATTTGACAAGTGAGAACAACGATTTGCTCTCACAACGATTCGGTTTCTCATAACGATTTGATAAGTGAGAACAACGATTTGCTCTCACAACGATTCGGTTTCTCATAACGATTTGAAAAATGAGAACAACGATTTTCTCTCACAACGACTTGGTCATTATAACGACTCGATAAGTTACACAACGATTTGCTTGCTATAACGATTCGATAAGTCACAACAACAACTTATTCTGTGTAACGATTCGATAAAGCAAAACAACGATTTGATCACTACATCGACTCGATAAGTGAGACAACGATTTAGTTATAACGACTTGTTCATAACGATTTGCTTATACTCTCATAACGATTTGTCTCTACAACAATTTGGTTATGATTGTATAACGATTTCTGTTCACATCGATTTACTTATACATGTGCAACGATTTACATAAACAACGACTCATTAACACAACGATTTCATAAGTCGTACTTACAACGATTTCATAAGCTATAACGACTTGATATTTAAACATATTTCAAATATTTTGAATGTCAAAGTCTTCCCTCGCTTTTTTTTCCGATATCCATGCATTTATTATGACTGAACATTTCACTGCACAATGCATGCTCATATATCTTATATTCCTATGCTTATATTAGAAATATCTTTTTAGAAAGCAGAATGGCATTTCTATTCTGATGTATATTCGTTCTAACGTTGACTGACAACAAGAGACAGCGTAGTTGTCTATCATTCAGCATTTATTGTGTGCAGGTCTCTGACAGCACAACCATTTACAATGTTGGACAAAATGAAAGATAAAAGATATCGAGACGGATCCTCTCTTTGCATGCATGGAACGTAAAGGACCGTTGACTGGAAGCTCTACAATACCATGCAGTCTAACGTATACCAGAGCATAGAAACAATGGACATATCAACGGCTACTTCCTCAAGAGAAGATATATATTCAAGTCTGAAGACTCTTAAAAAACAACTTTTGGAGATACAATTTTTCACGCAAAAGAGTCTTAACAGAAGAGCGATTTTCATTCCCAACTCTTGTGTAGCTCTTAGCTCTCTGCGTCCATTGCTTAGCTTTGAGAGAGCTCTAGTGTACTGAGAGACTCCTTCATTGTATATCTTTCTCTCTCAGTCTTGCTTCAGATCAAGCATTGTTCTATGAGCTTGGTCTAGGGGCTTGTCTTCTCTTTAACACTTTTCAGTGTTGTTCCTCTTCGTGTTGAGAAGAGAAGACCTGTTGGTAACAGGTGGTTTTATTCCCTTCGTGTTGAAGGAAGACCTGGGTTCCAGGGTGTTGTATTCCTCTTCGGGTTGTGAAGAGAAGGCCAGCTGCGGCTGGATGTGTAAGTGTCCTTGAGGGGGACTGTACCCTTGGGTAGTGGAATCCTGAGTTGTTGCTCAGGGACTGGACGTAGGACTCCTGTGGAGAGGAGGTCCGAACCAGGATAAAATCCTTGTGTAGTGTGATTGCTTGTTTGTGATTGGTGTTTTCTTTACTACTAACACTAACAGTCAAACGTAGTGTTTTTGTGTGAACATTTTTGTTAACAGGTCTAGATAATCAAATTTTAAGAATCCCATTCACCCTCTGGGCTTGCTAGCTGGGCAACAGGTGTCTCCTTTGCCCAAAGAAAATCTTAATAGAATCCATTTACCTAGTCATTCCCTATTTGTCCATGTTTTAAGGATTCAAGTTGTTACAATGTGTGTGTGTCGGCAATTCCAAGGTTGGTTGTCAACAGACGACAGACTTGGTGATAGATCAAGTTTCTGGGACAAAGGTTTGGCACAGTAGCTGCCAACAAACCCATCAAGACTTGTCGACAGGCAACTTATCTATCGATAGGCACACATAATCTGTCAACAGATATGGTCAGGTTTCAGGAACCAACGTTCAAGTGATCAAGCATTTGGCATTTTAATTGAACTTCTACCCTAAGCTCCACATGGTTTACTTATGTATAGTTTATCTTACTATCTAAGCCCCTATAAAATTATAGTTTACCATCCCTCAATAAATCTTACCACCGCTTTTCTTATCAGTTTTCCCAATTAAGACTTTTCTTATTGGCTCTTTCTCCTAAAATTCCTACTTGAATCCTTACATAGTTATTTCTATCCATTTATGACATTTGTTTATGATTTCTAAAATTTGGGTTGTTACATTAGGTGCCCTTAGGAGTAGTCCCAGGGGAAAACCATTTGACACTCAAATCAAGGACCTACTGGAATATAGAGGAGATGAGATGGAATGATAGGAAAGAGATTTTGGACTTGAGGGGTTCTCCTGTCTTCCAATCCCTTGTGTCAAGGGTCAAAGTGTCCCTTTTAAGCAATTGTCAAAGGGTCTCTGAGTGTGTATCCCTCGTCTCCCAGCCTTCTAAATGAGTTGTTTAGCATTAGGAGATGATGGTGCTATTTCAAGATTGTTGGTTATGCCCTCTCCCATCGCCTAGTTGTATAGACAAGTTGTAGGAGACTAGGAGGGTATCCCTTGGCGAGGTTGAGAGTAATTGGTGAAGGAAATACTAATTGTGGGAGAGAGGGACCTCAAGCACCAACCGCAAAGCACGTTCCAGAGTCATCAGGCCATGCCACTATGTGACAGGGACACGCTGAACAGCGGAAATGGGGCACCATGTGCCATACAGAGAGAGGTCATAATTAATGTCATCTCTGGGGCGAAGAAGTTAGGGCTGGTACATTTGAGAATGTCTGGCTACCAGTGCAACTAAGTAATTAAGCTGAGTAGGTTGCCCAGGTGCACTGGTGATTGGTGAGGCATCGGTCCCCATGGGAGGTGGGACTTGACACCCCACCAATCACCAGTGTGGCCAACCAAGTCAGCTCGACCGCACTGATATTAATCTTTTTTCGATATGTTTCGAGGAGTCTTCAACATGTTGGGTCATGGGCTCTTCTTGTGCAGGCTACACCCACAGGATGAGGCCAAGTGAGAGTTTTCTTCTCAGCCCTTACGAGCTAACGTTCCACGCGGTTAGGCCCTTAATGGGTCACTCGGATTTTTCCCTCCGTAAAGTTTATAACAAAGAACAATATCTCGCCACACTGTGTATATGTACCCCTGGCTGTAATCTACGATGTGCATATATATATCCCACAAAGTTGCGGATTCTTACCCTTCGATACATTCAAATAATCATATATGCAAATCACCCCTGGAATCTGTCGTCTGTACATTATATATCTCCAACTTCAAACATTAGGAAGAAAGGCTTTGAAGATATCAAACTAACTGGTGTAAAAGGCATCGGGAAGAAGAAAACTGGGGTTCTTGGCGGGTGGCAGATTGGCTGGTAGGCTTCTTCCTTAGGTTCCTTTCCCAATTGGCTTGGGTTTCTTCCTCCCATGGCATAATATAGTTATTTTATTCAGACCGTAGGTCTGTCGGCATCTTTAAAGTGTGCCAAGACGTTGAACCGAGTCAAAGGAGTAAAATCTAATCGAATGACGACGTCTAGCTTTGAGCTTTTCGTCGCCAGTCAGAATAGAAAAGTTGTGAGTATTAACAATATATATGTATGTATTTGAAGTTTGCATGTCCCTCCGCAGTTGCAGAGTGGACACCCGGCGGTCTTGGAGGGAGGAGCCCTCGGTTTGAACCCGGGGTAGGACGTGGGTTCCCAATGACTTAGGTTATTGGGTTAAAAAATTTGTATTCAAAGTTTACTTTCATTTGGAATATAAAGACAATATCATGTATTAAATAAGCTATGGAATAAGAGAATATGTATGTTTTCTAAGTAGTTTCTCACTTTGTAATCTGAATTACATTTGCATCCGTTGTTCTTGAGATTTCATACAACAATAGTTGATCTTTATTCTGGTTTGGGTAGGGGTGTTTAACAGTTCGATTAGATCTAAGATGATCTATTTTTGACTAACTTGAACTGAATTGAATAAGAATATCAATTAGAACCAAATCAAATCAGAGTTATTCTGATTCATTTCGGTTCAAATCGAATTTCTGTATTTAATTAAGTAATAGAATTTATTAATTATATATTAAAAAGATAATATCATGTATTAAATAAGCTATGGAGTAAGAGAATATATATGTTTTCTAAGTAGTTTCTCACTTTGTAATCTAGATTACAATTGCATTCGTAGTTCTTGAGATTTCATACAACATTAGTTTTGATCTTTATTGTGGTTTGGATAGGGGTGTTCAACAGTTCGATTTAATCTAAGATGACTTATTTTTGACTAACGTGAACTGAACTGAATAAGAATATCAACTCGAACCAAATCAAATCAGAGTTATTCTGATCTGTTTTGGTTCAAATCGAATTTATGTATTTGATTAAATATAATCAAATTTATTAATATTTATATATTAAAAATAAGAATAAAATTTAAATACATATACATGTAAATTTAGTCATGTAATTACTTTTTAATACTTATAATATATATTACATAAATATTATTATAATTATATTAAAAATTGATTTATTCAATTTACATGATTCAATTCAGTTGCACAATTTGTGAAATCAAGTTGAACCAAATTTCAGTCCAAATAGAATCGAACCGGTCAATTCAATTGATCCGATTTAGTTCTTCAATTTGAACCAAAATTTGAACACTAGTAGATTTGGGTAGAGTTTAGAACCTATATTATTCCATATGGTCAAAGTCAAAAAGTAGAATCTCGATCACATGTTATCCCGTTTTATTCTGTTCCTGAGTTTGGTGAACAGCTATTTTTTATTATGAAATGTAAAAAAAGTTAAGAGTTCCTATTTATATGCTGCATAACTTTGTGATTTGATGTTTTATTCCTGAAATCATCATATTTGCCACTAAACCTCTAAATAATCATGCTAATTACATTTATCTCCATACCCACAACATCTATCTTTCTCATTTTAATCAAGTTGTACATGCCTGCACATTACTAAAAAGACAGTTAGAAAGAGAGAGGGAGAGAGGGGAAAGGACATAATGAAAAAGAAATCATCATTCTTAACATCTGAATCAACAAAAATCATTACTTGTGACCTTGTTGATGGTGTGAGAAAACATCTTTTTACAACAATTGTGGATATTCGATCAAACAACTTGTATGTGCACCACTTCAGGAGAGAACAACCAACAACTAGCGCGCAGATGAGCTGCCCCGCACAACTATTTATAGGAGAAACAGTTTTGTAACACATTATATCATTTGGTAACATCACCATTAAAATTGTGTCACATCAGCAACTGAAATAAAAAAATTAGAAACACCTCATAAATGATGAGGTTGTGATACACTTTGATTAGTGTGTTACTTTAATGTGTTACCAACTCTAGGAAAAATTACATGGGGTGCAGTTTTATGGAAACTGGTGGACATCGTGGGCCAAGACATAGCTAGACACCCAAAAAGCCCAACAAACAATATTTAAAGAAAATGCTTAGTGACCCCAAGATAGAACAATAAAGATTATACAGATTATTTGACAAGTAATTTTATTAGTTAAAAATTTGATAATATATATATATATATATATATATATATATCTCTCTCTCTCTCTCAACTAATAAAATTACTTGCTAAATAATTCACATTATTTTTATTACTCTTTTTGAAGGGCACTAAGCATTTTTCTTATTAAAATTAATATTTGTTTCTTTCTAGAGCTATTTAGTTAATATTTGATTTTAATGGGTTGTATGCATTTTTAATACATTTTGGGCTTTCATGTAATTTTCCCTGGAGCACTATAAATAGTTGTGCGCGGCAGCTCATCTGCGCGCCGCCTGTCCGCTGGTGAAGAGCTGCACGCAATGGGCTTGTGGCAAGGGAGCGTGTGAGAGGGAGGAGGGGAGCGGAGGAGGCGTTAATGCCGACAAAAACTAAAGAAAGTTAAGACACGGGTGGATAGTAATGTTCTTTCCTTTCCTTTTTTTTTTTTTTTAAAAAAAAAGCATCATTTTCTTTTTCTGAGTTGGATCCTGCTCTAGTATAATTCATCTGACTCAATTAAACAAGGTGAAATATGATATGAAGCAGACATTCGTAAAGCCTTTTCCAATGCCTTTCCACATAGCCCTGATACTTTTTAAGACCCTTCAGCTAAACCACCTACCTTTTTACTTCTTCCAGTGAACCCCATAATTAGCCATCTTCCCTAGATAATTAATCTCCAATTTGAATGAGTAATCTTATAATAAGCTAACTATAATTTGTTAAGTTGAACACTTACTCCCACGGTCCCACCAACCCCTAACTAGTAAGCGGGAGCTTTTCACGGTTCCCTCGAGAGGAAGAGAGAAGATTTCTTTCTATTGCTTTCAAGTGTGAACCGGAGTTGTTCAACAGCTCCCCAAAGACAAAGGAAAAAGAAAAAGGAATACCTGAGAATACTCTCGTGAACAATTTTGATGAAATTTTTATTTCTCTCGGAACATACTTAAAAGAGTATAATTATGTAAGCAGCACTCCTGGTGATGATGTTCATAGAAGGCAACTGCGACGAATTCTTTTAAAGAAGAGTATTTATATAATTTTAATATCAAGAAATAGTCTGTAGAAAAACATTAAACAGGTCAACCATGCAAAATTTCTCTCCCTCACACCCACTCTAACATAAGATACTTAATCTCATGATTGGTTGGCGACCTCAAAGCATAATGCAAACAAGAACCCAAATCACCTCGAGCGATGTAATCACAGTTCCCATGGAAAATGCCAAAGTGACCTATCAACATACATCACCTTAACTAAACCTGGTTGTCAAGGCCGTATAACAACAAGATCAAATTTTCATGCAAAGAAAATAAAACATGACAAAATAAAACAAAGAGAACCAGTATGTTTCAGACGGAAAAAAGGCACCATAGTTAACTTACTCACAACACGACATTACAGGTCAGCGAGGATTACCAGTCGTATCTTCCTCCTCATACTCATCCTCGTCACAATCATCAAACTCGTCATCGTCATCGTCTTCATCATACTGTAACAAGCTGAGCCCTCTTGACTGCTGCCTTTTTAAACCTTCTTGGATGCGATCTCTAATGGCAGTTCCCTGGCAAAGAACCAGTAAACCACATAAACACATGTTCGGTAAGCCCAAGCAGGGAAGGAGTTGGACAGAACCGATGGCCTCGCAGCTACAACTCACCATTATATGGCAATGTTCCTCGAACTTTTCAAGAAAACCAACAACCCATCGGTCAGCATTGTCCACCCATGTGTCATGCATTACACCCGCTGTTTTCGCTACAGTAGACAACTGCCAGAGTAAAGCAAGCAATTACACATGTGATCGAGCTTATAATAAAAGACGATGGACCATTAAACTTTGATGTAAGAAACATATTAAATGTTTAACCAGCATAGCGCAAGAGATTCAGCAGTTAGCAGTTTGCAGCGAACAAAATGGCAGAGTGCTAGAATTTACAAAAAGCTACCCAACATAACATGGTTCCCTGCTTCATGATGACCCGTTATCTTTCTGAGAAAAAGGAAAAGGCAAAACAAATAGCCCAAGAAAAGAAAGTTACTGTCGTGCCACACGAGAAAAATGAAAAGAAACAAAATCTATAGAAGATAGCAGGGTTGATCCGAACAAATTATGTCCTGCCAGTGAATCTCCAAGTACACATTTACTAACAGTGTTTCCTTGATCTAGTTCAGAATTGTATATAAGTCAACTCAAGGAAAAGCCAGGCATTGTAACTGCCTATCTCCATCAAAATATTATGAAGCATAACATTGTAAAGTAGAACAATACCCAATGACGATCTGCCCATGTGTTCTGCACAAAGGACCGCCCTCTTTCTCTTCACCATGCAGTATTAGAGTTGCCTAGCAACACTAAATCTGATCTGATCTGTCTGAACAGTCATAAAACCATAAAGGCAGGCAATTCTGATGTTCGAGAACACCGTAAACACTAACATACTGTCAAGCTAATTCTTCTGAAGCATATCCTCACAAAGTTTATACCTACAGCCTACCAGGGCATCGAACAGCATACTTGGGGCACAAACAATTAAAACGGCCCATGTCAATTGTACTTTAGATTGAAGAATAATGCATCTACCAACAGCAATATTTAATTGATGGATCAGAATGCTCTTACATGAATTAAATTGACGATAAATACACACCCTCTCTTCTAATACTTCTACATCTTTCCTCTCATATTAAATACAAAAGATTCAGCTTATGAAATTTTAGTGTTGTAACAATAAAACAAAATTGGAACCGAGTTTATCTTTGAATTCACCAACAAAGGAACAATTAAAAATATTCAAATCTTCTGTCCCTAACTTTCTCTGGACTTGTGTGCTCTCATGTGGTGACATGATAATTAAATATGTAAACCACGAGCAAATAGCATAGTCTTATGCCATTCCTTCATTCACTTATATGATTTCCCATTTCATGTTAAATCCAGACACGTGAGATTGGTTTCTGCCAATTCATAACTTTCTTTAACAAACCAATTTGGAACCAAAGTTTGTGTTTTTTTGCATTTACTATCATATTTGCATTATATTCTTCATTTCCATATATTTTGAAAAAGTCCCTTGACATATTCATATGGTTTCACATATATACCCATGTCATGTTGAAATCATGAATTTACCCCCTCAAGTTAGGCTTCAAAAGGACATGACAAGATCACGTCCTAAGTGTATTTTTGAACTTTTTTATATTTTTTATAAGATAACTCATGATATAAAAACAGGAAGTGCATAAGTGCAACCAATTGGATACACAAAAGGTATATCTTTGACAATTCATAGACGTGAGGGGTGTATTTAAATACGCCAGTTTAGAGAGGGAATTTACACACAAAAAATCCTTAAATTTATGAAGCAAAATAGAGGTAGGTATCTGAATTACCTTTTCCCCAACCTTTTCCTGCTGCTCCTTCACTTTTTCACGGAACTTCTTTAATTCCATGTTCACTCTCAGCCGCTTTTCCTAATGTAAGAAATCAAAACAACAAATGATCAACCTCAACAATAAATGATTGCCACAGCATGATATTTGAAAATGAGTACGAATTGCTGATGAAAATTTTCATTTGTTCACCCAAATTTGGAGAAAAGAAAAGGTGAAAAAAAAGAAAGATAAACAATCATGCCTTCACATAGCTAACACCAAGATCCTTCCGAGTGTAACCACGAGCCAGATTGCGCATCACATACTGGTTATAATCTTTAAGCATCCTCATTATAAGGTCAGATGTAGAGATTCCCTCTGTGCGCTTTGTTTCTTTGAACTTTCCAACAGCTTTGACCTGGAAAAGGAAACTCAATACCTAGTAATGCAACCAAATTCAAAGTTCAAAAATATGGATATAAGGAATACAGAAAGGGCGTTAACTTACAAACTCGTATACATCCTTTCCAGCTCCACTTGCATCAGCATATCTACAGAGACAACATGGGCAAAAGTGGCAGATATTAGAAATATAGTCAATGTAAGGTAAAAAGACAAGGCAAACACCAATACCAAATAGGACTGTGAATGATATGATAAGCACAATTCTTATTCTAATTTTGCACAAAAGAATAATCTACTATCTATCAACACTTTTGCAAATATTCAATATTTTCTTCTTTTCCATACAAGATAGCCTGTGCAGCGAATATTCAACTTGAGGCAGTCAACCCTAATATAAGTCAGTGCCTAGACGATATTGCATGAAATTTGGGTTGGTTAACCTTACGGAAGAGAGTCGTGTGCTACATAGTCAATTTTGTGCTTGTCCAGGAACTCCTGTGTTATTACCCAAGGAGCATCAGGAATGACCTCATCAACCCACCTGCAAAAGGTTAGACCATAATGCATTTCAATACGCTCAAAGATATATAAATGTACCATAATTGTTACTTGAGAGTGCTTTTGGATGAAAGGTAAATGCAGCTCATAAGAGAATCGGCATGTCCAGGGAAAACAATCTTCAAGTCTCGAAATGCTTCTCCGCAATAGAATTTGTAAAGCCAAGCAACAAAGACAGAGGTGCTGATTTTTGTACCCCATAAAAATTTGATATCCAGTAGAAGGATACAAAATCAATGAGCAGTAATACTTACCTATAATTTCTTGGACCCAAAAAAAAACATTAACATGTGAGAATGGATGAACAATGCATCACAATAGACAAGACACAGTAATGCATTCAAACTATAGAGAATACAGTGAATATTTATAATGATATTGGGTAATACTAAAATTAGATAGTCTATTCTACACACATCATATTATCGACCTACAGAACAAGTTAATACAGATCACATAGTATAAAAATATATATATATAACTTGCTCATATGCCAAAAGTTAAACAAACAAAATCCGGATATAGAATATATATGGCACAATTTGGTCTAGTTTGGAGGGGAATGTTTTTTGCAAACTGACTAAAACAAATTACTTTTGGAAGGTGGGCCAGCCATGTTTCAGAGACAAATAGAGTGAACTCTCTTTTCACAACAGAAGAATTATATAATCATGTTCCTTATTGACATTAACATTTTTATTTAAGGATCTTTATTAATTGAGATAAATCTTACTTTTAAATTGAACTCAACAGAATTTGAATCCTTAGTTTCTAGGATGAAGGTATACAAATTCGGTCCTATATATTGATTGATATCTTAAATTCTTCCTCCATGTAAGATGATCATTATTTTCCAGAAAATTATAATTTTATAAAGTTTGTAACCAGAAAATTTTGGGTTCCTAGAGAAAAGAACAAACCATATCAAGCCAACCATATTGATAACAACAGACACCAATGAACGGAAGAAAACCTGCAGTGGCGAAGAGATTCATATCGTTCATCTTCAGTCATGACAGTCTTTCCCTTATATTTATGAGTGACTTCATCACTGCAACAACCCACTAGAAGATATGTGTTTGGAAACCTGAGATACAGTGGAATAAGAAAAAATTAGTCAGACATATCTGCTTGTGAGATCAGCAAAACAAACATGGATATCATGTTGAGCAAGAGCTGTGAGCTAAAAATATAAATTTGCAAGATAAATCTAACTTCATGGCAGAAGGCTTCAAAATAATGATGTTTGTGATGATTTGACAGCAGTGTTCATGGAGATAGAGGCATGGAACAAACAATGAAATTGTAATCCACACATAAACGTAGATGTCACTGGTCAACAGTTAAAGGCTTTATAGCCAACACAAAAACATCAAATCCACCCTGTCATCAATCATTCGACTGTTGTGGTGAGGTTTTGTCCAAAGGTGCCTATTGTGTTAAGGGTTGACAACCTGCCTTATAAATATATGAAAGTGTGGGATTATCTGGAGAGCCCATCGTTTGCCCTCTACACAGCCCCCTAGAGGCAAGCATGTGCTTATGTGGGTTAGGGTTACAACAGATGGTGCCAATGTAGTGGAAAAATTTTTGTGGCACCCAAAAGGCATTGTCCTCAGAGAAAAGGTGGGATCTTGTCCTTTAAAAGGTGCCTGTTGGATTGAGGGATTAAGACCAACCTTATATGCATACGATCATTTTTCTCAACTATGGGATTATCTGCAGACATAATTTTTTGCCCTCAAGAACTACCAAGCATGATGCATGCCATTGTCTAATACAACTTGCAGGAGATGTTACTTGAAATCTCTTCCCAATGGGAACTTAATGCTTATACATGAATGAAACGATCTTGAAAAGACACATCAAGGAAAATAATGTTTTTCAGCAATAAGAGCATCACTTGAAAGTGAGAGCTCCTCATCAATGCATCTCTCAGTGGATTTCCTTGGACCCAAACCCTTGTCATTTCAAGGATGAAGAAGGCAGCATATCTAGGGGAAGGACTGATGAATCTGCAGTAATCACAAACATCAAATGTAGGTAAAGAATATGCCAAGGAAGGAGAGAAATGACACACATTTGGCCAAACACGTCTTATCATCATGAAAGGGAGGACGAGGATCAATTTTCAAGTTGAGCAGCCTTCATGAATGCAGATCTTGACAGACAGGCTGCCGAGGAGGCAGTCCAGGGAATCAATTACCATTTATGAGTAATTACATTCAAAAGTATGCTGCATCCATAAGGAAAAAAATTGGTTCAAGAAAAGGCCTTTATCTTATAATTGTAATAGTTCATTAGAATACATGTTGAAAAAGATCTGCTATATCATTCTAAATGCCTTTAGCCATATAAAGACATAATTATTATAAGGGATCTGCATTGACAAACCAGTGAAATCATAACTCCACCTCCACTACAAGTTTCCGTTTCAACAAGGCCCATATCTTATGACATCAATTTATGAATCAGCTTCATTCATTCATGATTGCCATTCATATGACAACAATAAGGAGTATAAAGATTGAACCAGAGTTGAAAAAAAGTATAATAAAACTTGTGACACTTAGCAAATCCAAATAAACCTCAAACTTGCATACACCAACCAGATTTAGGCCCACCAACCAGAGGGATTGCTGTAACATAAAGAATTACAAACTCAAAACTACGGGTCAACAAAACAACTTTCTCAATCAAGAAAGCCATGATAACGTGAACAAGAGATAACATGTGAGCAAACCCACGACGGATCACACGCCCGAACGCCACAACTCTCAAGACCCAAATGAGATCACTACCGCAGGCGCCAACAGCCCACACCAAAACAGAGGAAAGCGAAAACCTAATCAAACAGAAGAAAAGATCGGGGAGGAGAAGGATGAGCTCACAGCTTCTTGGCCTGTTCGAGCGATCTGGCGTGCCCGAAGTGGAAGAGGTCGTAGATACCGTCTGCATAGACCCGGACGGGCCTGTCCTGGCCCTCGCCAGGCGCCGGATCGACCTCCATGGACGGACGCGGCCGCCTCCCCCGCCCCAATTCGCTCTCCCCCGTGCCCTCCGAATCAGAAGCCGCACGGCGAGGTTTCGGGAAGCACCAATTCAGGCGGGACAGAGGGGAGGTGGGCGACGCGAGGACGGAGTTCGGACCGGCGTGTGCTCTTCCTCCTCGTGCGGCTGGGCACGCGGGGTGCCTCTTCGGGGTTTCCCTGGGTTCACTCCCCACCATGGGCGTCTTGCAGCGTGTTCCCTTTGCCCTGGCACAGCGCGCCGACGAAGAACAACACAGATGATTGGTCGGATTGCGTGCGCCACATTGCGGAGGATCGCGTTCTGACTTGTTGGTGGACATTGGAATCTTCCCCGCTCTGTGTGGAATCCGCGTTTGACCGCCACCTGGACCTTTTTTTTCCCCCCTTAACCTTATATAGTGGTCAGATATATTCTTCGTTCTCCCTTTTTAATGCACCGCAGCAAGCAGGTCAGGTGGTGTGTCCTGTGATTCTGTGAAAAGGAAAAAAAATACATGGCGTTACAATTTTCATTTTATAATATTTTGATTTATATGGCTCTATTATTTTATTGTATATCATAAACTTTATTTTTTTCGATAAGCAGATCGTTTTTGTAATTCTTACAATCATGTAATTATTAGCACTTATTTTTTAAGTTAAAGGGATGTGATTTCAAGAGAATCCACATTTTCTATGCTTATAATTAAGTAATCCAGTGATGGAGACCAAACACTAAAGGGAAACGCCCGCGACCGAGTGTCTCATGTGGGTGCATCCTGGCGTGTCGTCCGAGCAAATGATTTGTCCGAACGACGTGCGCAAGGCATTTCTCAACACTAAAAAGGTTCAAAAGAAGTTTTAAGTTGTAGCGTATATAATACAAAAAATATGTAGAGCTATTCAATTTTTTTGAAGATAATATGAGGACGATTTGAACATATGTCATATACGTGAAGACCTTATTGATTGAGTCGGAATGATCAGCTTTGTTCCTGGTCTAAAAAAAAAAAGATTGAGTCACTTTTCTTTTTGTCGGTAGGCAAGTGGAGTGGTATGGTATAAATGATAAAGAATAAGCCTACATGGTGAGGAGGCCTTACTTTGTGAACTATTGTACAACAGTAGCTTAACTTTACAGTTCCCTTAGCTCTTTGTATTATGAAAAATGTTTGTTACCAGCAGCCAAGTCTGGTAACAAGTCTCACGTAGTTGTCCGTTAAGTAATTTTATTGATTGAAAATGAGAAAGAAAGAAATATCGACTATTTATTAATAAAATTATTTAACAAATAATCTACATAAAATTATAAGAATTTATTGATAATAAATATTTCTCTTGTAGTATTCATGAATAACCAAACTTGTGGGCAAACTATCTAATTTCATGTGTAATTGGGAGATTGCCCATATCACAACAAGAAAAAGCGGTATTTTCGACGGCAAGCTTTCCGTCAAAATCCATCAGAAATCTGTCGAAAAATTAGTTTTCCGACCACTTTCTGGCGACTGACCGTCGGAAACAATCCGTCAGAAAAAAAGCGTAAGAAATTATCGACGACAACAAAATCCCTCAGTATTTTTGACAAAAATAATCATTGGAAAATAATGTTCCTATGAATATTCTTTTTAGCAGGTTTTACAATTATTGTTGTTATTTAATTATATTTTTTAAAAACAATAAAGATTATTTTCGACGAATAGTTTCCGTCGGAAAAAAACATCGACAGACATGAGTTCCGACAGAAAGTATCAATCGACAAAACTGTCGGACATTCCGATGGAGTACCGACAGATATTATCCGTCAGAAGCTCCCTACTTCCGACGCTCTTGTCTGTCAGCCAAAGTGTCGGAAGTTCCGTCAGACTTTCTGACCGAGTACTCCGTCAGAATTTACCGACGAATTTGTTTTGTTGGTAAATTCAATTAACGTAAAATCATCAATCACAACAAATATGAAACATCCATAATAATAACAAATAAAAAATCAAGAAAGATCTGCTGGATCGTTCTCTCTCTCTGCCTCATGATCGTCAGGTGCTGGAAGATCCTATATTATAAAAATAAACATTAGAAACATAAATAAAAATAATATACACACATTATTTTCAAAAAATTAGTTTAGAATATATGAATATTCACTAAGTTTAATTAGAAAATATTTGTGATCCTTTACACCTGGATTTTTTTTAAGATTAGTGGTTTGAGTGTCGAACCCAAATCGAGAATCTGATTAGGATTCCGCCAATTTTCACACGTCACTCTCACCCACCCGTCGTGTCGAAGCGAACGACACACCGATCGGATCCCTATTTCAGATTTTGGACTCCCGACTTGCGTGTTCTAACCCTTTTCATTTGAGTTTTTTTAAGATTAGTGGTTTGAGCGCCAAACCCAAACTGGGAATCTGATTAGGATTCCGTTAGTTCTCACACGTCACTCTCATCCACCCGGTCGTGTCGGAGTGAACGGCACGCCGATCGGATCTCTATCTCATATTTTGGACCCCGGGTTGCGTGTTCTGATCCTTTTCATTTGGGTTTTTTAAAGATTAGTGGTTTGAGCGTCGAACCCAAACTAGGAATTCGATTAGAATTCCGTCAGTTCCCACACGTCACTCTCACCTATCCGGTCATGTCGGAGTGAGCGGCATGCCGATCGGATCGCTATTTCAAAATTTGGATCCCCGGGTTGCGTGTTCTGATCTTTTTCATTTGTGTTTTTTTAAGATTAGTGGTTTGAGCGCCGAACCCAAATCGGGAATCCGATTAGGATTCCGTCAGTTCCCACACGTCACTCTCACCCACCAGCTCTTGTCGAGTGAACGACACATCGATCGGATCCCTATTTCAGTTTTGGACCCCCGGATTGCGTGTTCTGATCCTTTTCAGTTGGATTTTTTTAAGATTAGTGGTTTGAGCACCGAACCCAACCAGAAATCTGATTAGAATTCCGTCAGTTCCCACACGTCAGTTTGACCTACCCGTCATGTCGGAGTGAACGGCACGCCGATCGGATCCTTATTTCAGATTTTGGACCCCCGAGTTGCGTTTTTTGATCTTTTTCATTTGGGTTTTTTTTAAGATTAGTGGTTTGAGCGCCGAACCCAATCCGGGAATCCGATTAGAATTCCGTCAGTTCCCACACGTCACTCTCACCTATCCGTCATGTCGGAGTGAACGACACGTCGATCGGATCCCTATTTCAAATTTGGACCCCCGGGTTGCGTGTTCTAATATTTTCATTTATGTTTTTTTAAGAATAGTGGTTTGAGCGCTGAACCCAAACCAGGAATCAGATTAGGATTCCGTCAGTTCCCACACGTCACTCTCACCCACCAGGTCGTGTTAGAGTGAACGACACGCCGATCGGATCCTTATTTTAGATTTTGGACCTCCGGTTGCTTGTTCTGATCCTTTTCAGTTAGATTTTTTTAAGATTAGTGGTTTGAGCGCCAAACCCAAACCAGGAATCCGATTAGAATTCCGTCAGTTCCCATACATCACTCTCACCTACCTGGTCGTGTCGGAGCAAACGACATGTCGATTGGATCCCTATTTCAGATTTTGGACCCCCGAGTTGCGTTTTCTGATCCTTTCATTTGTGTATTTTTAATATTAATGGTTTGAGCGCCGAACCCAAATCGGGAATCCGATTAGGATTCTGTCAGTTCCCACACGCACTCTCACCCACCCGGTTGTGTCGGAGTGAACGGCACGCTGATTGGATCCCTATTTCAGATTTTGGACCCCCGGGTTGCTTGTTCTGATCCTTTTCATTTAGATTTTTTTAAGATTAGTGGTTTGAGTGCCGAACCCAAACCGGAAATCCGATTAGAACTCCGTCAGTTCCCATACATCACTCTCACCCACCCAATCGTGTCGGAGTGAACTGAATGTCGATCGGATCCCTATTTCACATTTTGGACCCCTGGGTTGCGTGTTCTAATCCTTTTCATTTGGATTTTTTTTAAGATTAGTGATTTGAGTGCCGAACCCAAACTGGGAATCCGATTAGGAGTCCGTCAGTTCCCACACGTCACTCTCACCCACCCAGTCGTGTCGGAGCGAACGACACGCCGATTTAACCCTTTACATTTGGGTTTTTTTCGGATGAGCTGCCCGATTTCGTTTAGCCGCCTGTGACCTCTCCTGCCATGGTCTAGTAGCCCAACGATGACAAGGGACTCCCAATAGTCCCTCCTCATCCACACCGGCCGTAATCCATCCAAGTCGTGGGATCCTAGCTGCCTGCGATCTTCGTCGCCTTGTCCCGGGTCTATAGTTGTAACGACCCCGAGAACCTGACCCTCGGCCCCAAGCCGAGGACCCGATTTTCGCGGCCGCCGCCTACGGATCTGGGGACCCGAAAGGGCTATAACACAAGTCTAACTGTAAGACCCGGCCCTCCTGGGTCCTTGGCCCTATCCTCAGGGTCGCGGAAGGCAGCCTAGTCGCGCCAGGGGTGCCCATCGCGACATGGTTTGTGTGGCAACAGACATGGCCGTCGCGACATGGTCGCGACCGGGATGGGCGCCACGTTCATGTCGCGGCGTCTGGAGGCGTCGCGACTGCTTTTCTAACAAACGTGACCGCTGTCATGTCTGTCAGAACGGTCGTGTCGGGTGGCAGGTGCGTACAGTATTGACGTGACCTAGTCAGCCATCGCGTTGCTTTTCCTGGTCTTCTAGGTTTGACCGCTTTTGGGTCACGCCAGGGGTGGCCGTCGCGACATAGTTGCGACGCCTAGGGGCATCACGACACTGGTGTTGTCACGCCGGGCCGACCCGTCGCATTTTGGGGGCTGTCGGTTTAAAAACGAAGGCGCGCCCCACTCTCCCCCTCTCGCCCTCTCTCTTCTCCGTCTTCCCTCTTCTCCCCCTCTCGAGCTCCCTTGCATTTTCTTGGTGGTTCTTCGTGCTCGGGGTGCTCGTGCTGAGGTGGTGTCGTCCCGTTCGTGCAGGGACGTGTTCGTGTGGTTGGAGCGAGGAGGAGGTGGTCATTCCTACGTGAAGGCCCCAATGGGTCGGCTCTTCTTGTGGAGGTAGGGACCCTTGATCCTCTCACCCTAAGCATGCTCCCCTCCCTCTAGAGATGGTGTTTCCTCGTGGTTTGGGGTTGTGGGAGTGTGAGGATCATACTCGTGCTTGAGTGAGGTTTCCATCGAGCGTAGATTCTCGTGAATCCATATTTGTGGGGTTTTAAGGGTGCTCAAGTGATTTACATTTTTCATACATGTTGAACATGCTCCCCTCCCCTTGTGGAATGTGTATATCGTGTTTTTGGGGTGGTTCCCGGGAGGACTGCTCTGGAACCCCCCTCGGCTCAAGACGCGACCACTATAGAGGTCGCGATCTTGTCGCGATGGCCTGGCCGATCGCGACGCTCTTGGGGTGTCGCGACCTGGTCGCATCGGCTTGGGCCTTCGCGACAGTGTCGCGACAGGGTAGGGCATCGCGACAAGGTCACGACGGCCCGATGCATCGCGACTACAGCCGAGAGACAGGTTATGATCTTGCGAAGTACCATGCTTTGTTAAGCCTTCGTCGTTTCCTTTCCTTTACTGTACCTGGCACCTGTGCTAGTTCCTAGTACGGTCCTACACTAGTCGTCGCCCGGTGCTCGGCACTTGAGGGCTTGTCCCATAGAGAGGCTGTTACCGTTGCCTGGGACCCCCGTCCCTCGGGAACCTGTTGAAGGAATACTCGGGCTATGAGTGTGCTCGAGTTGGCAGCCGAGTAGGTAGACTCTGGAGCAGAGGGGAAACGGGTGGTTAGGACAGCGGCGTTGCAGAGCTCTCGTAGTTGGTCTGGGATGCCGAGGTGTGTTTTGAGGAGTTCTTCTCGGCGCAGTCTAGCTAGTCCTTTTCTCACTGCCTCACTCTTTGCGGCCCCAGAACCGCTTAGGGAGGCCAGGTGTGGGACCGTAGTCCGGCCAGACTACGGCGGTTACTGTTGTGTTACTTTGTGTCCTGCCTCACTTTGACGAGACGTGGAGGCTTAGACCCGGGTCGAGGATAAGACGTCGGTGGATGCACCTGACCGGTTGACTAGTGGTAGTGTTTTTCGTAGCTAGTGTTCCTTGTCCAGACGGAGTTTCCTCTGTCTGTGTTTGCTAGCCGTGTGGTGGTCACGACGAGCAATTGCACGGAGTTTTTAACCATGTTGTACTTTCCGTACCGTTGCTAGTTAGTAGCTTTGCGTCCGTACGTTCTTTCGTAGGTAGAAGATATAACTGTTGTTATTTAATTGATATATATTATATATATATATATATATATATATATATATATATATATATATATATATATATATATATATTGTCATGCCCCGCCAATTTAGCAGCGGAATAAATCGGGGAGGCATGAACAACGGTATGGTAATGTAAATTGCGCATACATTCGCAAATATCAGAGTAACTAATGAACATTATTTGCAATAAACTATTTATTTTATCGATAAATCACCCAACTATTACAACCACTAAATTCAGAGCCAAAAACATAGGGCTCAATAACGTCATTACATTGGAAAGAAAATCTGAAGCAAATATCTAACTAAACTCTAAGGTACTAAGGACACTCCATCGCTAGGACTCTGGGTCGCTCATCACTCCAGTCCATTCCCATTGGTGTGCGTAGGGTCATCACTTGACTTACCTGAAACACATACAACAAAAGCGCAGGGTGAGCGATAACGCTCAGTAGAACTTAATATCTCGTGTAAACAAGCATACTTTAAGTGATTAATGTCTTGTAACGCAGGTTAACTAGAGAGAACGATCATGTATAGTCAAGAGAGAACATGATGGCAAAAGAATGATAAACAACAGGGATATTGTACCATAGTAGATATGATAGTAACACCTCTGGTCGAGCATCTTGTCAACCCAGAGAACGATTGCATAGTGATAGATATGTTGATTTATTGATTGTCATAAATTAATCTAGATAGTAAACTGGCGCTGGATGCATGCCGTACACATCCTAATCATGTAACCCTTGCAAGGAACTAGCACTCTTCGAGAGCTCATCCAAGACCAGACCGGGCCCTATTGCTTTGGCATATAGTACTTGCTTGTTTAATTAGACAATCAATTGTATGACAAGAGAGTACCAAGAAATAGATGAGAGTAGTAGAGAGAACGTGAACAGATGAGAGGATATAGATAGTAGACAAGATAGGGACATTTCCGTAAAACGACGTGAAAATTCCGATAGTAACGGTGCACAGCACCAGGTCGAGTGCCGGCAGTCTGGTAGAGTCACCACCACCCACTTAGTCGTGTCATGACACGGCCAAATGGTTTTGGAGTGAACCCGAGAGGAGAAGGAAAAAAACATAAGGCATGGATCGTACTGATCCCTATGGTATCGGGATTAGGGTAAACAACCAGTTCGCTGACTAAGGACGTGCGCCAAAGCCAAGGAGACTTACGGAGGTCTTGAAAGGAGTCCCTGGTCCAGTCGAGAGTATTCCCGATGGAGAGGTGGTCCAAGTCAAGAGAAAGTATATAGAAACGGGTCGTCGTACCTCGAGTGCTCGAAGCCGAGGGAAACGATAACGGTATTTAAAATGCACGTATAAAATGAAGACAATGTATTTAATAAAAATAGGGTAATTTAGTCATTATTTTTGCTAATTTACTGAATATATTATTGCATAATTATCAGGGTCAAATGGCAATTTATAATGTTGTGTGTGTGTAAGTGTAAAGAAATCTTGAGGATATGACAAAGTCGTGCAATGTCATTTTAAATAATAAATTATAATGTTAATGCCATTTATTACGTACCAAGTCGAATTAACTATAAACATGGGTTAATCATGGCTAATTAAAAGGTATAAAGCTTAAACAACAGGCATATGCACAATTTTCCATTCTGGTCGGATTCATGAAAACGCGGCGAACATACCGTCGCAATTCAAGTCGCGACGGGGCAGTCGGGCGCGACACGGGCCTGGCCGGTCTGGCCCGGTCGGAGTGAATCGCGGCGGCTTATGCCGCCGCGTTCTTGACGCGACGTTAATGGCCGGCGCGACCCCACTGATATCGCGCGGATCGCGCCGTCGCGATAACAGGTGGGTATGCCCTTTTTTCCCTTTTTCCCAGGGCGAGTTATCTGTGATATATGGACATTCTAAATTCCATATAAAATAGCACGGTGATCGAAAAAGTACGAAACTAGTTTAAACAAAAGTAGACATCTAGATCTATCAACATGCATGATAATTTTAAAATAGACAAGGTTTAGATATACATTGATCGGGTATTTTCGGTGACCTAAACATGCGTCGTCAGGTTCAACGAACTAATTTGAGATGAATACTTGATGAAAAATTCCGAAACTAAGGGCGTTCAAAATTACAAGATGTAGTATTTATGATAATTTTATCATGATCTGAAGTCAAGTATAAATGGGGTTCACAAGCAAACATGAAGGGTCGGGTGCATGTATCTGATAGGGATTCAAAGAATTAATTCTCCCTCATGGGAGATCGAAATAGAACGAAACCAAAGGAGTTTGAAAGCTATTGAACTGTAGTATCAATGAGAATTTTTTCATAGCATGGGAGCAAGTACGAGCGGGGATTAGAGAAAACATGAGATTTCAGGTTCATGGTGATAGTAGGGATTCATGAATTAAATTCGCCCAAATGGATCAACAGAATACAACGAAACCATAGGGCTTTTGAAAGGTACATGAATGATACCTAGGATATTTTACACGATTTTTTGCTTGAGAGATTGCCTACCTTTTTGTGCTGTGAAGATCCTAGGGTTAGGGATGACGGAATTTCAAGTTCTTCGCTCCAAGTCTCCTCCTTCCTTGCTCTCTGTCCTCAGCCTCCTCCTTCGTTCTCCAGAGTTCCAGGAACGAAAATGGTGTTTGGTAGACACTAATTAGGTCTATTAGGTTACTTAAGAGTCCTAATGACTTAAAACTCTTCCCTCCCTTCAAACTCCGAATTTTTACATTTATCTCCCTATTTTCTTGCATTTATCCACTAATAATCTAGGGAGAGGTCAAATTTGTAGTAATGGGTTAGGATGGATGAGGACTCCTTTTTAGGATAATTACCACTCATTTAGTATTATTCTCACTCTATATAATTTATCAACCATTTAACTTCGAATTTCTTATTTATCTCCCATTTTCTATCATTATTCCACCTATTTGGTTGTGGAGAACTCAAATTTCAGGGCTATGGATTTGGGTATGTCTAGGATTCTTTTTAAGATAAATAGAGGTCATATGGTGCTTTAATGATCCCTTTTAATTAAGAGATATACGAATTTCACTATTTAATACGAGTCTTCTATATTTGATCCATATTTCCTCTTATCTAAATTCCCTTTTTAAATGGATAGAGTCTATTGAGTGGGCTAGGGTTAGACTCTTTTAAGATAATTTAGGAGTTAAAATAGTTATTATCTTACCCCTTTTATTTATAGTATTTTTAGGTACGAACTTAGGCTTATAATCTCCCATCCAAATTGGGCTCCACATTTGGGCCCATCATTCCATTCTTGGACCACTTCTAAAATCATACTTAATTTTGTCTAATGGATTTTAATTACTTCGATTATTCACCTTTTATTCTAATTTAAATCTATTATCATATTTATTCCATTGATTTCTTATTTTAATTCAATTCAATATTATTAGCCAAATATTCTGACCTCATTCATCTCTTGGGCTCTACTCTTGGCCCAATAACTTATGCGGGCTTAATTGTACAATTTATGTACTTAATTCACTTAATATGTTTTAATTATCCTTTTATTATAGAATATACTCATGGGTCAAGATTGTATGTTGGTCCAATTATCCTAATGGGCTATCAACTCATATTATTAAAGTCTACCAACATGTTTTTTAATTTTTTATCCACTTTGCCCATATGATAAGGGGTTTTCGACTTGTCCCTTAATTATGATGATAAGTCGCATAATTTCCTAAACTAGGTCCAAATGACTTATTTTATGCCTAAATTCTTGATGGTCATTAGAGAGTATTATTTAAAGTATGACTATTAATTTTTTTACGTCATTTTATATGGATTTATACACATGTGATAATGATGAGTACCTTTTAACTAGTTGAATTTATTAATAGATAAAATTTTAATTTATCATAATTTTAATTAATAGATTTTCAGGGGTACTACATCCTCCCCCACTTAAAAAAAATTTGGTCCCCAAATTCATATGACATGATACGATTATCAATTTATTCTGAATACTTCATTCCATCATCTCCCTCACTTAGGGCTTTGTTATCGAGTAAATAATATGAAACTTAACTAAGGGTTTAGTGATGGTACCTTGTCCACCTTTATTGGCATGATTTATATCCACAAGAGCTTGTAATGTTGTTGGCGTGGAGTTGGTTCTTCTTTATTGGGCAATCAATGACGCGATGTTGTTGGCTTCCACAACGCAAACATCTGCCAATTTCTTCCAACAATTATCAATTCGATGCCTGACTTTTTAAAAAATTTACAAATTCCTTCCGCTTTACTTCCCCTTTCATTCTCTTATCATCGTTTGGTTGATTCTCTATTGTCATAGAGCTGAGATCCTTGGCGTTAGTGTGTGGTTCCTTAGAAGAGGGCAGTCTTGTATCCGATGCTCCAAACTGCACATCGCAAACATGCTCCTACTTTCTGCCAGCATTCCTTAGTCACATGACCTGGCTTGCTACAATGAAGGCAGACGATCTTGCTATGTTTCTTTTGTGTGTTCACCTTCTTATCTTGGTTGTGCTTTTTTCTCGTTCTTTTTAGCCGCTTTTCCAATCTTCTTGGTCGTCCTCAAGGCTCCTTTCAGCAGTTGGGCGACTTTCTGACATGCTCGGACTAACTTTTGAGTTGACCTCATTTCGTCTTGCAGGGGCATACGTTCAGCGTCCATTAAGAGTTCCTTCAAGAATAGGGTTGGCATTAGGGTGCTAAAGAATATTAAGTTGATAATATATCTATAGATAAATGTATTCAGATTAACCATGGTTCACCCAATCCTCACATAGGTATGGTAGTTGACTTAGACACATGTCAGGGCAGTTCACTAGAACATCCTAAGACCAAAATATCTAATAAGGACATCCTAGGCTCTGATACCAACTGTCATGCCCGCCAATTTAGCAGCGGAATAAATCGGGGAGGCATGAACAACGTGTATGGTATGTAAATGCACATATATTGTAAATATCAGAGTAACTAATGAACATTATTTGTAATAAACTATTTATTTTATGATAAATCACCCAACTATTACAACCACTAAATTCAGAGCCAAAACATAGGGCTCAATAACGTCATTACATTGGAAAGAAAATCTGAAGCAAATATCTAACTAAACTCTAAGGTACTAAGGACACTCCATCGCTAGGACTCCGGGTCGCTCATCACTCCAGTCCATTCCCATTGGTGTGCGTAGGGTCATCACTTGACTTACCTGAAACACATACAACAAAAGCGCAGGGTGAGCAATAACGCTCAGTAGGACTTAATATCTCGTGTAAACAAGCATGCTTTAAGTGATTAATGTCTTGTAACGCAGGTTAACTAGAGAGAACGATCATGTATAGTCAAGAGAGTAATAGAACATAATGGCAAAAGAATGATAAAACTTTCAACAGGGATATTGTAAAACTAGTATGATAAATGATTGGCCATGTAACGAAATAGTGTATATGGTTGCACCACGGTGCACTAGTAGAGATAGCACCTCTGGTCGAGCATCTTGTTAACCCAGAGAACGATTGCATAGTGATAGATATGTTAATTTATTGATTGTCATAAATTAATCTAGATAGTAAACTGGCGCTGGATGCATGCCGTACACATCCTGATCATGTAACCCTTGCAAGAACTAGCACTCTTCCGGAGCGCCTCCCAGGAACCAGACCGGGCCCTATTGCTTTGGCATATAGTACTTGCTTTTTAATTTAGACAATCAATTGTATGGCCAAGAGAGTACCAAAGTATAGATGAGAGTAGTAGAGAGAACGTGAACGATGAGAGGATATAGATAGTAGACGAGATAGGGACATTTTCGTAAACGACGTGAAATTCCGATAGTAACGGTTGCACAGCACCAGGTCGATTGCCGGCAGTCTGGTAGAGGTCACAACCACCCACTTAGTCGTGTCGTGAACATGACCAAATGGTTTGGAGTGAACCCGAGACGAGAAGGAAAAAAACACTAAGGCATGGATCGTACTGATCCCTAATGTGTATCGGGATTTGGGGTACAACAGCTCGCTGACTAAGGACGTGCGCCAAAGCTAAGGAGACTTACGGAGGTCTTGACAAGAAGTCCCTGGTCCAGTCGAGAGTATTCTCGGTGGAGAGGTAGTCCAAGTCAAGAGAAAGTGTATAGAAACGGGTTCGTCGTACCTCGAGTGCTCGAAGCCGAGGGAAACGATAACAGTATTTAAAATGCGCGTATAAAATGAAGACAATTGTATTAATAAAATAGGGTAATTTAGTCATTTATTTCGCTAATTTACTGAATATATTATTGCATAATTTATCAGGGTCAAATGGAAATTTATAATGTTGTGTGTGTGTAAGTGTAAAGAAATCTTGAGGATATGACAAGTCGTGCAAATGTCATTTTAAATAATTAAATTTATAATGTTAATGTCATTTATTAACGTACCAAGTCGAATTAACTATAACATGGGTTAATCATGGCTAATTAAAGGGTATAAATTAAGCTTAAACAATAGGGCATATGCACAATTTTCTATTCTGGTCGGATTCATGAAAACGCGGCGAACATACCCGTCGCGATTCAAGTCGCGACGGGGCGGTCAGGCGCGACACGGGCCTGGCCGGTCTGGCCCGGTTCGGAGTGAATCGCGGCGGCTTATGCCGCCGCGTTCTTGACGCGACGTTAATGGCCGGCGCGACCCCACTGATATCGCGGCGGATCGCGCCGTCGCGATAACATGTGGTTTGCCCTTTTTTTTTCCTTTTCCCAGGGCGAGTCCTCTATGATACATGAACATTCTAAATTCCATATAAATATCACGGTGATCCAAAAAGCACAAAACTATTTTTGTTTTAAACGAGACATATAGATCTATCAACATGCATGATTAATTTGAAAATAGACAGGTTTAGACATATATGATCGGGTTACTTTTCGGTGACCTAAACATGCACAGTTAGGGTTCAACGAATTAATTTGAGATGAATACTTGATGAAAAATTCTGAAACTAAGGACGTTCAAAAGCTAACAAGATGTAGTATTTATGATAATTTTATCATGATCTGAAGTCAAGTATAAACGGGTTTCACAAGCAAACATGAAGGGTCAGGTGCATGTATCTGACAAGGATTCAAATAATTAATTCTCCCTCATGGGAGATCGAAATAGAACACCACAAGGGCGTTTTAAAGCTATTGCACTGTAGTATCAATGAGAATTTTCTCATAGCATGGGAACAAGTACGAGCGGGGAATTAGAGAAAACATGAGATTTAAGATTCATGGTGATAGCAGGGTTTCATGAATTAAATTCGCCCAAATGGATCAACAGAATACAACGAAACTATAGGGCTTTTGAAAAGGTACATGAAGGCTACCTAGGATAATTTTACACGATTGTTTTTTGAGAGATTGCCTACCTTTTGTGCTGTGAAGATCCTAGGGTTAGGGATCATGACCACTACAAGAAAAAACGCATTTAGAGACCGACGAATTCGGTCTCTATTCGGTCACTAATTAGGGACCGAACAGTGACCGAATTAATTCGGTCACTGATAACGACTTTTAGTGACCGATGGAAGGCAATGAAAACATAAAGCAATTCGTCATCTAAGATTCCAAACATTACATATGAGAGGAAAAGAAATATTGAAAGAAAAACATAAAGAAACAACACATATATCCATCCATTTATAATTAAATGACAATTAATAGGCCTCTCAGATTCAAGGGTGTGACAAGTTCAGCTCCAATTCTAACACATGCCTTACTTAAACCATCAGGCCGTACGTAGCCCTCTCTTATTTGACTAAGCTTATATAGCCTTATGATATTTACAGCAAGAGTGATAGTTGCTATATAGTTATATGTATATGTACACTAAAAGATGATGAGATAAATATATTTTCTATGTATATGTACACTAAAAGAGTGATAGTTGCTATATAGTCATATCTCTCCTGTTGTTGTCAACTGTCAAGAGTCCCATTATGATCCTGCAAATGCAATCACAAACAAGAACTTATACTGGATCCAATTGATACTTGATATAACTCAACAATGTACTAACATGATTTCATACCAAAAGCTGTGGAAGCCCAAAAGTAAAGCTGCCCCAAACAGGACCCTCCAAGCCAGGAGCCAGAATATTTCTTGTGTCAAAGATGGACCTGAACACAATGCAGGAGACTGCATTAAAATGTTCACATCTCATTCAAGGAGAAAATGACTGTTAATTCTTACCAGAGCGTATCTTGTTAGTTTTCTTCCTGAACCTTGTCTATAACCTGGGAAAAAAGATTATCCAATATTAGGAATTCATTAAAAACAGTGAACCAGGAAAAAAATAGTCAGTTGGTAGCAATAATATGGGCATACAATTACAAAAGAAATCATAACAACTGCCCATAAAAAAGGCTAAGAAAACATTCAATGCTGCCACATGGAGGACAGTTAAGAAGGCAACAGCAGAAGCCGAAAGCAGGAAAACGGTATATTGAACTTTTGAAAAATCAGATGGACCACATGAATCCTTAAAGCTACCTAAGAATTGTCAAGCAGAATTAATCACACAACTACTTACAAGTACTAGTAAAAGCAGATCTGAGAAGAAGCACACAAAATATGATGCACAGAGGCAAGTGAGGGGGTTGGGGGCAAAGAGGATGAAAGTTTATGGGCAGACAATGGTGGCTGACAGTTGTTATGATGCACAGAGGCAAGTTGGCAGTGAGGGAGCCCTTAAGGGCCCCATGGGTTCTTTTTTTTTTTCGAAAGTGGATAGTACCACATATATGTTAAGAAAGAAGGAGAATGTACATCACCAGTATGCCATGTGTAAACATGATACCTTCAATATGATGCAGAAAAAAATAAAAATAAGAGGCCAAGAAGCATAACATGGGACCCCATGTAAGGAATATTACTTTTTATGCTAAAGACCATCTGATGCTATCTTTGAGGATAGAGTGAAGCTCTCCATCTTCTAATGTCACAAATTCAAGAATTGTTAAGTTTTATATTTCAGAAAAGAAAATGGTAATCTGATGATATCATGTCACTAGAAACAGAAAAGAAATGCATTCAACAGAAAGCATTAGTTTGAAGGGAGTGAATGAAATGGGCCTTGTGTGTCAGAACAGAGCACATAACATTCAGGGGATATTTCTTATTGAATGTTCTCCTTTCTTTCCCTCTTTTAATAAAATCCCCTTAAAATTAAAAGAAGAAAACTAACTTCATAATATAAAAGTTACGTAGAATCATCTCCTTATAGTGTGGGGACAGCAACTATGCATCTTAATCCCTGGACAAACTCACAAGAGAGAACATCGACAAAGCCCATACATCACCGGTATTTAACTTCGCTTAGCTGGTGTGCATAATTGCTCATAGGAAAGCAAAAAACCAAGAACAGAGTGAATTTATGGCATTGAATTCATGGCATGTCAAACCAGAAACAAAGTGACACAGGGAGATGAATCCCAAACGATATTCTCAACCAATGCAGTAACAGTGCAGAGCATTGTCTGCATTCTTAAAAACTTTTACTCCCTCAGATTCCATACACCATACTGATGATTAATTAAATGCTCCACTCTAATATATGAGATAAAGCAATGCAAGAGTCACAACACATACATTTGAAATTGTGTATGCAAATATGACATGCAAATATGACAGTTTAGATACAAAAAACCCTACACTGTTTGGCCAAAAGTTGCAGATTCCATTTACATAAGCCAGAGATGCACTCAACAAATTATGACTGTCAAAGAACAAATATATCATTCTATTAACCATATTGCAGGTTATGGGAAATGCTTGGACATTGTACTCCCATAAACATTACATGCCCTAACTTTAAAGTCCAAATATTACAATACTTTGTATCCATGAGAACATAACTTTACTGGACTTGTTGATTCATCAATCGTATACTGAAAGTCCACTTTTTTCATCTACATTTCAAATGAAAAAAGAACATCAAAATTTACTAGGATCCCTTCTTTTTCCAGATTCAATATACATATTCTCCCCCCCATCAGCTACCTGTGAATCCATCCATATTCACACCCATCAACTACCTGCTATGAAAAAATACCTCTTCAAACCAGAAATGACAAAAGAAGTAACAAATGCGTGAGCATGTATCCACCGACACCCCACACATTCCTAATGGCAATCCCTTCAAACACTTGATGCATCATGCAAGTGCCACTTGATACCCAAAAAAATGTGTAGACTGTCTCATTATCAAATAATATTTTACCAGAATAGCACCTGGAAAACATCCGATGAACCTTCAAACAGATGCGAAGCAGTTATATCATCATGCGTGCAAAAAAAATCCAAGAAATCACAAACAAGATTATAGTCTACCAGAACTACCTATCAGAAAAAGATTTGTCTACCAGAATAGATGTCTAAATCTTTATCTTTCTTTCTGAATGTAGCAACATCTTCCACCAAGTGCCAAGGATCCAGTATCCCCAGTTTCACAAAAGAAGTCAAGTGAGGAAGATTTCAGGCTCAAACCAGTTTGCAAAATATCGATTAAAATGTTTACAAAATCTTCCACAGCAAAATATGATGCAATAGCAGAAAATATTTCAAAAGTCCATAACAGGAAAGCTGTATACATGGTTTATACGGAAACCTCGCAGTGAATACCGTAGTCAATTACGGCGAGAACATTCCATTATGGTTATCTAACTTAGCAAGAACATATCCAAACCATCTCCTTTGGCACTAACATATCCACTAACTTTCTTTTACTTTCACTACGCACATAAAAACTTTAAGAACATGAAACTCTAAGCCAATCATTCTTAATTAAGTAGCAAAAATTGAGAAAGGTATTATCATAGGAGTTTGCTATTTTTTTTTCTACTAATAGTGGGTCAAGGTAAGATGCCAAACAGTTCATTCAAAGTAAACACTATAAATTAATTTATTTAACTTTCAAAAATAGAACTAAAGGGAGTTTTGTATCCACTGTACCATTATATCCTATTTCCTGGTTAGATTTTTGAGTTTCATGTGCTTAGAAGGGGTTTTGATAACTTGTCTTTTCAATATGCTACTAATAACCATTTATGGATGACAACTGATAACAAATGGTTAATTCACTCTTTCGGTCAAAATTCAAAGAGAGATAAAATTAGCATCAATGCTCTTGCCGATGATAACTGCCATGGTAACCTGGAATTGGCAGACATCTAATTCTATGAGGATATTTGCACTATGAGACAGCATAATGGATCATCTTCCTAATGTTTTCTCCAATTTTCTGATGGGAATCAAATGTAGCTAGAAACACCCGGTAGCAATTCGAACATATTTTCTGGAGACAGAATTAGTATCTAATTCTATGAGGATATTTGCACTATGAGACATCATAATGGATCATCTTCCTAATGTTTTCTCCAATTTTCTGATGGGAATCAAATGTAGCTAGAAACATCCGGTAGCAATTCGAACATATTTTCTGGAGACAGAAGTGTTGTACCACCAATTAGTAACTCCACATCTTGTATGCCACTCTTCCAAAATTGCCTCTTGAGCTTCTCTTCAAAACTGATCTCTCTAGTTAATTTGATTTAGAAGATAAATCTTATTGAGCATTTCATGTTCATATCAATTTTTTTGTTATTTTCCAGGTGAAGCTCAGGATTAGAAGCCTTGGGGTGGGCAGATAGCAAAACAATCGCCTTAGTTTTTGGTCTTATATATGTGTGATGTGATTCCTAGCAGGGGATCCTTTTGTGTATTGAGCCATAGTTAGTTCTTTGGCATGTATATATAAACCCTGTTAGTGAAGCCTATACGAAATAGTACGATTGAGTTATGTTCTTTCTTCTAATTCAGATTTTTGCCTCTTGGAACTGTAGAAGCTATCATGTTCTTAATGACTGCGTCATTGGGACGTGACAAGTCCTATGTGGTAATCATCCTTGTTCCAATACATTGTCATTAGCACAGTTGGATGATATAAGGGCTGGAACTACAAAAGCACGACCATCTAGATTAGTTTCAAGAAACCACATGAAGCAAAATAAATATAAACAGAGCATCTAGCTGTTCCATACTTATAATAGAAAAACATTCATCCAATGTTTGCATCTTGCATTAAATACATTCACACATCCTGCAAAAAATATATTCATGCATTCACACATAATATAAAAGTTGAGCCACCACCCAGGCTCGCTGGATTAAATAAAAATGAGCCACCACCCAGGCTCGCTGGATTAAATAAAAATGAGCCACCACCCAGGCTCGCTGGATTAAATAAAAATGAGCCACCACCCAGGCTCGCTGGATCTTACCTAAACAAAAAGCCTCAAAAGATGCAAGCAACTAGCTCGATCTCCGCACATGTTCCAAACAAAACCTGTCATCATATGTTACAAAAAATTTTATGACATAAGAATTAATGCACAATCAAAGTGCAACTTTAAATATACATACATGCAGCTACAGGAGGAGGGAGAGAGGAAGGACCAGCAACTGTAACAATTTAAATGGCATAAATAATGTATAAATAATGCGCAAAGAAAAATACAACTTCAAATATACAATGTACAAGAATATAAAAAATCAAAGAGTTCATTCTTAAAACTCATAACATAAAAAAAACCTGAAACAAAAAAGTAAAGGTCAAAGAAATGTAATAGACAACTGAAAATCCACAAAAATAAAAAACATAAGTCTACAAACTATGATAGTAAGGTACATATATTTCAGGTACCTACATTTCAACAATTGTGAATATATGCAAAATCTGTTTCAGAAAATTGAAACCCACAATATACAAACTATACAAACTATATATATATTAGGAACATAAAGACAACCAATATGAATAATCAGAGTGTGTGTGAACAAAATAAAAATTCAAGATATCTGTTTTTAGTGCACAAAGAGTGTGTGAGATAGTGAAAAAAAATGGGATACACTTAATCATGCGGACATAGAGTGTGTGAGAAGATGTGTAAAACATTAAAAAGAAAAAGAAGATAGATTCTTGAATGTAAAAGGCTGCAACATATAAACTCTGTGAAGCCACGTAGTCTTACATTCATGTTTTTGTTGGTTTGAGAGCAAAGAGTAATCACGAAATTTGCATAGAAAAAACATCATAGCTCCAACACAGGAAGATATCATCAAAAGCAAAGGGCTTACGTTTTCTCATTTAGTGAGATCACTCTGCTATTCAATTTTGCTATGCCTAGACCACCCTGGCTATGCTCTTTATCCTTGTTCTACATTTTATCTTCTTTTAATCATAAGTGTTAATTCTCAGCCCATTAAGGATGAAGAAAATTAACTGTGGAAATTTGGTAGCAGGCTAGTGCCGCGTAGTTTTGGTGCTGATCTTGGTTCTGGTCCTGGTCCTAGTGCCTGGGAGACATTGACCTTCTGGGGTGCAGACAATTGGTGATTCAGGCTTGATCCAGGACAAGGTGGCTTTACTCTTGGTATACCTTATAGATAGCCCAAAGTTGGAATAGCATATTAAGTGATTCAACTAAACCATATATTCTGTAACAACCCAAAACGTACATTTATTTGATCTCTGATATTGTGTTCAATTTAGTGTTTGACCTTCAGAATGGGGTCCTTTTTCATGTTGATAGTCTGGCCATACATTACAGTTGATCTGCCACCTATAATACGTGAGACATAAAGATCAAAGCAACAATATCAAATGGAAAAAATAAAAAGCCTGGATGCTGCTCTTTCGAATAGAGGTATGTTCCTACCCATGAATCAAATATTTACATAATATAATAAGAATCAGCAGAAAGTCTAAAAAAATCACAAACAATCTAGTTACATCTGGGAAGATAGTAGTCCAAACTGAGTTTGAGCTTCCAGTAAACCCAGGAAAATATTAAAGAATCAAAACCGAGGTGACAACTACAACTTACAATATTATAGTAGGCAAAACTACAATCAACCTTCTACAGGTTATTCAGGCCAAGAAGTGCCCCCCTCACAAAATAGAATGACTTCTTATGTTACAAAAGAGTAGACTGATTAGCAGTATTTTCTATCTTTTAGTTGATAGGTTTGTGTGCTTATTAGGAGAATCCAAAGGGAGGAGCCAAAAGCAAGACCCGCTAAAAGCACCTCCCATGGCACCTGAAAACTTTGAACTTTGCTAGTTTTTTTCTTCTAAAACAAAATTGAGGTAGAAGAATTTTTCTAAATTTATGTTGTCAATTGGAAACTAACAATCAATCATATGGATACCACTATAGTTTAAGTGAAGGCATACTACAAAAAAAGATTCTAAAAGTATAATTTGTCTACACTACAAAAAATTAATATAATATCTTTATAACTATATTAATCTATTTTAATATTACATAACAGATCCAGTTAAGTGGAAACCGAACTCTTAAAAATATAAGGACATATGTATGATCTCACTGCCCACTAGTTTATACAAAATATTTTCAGAAACACAAACTGACAGAAATATCTAATAATATTAAACATGTATTTTATCGTTAAGTAAGTATGTATTTTATGGTAAAATACATATTCACTCATATCAATTGAGTCTATGGCTATCTAACTTAGCAAGAACATTTCATTATAGCTATCTGACTTATTAGGGGAAGCCAGAACATTCTATTATGGTTATCTAACTTAGCAAGAACATATCCAAAACTATCTCTTTGGCACTAACATATCCACTAACTTTCTTTTAATTTCACTACGCACATAAAAACCTTAAGAACATGAAACTTTAGGCCGATCATTCTTAAGTAAGTAGCAAAAATTGAGAAAGGTATTATCATAGGAGTTTGCTAAAAAAAAAATTCTGCTAATAGTGGGTCAAGGTAAGATGCCAAACAGTTCATTCAAAGTAAACACTATAAAAAAAGATAGCACACAATTACTCCCTGGAAATCGAGTAGAACTGATGGTACATCAAACGAACACAACAGAAGTAAGAAAAAGAGCAGCAGCTGCAATGGCATACCCTTCAGCAGAGTTCTCTCGTGGGACAGGGAATTCGATACTCACTCTGGACAGACCTGATAAAGGCACATGCCAGTCGACTCTGCCATAAGAAAATCGAAGGGTGTAAGATAAAGAAAATGCACAACGATGAAACCCCACAGAATAACAGAAGAAGATGGAACAAATGTTGCAAGAAAGTCATGAGATTTCTAGGCTAAGTAAAAAGAGTTTGACTGGAACAGCTAGAGCCCGGAAGCATGCACCTGCCCGCTGCTAGTCTTCTCAAATGTTACTCCGCTGAAGTTATGTCCTAATCAAGAACACGTCCACATCCCTGGCAGCATCTGGGAGGTACATTTGAATATTATGTTATAGGAAAAGGAAGAATCAAGGCACAGAGAGAGATAGACAAGGAGGAGGAGGCTCACATGTAACCACGATCTTCATCCCGAATCGTAGGGCAGACCTCTTGACAGTGCTTGCACCAGGGCATCCTCCACCTGCAGATCAGATACCTCCACCGTAGAAATATTGGGGCGGGCGAGAGAGTATAGAAACAACGATAGGTGGCACCTCTTCTACCACAGGCCGCCGGTGGTTGAAAGGGAAGCACAGGGAGGATCTCAGGTTCGCAGAACCCAGCCGGCGGCAGAGTTGGGACCGACTGGAGAGGGAGGAGGGCCCCTACCTTGACGGTAGGACATGCCGGCGGCACGAGCGGCGGCGGTGAGGCTCCCACGAGCAGCAGACAGAGCAGTGGTGGCGGCGACACTCCGCGCACGGCGTCCTCCGTGCGCGGCCTCTCGGCGGCGAACGACGCAGCGGTGGGGCGACGAGAGGCAGGCGGAGGGGCTCCTCCCAGGGCTGCCGACGGTGGCAACTGCGGAAAGCAAAAGAGAGAGAGAGGAAGAGAGGGAGAGAACGCCAGAGAGAGAGAGAAAGAGAGCGGTGAGGCTCCCACGAGCAGCAGACAGAGCAGCGGTGGCGGTGACACTCCGCGCACGGCGTCCTCCGTGCGCGACCTCTCGGCGGCGAACGACGCAGCGGTGGGGCGACGAGAGGCAGGCGGAGGGGCTCCTCCCAGGGCTGCCGACGGTGGCAACTGCGGAAAGCAAAAGAGAGAGAGAGGGAGAGAGGGAGAGAACGCCAGAGAGAGAGAGAAAGAGAGAGAACGAGAGAGAGAGAGAGGAGTCTGTGCGGGAGTGGAGATAAAACAAGACTCTAGAGACTGAATATTCAGTCCCTATTCCCGCAAAAATTTTGTGACCGAACGACTTTCAGTCACAATTCGGTCTCAGATCTGAGACCGAATTTGTCACCGAAATATTCGATCACAAAATTTCATTTCTAATCCCGCCAATTGATTGTGTTAGTGACCGAAGTTTCTTCAGTCACTATTCGGTCTCAAATCTGAGACCGAATAGTGACCGAATTATTTTCGGTCACTAAATCTAAATTTTAGTGACCGAAATTGTCAGTCACTATTCGGTCTCAGATCTGAGACCGAATAGTGACTGACAATTTCAGTCTCAGATTCGGTCTCTATTCCCGTAATTTCTTGTAGTGGACGGAATTTCCAAGTTCTTCTTGCTCTAAGTCTCCTCCTTCCTTGCTCTCCTCGTCCTCAGCCTCCTCCTTCATTCTCCAGAGTTCCAGGTGTTGCCCAGCTAGCTAGCCCAGAGGGGGGGGGGGGGGTGAATGGGTTATTAAAATTTGATCTTGAATTAAAACCTGTTCACTAAAAAGATTACACAACAGCTTAAACAGAAGTTAGAGTTAGAAGAAAAGATAGCAAGCGCACAAAGACACAACCACACAACACAAGGATTTTTATCCTGGTTCGGAACTCCTCTCCACAGGAGACCTACGTCCAGTCCCTGAGCAATGCTCAGGATTTCACTAACAAGGGAACAATCCCCTTAATGAAACTACAACACCCAGCTCAGCTGGTCTTCCTTCAACTCGAAGGGAACAACACCCTGGATACCACCAGGTCTTCCTTCACAACCGAAGGGAACCACACCCTGGATACCACCAGGTCTTCCTTCACAACCGAAGGGAACAATACACAGAATAATGAAAGACTTTCAAGCCCCTAGATCAAGCTATTGATAAGCAAAGATCTGAAGCAATCAGAACTGAGAGCAAGAGATGTTAAGCAGGTAGCACTCTCAGAACTGTACAAGCTCTCACAGGATTTTCACAAAACTAGTTGAGAGCAAAAGAGCTAAAGCAAGGAGGAATGACAATTCTTGGCTCTGGACTTTTTCAGAAGGATTGAGTACTTGAATATCTGATCGATGATTTCTTCTATCCTTCTGTCTTGAATTTATATCTTCAATTTGAAATCAAGACGTTGAAGTGTCCGTTGTCTCTCTTTTGAGTAGTCGTTAGACTAAGTGACACCTGGAGTCTTGGAAGCTTCCAGTCAACAGTCTTTTGATTACTTGATCACGCAAAGATATAACTCTTCAGAAATATCCGTTGGTTTCTATTTGTTTAACGTTGTACTGTAAAGCTGGTTCAGAAGTCTGCACAAATGTCAAACTCAAGTAGCAGACAGCTAAGCTGTTTCTGATGTCAGTCAACGTCAGTAGCAATAGACATGAAAATAGTAACACCAAATATCTTGACAATAAAAGACGTAATCAGAGTAGACAAAAAGAAGGATGATATGGTCTGCATGCATGCAGAGATATGTTCAGATCTCATAAATGCAAAAGCGTCAGAGAGATGTCTACGAGGACATTGACTAGTCAAAACTTTTAAAGTCAATAAGATATCCAGATATGACTTATCAAAACGATATGAATACTGACAAGTCGTTATAGGAGCAAGTCGTTATGATCACTTATCAAATCGTTTTGAACTCTTAAAGAGACTGTTATCACATGAAATCGTTACAATCAGCAAGTCGATGCGAGTTCTAAAGAAATCGTTATAATAGCTTATGAAGTCGTTACAACAGGCAAGTCGTTGTGAGTTCTAAAGAAATCGTTATGATAACTTATGAAGTCGTTACAACAAGCAAGTCGTTGCGAGTTCTAAAGAAATCGTTATGATAACTTATGAAGTCGTTACAACAGGCAAGTCGTTGTGAGTTCTAAAGAAATCGTTATGATAACTTATGAAGTCGTTACAACAAGCAAGTCGTTGCGAGTTCTAAAGAAATCGTTATGATAACTTATGAAGTCGTTACAACAGGCAAGTCGTTGTGAGTTCTAAAGAAATCGTTACGAGAACTAAAGAAGTCGTTACGGCTAAAGAGTCGTTACGAGTTTCAAGGAAATCGTTACGAGAACTAAAGAAGTCGTTACGGCTAAAGAGTCGTTGCGAGTTCTAAGGAACTTATGAAGTCGTTACGACAGTCAAGTTGTTACGAACTCTAAAGAAATCGTTACAGTAACTTACAAAATCGTTACGAGATCGACTTGTTTGAACTTTGCGGTCAGAGAGAAAATCGTTCTGCTTTATCAAAGAAGTCGATACAGTAACTTATGAAATCGTTCTAATAACTCATAGAGTCGTTGTGACATCGACTTGTTTGAAACAACAAGACTTTTTAGTTTGATAAGGAAATCGTTGTGAACTTCAACAGAAATCGATATGGACTTGGAGAAAATTCATGCAGAAAAGGTTAAAGCTTCAGAGAGGAAATGCATACCTTTATTGACTTGTTTGACCTTGGTATTTTTCCTGTACTTAAGACTTTTGAAATATTCATTAGATATAATTGATAAACTTTTGTTTGGTTTTGTTAATCATCAAAATATGTATATATATAATTAATTAAAATTGCATGGGGACAGACTGATCATCAATCTCCCCTTTTTGATGATGACAAAACTGAACAATAAGCATGGATAAAAGTATCTGAAATTTGTTTGTAAAGAGAAGATATGCTAAGATTCTAAGCAAGATTAATATTTCAGACATGCTAAGTATTTTTCTCCCCCTTTTTGTCACTAAGCAAAAAGAGAAACTTCGACAAAGAAAGAAGAGAGAAAGAGAAATAGAGATACACAGAAGGTCATGACATTTACTGTGGAGGTACAGGTAAATAGAAGGCAGGAGACAACAAAGAGGCAAAATGGGAGATGGTTTCCCATGCCTGAAATTCCTGCTCTTCAAAAAGAATTTTAAAAGCTCCAAACGATACAGAGTAAGATGGTCCCATGGTGGGAGCCATCCGTTTGATGTGAAGATCTAGGTGCTTATAGAGAAGGGCAGCATAGGCATCCTGGTCCAAGTTCATCTTGAGAAACCGACGAGTGCCAAAGCTGGCACAGGTGAGGAATTGGTCCATGGTGACAGGGTAGTGATTGTGGTTGTCTCGGAGAGTTTTGTGCAATGCCACATACAGTTTGTACCTTTCCTCCCAGACCTTGAAAGGGTCATTGACAAGATTAATGGAGTTCATATCTAGGAAGGTGGCTGGAGAGATAGCTGGATTTCCTTCCTTGGCTTGAGCTTCATTGAGAACAAACAGCTGCTGAGCTGACAGGGGATAGAATTTTGACCATTCAGAAGGGGTTAGCCGTTCACATTCAGACAGGATAGGAGAGAGAACTGCCGCACTGACATGGCCCTGGTGATATTCCCTGAAAAGGAATCGCGAAAAGGAAACCAGGTAGCCTTTCTGCACTTTGATCCTGCCCATGATTCTTGCAAAGCGCTCAAATATGATGGATCCTACAGAGGATTCCATAACTAGAGCATGAATTTGAGGCAGGGCTATGTCCTCAGGTATTCGAAGGGTAGCAAAATCTACCTGAATGTCTGAAAAGTGAGAGCTGGCCGGAGTTAAAACTGAAATGGCCTTCTTGAACTGACACAGCTGAACTTCTGGAAGCCTATGAACATAACGGTAGTTGTTGAAGTGCATGAAATGCCTGACCATTTTTATTTCTGATTGAATGAAGGGAGCCCGGAGTTCTTGGTGATACATCCTGAACCACTCGGATAGGGTCAAGGAGTGGTCCCGTGGAGGAAATCGGGCAGATCTGGCAAGAGTAAACTTCTTGAGAAGATCCTTGTGACCTTTGCCCCATTGCTCTTCAGATTTGGAGTGAGCAAGAGAGAAGATTCTGGATTTTTCAGATTTTGAAAGAGAAGTATAGGGTAGTATGGTGTTCAAATGATCTGTAAGGTTTTGAAAGGGAAGGTTGATGATGGTGGCAAAAACAACTTTGGAGAGGTATTCCCTATACAGTGATTTATCTTGTGGTCTACTGTGAGAGAAAACCACAAAGGAGGGTATTTGGGTTCAGAGGAGGAGGAAGAGGTGGAAGTAATTTTCCTCTTCTTGGGAGCAGGACTAGAAGGATCAGCCCTGTGAATATGATCTCCCACTTTCAACACAGACCTGAGAATTCCTTCCTCAAATTCATCCTTGATCTTTTCAAGAAAAGGAGAACTGAGTTGAGCATGTTCAGGTATGATAGTGATGAAAGATGGTGGAGGAGTAGGATGAAGAAAAGAGTGTGAAGTAGTTTGGAAAGCATCATCTGGTCCAAGGAGGGACCAGAGGAGGAGGAGGATGCCCCAGCTGAGGATGCTGGAGGGGCCTCAGGTATAGGAAAGGGAGAGGGAATGGTGGACTGAAATGGGGTAGGAGAAGAAATTGGTCGAGATTGAGGCTTCTTGAATGTTTGAGGAGCAGGAGGGGCTGTAGGAGCTGATGGAGGAGTTTGAGGAATAGGTGAGTGAGAGGGAGAAGAAGGAACTGGGGGCTTGGGTGCCAAGATCTCTTCTGCCTCTTTCTGCACAGACTCACTCTCCAAGGGCCCTGATGGCCCAGATCCTAGCTCAGATGGCCCGGATGGCCCTTCAACCTGATCAGCTGACTCTGCTGGCTCTGCCTCTTTTGGTGCTGCTGCTGCTTCTGGTGCTGTTTCTGCTTCTGGTGCTGCTTCTGCTTCTGGTGGAGCTGCTGCTTCTGGTGCTGTTTCTGCTGCTGGTGCTGCTTCTGGTGGAGGAGGAGCTAGAGCTCCAACTGCCTTGACAATATCTGAAAGCATGCCTTTCATGCTGCACATTTCCTGGTTAAACCATTGTATAGCATTTTTGATTTGCCCCAATTCTTTATTTGCTGAAGCTTGACTCAGAAATATAGAGCTGACATCACACTGGAGGGAACATAATAATTCACCTTGAACATTCAGCCTTTCAATCACTGGCTTTAGATTTATGACAATTTTCTGCTTAGCCTGCCTCTCAAACGGAGAATTAGCCAGGAGAGGAACTTCAGAGGCAACCTCTTTTCCTTTCTTTTTGCCTTCCTTTGCTGGAGGAGGTTGATCATCATCTGAGCTCGAAGAGCTTGCAGTCTCCCCTTCTCTGTTATCCAAGTCAGGAGAACCTTCATGCTGTTCATCCTTATCAACATCTGGAGTTTCATCCACAGAATCTTCTTTTGATAGCTCCCCCTCAATAGGAGCATCTTCTTCATCTGATACTTGCTCCCCCTGACTGGGAGCAGATTCCAACACAGAGTCACCTTGGACAGCTTGGTGCTCTACCTCTACCTGCACATCTTCCATTTGATCCTCAACGTGGCCTGATGCCACAACTTCTTCTGCAATTCTGCCACTAGGAATAGAGTCAATGATATCGGCCAGGATAGATGCAACAATAGTTGAGGGAAGTGGGTCCTCAACAGGAATAATGTCCTCCGGGAGGAGATCCTCAATTCTCCTTTCTGCAACTGATTCTTCTGGAAATCCTGAAGCTTCTACAGATGCTCTTTCTTCTTCTACTGCACTTTCAGACTGAACTTCTGCATTGGAGGGGCCTGAAGATTCTGCTGCTTCAACTGCTGGAGCTGGAATTGGCTCCACAGGCAATTCTGGAATCATATCCGCTGACCCCATCTCCTGATGAACAACTGATGAGTCGATTAAGATGGCTTCGCCTTCAGCCACCGAAGCCTTGAACCAGACACCACTTTTCAAAGAAAAGCCACTCTTCTTCAGATTCCTGGACCTGATTGCTTGGCCCATTTTCTCTACAACTGCCCCAGAAAGATCAACACCGAAGTGTTTGAAGATCTTGGTAAGAAGGTGGGCATAAGGCAGGGACACATTTAACTTGCTCTTGGTGTCCCAAATCTGATCCCTTGCAAACTTCATTCTTTCCATAATCACTGCGGCCATATTTATCTCCTTATTCTGAATGGCCCAGTACATCATATCCGAGTCGGCCTTTGTGCAAGATGAAAAAGTTGCACTTCTGGGAACTAAGATCTGGCAGACAATAAAATGGAGAAGACGGTTGAAGGCGGATAGTTGATTTATATCGATCTTGCCGTCCCTCAGCTTGAATCCTGGCCCAATAATTCCCAAACCCTTCACTTGGGCGTCCACGGAGTGAACCCCACTATAGCCGGAAGTCTTTACATTGAACAACACTTTCAGCAACTCAGGGTCTATCCTAATCAGGGTTCCCTTTACTGAAGAAACTAAAGACCCATCTTCCTCTGTTCTCATACACACGAAGAAGGCTTTTACCAAATCCGGATAGCTTACCTCTGAAAAGATGGAAAATCTGTCCACTGCATCTGATTGATCAAATCTACTAAGCTGCTCATTCCATTTTTCCTCAGATTGGCGACATCTACTTCTTTATTGCCACAGAGCTTCGTCTTCACAAAAGTAAATCTCTCCTGCTGCTCAGGAGTGAGGAACTCAGCGCTGTAGCCCCCTACGCTTCCGGAGATCATCGAAGCGGCCATAGGTTCAGGTGGGAAGAGCAACGGAGGGAGAAGACGGAGGGTGAGGAGAAGGAATCCTCAAGAAATTTTGCGGGAAGTAGGAGGAAGATTCAAATTTGCAGAGGATTGAGATGGAGTTGCTAGGGCATCGGCTCACGCGATAAGATAAAAGAGGGGAAGGAGGGAGACGATGAGACACGAATCGTTCTGCCATCGATTTTATAAATAAATTAATGCTACGTGGAAAGTGAGGCGCCAAACGGCGGAGGAAAACGACAAAAGGTTTTGACTATTCAGACGACTTTAATGAAAGAGCGGTTACAACAATACATACTGAGTATCTTTTGCTTATCGACATGGAGAGAAAAATTACTTAAATTCTAAAACTTAATGTGCCAGTTGTAAGCAAACTTTTATCACAAATTGCACATGCCTAATTCCCTTCTAAGAGATGTAAATCTCTCTTCAGGTAAGGCTTTTGTGAAAATGTCTGCTAATTGGCCATTTGTATCTATAAAGGAAATTTCTAAATTACCACTAGCTACATGGTCTCGAATAAAATGGTATCTTACCTCAATGTGCTTAGTCCTTGAGTGCTGTACTGGATTTTTGGTGAGGTTGATGGCACTTGTATTATCACACAAGAGTGGAATTGATTTGATGTGAATTCCGAAATCCTCAAGTTGTTGCTTTATCCAAAGAAGTTGTGTACAGCAACTTCCAGCAGCAACATATTCTGCCTCAGCTGTTGATAAAGCTACTGAATTTTGTTTCTTGGATGACCATGATATTAAACATCCTGCAAGAAACTGACAACAGCCACTGGTGCTCTTTCTATCTACTTTGCATCCAGCATAATCAGCATCAGAATATCCTATTAATTCTATTTCACAAGATCTAGGATACCAGAGACCTAAATCATGAGTTCTAGCCAGATATCTAAATATTCTTTTTACTGAAATTAAATGAGACTCTCTAGGGTCTGCCTGATATCTAGCACACATGCATACACTGAACAAAATGTCTGGTCTACTTGCAGTTAAGTAAAGTAGTGACCCTATCATACCTCTATAATTCTTTTGATCTACCTTTTTACCTTTTTGATCACTGTCCATTCTAGTTGATGTGCTCATTGGAGTTGATAATGGCTTTGCACCTTCAAATCCAAATTTCTTTAACAGCTCTTTGGTGTACTTGGCTTGACAGATATGAGTGCCTTCCTTCCCTTGTTTGATTTGCAATCCAAGGAAGTAGCTTAGCTCCCCCATCAAGCTCATTTCGAATTCTCCCTGCATGAGCTTTTCAAAGTACTTGCAAAGAGATTCATCAGTAGATCCAAAAATAATATCATCTACATATATTTGCACAAGAAGTATATGTTTAACCTTAGATTTTATAAATAATGTACTATCTACTTTACCTCTAGCGAAACCATGATCTAATAAGAAAGTACTGAGCCTTTCATACCAGGCTCTAGGTGCTTGCTTTAAACCATATAAAGCCTTATGTAGTTTAAATACATGATTTGGAAATTCGGTGTCATCAAAACCTGGAGGTTGTTCAACATAAACTTCCTCCTTGATAAAACCATTTAAAAAGGCTGATTTTACATCCATTTGAAATAGTTTTAAATCAAATGCAGATGCATAAGCAAGTAAAATCCTAATAGCCTCAAGTCTAGCTACAGGTGCATAAGTTTCATCGAAATCTATGCCTTCCTCTTGGGAGTAGCCTTGAGCCACCAATCTGGCCTTGTTCCTTAAGATTATTCCAGACTCATCCAGTTTATTTCTGAACACCCACTTGGTGCCAATAACTGAATGATTGGATGGTCTAGGAACAAGTGACCATACTTGGTTTCTCTTGAACTGATTTAGTTCATCTTGCATGGCTAATATCCAAGATTCATCAGATAAAGCTTCATTGACTGTCTTAGGCTCTATTTGAGAAACAAATGCTAAATAATCACATGGAATTACATTACCTCTTGTTCTTACCCCTACGGATGGATCACCAATAATGTTTTCAGGAGGGTGATCTTTCTGATGTCTCCATTCTTTTGGAAGATTTTCATGTTGGATTTCAGTTTGCTGCAGTTCTTCCAATGGTGGATCTTCCTTGTCCTTAATTGAGGTACTCTTTAATTTTTCGGACAAGTCATCTGCATCATCAATGTCACTAATTTCTTCCTTTTTCAAGGAAGGGTTAGATTCATCAAAAATAACATGCACAGACTGTTCAATTAATAATGAACGTTTATTGAAGACTCTATAACCTTTGGGTTTAGAAGTGTACCCCATAAAGATGCCTTCATCTGATTTGGCATCCAACTTACCAATGTCCCTTTTTCCATTGTTGTGGATGAAGCAAGGACATCCAAATATTCTGAAATGGCTGATCTTTGGCTTCTTTCCTTTGTAGAGTTCATAAGCAGTCTTCTTCAGAATCGGCCTGATCATTACTCTATTTATGATATAACATGCAGTGTTGATGGCTTCAGCCCAGAAATATCTTGGCAAATCATATTCTGATAACATGGTTCTTGCCATATCCAAAAGAGTTCTGTTTTTCCTTCAGCAATTCCATTCTGTTGAGGTGTCCTTGGGGCTGAGAAGTTGTGCTCAATTCCTTGATCATCACAGAACTTTGTAAACTTTTCATTTGAAACTCACCACCATGATCTGATCTGATAGAGACAATTGTGAACTTCTGATCTTTCTGAACTTTCTTACTGAAGCTGACAAAATTTTCAAATGTGTCATCTTTGTGCTCTAGAAAGGATACCCAAGTGAATCTTGAATAATCATCAACTATTACAAATCCAAAATTCTTTCCTCCTAGACTGGTAGTCCTCATTGGCCCAAATAGATCCATATGAAGTAGTTCTAAGGGCTTTGAGGTGGTTACTACAGTCTTTGATTTGAAGGAGCTCTTGGTGTGCTTTCCTCTTGCACAAGGTTTGCAAATGCTGTCCAATCTAGAATTGACCTTTGGCAGTCCTTCCACTAGCTTTCTCTTTCTGAGCTTATTCAAACCGTCCAAGCTGCAGTGACCCAATCTTCTGTGCCACAGCTCTGTTGATTGATCTTTGCTGGCTGCCAAACAAACATCTTGATTCTTGAGTTCCTCGAGATAGAGAACATACAAGTTTCTTTCTCTGAAGGCTTCAAATATGACTGCACCATCCTTTAATATACTGCACTTTGATTCTTGGAACTGAATGTGATGGCCTTTGTCACACAACTGGCTGATGCTGATAAGATTGTGCTTTAATCCTTTGACCAGCATTACGTCTTCAATAACTGATTTTCCTTTGATGTTCACAGACCCACTTCCTATCACAGTGCCTTTTCCATTATCTCCATAGGTGACTGTACCTTCTTCAGCTTGGAGATCAACAAAAATCTTCTTGTTGCCTGACATGTGCCTTGAGCACCCACTATCCAAATACCATTTGGATGCTCGAGGGTTAACCTGAAATGAAAACATCAAGCTTTAGGTACCCAAATTCTTTTGGGTCCTGATAGGTTAGTATCATTAATTTTACCTTTTAATATCCATTTTTTATGTCTTGTTGGGCATGTAATTTTAATATGTCCTAACTTATTGCAGTGACTGCAGCAGGATAACTTAGTCACCTTTTCTATGTATTTGAAATCAGCTTTGTATGCTATATCTTGTTCGGGTACAAATTTTGGTGTTGGATATGTTTTAGGATATATTATGGTTTCTTCATTATCTGGGGGTGTATATCCTAATCCATTTTTCTTTTTACCCGATCTCCTAGCACCTTTTAATATTAAAGAGTTTTTACCATTAGTAAATTTTTCTAGTGTACTTGATAGTTTATCATTTTCTTTATTTAATCTTTCTATTTCTGTTTTAAGTTCACCTAAGTCTTCTTGTTTTTCTAGGTGAGTTATCTTTCTGTTTTTCTCTTTTAGATCTTCACATAATAACTCATTTCTTCTTTTGTGTTCAGTTATTTGTTTTTCAAGTTCTTCATTTTCTGTTTTTAGATCTGAGTTTGTATTTTCTAAACAGATTAAATTTTTCTTACTAATTTTGAGTAATTTAGATACTTCTTTATATTTTTCATAGAGTTCATTAAAAGCACTTTCTAAGTTATCAGAATCTGAATCATTGCATGAATCAAATGAGGAGTCAGAGGTTACCTTATCTTCGGTATTGGCCATGAGAGCCAGATTTGCTTCTTCACCTTCACTGCTTGAGCTTGACTCATTATCTGAATCACTGCTGTTTTCCCAAGCAGCTGCCATTGCTTTCTTTTTATACTTTTTGAATCTTCTGAAGTTGTCCTTCTTCTTATGATCATTCTTTTTGAGCATTGGACAATCTGCCTTGATGTGTCCAGGCTTCTTGCATTCATAGCATATTACTTCTCCTTTCTTCGGATCCTTCACTTCTGGTTTTCTGAAGTCTTTGTTCTTCTTAAAAAATCTTCTTCCGGACTGATACTTCTTCTTCTTTGCTAATATTTTCTGAAGTCTTCGAGACAGCATGGCTTCTTCATCATCACTGTCTTTGCTGCTTTCACTGTTATCCAAAGATTCCTCTGATATATCATCATTCGCCTTGAGAGCATTTGATTGCTTCCTTCTGCTGGAGGATTCTCCTAATCTCTCCATATTTATTTCATGAGCCATGAGAGATCCTATTAACTTTTCCAATGACATTAATTTCAGATCATTGGCTTCCTCAATGGCTGTTACCTTTGGAGTCCATGAGGATGGCAGAGATCTGAGGATCTTTCTGACCATATCTGGTATGACATAAACTTTTCCTAGACCGGCTAATCCATTTGTAATATCTGTAAATCTGTTAAACATCTGAGTTATGGATTCACCTGATTGCATCTGGAATCTTTCATACTGAGTCACAAGAATATCGATTCTTGTCTCCTTTACCTTGTCTGTCCCTTCATATGTAATTCTGAGCTTTTCCCACATCTCCATTGCGGATTTGCAGGCTGAAACTCTGTTGAATTCTTTCTTGCTGAGGGCACAGCAAAGGATGCTCTTGGCTTTGCAGTTTAGGGATATTCTTCTTCTGTCGTCATCTGTCCACTGAGCCTTAGCATTTGTGACTAGAAGATCACCTTCTTCTACAATGGACCATATTGTGTAGTCGTGGCCTTGTAGAAAGTACTCCATTCTTGTCTTCCAATAGGTGTAATCTTCTCCATCGAACAAGGGAGGCCTGTTGACTGACTGACCTTCGAAGTTGCTTTGGGCTGCCATTGATCTTTGCTCTTCAGATCGTTAGATCTTCTTCTTTGTCGAAGAGACTCGCTCTGATACCACTTGTTGCCCAGCTAGCTAGCCCAGAGGGGGGGGGGGGTGAATGGGTTATTAAAATTTGATCTTGAATTAAAACCTGTTCACTAAAAAGATTACACAACAGCTTAAACAGAAGTTAGAGTTAGAAGAAAAGATAGCAAGCGCACAAAGACACAACCACACAACACAAGGATTTTTATCCTGGTTCGGAACTCCTCTCCACAGGAGACCTACGTCCAGTCCCTGAGCAATTTCTCAGGATTTCACTAACAAGGGAACAATCCCCTTAATGAAACTACAACACCCAGCTCAGCTGGTCTTCCTTCAACTCGAAGGGAACAACACCCTGGATACCACCAGGTCTTCCTTCACAACCGAAGGGAACCACACCCTGGATACCACCAGGTCTTCCTTCACAACCGAAGGGAACAATACACAGAATAATGAAAGACTTTCAAGCCCCTAGATCAAGCTTTTGATAAGCAAAGATCTGAAGCAATCAGAACTGAGAGCAAGAGATGTTAAGCAGGTAGCACTCTCAGAACTGTACAAGCTCTCACAGGATTTTTACAAACTAGTTGAGAGCAAGAGAGCTAAAGCGAAGAGGAATGACAATTCTTGGCTCTGGACTTTTTCAGAAGGATTGAGTACTTGAATATCTGATCGATGTTTTCTTCTATCCTTCTGTCTTGAATTTATATCTTCAATTTGAAATCAAGACGTTGAAGTGTCCGTTGTCTCTCTTTTGAGTAGTCGTTAGACTAAGTGACACCTGGAGTCTTGGAAGCTTCCAGTCAACAGTCTTTTGATTACTTGATCACGCAAAGATATAACTCTTCAGAAATATCCGTTGGTTTCTATTTGTTTAACGTTGTACTGTAAAGCTGGTTCAGAAGTCTGCACAAATGTCAAACTCAAGTAGCAGACAGCTAAGCTGTTTCTGATGTCAGTCAACGTCAGTAGCAATAGACATGAAAATAGTAACACCAAATATCTTGACAATAAAAGACGTAATCAGAGTAGACAAAAGAAGGATGATATGGTCTGCATGCATGCAGAGATATGTTCAGATCTCATAAATGCAAAAGCGTCAGAGAGATGTCTACGAGGACATTGACTAGTCAAAACTTTTAAAGTCAATAAGATATCCAGATATGACTTATCAAAACGATATGAATACTGAAAAGTCGTTATAGGAAGCAAGTCGTTATGATCACTTATCAAATCGTTTTGAACTCTTAAAGAGACTGTTATCACATGAAATCGTTACAATCAGCGAGTCGATGCGAGTTCTAAAGAAATCGTTATAATAGCTTATGAAGTCGTTACAACAGGCAAGTCGTTGTGAGTTCTAAAGAAATCGTTATGATAACTTATGAAGTCGTTACAACAAGCAAGTCGTTGCGAGTTCTAAAGAAATCGTTATGATAACTTATGAAGTCGTTACAACAGGCAAGTCGTTGTGAGTTCTAAAGAAATCGTTATGATAACTTATGAAGTCGTTACAACAAGCAAGTCGTTGCGAGTTCTAAAGAAATCGTTATGATAACTTATGAAGTCGTTACAACAGGCAAGTCGTTGTGAGTTCTAAAGAAATCGTTACGAGAACTAAAGAAGTCGTTACGGCTAAGAGTCGTTACGAGTTTCAAGGAAATCGTTACGAGAACTAAAGAAGTCGTTACGGCTAAAGAGTCGTTGCGAGTTCTAAGGAACTTATGAAGTCGTTACGACAGTCAAGTTGTTACGAACTCTAAAGAAATCGTTACAGTAACTTACAAAATCGTTACGAGATCGACTTGTTTGAACTTTGCGGTCAGAGAGAAATCGTTCTGCTTTATCAAAGAAGTCGATACAGTAACTTATGAAATCGTTCTAATAACTCATAGAGTCGTTGTGACATCGACTTGTTTGAAACAACAAGACTTTTTAGTTTGATAAGGAAATCGTTGTGAACTTCAACAGAAATCGATATGGACTTGGAGAAAATTCATGCAAAAAAGGTTAAAGCTTCAGAGAGGAAATGCATACCTTTATTGACTTGTTTGACCTTGGTATTTTTCCTGTACTTAAGACTTTTGAAATATTCATTAGATATAATTGATAAACTTTGTTTGGTTTTGTTAATCATCAAAATATGTATATATATAATTAATTAAAATTGCATGGGGACAGACTGATCATCACCAGGAACAAAAATGGGGCTTGGTAGACATTTAGAGGTCTATTAGGTTGCTTAAGAGTCCTAATGACTTAAAACTCTTCCTTCCCTTCAAACTCCGAATTTTTACATTTATCTCCCTATTTTCTTGCATTTATCCACCTAATAATCTAGGGAGAGGTCAAATTTCGTAGGTAATGGGTTAGGATGGGATGAGGACTCATTTTTAAGATAATTACCACTCATTTAGGCATTATCTCACTCTTATATAATTTATCAACCATTTAACTCCGAATTTTTCTTATCTCCCCATTTTCTATCATATCCACCTATTTGGCTTGTGGAGAACTCAAATTTCAGGGCTAATGGATTTGGGTATGTCTAGGATTCTTTTTAAGATAAATAGAGGTCATATTGGTGCTTTAATTATCTCTTTTTTAATAAGAGATAATATAATTACGAATTTCACTATTTAATATGAGTCTTCTATATTTGATCCCTATTTCCTCTTATCTAAATTCCCTTTTAGATTATCATAGAGTCCTATTGAGTTGGGCTAGGGTTAGGACTCTTTTTAAGATAATTTAGGAGTTAAAATAGTTATTATCTTACCCCTTTTTTTTATTAGTATTTTAGGTACGAATTTAGGCTTAATTAATCTCCCATCCAAATTGGGCGCTCCACATTTGGGCCCATCATTCCATGCTTGGACCACTTATACAACCCATACTTAATTTTGTCTTAATAGATTTTAAATTACTTCGAATTATTCACCCTTTATTCTAATTTAAATCTATTTATCATATTTATTTCATTGATTTTTTATTTTAATTCAATTCAATATTATTTAGCCAAATATTTCTGACCTTCATTCATCTCTTGGGCTCTTACTCTTGGCCCAATAACTTATGCGGGCTTAATTGTACAATTTATGTACTTAATTCACTTAATATGTTTTAATTATCCTTTTATTATAGAATATACTCATGGGTCAAGATTGTCTGTTGGTCCAATTATCCTAATGGGCTATCAACCCATATTATTTAAAGTCTACCAACATGTTTATTTTAATTTTTTATCCACTTTGGCCCATATGATAATGGGTTTTCCGACTTGTCCCTTAATTATGATGATAAGTCGCATAATTTCCTAAACTAGGTCCAAATGACTTATTTATGCCTAAATTTCTTGATGGGTCATTAGAGAGTATTATTTAAAGTATGACTATTATTTTTTTACGTCATTTTTATATGGGTTTATACACATGTGATAATGATGCGTACCTTTTTAACTAGTTGAATTTATTAATAGATAAAATTTCAATTTATCCATAATTTTTAATTAATAGATTTTCCGGGGTACTACATATAGATATATATATATATATATATATATATATTATATATTATATATATATATATATATATATATATATATTCTTCTGCCTGTTAGAGCCAGTAGGAGATTGGTAGTCCCTACTGAGCTTCTGTTGTAAAGCTCATCCCTTTCTTTCCCAGGTGAGACTTCTCAGCAGCGGGAGGACGCGCACCGGGCGGACGAGACGGGGCGGTAACGGAGATCCCCGTAGCTAGCAGTGGTTCCCCCTCTCAGTGCACGTCACCCTCGTGGTATGCCCCTAAGGGACTTGTTATCCCCTGCCTTTACTTGTACTAGTGTGTGTGTGTTGGGACTGTACTTAGAACGGTACACAGCGGTCTCACTCTTCTTTCTGTTTCCGCGTGTGCGCTTCTAGTTTAGAAGTTGACGTTTACTTCCGTTACATATCCTGTTAGATTCATATTATAGCCCTTCTGAGTCTCTAGATCCGTGGGCAGCGACCACGAAAATCGGGTCCTCGGCGTGGGCCGAGGGTCGGGTTCTCGGGGTCGTTACACTAACAGAATATGTTAAGGAAATAAACGTCAACTACTGAACTAGAAGAACACACGCGGAAGCAGAAAGAAGAGCGAGACCGCTGTGTATCGCTCTAGGTACGGTCCCAACACACACAACTAGTACAAGTAAAGAGAGAAGAATAGAGCCCTTAGGGGCATACCCCGAGGGTGACGTACAACTGAAGGGGGAAACCACTGCTAGCTACTGGGATGACGACTACCGCCCCGCCTCCTCTGCTCGACGTGCGCCCTGCCACTGCTGAGAAGTCTCACCTCGAAAAAGGAAGGGATGAGCTTCACAACAGAAGATCAGTAGGGACTACTAATCTCCTACTGGCTCTAACAGGCAGGAAAGAATATATATATAAACAATTGAAATAACAACAATCATATATTCTACTTTACACGAGGAAGTGCGGAAGCAAAGCTACTAACTAGCAACGGTATGGAAGGGACCACACGGTCGGAAACTCCGTAGAACCTGCACGTCGTGACCACCACACGACTAGCAACACAGATAGAGAGAACCGTGCCTGGACAAGAGACACTTGCTACGAAAACCACTACCACTAGTCAATCGGTCAAGTGCGTCCACTGACGTCTATCCTCGACCCAGGTCCAAACCTCCACGTGTCGTCAGAGTGGGGCAGGAACACAAAATAACACGACAGTAACTGCCGTAGTCTGGCCGGACTACGATCCCACGCATGGCCTCTCTATGTGGTTCTGAGGCCACAAAGAGTGAGGCAGTGAGAAGAAGGACTGACTGGCCTGCGTTGGAAGAACTCCAAACAACCTCGGCGTCCCAGACCAACCAAGAGAGCTCTACAAACGGCTCAACGCCGCTGTCCTAACCATTGTTTTCCCTCCGCTCTTGAGTCAATGACTCAAGCACACCTGTGGCTCAGAGCACTCCCTCAACAGGCACCCAGGGATGGGGGGTCTCAGGTAAATGGTAACAACCTCTCTCATGGGACAAGCCCTCAGGTGCCGAGCACCGGCTGAACGACTAGTGTAGGGCCGTACTAGGAAACTAGCACTGGGGCCACGGGTACAGCAAAAAAAGGAAACAGGAAGACTCCACAGAAAATAGAACTCCACAAGACTTACATGTCTCTGATGCTGACGCGACGCCCCAGGCCGTCGCGACCTTGTCACGATGCCCCGGCTGTCGCGACACTGTCACACTGTCGCCACGGCCACGACCGCGACCATGTCACAATGCCTCAGGGTGTCGCGACCATGTCGCGGCGGCCATGCCGATCGCGACCCCTAAAACCGGTCATGACCTCAGTCGAGAGGGGTCCCGGGACCATCCTCCCGAGGACCACCAAAAAACCGTACAAACGCATACACAAGAGGGAGGGGAGCATGGGAAACATGTAGGAAAGCTTGTAAAACAACCAACCACCCTCAAACCCCATAAACCATGAATTACAAGAAAATCTACGCTCGAGGGAAACCTCACTCACCATGAGCATGATCTTTACACCCCACAACCCCAAACCACGGAGAAACAAGCTCTCAAGGGGAAGGGAGCATGTGAGAATGAGAGGAGAACAAAGGGCCCCTACCTCAAGGAGTAGAGCCGACCCGTTGGGGTCTTCACGTCAGAATGACCACCTCCTCCTCGCTCCAAGCACCATGAGCACGTCGCCTACACCATGGGGACGCCACCTCCTCGCCACGAGCACCCAAGAATCGCCGAAGAACACCAGAGAGCTCGGGAGAGGAAGAAGGAAAAAGAAGAAGAAGAAGAGAAGAAAAGGAAGGGGAAGAAGAAAGGGGGGGGGGGGGGGGGTCGCCTGCCTCGGTTTTGAACCGATGCCCCCCAAGACGCGACGGCTCTGGCCGGCGTGACAGAAAGCATGTCGCGATCATGTCGTGACCGCCGAGCCCGGCGCGACACCAAAAGGCGGTCAAACCTCGAAGACCGGGAAACCAGAACGCGACGTTCTGCCAGATCGTGTCAACGTTGTACGCACCTGACACCCGACAAGACCGTTCTGACAGAGAGGACAGCGGTCAGAATGGTCAGAAAGTAGTCGCGTTGCCTCCAGACGCAGTGATAGGAATGCGATGCCCACCCCCGTCGCAACCATAACGCGACGGCCCGATGTGCCGCAACTAAAACCATGTCGCGACCAGCTCCTCTGGCACGACAATGTCGCGACCAAGGGGTCCGTCATGACCTTGAGGATAGGGCTACGGGCCTGAGAGGGCCGGGTCTCACAATAGTTGTCAAGGCACTCGCCTAGGCGCTGCTTAGGCATAAAGGCACCCTTGAAGGGGTAGGCGAGCTAGCCGCTTTTTTGAAATGGAAAAAAGCACCTGTAGGAGTCGCTGAGGCGGTCTAGGCACATGTCTAGACCGCTTGGTGGTTATTGGGTCGCCCAGACCCAATAAAACTTCCAGCCTGCGGGTTTCTCAAAGGGCAAAACCCCACGCCCCAAACCCCACTCGACCCCAGTATGCACACAGTACGCCCCACCCCCGTGACCCCGCGTTTCCCTCCCCGACCGCGCAAACGACGAAGCTAAGGCTTCGAAGGTGTCCGCTCCAAAGCCATCGTTGCCGACTCTGGCGTCCATCTCTGGCTCTAGTCACTGCCTTCGGCCTCCACAGTTGCCGCCTCCAGCTCCACGGCATCCACCATCTTCGAAGGTGCCTCACTCTCTCCACCATCTTCGAAGGTGCCTCACTCTCTCTCTCTCTCTCTCCCTCTTTCGTTTCTGGAGGAGGCATCGCCGGAATCGTCCGGCTCCCGCCCTCCCTCTCTTCTCTCCCAGTCCTTCTCCCTCCCTCCCTCTCTTCTCTCCCAGTCCTTCTCCCTCCCTCCCTTTCTCACTTTCTCATCTCCGGCCTCCCTATTCCCTCCCTCCCTCTCTCACTCTTTCGTCTCCTAGTCCCTCTCCCTCCCTCCCTTTCTCACTCTCTCATCTCCCAGAGCCCAGAGGGCCTCCAGCCTCCCTGCTCCCTCCCTACCTCTCTCACTCTCTTGTCTCCCAATCCCAGTCCCTCTCCCTCCCTCCCTTTTCTCACTCTCTCATCTCCTAGATGGCCTCCGACCTCCCTCCCTCCCTCTCTCACTCTCTCATCTCCCAGTCCCTCTCCCTCCCTCCTTTCTCACTCTCTCATCTCCCAGAGGGCCTCTGGCCTCCCTACTCCCTCCCTCCCTCTCTCACTCTCTAGTCTCCCAGTCCCTCTTCCTCCCTCCCTTTCTCAATCTTTCATCTCCCGACGGGCCTCCAGCTTCCTTGCTCTCCCTGCTCCCACCCTCCCTCTCTTACTCTCTCGTCTCCCAGTCCCTTTCCCTCCCTCCCTTTCTCACTCTCTCATCTCTCGGAGGTCTCTCCTCTGTCTGCCCCTCTCTCTCTCTCATCTCTCAGAGGTCTCTCCTCTCTCTCTCTCTCTCTCTCTCACACACACACACACACACACCAACCCCTCTCTGTAGTGCCTGTGCAAGCAGTAAGCACGTCACATGACTATGCTTACATAGTCACAACGGTGACTGTGCTTACAGTGACACAGTCACACGATTTGTTTTTGTTAATTATGTTTATTAAACATGGTGTACATTTTTTTTAGAGAATACAATGGATTGCACTTCTGAGATAGAAGTGAAGAAGAAAGCCAAGTCTAATGATCCCGGAAGGAAGTATGCGTATTGGCTGGATGAAAATGACAAAATAAAATCAAATGTGATTTGTGTGGCTTGGTGACAAATGGAGGCATCAAAAGGCAAAAGGAACATCTGATTGGCGGCTTTAGCGATGTGAAGAAATGTCCTAAACCACAAAGGAGATCGCCGAAGAAATGTTAACTTGGTTGAACAAGAATAAGAAGAGAAAGATGATGTCAACTTATGCAATTGCTTGTGGCTCAGAAATATTGTTTCATCATCTGATGACGAGCAAAGGGAAAAAGGAAACAAGTCTGTGACAATTGGGAGGATTCAAATGAAGAAGAAGATGAAGACCATGGTGGAGAGGAGCAAGCACGTGACATGGGCGACATGGCTCTTGAGAATGCCATGTTTGGTTTTAAGATTTAGATGTCATGTTATCACTTTATGAGTTTATTCTCTTAACTTTTAAACATTTGTGAACTTCCTTTTTTGAGTATTTAGTACTTTCTTTGTTGTTGTGGACGTATTTTTTTTTATAGCTTATCTTTATTATGTGATGAGTTTTTGTGTTTATGTGTTATTTGAGAGTTAATATTTGATATTGTCATATTATTTCATAGTCTTTTTTGTAGATTTTAGAACAACTTTGCCAATTAAAAGGTTAGTAACATTATGTTATGTATTTCATTCATTGATATTAGTTTCTTCTTCAATGTTTTAGCATTTATGACTTAATTTTCTATAATTTTTTATGCAATTTTATTTTTGTAGTTTTTATGTAATTTATTTTCTGTAATTTTTTCATGCTTCTGAATTTTTTGTAATTTTCATATAGTTTATTATGTTATGTATATTAGGAAATATGTATTTTAGATTTTTTTAATTGGTGGCTTAAGTGTCACCTAAGCGACGCCTAAGCAGACGCTTAAGCGCCTAAGCACTTAGGGACCCTGTGAGCGCCTTGGTTCGCCTTGACGTCTTGACAACAATGCTCAGGCCTCCCACAACGACTTTCTGAAATTAGTCTAGGTAGTAGACTCCCAGACGGCTCGTGCTCAAGGGAGATCCTCCTCTCTCGTGAACATGTACCTCTGCTGTTTAGAAATAAATTACTCAAGTTAGTGCACTAACAGAGAGAGATAGTAACTAAAGAAATGACTTCAAATGAGTAAAAATAATAATACCGTGAACATGTGAAATAACAAATCTCGGACAGATAGGGGGCACTCTTTCAATGAGTCCACTAGTCCTGGAACATGTGCGTGCATCATGATGTAATATAGCGGAAGTAGATCTTGGATCTATCTTCCCCCTGCAATTGCACATTAATTTTCTACATGAACCCATATAACATAATAACAAATACAATAAGTTTGAAGTGATTAAGTTTACTCATAATCTAGCATTGCTGGCATCCAGCTAGTTGAGCCACCTCCTCCGCCGCTGGATGATGGCTCTCTACCTCTGTTTTAAAAATTAAGTACACTATTATTAAAAAAATTGGAAGACAAGAAACATACTAAAGTATGGAAACATGCATGTACCTGCTGCTGAATGGGATGTGACAGGTGACGCTACTGGGTGGGAGGCGGACCCTGTAAAATTATATACACGTTAGAAAATATAAAGTTAATATGAATAGTAATATATAGAGTTTTGTGTTTGGGTATATATATATATATATACTGTCGCCGGGACAATCGGTGTAGTCGGGGAGGCGGACCCTGCAAATTTATATGCATGTTGGAAAATATAAAGTTAATATGAACAGTAATATATAGAGTTTTGTGTTTGGATACATATATATATACCTGCCGCCGGGACAACTGGCGTAGTCAGGGAGGCTGACCCGTAAGATTATATGCATGTTAGAATAAGGTTAATATACACAGTAAACTAAAAGAATTGAGTTGAGTACATATATACCAATCGGCGTAGACCCTAGGCCTACAGAAGTAAGGGTTCACCGGACGAGGTGGACCCCATCCCACTACGTCCTCCACGCACCATATCTCTATTGAGAACAATAAAGATATAACATGTCATCATCACTCAAATTTGAAGTATCTATTTAATAACATATAATTAGCAACAACACTCAGTTTCTTACAAAATTTTGTAATATTATCTATATTCATCATCAGATGCTGAAGATATGTCTAATTTAGAGTCATCTTCGTCATCCTCTTCATCCTCATCATCGGTCCACTCTTCCTCCTCATCAAACTCCACCTCCCGCTCAACAACATGATTGCCAAGGGCATTTAGGTCAACTTCTTCCTCTTTGTTATCCTTATAGAAGCAAATTGGTTCATTTATATCATCTACACTGAACTGTGTAGAAGGAGCCAACTCTCGTGTGTCACTCCGGTCTGATTGGAAAAAATTGTCATTAACATCTTCGAGCTCTATATTAGCCGGGAGAAGCTCATACTTAGGGAATGACCTTGTTTTCACTCTACAAGCAGCCTACCGATCACTCAATTTGAGAGACGAATAGTTCGAATAATAAACTTGTTGGTTTGTGCCGCCAGAATGAATGGCTCATACATACTCAACTTGGACTTATGTTTGACATCGATGATCCCATATGTTGTGTTATTACGAATAGAGGTTGGATAGAACCAATGATGTAACACCCCCCTCCGACCGCACACATACACATACGTATCACATATCACATAGCTCTTGATCGGAAGAGGGGTTACACTAACAAACTTCGTTATGGGCCGACAAATCTGTGTAGTGCCCAAGACTAACAAACCATTCCACAAAAACATCTTTGAAAATTTTATACCTCAACAAAATAACTTAGCAACAACGCCCCTTATTTACATGAGGCCAACTTTCTCTTCTAAACCTTAATAGTACAACAAAACTCTAAAGAGTCACTAAAGCTATGCTCTTCTACTTCTCCTTCTTCATCACCAGCAGAGTTGTGTACAATCTGTAGCTGAGATTGATTTTTCCTTCAATCTGAAAGGGGTGGAGGAAACAAAGGCATGAGTCGGAAGGACTCAGTAGGTGACAGTAGACATAAAGATAGGAGTTTCAAATTTGCAGAACTTCAAGAGTATTCAGAAAGTGCATATATGGAACAAACATAATTGCTCATGAATCTTCATACTTACATAAACATATAGCCCAAATTAATTTCATGACGGGCTCAAACGAAAATCAGAACAAAGTCATATTTGTCTTTCAAAATTCATATCATAACTGATTTCGGAACAAACTTGACAGGCATCACTGCTCTCAAGAGGTTACTATATAGACGTAATATACCATCCTCAGGCCTAGGCGATTCCAGCACCTTAGATCTTGTTCATTGCGCAAGAACGAGGTTTATTACCCACCATCGCCAGTCCATTGACTTGGATTTACCTACAAACTGTCGCCCTCAGCTGATCACAAGTGGCTGGTGCTACCACAAGTGATCCTAAACCCTCTTTGAAGAGAACACTGTCTTCATATCATAAATTTCTTTTCATGAGCATAACAGAGATTGGAAATCCAAAGGTAGTTTGATTGAGAATAAATACAGATATCTTGGTGACAAAGTTGTTCGGAGTTCAATAATATAAGAAAGACAATTGGTTGAGACAGGGTTATGACTCAAGCCAATAACTTCAGAAGATTTGAATCATATAAGAATCCAAAAGAAAATGGAGATCCATAATGGTCATCACAAATTATTCACATCTCATGAGGTATTCAAACATATGAACTCTCAGTGGTCAAGTTTTATAAACTTAGATACCGAATACTGAAGAATAGACTCAATCGGAGTACTATTCGTAATTGACAACTTTAGAAACAATTCAAGGAAAGTTAAGGTACCCAAAGTGGGTGAACTTTGAAGTAATATGACAGTAAATATCAAGGTAATTGAGAGGGTAACTTCCTTGGCTTTTAGGATGAAGTTTAAGCAAGAGTTCTACCATGAAAAGCTGCTGAAATTCAAGGCAGGACATTAGCTGTCGACAGCCAGGAAGGGGCTGTCGACAGATGGCACAGACAGAGCTCAGGTTTTCTGGCTCTGTGGGTATCTGTCGACAGATGCAAGGGATCTGTCGCAGATCCACATAGTCCAGTTATCCAGAGTTCAGGAAAACATGCGCATGTCGACAGATTTGGGCTGTCTGTCAACCCGCCTGTTCCTCACTCATAAATGGCTTAGAATGTACTCTAAACATGCTGACCATGGAACCTATGAATCAAGGCATGATGTATATCAAATAGAAGAGTCTAATTGTAGATCTCACAGTGGTTTATAGGCTAAACAAGAGACATGGAACAAGAGGGTTGCAATTCAAGCTTGTCTAGCTAGAAACTAGACATAGTATAGTATTGGAAGTGTGGTCTTGATAGCAATGGTTTATTGGGAGATTCTTACAAGATGAACACTAAAACACAAGATGTTTAATGTTACAATCAAGGCTTGAGGTACAAACATCCGAATGGAAAGAAATCACAATATTATAGGATATCGAAATTTCTAGAAAAACTCTATAATATAAACTTGGATCATGGTGGGAGAAGAAGTTAAAAACCTACTTAATCTGTAAGAGGAGTGGAGATTCTTCTTTGGTAACCACATAGTTCCAAAGGTAATTAGGGAATCAACAAAAGTTTAGAGTTACAATCACATATACAGACTAAACCAAGATTGGTTAACAAGCTTAAAGGCAATTTGAACAAGGCTATGATCTTTCTGACAAGAACAGAGGGTAAAGATTTGAAAGGAGAATAGGAACCTATAGACATACGTACTTACACACGATTTATGAAGATGGTTACACAGTTCATATGAGGATTTTCAAGTTTAAGACAAGTATATAGAGATCCTGAACTCTTTAGCCAAGGTCAGAGACAAGGATTTAGAAAAGAAGGAAGAACCCTTCTTGACTTCAAGATCAACGAAATCCTTGAATACATCCAATTAAAAATGAAGCAAAGCAAGAAGAACTATACAGGTCATGGCACAAATAGGAGACATGGTTCCTACAAATGAAGAAACCATGAGCATATACATAGGAAACTGAGAAGGATTTGAGGTATGACACCTACTTGACTTGGTGAAGAACAAAGGTACTTCTTTTCTCCTCAACAGAGGAATCAACAGAAGCAAGGAGAGGGAAACTTGTAGAAATAGCCATGTCAGTTTTTAATTGGAGCCGCTCAACACCTCCAGGAGCACAGCAGCAGCAGCTACAATTACACTGTCTCCAGCAGCAACCTTCCCACACAAGGTGCTAGCACAGCAACGGTACACAACCCACCAACCAGTCATCCACACAGGGGTGAAATCTCACTACAACAAAAACTTCTTCCCTAAGCAAAGCAGCAGCAGTGGAAGAGAAAACACTTCCACGAAGGTGAGGGGAAGCTTTTATAAGCTCCCAGCCTTCACACACGCTTGGCACGTCGGCCATACATGTGTCAAGGTATAAATCTCCCTTAACCACCCAAGGACACCTGCTCCATGCAACTTCCAAAGGCGACACATATGGGTAAAACGTGGTGATGATCTACCCTATGAAAAGTGGGTTACGTGGCCCCTGATACGTGGGTAGAAAATAACCCAAAAATGGTCACCGTAAATGGTTGATAATTCAACTAGCCAAATTGTCTCCTTGTTTACATATCCTAATGATGTCTAATTGAGTTGAAATTTCAACCATAGACTAATAGGAAGGTTTTACAAATTGTCATGATTTTTATTTAATTTTTAGAATTTATTTTCTACTGGGTGAAAAATCGCCCCAAAATAGTTGCGTCGGCTAAATCTCAAAATCCGATCGTCAAAAATCTTGGATAATTACATATTTGATATCACCACATTTTTCTAAGAATTATGGTGTTCTCAGATTTTATTTTCGTTACAGTTTTCCGGTGTCGCCCTGTGGGAGCGCGCACCTCTAAATACGTTACTGGAATAACATTTACTAATGTAAATTAATCCTAAATGAGTGTTAATTACATATTATGATAGTGGTTATATTTAATAATCCAATTGTTCATAGTTTTCTAGTAAATAGAATTTTCGGGGTGTTACAATTCTCCCCCACTAAAAAAGTTTGGTCCTCCAAACTCTCTGAGTAGTTTGGGATGGATTCAAAAATTATGTTTCCATCCTTTTAAATCTTATTTATTCCAGATTTGTCTTTCCAATCTTATCATGTTTATTATGTCATATGATACTACCCCAATATCATCTGTTATTATGACCTTGTCAGTTGATAGGGATTTGAGTATTGGCATTTCTAGATATCAAAGAGCCATGTTGTGATCATAGGTTCAATTAGATGCAACCTTCACTATATTCTTTATTTATAGTAATAGGGTATTATGTATTGAGCAGATCTTTGTTAATAGCATTTTATACTTAAAGTCTCCCCCACTAAGGATTATCATTAATCCTTAGAGAGTTATATGAATACATATTCATTTGGAAAGGGGTAGTAAGGCATAACGAGAATGATGAGTATTGAGAATATGATGATACACAGTAAAAGATTTTTTTCATCTCATAAAGTTTCTAGTAAAGAATTCCATAATTCACCCTTACTAAATTACATAGGTTGGCAAAATTACTAAGCTTTGACATGCCATAACAACTAAACTCAAGTATTTCTCACTATATTCTAGTCCTATTGATTTATACATAAAAATTACTTCCAATAACTTCAATCAATTCTTCTTAGCCTTAAGATTTTCCTGAACTCTTGTCATGGTTTTGTAAGTGTATACAAGACATTCTGAGATTCAGTGTTTTAGACTTCCACACATCCAATATGCTTTTAGTCTCTGCCAACAGTCTTCTTTGACTTGGCCCGGTTTGTGACAATATGCACAAGCTTTCTTAGGTTGTGCCTTGGCATTCTCTTGCTTATCAGTCTTCTTGATCTTTTTGCTCTTCTTATTCCGCTTCATCATCTTTTATCAGTTGTTTCTCTTTTATTGGAGGGGACTATCCTTTTCCGTATAGATATTGTAATACTCACTATTTCTTAGAGATTTGTACCTCTCAAATTTTAATACAGTTTCATTTTCCTTTGATTACCAACTGGAACTACTCGCTCCAAGAACTGAGCAAAGTTGTTCATTGCATATTGAACCTCTTTCCAACTCATTTCTTTTCTCATCATGCTGGGTGGGCAAACAAATTTAACTTTGGTTAATCTATCATGTAATTTAAATCTCTGCTTTTCTAATTCATACTATTAATACAATTGTTATTGTGTGTACCTAGTTATTTGATACATTAACCTTCATGATCATATGATTCACCTTAGTGGTATAATAATTTAGAATCCAAGAAAAATGGGAAAGTCAACGGAAGGATACATCACGAGAATAGTCGTGAAATCCATATGATCGATTAAACCATTCATTTACTAATTCTTATTTAGAGTTGGAGATAATAACATATCAACGTAAAGGTCATATTAATGTAAAATAAGAGATGAGCAGGTTTGACTTTTTCTTCAGTAGGAGAGGGCTCCCTTGGAGAAGTCATATATGTGTTTATCATTTTTCACCGGACCTTGGATTCTTAGCATTCTACTAGGTTTATTTGAATTATGAGACTTTCAGGTAGGCCAAATTGTGAGAAATTAGAAAGACGCTATTTTGATGGAATCGCCAAAATCGCGTTTTTCTTCTTCGGTGGGAGAGTTGACTTTTTATTGGTAAGAGATATAATTTTTCTGACATTTTTATTGGATTCAAATGGGGGGTACTTCCTTATTTACATGTAATATCTTAAGTAAATGAAACATCAAATTATAACATTTACTTAAATGATATGGAATGTAAATAAGGTATGAGTTTCCAGTTTTACAGGGATCCTGCTGACACTTCTGACTGAAGAAGGATCAGTTCATCACAGACTGATGTCTGTCGACAGCTAGGAAGTGGCTGTCGACAGATAGCAACAGACAGAGCTTGGTTTTCTGGTTCTGATACTACCTGTCGACAGCTATAAGTTGGTTGTCGACATATAGACACAATTCCAGTTAATTAGAGTTCTGGAAGACTGGGCCTGTCGACAGCTATAAGCTGCCTGTCGATAGCCACCAGTTCTTCTCCCATAAATGACTTTGTATTCACTTTAAAAAAACTCTAACCATAAAATCTATGAATCAAGGCATGAATTATTCCAAATGTAAGAACCTAATTGTAATCTCAATAGTTGATCTAATTGCTAAACAAGCAAGATTAAACTTGATGTTACAATCTATACTTGTCTAGCTAGAAACTAAGCATGATGTAGTGCTGAATGTATAGTCATGTTAACCATGGTTTGATGTAAATTGACTACATTGTTTCATTTGATTTGATCATAGTCTTGGCCTCTTAAGTTTTAATTGATCAATACCTATTCACCAATCTCTAGAAATTCATTCTATACACAAGATAATCTATATCCAATTTTACTTATCTAGCTTAACCTCCGGCTTTCTACCCATCCTCACAGGTCACTACAGGATGTTGAAGACCAATACTCTATAGTATTTGGATCCTCAATTGACTTTTCTCTGATACCACCTCTGTAACACCCCCCTCCGACCGCACACATACACATACGTATCACATATCACATAGCTCTTGATCGGAAGAGGGGTTACACTAACAAACTTCGTTATGGGCCGACAAATCTGTGTAGTGCCCAAGACTAACAAACCATTCCACAAAAACATCTTTGAAAATTTTATACCTCAACAAAATAACTTAGCAACAACGCCCCTTATTTACATGAGGCCAAACTTTCTCTTCTAAACCTTTAATAGTACAACAAAACTCTAAAGAGTCACTAAAGCTATGCTCTTCTACTTCTCCTTCTTCATCACCAGCAGAGTTGTGTACAATCTGTAGCTGAGATTGATTTTTCCTTCAATCTGAAAGGGGTGGAGGAAACAAAGGCATGAGTCGGAAGGACTCAGTAGGTGACAGTAGACATAAAGATAGGAGTTTCAAATTTGCTGAACTTCAAGAGTATTCAGAAAGTGCATATATGGAACAAACATAATTGCTCATGAATCTTCATACTTAACATAAACATATAGCCCAAATTAATTTCATGACGGGCTCAAACGAAAATCAGAACAAAGTCATATTTGTCTTTCAAAATTCATATCATAACTTGATTTCGGAACAAACTTGACAGGCATCACTGCTCTCAAGAGGTTACTATATAGACGTAATATACCATCCTCAGTGCCTAGGCGATTCCAGCACCTTAGATCTTGTTCATTGCGCAAGAACGGGGTTTATTACCCACCATCGCAGTCCATTGACTTGGATTTACCTACAAACTGTCGCCCTCAGCTGATCACAAGTGGCTGGTGCTACCACAAGTGATCCTAAACCCTCTTTGAAGAGAACACTGTCTTCATATCATAAATTTCTTTTCATGAGCATAACAGAGATTGGAAATCCAAAGGTAGTTTTGATTGAGAATAAATACAGATATCTTGGTGACAAAGTTGTTCGGAGTTCAATAATATAAGAAAGACAATTGGTTGAGACAGGGTTATGACTCAAGCCAATAACTTCAGAAGATTTGAATCATATAAGAATCCAAAAGAAAATGGAGATCCATAATGGTCATCATAAATTATTCACATCTCATGAGGTATTCAAACATATGAACTCTCAAGTGGTCAAGTTTTATAAACTTAGATACCGAATACTGAAGAATAGACTCAATCGGAGTACTATTCGTAATTGACAACTTTAGAAACAATTCAAGGAAAGTTAAGGTACCCAAAGTGGGTGAACTTTGAAGTAATATGACAGTAAATATCAAGGTAATTGAGAGGGTAACTTCCTTGGCTTTTAGGATGAAGTTTAAGCAAGAGTTCTACCATGAAAATCTGCTGAAATTCAAGGCAGGACATTAGCTGTTGACAGCCAGGAAGGGGCTGTCGACAGATGGCACAGACAGAGCTCAGGTTTTCTGGCTCTGTGGGTATCTGTCGACAGATGCAAGGGATCTGTCGACAGATCCACACAGTCCAGTTATCCAGAGTTCAGAAAAACATGCGCCTGTCGACAGATTTGGGCTGTCTGTCGACAGCCGCCTGTTCCTCACTCATAAATGACTTAGAATGTACTCTAAACATGCTGACCATGGAACCTATGAATCAAGGCATGATGTATATCAAATAGAAGAGTCTAATTGTAGATCTCACAGTGGTTTATAGGCTAAACAAGAGACATGGAACAAGAGGGTTGCAATTCAAGCTTGTCTAGCTAGAAACTAGACATAGTATAGTATTGGAAGTGTGGTCTTGATAGCAATGGTTTATTGGGAGATTCTTACAAGATGAACACTAAAACACAAGATGTTTAATGTTCCAAATCAAGGCTTGAGGTACAAACATCCGAATGGAAAGAAATCACAATATTATAGGATATCGAAATTTCTAGAAAAACTCTATAATATAAACTTGGATCATGGGTGGGAGAAGAAGTTAAAACCTACTTAATCTGTAAGAGGAGTGGAGATTCTTCTTTGGTACCACATAGTTCCAAAGGTAATTAGGGAATCAACAAAAGTTTAGAGTTACAATCACATATACAGACTAAACCAAGATTGGTTAACAAGCTTAAAGGCAATTTGAACAAGGCTATGATCTTTCTGACAAGAACAGAGGGTAAAGATTTGAAAGGAGAATAGGAACCTATAGACATACGTACTTACACACGATTTATGAAGATGGTTACACAGTTCATATGAGGATTTGCAAGTTTAAGACAAGTGTATAGAGATCCTGAACTCTTTAGCCAAGGTCAGAGACAAGGATTTAGAAAAGAAGGAAGAACCCTTCTTGACTTCAAGATCAACGAAATCCTTGAATACATCCAATTAAAAATGAAGCAAAGCAAGAAGAACTATACAGGTCATGGCACAAATAGGAGACATGGTTCCTACAAATGAAGAAACCATGAGCATATACATAGGAAACTGAGAAGGATTTGAGGTATGACACCTACTTGACTTGGTGAAGAACAAAGGTACTTCTTTCTCCTCAACAGAGGAATCAACAGAAGCAAGGAGAGGGAAACTTGTAGAAATAGCCATGTCAGTTTTTAATTGGAGCCGCTCAACACCTCCAGGAGCACAGCAGTAGCAGCTACAATTACACTGTCTCCAGCAGCAACCTTCCCACACAAGGTGCTAGCACAGCAACAGTACACAACCCACCAACCAGTCATCCACACAGGGGTGAAATCTCACTACAACAAAAACTTCTTCCCTAAGCAAAGCAGCAGCAGTGGAAGAGAAAACACTTCCACGAAGGTGAGGGGAAGCTTTTATAAGCTCCCAGCCTTCACACACGCTTGGCACGTCGGCCATGCATGTGTCAAGGTATAAATCTCCCTTAACCACCCAAGGACACCTGCTCCATGCAACTTCCAAAGGCGACACATATGGGTAAAACGTGGTGATGATCTACCCCATGAAAAGTGGGTTACGTGGCCCCTGATACGTGGGTAGAAAATAACCCAAAAATGGTCACCGTAAATGGTTGATAATTCAACTAGCCAAATTGTCTCCTTGTTTACATATCCTAATGATGTCTAATTGAGTTGAAATTTCAACCATAGACTAATAGGAAGGTTTTACAAATTGTCATGATTTTTATTTAATTTTTAGAATTTATTTTCTACTGGGTGAAAAATCGCCCCAAAAATAGTTGCGTCGGCTAAATCTCAAAATCCGATCGTCAAAAATCTTGGATAATTACATATTTGATATCACCACATTTTTCTAAGAATTATGGTGTTCTCAGATTTCATTTTCGTTACAGTTTTCCGGTGTCGCCCTGTGGGAGCACGCACCTCTAAATACGTTACTGGAATAACATTTACTAGTGTAAATTAATCCTAAATGAGTGTTAATTACATATCATGATAGTGGTTATATTTAATAATCCAATTGTTCATAGTTTTCTAGTAAATAGAATTTTCGGGGTTACAAATGACACTGAAGAGAAATACATGGTTGCCTTATCCCAAAAATTGCAGTTCAATGACTTCTTCGAGAATGCCATAATAGTCTACTTCATTTTCATTGTAGGCACTTTCCTTCACACATACGCCGTTGTTCATCGTAGACTTATTCCGTCCATAATCTCTCATGTGAAATTGGTATCCATTCACAATGTAGTCTGGATAGACACGTACAATCTTCGAGGGCCTATAACTGATCTCTTGTACTCTTGAATCAGTAATAAAGCCTTGTTCAACCTATGTAAAAAAAAAGGGGCAGACAATGACAACTATGAACAACTTATGCATAAGAACATAACACTTATGCAACAAAATATTTAGACACTTACTCGATATCATAACTGTAACGACCCCGAGAATCCGACCCTCGGTGTAGCAACCTTGATTTTTGAATCCCAAATAAAATAAAAAATTAAATTTAATAAATGTGATAAATAGAATTAAATTAAATGAAGAGGGAATAAAGTGAATAAAATGGGATTAAATCAAAACCTATTAAGCTAAATTAGGAATGGGTTGTATTAATGGCCCAAACATAAAAGTCATGGGATGGGAGATAATTAAGCTAATTTCGTACCTAATTAATTAATAAATTAAAAGGGTTAAGATAAGCATTAAATTAACTCATAATTATCCAAAGGAGGAGTCCTCATCCCATCCTAACCCCTTGGCCACGAAATTGGACCTCTTCCCTATCCTTTTAGGTAGATAATGGCTAGGAAATAGGGAGATAATAGTGGAAATTCGGAGTTTGAAGAGGAGAGAAGAGTTTTAGTTATGTTGGACTCTTAAACCACCCTAATTCGGCCCTATCAAGCCTCATTTCATTGCTGGGGCTCTGGAGGACGAGGAGAGAAGGCTGAGGACAAGGAGCAAGGAGAGGAGGAGCTTGGAGCAAGGGGTTTTCTTCTTCCTCTTCGTCATTAACCTTAGGTTTCCATTTACAGCAAGAAAATGTAGGCAATCTTGCTAGCACAAATCGATTAACTTCGGCCATAGGTAGCCTATACATCCATCTATCAAAGCCACATGATTTCCTTATTTTTCGTTGCTCCATGAAGGAGTATTAAATACTTCAATCCATGCCATCTCTATGTACCCGAACCTTCATGATTGCTTTCAATCCACGCATGTACTTGATCCCATGCTCTGAAAATATTTTCATAAATACTACATGCTTTTAGCTTTCAAACACCCCTATTTTCCCTAATGTCCATTATGTAATCGTTGCTAATTAAATCATTTTCCAGGACTGCGCATGTTTAGGTCACTGAAATGTAACCTTGTTAAAGCATGCACAAACCTTGTCTGTTTCCTAATTACTCATGCATGTTGATAGATCTATGAGTCTACTTTCATTTAAAACTAGTTTCATAATTTTTGGATCATCGTGCGATTTTATATCGATTTTAGAAGAGCTCTATTTTGTGCATGGGAGGGAAGGACCAAACCCAAAAAGGGCAGATCCCCTTTTCTGGGTCGGGCCGCCCCTCTGAAATCACGACGGCCCGACCCGTCGCGATCTTAGAGGTGACGTGGCCGGCTGGTCCATCGCGTTATGAACGCGACGGCCTGTGCCGTCGCATTTTCCTCCCGAACCGCGCCAGCCGGCCGGTTCGCATGTCGCGCCCAGACTGCCCCGTCGCGACTAGAATCGCGACGGGTACCCCCGTCGTGTTTTAAGAATTTCAGCCAGAAATGATATTTTCCCTTATGCCCCTACTATTTATGCCATTTAACCCTTGTTTAAGCTAAATCATGCACTGTTAAGATTAGTATTAACCTGAATATTATTATTGTCAATATTTAAATAAATCTCATTAATTAAAAGTCATGTGCACGATTTATCATACTCTCATGATTTCTTACACTTGCACACACTAAACATTATTAATTGCAATGAGACCTTATTAAAATACTCAATAATATATCTGGTAATTATTTAGTGTAATTATTTCACTTAAATTTCCCTATTATTTAAATGACATTTGTCTTCATTTTATTCGCAAGTTTGTACACCGTATCGCGTCCCTCTGCCTTCGAGCACTCGAGGCAAGACGGACAACGTTTCGTTACACACTTCTCTTGGCATTGACCACCTCTCCATTGGGAATACTCCTGACTGGACCAGGGACTCCTTGTCAAGGCCTCCGTAAGTCTCCTTGGCTTTGGCGCACGTCCTTAGCCGACGAGCTGGTTATACCCTTAAATCCTGTTACACCCTTAGGGATCAGTACGATCCAACGGCCTTAGTGTGTTTCCTTCTTACCATGTGATCACGTCGGACCATCTAGTTTGTGTTTGAGCACGGCTAGTGGGCGGTGGTGACTTCTACTAGACTGTCGGCACCCGACCTAGTGCTGTGCAATTGTGACTATCGTTGTTTATCGTGGTTTTACGATTACGTCCCTGTCTCATCTACTATCCTTGTACTCTCATCTGTTCACTTTCACTCTACAATCTCGTCTATTTCATCTACTATTCTCATCTATTCTTGGTACTCTATTTGGCCATCCCTATGATTGTCTAAGATAAGAAACATGACTTATGCCAGTGCAATAGAGCCCGATCTGGTCCTAGGAGGAGTGCCCAAAAAGTGCCATTTGCCCATGGGAGTTAAAATGATCAGGATGTTGGCATACATCCAGTGCCATTATACTATCAAGATTTAAATCTATGACAATCAATCAGTGCAATCTATACACGTGCTATCTATACAAGTGCTATCGTTACTAGTGCACCGTTGTGCAACTTTACGTGCTATATCGTTACATGGCTAATTCTTTATCATACTTGCTGTGCTATTTTCCATGTACTAGTGCTATCGTTACTTTGCTCTACATGACTATGCTCTCTAGTTATCCTGCCATTTAAGACATTAATCATTTAAAGCCTACTTGTTCTCATGAGATATTAAGTCCTACTGAGCGTTATTCGCTCATCCTGCGTTATTATTTCATGTGTTTCAGATGAGTCTGATGGAGATTACCACACTCACGAGGAGGGGAATGATGATGATGCTCAAGAGTGACCCGTTTCGTCAACCCGTGCTTAGTAGTTAGTTAGTTAGTCATCAGTTAGTCATTATGTAATAGTTTAGATTTGAATAAAGTACTTTGGGCCCTAGTTTTGGCTCTGATTAGTGAATGTAATAGCTAGTTGATGAATTATTAATGAAGTTTGGATTTCATTTGGCATTACTCCAATTGTGCAATGGTTTGTCATTTATTTATCGCTCTGTACTATTTAAATAACTGTAATTCCGCTCCGATATTCCGCGTCGGGGCTTTACACTCAGCCCACGCCGAGGACCCAATTTTCGCGGTCGCCGCCCACAGATCCGGAGACCCGGAAGGGCTATAATATAAATCTAACAAGATATGTATCGGAAGTAAACATCAACTGCTAAACTAGAAGCGCACACACAGAAACAGAACAAAGAGCGAGACTGTTGTGTACCGCTCTAAGCACAGTCCCAACACACACAACTAGTACAAGTAAAAGGCAGGGGATAACAAGTCCCTTAGGGGCATACCCCGAGGGTGACGTACATTGAGAGGGGGAACCAATGCTAGCTTCGGGGATCACGACTACCTCCCCGTCTCCTCCGCTCGGCGCGCGCCCTGCTGCTGCTGAGAAGTCTCACCTGGGAAAGAAAGGGATGAGCTTCACAACAGAAGCTCAGTAGAGACTACCAATCACCTACTGGCTCTAACAGGCAGAAGAATATATATATATATATATATATATATATATATATATATCAATTAAATAACAACAATTATATCTTCTACCTAAGAACAGAAGTGCGGAAGCAAAGCTACTAACTAGCAACGGTACGGAAGCACAACATGGTCGGAAACTCCGTATGACTGCTTGTCGTGATCACCACATGGCTAGAAACACAGACATGGGGAAACCTCACCTAGATAAGAAACACTAGCTACAGAAAGCACTACCACTAGTCAACCAGTCAGGTGCGTCCACTGACATCTTATCCTCGCCCCAGGTCCAAACCTCCATGTCTCGTCAGAGTGAGGCAGGACACAAAGTACACAATAGTAACCACCGTAGTATGGCTGGACTACGGTCCCATGCCTGGCCTCTCTAGGCGGTTCTGGGGCCGCAAAGAGTGAGGCAGTGAGAAAAGGACTAGCTGGACTGTACCGGGAAGAACTCCTCAAAACAACCTCGGCGTCCCAGACCAAGTACAAGAGCTCTGCAAACGACTCAACGCCGCTGTCCTAACCACCGTTTTCCCCTCTGCGCCAGAGTTTGCGACTTGAGCATGCCCACCGCCCGAAGTACTCCTCAACAGGCGCGCAGGGACGGGGGTCCCAGACAACGGTAACAACCTCTCACGGGACAAGCCCTCAAGTGCCGAGCACCGGGCAACGACTAGTGTACGACCGTACTAGGTAACTAGCACAAGTGCCACAGATATAGTAAGAAGCTGAAACGGCAAGGACTTTACAAAGCACGGTACTTCGCAAGACCATAACCTGTCTCTCAGCTGTAGTCGCGACGCATCGGGCCATCGCGACCTTGTCGCGACACCCTACCCTGTCGCAACACTATCGCAGTGGCCCAATCCGTCGCGACCAGGTCGCAACACACAAGAGCGTCGCGATGATGTCGCGGCGGCCCTACCTGTTGCGACATCATCGCGACCTCTCGATAGGTCACGTCTTCAGCCGAGGGGGGTTCCAAAGCAACCCTCTTGGAGACCACCCAAAAACATGGTACAATCATTCCACAGGGGGAGGGGAGCATGCTCAACATGTAGGAAAGCCTTTAAACTATGCAAACCACCCTCAAAACCCCACAAACATGGATTTACAAGAATCTACACTCGATGGAGAAACTCACTCAACCACGAGCATGGATTCCACACACTCCCACGCCCCAAACCATAGAGAAAACACCATCTCAAGGGGGAGGGGAGCATGCTAGGGCAAGAGGATCAAGGGTCCCTACCTCCACAAGTAGAGCCGACCCGTTGGGGCCTTCATGTAGGAATGACCACCTCCTCCTCGCTCCAAGCACCACGACCATGTCCCCTGCACGAACGGGATGACACCACCTTAGCATGCGCACCACGAGCATGAAGAACCGGCGAGAAAACACAAGGGAGCTCGAGAGGAGAAGAAGAGGGAAGAAGGAGAAGAGAGAGGGCAAGAGGGGGAGAATGGAGTGCAGCCTCGGTTTTAAACTGACGGCCCCCAAGATGCGATGGGTCGACCCGACGTGACAATGACCATGTTCCGACGGCCACCCCCGGTGTGACCACAAAAGCAGTCCAACCTCGAAGATCGGGAAAAGAAAACGTGACGGCTGACCAGGTCGCGTCAACATTGTACACACTTGCCACCCGACACGATCGTTCTGACAGATAGGATAGTGGTTACGTCTATCAGAAAAGCAGTTACGACGCCTCCAGACGCCGCGACAAGAACGTGACACCCACCCCCGTCGCGACCATGTCACAACGACCAGGTGTGTCGCGACACAACCATGTCACGATGGGCTCCCCTGGCCGACCATGTCACGACCAGGGAGCCTGCCGCAACCCTGAGGACAGGGCCAAGGGCCAAGGAGAGCGGGTCTTACAATAACCAAGTAGCAAAAGACTTAACTCCCATTCCTTTTCAACCTACACGTCAGTCAGACGTGGATTCCGTTGCAGTATGACTGAGTCAAACTCTCTGCAATGAAAATGCAACACAACCTCTAAGTTCTGCAATTTGCAAACAAATGAGGTACATACATAAAGACATTAGCGTTGAGGGCTTACTCAATGTAAGGGTCTAGTTCTGCACAAGTCATGAAGATGTAGATCTCCGTAGCTACCAACTCTCTGTCTTCGAGTGCGCGAGTATAAGAATATCCATGTAAATAAATTACATTAAAATAAGAAGTGAAATACTAATCACTAAACTGAAAATAAATAATTAAAAGTAATCTATATAATAGTGTCTTATTGAATTAAGTTAGAATCAAGGATCTAATGTCTAGAAGGAAGAGTTTGTACTCAATTTTTTCCCCTAAATTGGGATATATACCTCATTAGTGTTTCTTTTTTTTTTATAAAAGAGGTCCTCAGGGCCTCAAACGAGGAGAGTGCACCCTCCCCCAAAGGGGAGAATGTTCTCACTCCACCAGTGAGGGCAACCTGGGCCAAACTATTATAAAGAATAACATGAGTACAAGATCACAGGGGCATACCCCAGCTATCCAGGTCTGAAGTTAGGAACTCCAGACCGGTCTAGAGTAAGAGGACCTTTACATTCACGAGGTAAAGAAGTAGAAGAAAAGAAAAGTAGATTGCTAACAATCTTACAACCAACATTAGCCAAAGCATCGGCAACCTGATTAGCTTGTCTATAAGTGTAAGCCACCTTGACATGTGAGTTATGAATGTAAGAGGAAGCTTCACGCCACCAGCGCAGGTAGTCCCAAGAGAGAGATTTGTTGGAACTAATGGAGTTGATAAGAGTGATGGAATTTGAGTAGATCAAGGACAGCTAGAAACCATATTCAGATGCCAAACGAAGACCATCGCAAAGGGCGCTCACCTCAGTAATTAAACTACCACCAAAACCATAATAGTGAGCAAAAGCCAACAGGAGATGACCCGAACTGTCCCTTATACATCCGCCTCCCCCACAAATACCCGGGTTTCCCTTGCTGGCCCCATCAACATTAAGAACCAATCCATTGTCTGGCGGGATCCATCTGACAAACTTGTAAGTCCTCGCTTTGATAGTAGGAAATAAACCAAAAGACTGAAGATCCTTGAGGTGCTTATCAGAAGAGTAGCTCTTAAAAACCTGCATATCAAGGGATGAAGAAACCATGTAGTGAATATTATGAACAATACGATTAACTGAAGTCCGCTGTCCCTCGAACCTCATGAGACACCGAGCACGCCAGATCTCCCAAATAACCATGATGGAAGAGTACAAGGAGGTGAAACCATAAGGCGTTGCTGGATTGCATTGGCAAAGGATTTGCCATAGGAGGGTCGTAATGTTGACATAGCTTGACACATTAATGTCCAGAATGGGGGCAACCGACGCCCACAAGCTATGCGCCAAGTCACTAGATATGAACAAATGGTTCAAGTCTTCGGAGGAAGAGTTGGTGTAGCAGGAACACTTGACTTCTTTACATCCCATGTTTCAATATGTAAGCATATGTGATTTCTGTTTATAAGAGTTGTTTGGGGTTAAAGCCCCATTTGCATTGCTATGTCATGGAGGGCACACATCCTATTTGAATTCGGATGCACATTTCATTGGGGTTTGCATTGGCTTATTTATACCCCATCTTACATTGCATAGGTGCATGGGGTTTTCTTATAATCATGCTTGGAGCCAAAGCCCCATTCGCATTGCTTTTCTCATATGAGAAAATGGGTTTTAAACATTATACTAAAATAATTAAACAATTTTTTTTTACTTGTAGATTGAATTGGGCTTACACACACACACACACACACACACACAACCAAGCTTGAACAACCATTTTCAATGCTCGATAAAACTCGAGCTCGACTTTGAGTTAGATATGTATGTTCTTATTGCTTCTTATCAAAACAATGAGAACAAACACATCTACCCCAAACTCTTGAACATGTAAATTCATTGACACATGCTTAACACGCTCTCCTGATGTACGTGTAGTGTTAGGTTGCTCCTACGTATACGCACCTCAACTCACAAATAACATGTAATTAAATATAACATGTAATTAAATAAAATCAAGCTAATTAAATAAACACACACATTGATATACATGCTTACATTGAAAATTGAACAACATATAATTTAAAAACATTGGATGGACACGTCTATTTGGAGATAGATGGAGGCTCTCATGGCTTAATTATATGCTCATTGGTTCAAAAACATGTGCTATTGAAGATGGACATTTCTTTATGTATTAAAATCTAAACTCTAACTCAAAATTTATACATTGAGTTGAGCAAAATCTTATATGGATAAAAAGAAAAGATATTTTGATATACATATATATATATATATATATATTTAGATCACTTAACTCAAATTTAAAATAATGAGTGGAAAATACTCTATTAGTTATAAATACAGTTATATTTTCATTACTATTTAATGTGAACTATTGTTTATACTTCTAGACCTATGGACTGTACAAATAACTCTCGGACTGTATAAATTTTATGTGAGCATGAAGATCTTGTTCTCTTAATGAAGACCTGCCATCTTACATGTTAGTTATTTTCTCATTGCAAGCAAAATTGGGAATGAGCATTACGTTGTGTTTATTTTTTATGATGATTATATTATAAAACCCTATTTTTTTTCTAAATCACTACTTGGACACTAGAAAATCTGGAATGATAAGTGATTTGTGTAAATCACTACTTGCACCGAGTTTACTAGTGAAATGTACTTTTCTATTTAAACTTTTGATATTAATATTGGCTAGTTCGGCACCACTTGAACCACTTAGAAAACCCATTGGGATTACTATTGGAAAGCACTTTTGATTTTTTTATGCAAAGCTTTCTGCCTTGTTTTAGTATGTCTGAACCTCTGCAAGAAAAGCATCCTTGAACATCTATCCTTAAAAGCTGGATTCTGAAAAGTTGAATTGTTTCACTTGGTGTACATTTATCATTTATGTCATTCGTATTCGTTTGCAAGGCTCTATTAGTTCATTTGGACTTTGGTTGTACAAATTTCCTCTAGATTCTTTATTCTTTTCTTATTCCTTGTGATGTAGCCATTCTTTCTAATTCTAAGATATGTAATATTTTCCATCTTTTCTATTAATAACATCGTGTTCAATCTTCTCCTTCTCTTCATAGAGACTGGGGTATCCGTAAGTAATAAGGATTAAGAGGACTGCCACTGCGGTCACAACATCAATCGAGTAGCATAGATAAATTAAAATGAGGCTCAGAAACAACTCTAACAGCTAGCCATACAATTACCTTGTATCTAGTTGTTATATATAATGTATAATCCTCATTTCTCAGCGTAGGTCCCCGACTGATGGGGCTTGAATCATCAGAGCTAAGGGACGTACGACGTACGGACACATCATACATGAGAGGGTGTGTAATTAATTAATTTCGTTGTTATTTCTATCAGATTTCAAATTTACTTACTATATTTTAGAATTATATTTTCTCATATATTTTTATTTTTATTTGCTAATATATCTAAAGATACATTATATCTATCCAACAAAAAAATCGAAATGAATGAAAAAATATAATCGACTGAAAAAAAAAATTGAAACAAAATCTAAAGGGGAGGGGGGAGGCGCATAGGGAGGGGGAGCCATTGTGTAGGGGGAGGGGGACTGTGCAGGGGGAGGGGGGAGGGTTGTTGGGAGGGGGGGACTATGCAGAGGAGGGGGAGAAGAGGGGGGGACTATGCAGGGGGAGGGGGAGACTGTGCAGGGGAGAGGGGTGGGACAGTCGTCGGGAGGGGGAGGGGGAGAGGAGGGGGGGACTGTGCAGGGGGAGGGGAAGGGTCTTCTGGAGGGGGGAGGGGGCATACCGGTGGCAGGGCGGTGAGCTAGAGAAGGAGGCAGGGCAACGAGTCGAAGGTTGCGACGGCGGAAAGGTGGCTAGCCGGAGGCGATGACGGCAGCAGCAGCAGGGTGGCGAGCCGGAGGCGGGGACGGCAGCGAACCGATGTCGGTGATGGTGGTGAGCAAAGGCGGCGGCGTCCCGTCGCTAGAGGGAGCACGAGATAGAGAGAGAGAGAGAGAGAGAGAGAGTAGAAATTTGGGGGCCTTAGCGATGACCCTTCTGACAGATATAAATTCGTCAAAAATTTAGTCTGTATTTTCTGACTGATAAAATCAGTCAAAAAGATTGTCAGAATTTTCCGACGGAAAAATTTCTGTCAGAAAATCCGTCGAAAATTTTGACATAATTTCTGACAAATATAATCTGTCGGAAAAGGCTGACGAAATTTCGATGTATTTTATCCGTCAGCAAATATAGACTAAATTTCTGACGAATTTATATCAGTCAGAAAGGCTGTCACTAAATCTGCTTTCTCTTGTTGTGTATTACTTAATGAATCTTCATGTTTAGGAGACCAAATTGGATGACCTCCAGATAGAGGGGAGATGAAGTGGAAGGGAGGTGTAACTTTTGCATGAGGGGGAGATGAAATAGAGGCATTGGGAACAAATGTCCATTAACTATAATGATATTATGTTAGGATTGTATGATATTATGTCGAGGGATGTCACACTTTGTTACCATTTTACTATGTTCGACATACATATGAAATTAACTAAGTAATGATTATTTATCTGCTTATTTCACATTAAGAGCATTGTGCATATAGTATCTCCTATGTGAGTCCAAGAGCCTTGAAAAGATTCATGCCAACATTAGGGTTGTCAATGGGTCGGGCTAAGTAGTGCCCGGCCCAAGCCCAACACCATTTTTTTAAGACCGAAACTCGACCCAAATTCGAGTGACATCGGGTCGGACTAGGCTGGGTCCAACTAATCCATCAAATTATAAACCACGACCTCTGTCCGGTCCGGCCAGACCCAAAAAACTTAATAAATATTTTATTAAAATTATTAATATTGTTAAAAAAAATATGCCAGAGTATCAGTCAACTAAATACTTAATATCGATTGACCGATTTGAAGTTTGATTGATCAAAAGCTTAATATCGGCTGACGGACTTGGGGTTCAGTCGACCGGAAGTTCAATATCAATCGACCAATTCACAGTTTAGTTGATCAGAACTTTAATATCGCGAGTCTATCGGACCTGTTAGGGTCGAATAGAAAGTCCAAGTCCGGCCCAAATTTTCAACAAGCTAGGCATTTAGGCCTATCCAAAAGACCACAGGCTTAAAAAAGGTGTGGCAGCCCGGCCCATTGTGGGGCCAAATCTGCGGGTCTATCGGGTTGGCCCAACCCGCTGACAGGCTTAGCCAACATCCTCCCTTGAGATTTAAGAATGCTCGAGTATGCATGCTGCATGCATGTCACATGTTTGTTTTACTACTTTTGTCATTCATTCAATCTTCAGATCACAAGATAAGATAACCAAATTATGTTTTTATAACCTAAATTCAGTGTTCTGATCATACTTTCTAGATCAAACTTGAGTTATTCTTTTTCTGCATTCGATTTTCATCGAATAATAGGGTGGAAAAACTTCGTAAAAAATGTTAGCAAAGCTACCACCTTAGGTTTTGGTGTTCAACTCAAATCAAGCAATAAATAGGAGGAAATAAATTAAACAAAAGGAATGGCAAAAAATGGCATGCATAGCGATAGCATGCATCCTTTAAAAAAAATGAAAATTGCATGTCCTTTACATGTAATTTTCACAACCTAATGCTGCCAAAGCTCCAAACTCCCTCAGTTTTTTGATAAAGACGATGCTGCAGCTGTACAGGGAGATGAACAGATTATCTCTCTTATTTCAGAGGCCTTTCCCCTTCAAGTACAGCCCATGACAAGTTTGGTAGGTTGTCACCCTCTCAAACACCCCCGAGAGATCCCACCAAGCGTGGTTTGCAAGGCCTGCCATGTAGCCTTGTGCTTCAAGTGCATCTCAAAGTCACAGACTCTCCAGTTCCAAATTGCAAATAAAGTTCCCATCATATGGGCATTACCATCTTTGCACCTCTGGGTTTCCTCGCAGCTGGCTGTACGACTCGTAATTCTCTCAAACATGGACCTCATGGGATCCCCCGTCATCCTCCTGTCCGCCGTCTTTGTAGCTCTGCTGTCCATACATGCCGTAGTTTTCAGCCCCTGGTGCCTCCAATGGCTAAGTACTGACCAGGAAACCGACATCCTCACCTACCAGTTCTCGCCGTTCGCTCTGCCGGAGCTCGACTTCCCCCGCCTGCTCTTGGCCTTCGGCGGCCGCCATCACCACTCCGGGAGCTCTTCTGTATCGAATCAGACCATCTGCGACGACTTCCCGCCGGGCATCCCCCCTCCGGATACCAACACCACGACGACTCTGTGCGTCGACCGGAGGGGGTGCTGCAATTTCACGTCGGTGCAGTCGGCGGTGGATTCCATCAACGCAACGAGCCAGAAGAGAACAGTCATATGGATCAACAAAGGGATCTACTTGTAAGATGGATAGCTATCGCTGCTCTCTCTTTAATCCTCCAAATGCTATCTACATAATTTCATGTAAAATGAAACCATGCATATCTAATTAGTTATCTGGGCAAATCAATTTAAGTGAGAAGGTGAGGATCCCAAGCACCAAGCCCAACATCACTCTCCAAGGGCAGGGGCTGTACTCGACGGCCATCGTGTGGAACGACACCGCCAACTCCTCTGGCGGGACATACTTCAGCGCGTCGGTCTCGGTCTTCGCTGCAAACTTCATAGCCCAGAACATAAGCTTCATGGTAATTAATGAGACAGCAAACAGAGCAACAAGATGAGACACACCCATACTGCATTAAGAGTCTAAGACTACAAACTTACCTAGTAACACACGAGTAATGAGACGATTAAGTACATGAATACACGTGGATATATATACATAGTAACATGTGGGGTCTAACATAAGTCAGCGGTTGAATAGGGCCGCCGATATATGTTGTTAGCCAAACAGTTGTCAGGAGCCGTTGACACATGTGTAATATATATCAACGGTCATGGTTTTGCTAACCATTGACATATATACATCACTTCGAACCGCTAACACATATTATATATATATATATGTCACCGGCCCTTCTAGGTGCTAACAGAATCTCATACTTGTTTATAGTGTATGTGTAACGATAAATGCATATCTCCCATTCGCATGTGCTGAGTTTGTCGTCTCAGATACAAGGTACGAGGGCCTAGCTACACTTATTAAGATAAGAGTTTCTCGAATCTTATATCTAAGAGTACGGGAGTCTAATATTTTCTGTGTATAGTTACATGATCACTATTATAAACACATCAATATTTATGTTTTTTTCTAATATGAAACTATACTTATATTTGCTATCTTCTTCTATGCGCCCGCGCCCTGGTGTAGAATGTGGCTCCCATGCCCAAACCAGGTGACATCGGAGCTCAGGCAGTGGCCGTCAGGATCGGCGGCGACCAGGCTGCCTTCTGGGGATGCGGGTTCTTCGGCGCGCAGGACACCCTCCTTGACGACAGGGGCCGGCACTACTTCAAGGAATGCTTCATCCAAGGATCCATCGACTTCATCTTCGGCAACGGGAGGTCACTCTACGAGGTGATGGCAGCGCCCCCACCGGCTTTCTTTCTTCTTGCCATTCTGACTTACGTATATGCAGAACTGTGAGCTCAACTCCATAGCCACTCCCGTCCCCGCTGGGCAGCGTCTCGTTGATGGGGCCATCGCGGCAAGCGGCCGGGCTGGTGCTGAGGAGAACAGCGGCTTCTCCTTCGTCAACTGCACCGTGGGAGGGACGGGGAGGATATGGCTGGGGCGGGCGTGGAAGCTGTACGCCCGGGTCGTCTACGCCTTCACCTTCATGTCCAACATTGTCGCCCCAGAGGGGTGGAATGACCTTAACGATCCCAGCAGAGACCAGTGAGTACACCCAGTTAGAAGCAGCTAAACGCATTAGTAGATTTAGTAGGGAATAGCACAGCTAAAAGCTTTAATATTACTTCGTTTGGTAGCTGTAGATGCCAGTTTCTTGAGATATTTATCCTACAGTAACTCTTTTCACGAATAGGCAGATTAGATGGACTAAATCAATTTTATATGAAAATATGTAGGACCTAAAAAACTAAATTTTCATGCGCATTATAATATAATCAAAAGATGTCTAAATGCCAAAGTACAAGATGACATGTATGCACAGATTGGGAAAAAGGAAACTCCAAGAACACAAAGTTGCTTATCTCTCCTTTAAATATATAGCATTAACGTAATAATTATTGTTTGGAGGATTTGGCTTGAAGTGGATGCAGACAACACAACAGTGAATACTTGATCCAGCTAATGGTTATTCTTTTTGGCTATGTCCTTCCTCTTCTCCTTGTTGGGGGGGTTTGCACAGGCTCATCTTCTTCGGAGAGTACATGTGCAGTGGCCCGGGCTCAATCATGACAGCGAGGGTTCCTTATGCGCAGAGGCTGAACGACACCCAAGTTGTTCCCTTCTTTAACATCTCTTACATCGATGGAGATCAGTGGCTGCAACCATTCGCCTAGCTTGGGATGCAAATCTTTTCCCATTTTTTTCTCTTTCTTTTGTTCTTCTTAATTTGGATTCTTTATCACTCTGTGAATGGTTCTTGTAACTCAAACATAAGGATACAGGACCTTATCAAATAACCAAGTAATGAGCCCGTGAGAGCTAGCCTGGTTATCTAAAAAGGGTGGTTAAGCCTCAAGGGTTGTTCTCATAAAATGTAAACTAATGTTCAATTCTCAATATGTCATCCCATGCACTGATCATACAATATTGGGTGGTTGTGAATGCCCAACGATCCTAGAGTTATATTCTCGTTAATTATGGAACCTTTCTACCATGTCCAACTCTCTAGCACTTCTCCAAATATTTTCAATTAGGTTGGCACGGGGACAAACTAGCTGGTTTTGCGTTTTTAAAAGAAAAAGGTTGACGCTATGTACTCTCTTAATAACCTCCTTTAGGAGACTCCCTCCCCTCATCAACCTTCATTGGGTGGTCCAAATAGATCACACATGCAAACGAATGTTTGAGACACAAGGAGTATCCTAGCTAGGGTATATATCAAGGGAGTAAAAGTGGCCTTCGCTAAAGAATAAAGATCATAAAAATGGATCGCCCTGAATGTCTAAAGCTTAAACTTTCTTTCGAGTCATATGATCATCATTAAACACTTTGAACTATAAGTTTTGGTATATGGTTTACTTCCTCTCCTTTTATATATACTACTTTTCTTTAACAAGATATTTTTGCCATATTCTCATAATTTATATATTATCTTACGTATCCCGTTAAACTCTTTTTTTTTTAACTCAGCTAGATACCTGTTAGGGAAAGCAGGAGAGCGCTCCCCCCTTCAGAGAAGGGGAGAGTAGTTCGCTCCACCACTCAGCACCTGACAGGGAAATATTATTAGAAAGAGAAGTTTTTACAGAAGAAATCTAGGGCCTGATAGAAGGGTAACCTATCTTATCAAGACGATAGGGACCCCTTACAGAAGAGGGAAGATCAGCCCAGGTACACCAAACTTTAAGAATCTGAGAACTAGAACAACCTACACCTGCCAACGAATCTACAACCTGGTTAACCTCCCTAAAGATGTGACAGATCGAAGCTTGCATCCTTGTACACTGGAGCAATATATCATTAAGAATGTAGATCAAACGCCAAGGGCAAGCAGCAGAGCATTGTAAAATACGCACTAAAACTTGTGAATCAGACTCAACCAAAACAGAAGTAAAACCTCTTTGACAGCACAGAGCAAGACCATCCCTGAGAGCAAGAGCCTCCGATTGAAGGCTGGAGTGGACGTCCGGGTAATTTGCAGCAAAGGCGAACAACATATTACCATGTGAGTCACGTAAAATACCCCCACCAGCCGCAACACCAGTAGCAGATTGGAAGGCTCCATCAACATTTAACTTGAACCGACCAGAAGGGGGCAAAAACCAGCGAACCACCCTAGGAGGCAACAGAGCACTAGCAAGCACTTGGATACTCCAACAGTTTAAGAAACCATGCTGAGAGGAAGTGAAATCGGTCCCTTTAAAATCATAAGCACTAGCAACATCACGAACAACAATCATCACTCTATAAAGAATACGTTGAGCAGACATCGCCTGAGCATCAAAACGACACCGATTCCTACTGCACCAAATCTCCCAGAGGGTAGCCAGGAAAAGACATCTTGAGAGAGAGCCACCAGCTGAAGAGCAACGAAGGCTCGATAGGAAGCCAAACACCCCACTGGGCACTAATGTAACATTTAAATTATTGAAGTTGAGGAAACCATGCAGAACCTCCCAGACATCATTAGCAATTTTCCCTCGGAAGAACAAGTGTTGGATGGTCTCACACTGGGGAATAGGACAGCACGAACATTTGGAACACAAAGGAATACCACAAGCAGCTATGCGATCATCAGAGGGAATACATCCACGAACCACACGCCAAGCAAAAATAGACCATTTAAGAGGAAAACAAGAACTCCACAGATGCGACCAGGAACAACGTGTAGGTTCCCCTTGGAGGATGGCACGCACTGACTTGGAGGTAAATACCCCATTAGACGCAGGACACCAGATCCACCTATCCATACCAGAGGCATTAGCAAGTGCACCATCCAAAACTGCTGGAGGGCAGTAATATCAGGCAATGGCCAGGTGCTCTCCAGCTGCATCCGAAAGTGCATGCTGCACTGAACATAATTTCTCAGAAATTCCATTCCAGACGTGCAAAGGAAGAAATGTACAAAGAGGAACAGATCCAGCCCATACATCGAACCAGAAACTGACAACCGATCCAGGTCCAGAGATAAGAACTCTATGATTAGAACAGACAAGACTGGCAGCAAGCTGCCATAACCTTCATTCCACAGCAAGCATAATATCAAATGAAGCTTCCGAATAGTGAGCCTTATGCAAATATTTCGCTTTAAAAAAGGAAGCCCACAAAGAACTGGAAGAAAGAACCCTCCAAAGCAGCTTGGTTCTGAGAGCAATTTGCATACCACGAATATCCATAATCCCCAGGCCGCCAGAAGACACAGGTTGAGCCATGTCATGCCAAGACACCCAATGCTTCTTGGGAGACCCCTCATAAGAACCCAAAAAAAATTTGCCAGAAGCCTGTTAAATGCTCTCACAACCGAACCTGGGATAGCCTGGGTGGACATGGTGTAAATGGGAAGAGCAGATAAAACATGTCTCACAAGCACAAGCCACCCACCATAAGACAAAAATCCGGACTTCCAAGATTGAAGTTTTGCCGCTGTTTTAGATATAATATGGCTGAAGTACACTGATTTCTGTCTACCACAAAAGAGAGTCACACCCAGATACCTGAAAGGAGGTGTCGCCTTCACAAAGCCTGTCAAACCAGCAATAGAACGTCCAAGCGATAAGGGCGCGCGATCAGAAATAATAAAAGCGCTCTTGGATACATTAATGATCTGGCCAGATGAAGCTTCATATTTTGCCAAGAATCTCATCAAACTTTTTATATGTCGGGCTGAACCATTGGAGAAGATAAGAGTATCATCAGCGAACAGGAGGTGAGAGATTACGGGGCATCTCTGAAGAGTGAAATAGGCCCCCCCAATGCAGCGCTGAAACAACATTGAAAGCCCCCTACTGAGCGCCTCCTCAGCAAGAATGAACAAAGCAGGAGCAATAGGATCTCCCTGACGGAGGCCCCTACTAGACTTGAAGAACCCATTAATCTGACCATTAAAGAAGACTGAAAACCAGCAATTAGAAATGAGAGGGGCAGTGATAGAGATAAACTGCAAAGAGAAACCAAATCTTTGAAGCACAGCAATCAGAAAATCCCACTCCATACGGTCATAAGCCTTCGCCATATCCAGTTTAAAAATGACATTACCACCACGACATTTCCTCGCCAAGTGTTGAGCCATCTCCCCAGCCAAAGCAATATTTTCAGAAATATAACGACCCTTAGTAAAAGCACCTTGTTCTTCTGAAATAAGAAGAGGAAGAACCTGCGCAAGCCTGTCACTGATGATATGAGATACGATTTTATAAAAAAAATTACATAAGCTGATAGGCCTGAAATCCGCACAGGTACGAGGGTTATCCACCTTGGGGACCAACGCAATGAGGGAAGAAGTGAAGGATCTGGGGAGAGCATGACCACAGAAGAAAGCCTTCACAGCCAAGCAAACATCACTAGCAATAAAATCCCAGCATTCCCGAAAGAAATGACCAGTAAATCCATCTGGACCAGGGGCACTGTCCGGGCACATACTAAACACAACTCCCTTGATTTCAGCAAAGGTGGGAACATCACAGAGGATTTGATTTTGTTCAGGTACCAAAAGACAAGGAATAGCATCTAAAACATCAGGGTGAATAGAATGAGCAGACGAAGAAAATGCACTTTCAAAGTGAGCCACAAACATGGAGGCCATTTCAGACTTATCATCCACCACAGTACCATCATCACCATGAAGAACACTAATAGCCGATCTCCTTCTTTGGGACACTGCACAGGCATGAAAAAATTTAGTATTTCGGTCACCCTCCTTCAACCATTTAATTCTAGACTTCTGTCTCCAGAAAATTTCTTCCTGAAGATGAACACGATTAAGGTTAATACGAGCGTCTTCAAGCCGATCCTTGTTACATTGAGAAGGATCACCATCAAATTCCCCCTCAGCAATCTTGAATTTTTCCTCAGCCTCCTGACAATTATCAACAATATTTTTGAAAACTTTTTTGTTCCACTCTCTAAAAAAGGACTTCATATGCTTCAACTTCATAGCCATAGAAAGGAGGGGAAATGAGGAACAAGGCGCTGCTGCCCAAGCCACACTGGCATCAGCAATAAAACTGTGATGAGAGGTCCACATTTGTTGGAAGCAAAATCTAGAGGGAACACCATGGGAATTCAGATTAGCAGCAATAAGTAAAGGACAGTGATCACTGCAAGCTCTAGACAAATGACGCACAGAAATCTGCGGGCATCTAATGGACCACTCGCCATTAAAAAGAACTCGATCCAGTCTAGCCCAGATCCCATTCACTTGCTGGCCATTATACCATGTAAATTTGCCTCTAGAGAACCCAGCATCCTCTAACCCCGCAGCCGAGACACAAGCCTGAAAATCAATCATAGACCTTTCAAAAGCCCTCCTACCGCCCCTCTTCTCAGTGAGATCAAGAATACTGTTAAAATCACCACCAACAATCCAAGGGCTAGAAGAAGATGAAGAGAAATCAATAAGATGCTCCCATAAAATACGACGATCAGAGAGAATGCAGCTGGCATGGACCACAGTAATAAATACATCACAAGGAAAAGGAGCACTTAAACGAACCGTGATATGCTGGTTAGAACAAGAAGACACAACCACCTGAAGTTGAGACTACCAGAAGATCCAGATCCTAGCACTTTCGCTGGCATTAGTCATACAAGAGAACATGTTTAATTTATCTTTGTACTTGGATATCTTAGAAGGAGACAGTTTCGGCTCAATGATAGCAAAGAAAGAAACATTATGAGATCTCACAATTTGTTTCAACCTACTAACCGAGGGAGAATTGCCTATACCTCTAATATTCCAGATTAGAGCATTCATTAAATCGGACACTGGGAAGAGTTAACAGAGGCGCTCCTGCGCAGAGAAGTACGAGTTTGAATCCCGTTAAACTCTTACTGGTTTGGTTTAACATGATATTTTCTTTCTAGTTTCCTTTTGCCTTTACAAAAAATTTCAAAACTGGAGAAACTCGTTTATTTGTAACTGTTATTACAGTTGCATAGGTCATATCAATGTCCTTTTTTTGTGCTTTGTCCACATCATAAATCAGTTTTGTCAAGTATGCATGCTTTTTTGCTCATGGAGTTCTGACCCAGACTGGGGCTCAGGATTGGACATGGCTTATCCTGATCCAGTTTGAACTAGATCAGCTGATCCAAGGAAGTGAGGCTGATCTTGGTTGGACTGATTAAAAAACTGATTTGAAATCTGAAAAATCGACAACCACAATACGCAAATAAGCCATAAGGGAAGTCTGGTTGACCATATCTCTAACGCCTAGAACGTAAGATAACTGTAGAGCTCAACAATTAGAGAACAAAAATCCCTAGTTAATTTCCTGTGAAATATAATCCTAACAAAGATTATGTTTCTATGTCTCTGAAACGTTATTAATAGAGTGCTATGATATCTCTTTGGGAGAAGCACATGCAAAATGTAGAAAATATCACTACAAGAAAAGAGGTTATTGGGGACGGCTGACCGCCGTCGCCAATATTCAAAACGTCGTCCCTAATGATTATAGAAGACGACTATAAGGCCATCGCTAGCCCGTCCCTAATAAGCCCGTCGCCAATAGTATTGGAGACGGCTAAGCAACATCCATCCCCAATAACGTTATTGGGGACGGATAAATGTCCGTCTCCAATAACTTTAATTGAGACGGATAATATCCCCGTCTCAATTAATGTATTAGCGACGGCGTTAAAGCCGTCTCAAAAATGTATATTAGCGATGGATATAAAGCCGTCTTCGATAATATTATTAGAGACAGACAAAACGCCGTCGCCAATAATATTATTGAAGACGGACAAAAAGCCGTCGCTAATAGAATTATTAGAGACGACTTTAAAGCCGTCTTTAAAAACATTATTAGTGATGGCTATGGAGGCGTCTTAAATAACATTATTGGCTCCATCCGTCTTTATTAGTTTTATTGGGGACGGCGGGGAGCCGTTGCCAATAGTTTTATTGTAGACGGCTGAAGCCGTCCCCAATAGTCTATCACAAAATAAAAAAATTTAGTAATAAAAAGATTTTTTTCACAAAGTTACAACCTGTTATACAAAAATTACATTAACAAAACACATTCCAAAATAACTATAAAACTCTAAATTTAAATGTATTACATGAAAAGTTACATAAACCATTATTCACAATCCTCTTTCTAAAATGTTAATGTATTACATCATAAAATCATAATCGTAAATGAAAAGTCAAGTCTCACTCATCCTCACCAAAAGTTTCCTCATCCTCTCCATCTCCCTCCTCTCCCTCTGTCTCATCCTCAGGTAGCACAGCTGGTGCACCACTTCCAGACATACGAATACGAATTAACTCTTGCAATCGTTCATCCATGCTTTGAAGCATCTGTGTCTGTAGCTCAGCAAGTCGAGCCTCCACTCGAGCCTCCACTTGAGCTTCCACTCGAACATCTATATCTATGCTCTGTGCTGCTATTCTCTGCTGTTGATCTTAAATGATTATTTTCATTCTTTCAATCTCAGACTTCTGCTGAGATATCTCAGACTTTTGCTGAGATTGCTCCTCTAGGAGACGCTAATATACAGTCTTGCTACTGCTACCACCCTCAGATGGCCCGTACCAACTCCTCAAAGTCTGTCCTCGACCACCGCATCGGATCCGTCCAGGTCTATCCCTCCCAAACACCTGACGGAAGGCTTCCTCTGGAGTAAGTACGGGAGGATTAGCTGTGGCATCTGATTCCTCTGAGGGAGTGGGATTCATCAACTGGGTCATCTGATCCTATAATTAATATAAGGTAATTAGTACGTAAATAAGCTGAATGTATGAATTAATATTAAGATTTTTAATCATCATTACCATCATTTGACGACTTTGTTCATTGCTCCACGACACTGCCATCCGGTGCTGTCCTAGCTTGCGTCATTTGAAACATTTCGGACGCGTGGGATGACGACCTTCCTTTTGCATCTATTTAACATTTAAAAGTTTTAATTAGACTATAATAATGTCAAATCAATCAAAGTAATAATTAAATTGAATACTTACAAAATCATTACTTAATTGATGAATATTCGTCCGCCCTCTTCGATAAGGCATTGATAAATGAGATCGATTAGACTTATTTCTTTCACTAAGTCGCTGCATTCATGGGGGAAAAAATTAGTGATATCCTAAATAATTGAATCCATCAAATAATAGGATTTGACAAAATAATACCTTAGTATCTTCTCGATCCCATATCTCACACATGTGCCGCCATTGACTAGAATCATAACTTGGTGGCAAATTATTACATGCATCCTCAAATGGTCGTCCTGCAAAATACTATCATACAGAAGCACAAGTTACATAAGAATGTGTGTGCAATAATACTACATAATAGTAAAAAATCTTACTTTTCTTTTCAAGTGGGACCTTTGCTTCCTTTGCATTTCTCCCATGTGGCGAAGAATGTCGGCATCTTTGGCTGGAGACCACAGAAAATTGAAATGTTGCTGCATAATCATCATATATGATCAATGTCATTATAACTATAGAAATGAACAATTATATAACCTAAATAATTAAATAAATTTTACCTGTAGGTCTCTGAAAATAGCCTCCTTTTCAGGAGGAAGGGTCATGTAGTCTTGCTGCCATAGGTTGCAATGTACTCTATTACAAACTCCAAGGTATGTAGTAAATTGCTGAGCATATGGACCAACTGAAGATCCCCTTGTAGATCTATAGAAATGGTCTGGCCTGGAGGTAGTATCTTGACGTTGGTCGCCCTAGAAGGACCTCTCCCATGTCTAGTGGTACCAACTAAATGAAAATAAAAAGATGAAGTGAATGCAATTATACAAATAAAATTCAAGAAATAAAAATCATTTTAAACCTGAAGCAACTGAAGATGCACTCCCAGGAGTCTGAGGACTGATGGTTGCATGCTCAGAGATGTTTGCGGCATCTGGTAAGGAACAAGGTGTGTGTAGCCCTCCTGATTGTGAAGCCCCTGCTTGTGAATGTACAGACTGTGAGACTGAAGCTCCTGCCTGTGAAGCTGATGCCTGTGAATGTACATGTGCCATGTGAGGCTGAAGCCCCTGCCTGTGTCTGGACCCCCCCCCCCCTTCCTGTGAATGGGAAGCCAGCCCCTGTGCATGGGACGACTCCCCTAGACTGGTCTGGTGGGCCGATTGACGGGTCTTGCTGAACTTATTAAGCATCTGTTGAATGAAGGATATTTAACAAAAATAATAATAAATATATCTGAGGTTTATGAAATCTTAGATAATGTACAAAAATGAAACCGTACTAGCAAAGTGAAGAAGTAAAAAGGAAATGAGGTCTGTGAAATAGTGAAAAAGAAATGAGATAAATAGACATACATTTAAGAACAATCCCTTGCCATGACCATGTTTTCTTCTGAGGTCGACCTCAGTTAAAACGTGAGGTCAACCCCATTTCCCAGAACCAAAACTGAGGAATGGAGGGTCGGCCCATGATGAACCATGGGGTCGACCTGACCACACCATGTTTTATTCTGAGGTCGACCACAGTTGAAACTTGAGGTCGACCCCATTTTCCAGAACCAAAACTGAATATTGGAGGGTCGACCCATGAGGAACCGTGGGGTCGACCCCACTACACCATGTTTTCTTTTGAGGTCGATCTCAGTTGAAACATGAGGTCGAGCCCATTTTCCCATAAGCAAAATACAGGAATGCAGGGTAGACCCATTAAGAACCATGGGGTCGACTCCACTAGACATGAAAAAATTAAATACTTACAGAATATCAAAAATTCACATGTATATATTCTTCACTTTGAAGCTGTACATGGATATCTACATCATTGAACATCATAGGCACATCAACAAGAATACAGGAATGCAGGGTAGACCCATTAAGAACCATGGGGTCGAGTCCACTAGACATGAAAAAATTAAATACTTACGGAATATCAAAAATTCACATGTATATATTCTTCACTTTGAAGCTGAACATGGATATCTACATCATTGAACATCACAGGCACATCAACAAGGCCTTCTTGATAGGGCTCTTCATCATCATCAGTTGCACCGCTAGACATGTTATAATAACTTCTAGCAAGGTGGTGACTTAACAGCTATCACCCACCCTGCAGCATTGTTGTCATCTACATAGAAGACTTGCTCAACTTGACTTGCAAGTGAAAATGGTTCATTAGTCCCTAATTTGCGATGTGTATTTAAAGATACCAGTCCATGTTCATCAACTTTGAAACCTCGGTCCTTATTATACACATCCCACCATTCACATTCAAATAAGACAATTTGTTTGTTTCTCTCAAAAGATATTTCAATAATATCAATTATTTTCCCATAATAACCATCGCATCCAGATTGCAGCTCAGCATTGACAACAACATCACAAAGTTGTGTGCATTTGGTAGAGTCAGTTAAGCTTGTGCGGAATCTGAAGCCATTTGTAATATACCCAGAAAATGAGGTTGCCAATCTTGATGGACTGAGTGATAAAATCTCGAGTTCCTCAGTGTAGCGTGGGTCATGTAAATTCTTGAGTTCTTGGACACGTGATGGAAACCACATGAGGAAATTATCATTTATATTCCTTCCACTTGCAAGTGCATCTTCATGTTCCCGTCGAAAATGTACAATATCGTCAACTTGATTTAACACATATGTATGTGCTAAATCTCTTTCGGCTTCTGATAATGTTCTGGGTACTCGTCTGCATTTTATTGGACGACCAACTGGTGTAAACATAGACACTTCTCCATCAAGAGTGCCAAATGGACCACCATCATAATTTCTATGTTTAGTATTGTGATCATCCATTTCTTGCATGTACATCGAAAGAATTATACTGCATTCTTCCACAAGATATCCTTGTGCAATTGAACCTTCCACTCGAGCTTTATTACCCACATAATCTGTCAATTTCTTCAAATATCTTTCAATTCGATACATCCATTGATATTGAACTGGACCACACATCCTTGCTTCGTGTTCCAAGTACACAGTTAGATGTATCATAACATCAAAGAACGATGGTGGAAAAATATGCTCGAGCTTGCATAAGATAATTACAATATCGGCCTCCCATCTCAACAAACTTGCTTCGTCTAACACTTTGAACAAATAACTTTAAAATATTGACTAAGCTGAATAATTGGATCTGCCACTTCTTTACGAATGATGCCACGAAGTACTAAAGGAAGCAACACTTGCATGTACACATGACAATCATGACTTTTCAGTCCTGAGATTGTTTTGCTACCCATATCAACACAACTGGAGAGGTTTGAAGAATAGCCATCTGGAACTTTTAAATCTATGATGAAGTTTCATATACGAGCCTTTTGTGCATTGTTCAACTTATAAATAGCATCTGGTGTTAGGATCGGATGGGTGGATGGATCAGATCTAGAAGGGGGGGTTGAATAGATCTAACACCAATTAATGCGGAAGCTTAAGCAATTCAAAATTACTTCGAATCAGAGATCAATTCACCCAAACAATTTACTGATCAGAAGTGTGATTAGTGTGTGTGAGCAAATCAATTAGTAGTGTGAACGAAATCCCTATGCATGCATCTAGCGTAAAACAAAGTCAAACCACAATTCAAACCATTGCACAGAGGATTTTAGGTGGTTCGGAAATCACCTCTAGTGACTCCTATGTCCACCCCTCACACAGTGAGGCCACACTACTCAAAACCTTGAGTACAACTCACACAGGAGCATGACGACTCCAAACACCCTTGAGCACGACGACTCAAGAAACACCTGGAGCACGACGACTCCAAACTGAGCACGACGGCTCAAAGAACAACCGGAGTACAACGACTCCAAATTGAGCACGACGGCTCAAACCACACAGTGAGTGCGACGACTCACAAACCAGAGCTCGACGGCTCACAGTACAAAAGCTAGATCAAACACAAAAGAGATCAGATCCTCTAGCAATGATCTGATTCAAAACAGTTTCGTACACAAAAATTTGTGCAGAACTTCATGCACAAATCTCATTGACGAAATAAGGAAGAACAAACTCAGAAATAAGGAAAATAGATGTAGAAAGAGTGTTCTTCGATGAAGAGGCCTTGCAGACGCTTCAATTGAGGAGCTTTGATGGAAATCGATGGAGATTCTCCTCAATTGGCGATGCTCTGCTTTGATGGCATCTGAAATGCCATAAATCCTTCTTCTCCTGCGCCTCTTCAGTTGGATCTGCTCCCTTGCCTTGCACAACAACCTTCTCTCCAGGGATTCCCTTTGATTCCCTTGTCCTTCCTCTTGAAAGGATGGCTTGTAACTTCTGGAGATGGAGTAAGATCTGGAAAACCCCTTTCAACCGCCAAAAGGTTCTTCAGGAAGTGTATGGGCTCTCTTGCCTTTGGGGTACAAGGAACATGGGTATTTATAGCCACATATGTCCATAAAGTGCCTTGGGGTGCATGGGCACAGAAACCTAGGTCAAATCCCCTAAATCCCAAGCAGCCACGTGTCCAGAGAAATTCATGTTTTTGAGTTTCAGCCGGAGTGTGTCGACCTGACTTGATCTAGTGTCGACCTGCTGTCCCAGTCAGGCAAAATGATCTGCTGGAAACTGGGTCTAGTGTCGACCTGACTTGATCTAGTGTCGACCTGACTTCTAGTGTCGACCTGCTGTCCCAGTCAGGCAAACTGATCTGCTGGAAATTGGGTCTAGTGTCGACCTGACTTGATCTAGTGTCGACCTGACTTGATCTAGTGTCGACCTGCTGTCCCAGTCAGGCAAACTGATCTGCTGGAAACTGGGTCTAATGTCGACCTGATTTGATATAGTGTCGACCTGCTGTCCCAGTCAGGGAAACTGATCTGCTAGAAACTGGGTCTAGTGTCGACCTGACTTGATCTAATGTCGACACTACCAAGACAAAAATGTGTGAACCTGAAAATTTAACACATAAACCATTAGTACAAGATATTATCATTAAAATATGAGATATTAAACATCAAAAATATGTTGTTTAAGCATTATTGTGATATGTATAAAATGTATAACATGTTCAATATATCATCATCAAAATCACAACATGTCATCATCAAAATCACAATATGTCATCATTAAAATCACAACATGTCATCATTAAAATCACAACATGTCATCATTAAAATCACAACATGTCATCATTAAAATTACAACATGTCATCATTAAAATCACAACATGTCATCATTAAAATCACAACATGTCATCATTAAAATCACTACATGTCATCATTAAAATCATAATATCTCATCATTAAAATCACAATATGTCATCATCAAAATCAAAATATGAGTGATGTTCATTGGTCATCATTAAAATACAACTTTAGGAAATTCCAAAACACACTCAACCCAACAATCTCCCCTTTTGATGATGACAAAACATATGCACAATCTCCCAATAACCTGACTCCCTTGACTACAATAACTCCCCCTTTGATCATATACACCCTTTGACCTTTCTCCCCGTAGAGACCTTTCTCCTTTAAAGAACTTTCTCCCCTTTGACCTTTCTCCCTCTAGAGACCTTTCTCCCCCTTTTTGACAGCATCAAAAAGATATACAAGAGAGAGAAACAATGATGGTTGGAGACCAAGAAATGAAATGGAGTAAGGAATGGTCAGGAATGATCAAAATAAATGAGACAAAGTGATATTGACATATGAAAGAAATTATTGTGTTTTTTGTATTGTGCAATAAAGTTTAATCACAAAGACACACTCAACACAAAGTATAGCAAAGTATAATGATCTGAATGTGGTTAAAATAATGATGCAAATGTGAAGAAAAGTGACCTATATGAATGAGCAGAAATAGTTTAACAAGGATGTTAGGAGCTTGAAGTTTAACACAATGTAAAATAATAAGTCTAAACTCAGTAAACATGAGCTTTGTTAAGATCTTAAGCTTTTCCATCCTGTCAATTTGATTTTTTTTCATTTTAACTGGGAAAGAATACAAGAATAAATTAGTTAAATCTCACTTTTCAGTGCAAGAGATCACATTGATCAGATGCAAGATCTCCTGATTACTCAGTGGTTTAACTTTCATTATCTTATACAGAGTTGGAAACTTTTATTTCCACTTTTTGATGCGAAACAAATCACTTGTCAGGTGAAATGACCCGGTTACTCAGTGGTTCAAGAATTTGCATTGCTCTGTTTGTATCTTTCCAAATTAATCATTTTTCTTTGATATTTAGCAGGAATATGTTTGCTTTGACCAGAAAAGTCATGACTACGAATTTATAAAAATTATTCTTAACATGTGGTAAAAATAAAGCTTAAACATACACATGTGAAATATTAAAGCCACTCATGTGCCTACAAGTGTTTTGCAAGTCATTTTAAAGACATTCAACATTAAGATTGCATGACCTTGAAATGATACTGAATCTTTGAAATTAAACTAAATGCAAATGATTTTAGTTTCAATGTTTTAATTCTCTCATAAGAAAATAGCACAATGACTCAAAAATTCTGATGAGTTTGGGGTTCAAAATAGACAAGTAAGGTGAAGGAATGTAACAATGACTTCCCCCTTTCATGTAACTCCCCCTCACAAGGTGAACATGAGGATTATAGGAGGAATATGAATGGAATGAAGTGAAGGCAGAATGAACATGAATGTTTTTATTGAAAGACAATGACTCCCCCTCAACAATTGCATACAAGGCTCTTGATACTTGGTGGAGACATATACTCACACATAGTGAAAGTGTCCAGACAAGTCTGACTTGTCTTTCTTCAAATCACCATTGGATATACCAAGAATGCCAATGCAATGTGAGAGTGAGGAATTTAGTTGCAAGAACATTTGTCAACAAACTGAATGGGAGTTGTTAATAAATCAGATATGAAGGAATATTTATCCAGCATTTCACTCAAAGATTCTTTTGACTTACTCCCCCATAAGATATGCATGAAATTCATTGCATTTTCAAAACATTTTTGCACTTTTTCAAATTTACTCTCCCTTAATATGTGCATGGAATGAAAATGTAGCAAGCAATTCACACATGATTATGCACACCATTAGCTTTAAGCATAGCATGACTTTTGGTACTTGGCGGAGTATTTTACTCACGCATAATGAAAGTTTCCAAACAAGCATTGTTTTTCCACATGTCATCATTTGATATACTAAAAAGTCAAAGCAGTTGATATGCACACAGAATCATGGGCACAGTTAAGCAAGCATGATAACACAAACATGATTCCAATTGTTATGACACAAAGTTCATTGTTGGGAGTACCATTGAAACACATTTCTCATTTTTCAGATAAAAATTAAACATTCATTTCAATTCAGGCAATTCAAATTTGAAATGATAAAGAAGTTTTACCTGAGAGGACTTCAATTGCTTTTCAAAAATTTTACCTGTGTTCTCCAATCATTCCTTGCCTTGCACAGCCAATATCTTGAATCCATTTACAATGTATGGCTGCAAGACTCCTCAGCTTGCTGATCAAGCTGGTTTTGGGACCCACACTTGCTTGGGTCCTGCAATGAAGTCAATGTTAGAGTGCAATAAAGATTTCTGAATCCAAAATGATTTTATTTTTGGTATAGATGTATTTCTTTCATTGACAGAACTATGAGCAGAATTAGTTCCAAATTTTCTTTTTGCCTTGCTCAATGCATCTATGTTTTCATGAAGTTTTCAATTTATATTCACATGGAGTTTCTGAGCATTTTCAACAAAATCATGATTCTTAGTTACATGTGAATGATGTGAAATTTTTTTTTTGCAAGTAATTCAAGCTAACATCATCATGGAAGAAATGAAATAAACAAGCAATCATGTTTCAATGACAACCAATTTTTTATTTTATTTTAAAATTAATGACTCTTACACAAGGAAGATCATTGGTACTTGGCGGAGGTTATTCCTCACACATAATGATAGTTTCCAGACAAGCATGACTTGTCCTTTCACAGTTCACCATTTGATATACCAATTGATCTTTGCATAAGAGTCCCAATTGATTTCAGTTTTTATTTAGCAGGGAATCTCTCAGAAGTATTTACCTGACAAGATTTTCATTTTCTTTCATTCTCTTCACTTACTTTCCTTGTAGCCTTAGTCATGAAGCCTTCATTTTGAGATTGACTACAAGGATCCCGCATCCAGCATTCAAGCAGCATATTTTAGAACCCAAAGTTGTTTGGGTCCTAAGGATCTTCCATGAATTTGCAACAATATTTTTGAATCCAAAAGGATTTGATATTGGGTGCATTTTTCTGAAGACTAGAAACACTGGAATCTTGGTTTCTAATCTTAGAGCTATTGGTATAGAATACACCACTGACATACTGAACATTTTGTTTTCTATTTTTCAAATTTTTATCATTGAGATTTTTAACATGGAATTCAGAAGAGTTCTTTTGTGCAACAGTTCCTTTTTCATGTACATAGAATTTCTGAGTGTTTTCAGCATGAACATGATCTTTATTCTTATGTACATTGACATGAAACATGGGAGCATGCACAAAATTATCAATTCTATGCCAACATTCTCTAGAAGTATGCCCAAATTTACGACATGTGAAGCATTGGACTGATTTGACATGTTTATTGAAATTTTGATTTTTGTTCCAGCAATGTTTGGCAAGATGACCAGGTTTATTACAATTAAAGCAAATGAGAGCATTTCTTACCTGGTTCTTACCTTGGCATGTATGCATTTGCTGGAATCTCCTTTTCATGTGAGGAGGCTTACCATGAGGAGAAGGAGGTATCTTTTGGTGGCTCTTGGCATGATGTGAATTTTGAACTTGCCTTGGAGCCCTTTAGACTGATGGAGGAAGTAGATGATTCTTCTTGACATCAGCATTTTTCTTTTTCTCTGTCTGTTTCTGAACAAGAACTTTCACAAGTTTTTATTAGAGTTATCAAGGTTCTTGTTCACAGCAGCTTTAACAAATGTTAATTTTATTTTATTTCCATTTTTCTTATCTCTCACAGAAGCAAGACTTGTGTTTTTAGTATTTTTCAATTCATGTCCAAGCTTCTGTTTTTCAGCTTTTAATGCAACAACTTCTTTTTCTAAATTTGAAGTTTATTTAGCATGACATCCAAACCATTTTTCATCTTGTTCTTTTCATTTTCAAATTGAGCAATTTGTTTTCCAAATCGGCAATTTTATTACTCAAATTGCTACATTCATTGTCCAATGGTTTGTCATGGAACAACATTCAATCTTCCTTTTTAGATGATGATTTTCTTCAACAAGTTGTCTGCATCTTCATTTATTTGATGATCATGAGCCATGTTAGAAATCTGTTTGTTTAATTGATCATTATCAAATTTGAAGTTTTCATTGAGATCAATCAATTTTCCATTTTCATTTTCCAGATCAATAACTTTTGATTTCAATAGCTCATGATTTTCTTTCAATCCATTCAGTTTATTTTCACAGATTTGGACTTCATCTTCCAAATTCTCTTTCTCAGAATTTAATTTTTCAACTTCATTTTTTAAATTCTCATTTTCTTCTGAAAAATCTTTATCATTGTTCTGGAGCAATTCAAGTGTATTTGTCAAATTTTCAATTTCTTTATGGCAATGTTTTAAAGTCTTTTTCAAATCTTTATTCTTAGTGTTCAGCTTTGCATTAAGATTTTGTATCTTCTCACAGAACTCAACCAATTCAGCATAAGACATGCCTTCATCTGCATCAGAATCAGAATTAGAATTCATAAATGGATCTGGAATTGATTTACCTGATCTTGTAGACCCATTTGAACTCTTGTTTTCTAGAGAGGATGCAGAATGCTCTGAGCTCTTAAATGTGCAGTGAGAGCCACAACCTTCTGAATTGTTGATTTTCTGGATTCATTGAGGCTCTTCTTTGCCATTAAGTGCTTGTGAATTTCTTTTGCTCTTTGTCTTTGTGAGTCCTTTGAGAAATCCAATGAAATGAGCTTGGGGATTTCTCTGAAATTATAACAGGAAATTCATGTAGATTAAGACAATTTTCCATTATACCAAAACTCAAAGGACTATTAGATCTAATCACAGAGAATCAATGTAGCAAGGAATTAGATCTAACAATTAGAGTGGTTAACCTGCTCTAATACCAAAGGTAGGAATCAAAGCGATTAAGCACACAGAGACAGTGAAAGATCAAGCAAACAGTTCAAGCAATTAACACAGAGATCAAACAGAAGCAATCAAATCAGATCAGTAACAAACATTAACCCGCTCTGATACCAATTGTTAGGATCGGATGGGTGGATGGATCAGATCTAGAAGGGGGGGTTGAATAGATCTAACACCATTAATGCGGAAGCTTAAGCAATTCAAAATTACTTCGAATCAGAGATCAATTCACCCAAACAATTTACTGATCAGAAGTGTGATTAGTGTGTGTGAGCAAATCAATTAGTAGTGTGAACGAAATCCCTATGCATGCATCTAGCGTAAAACAAAGTCAAACCACAATTCAAACCATTGCACAGAGGATTTTAGGTGGTTCGGAAATCACCTCCAGTGACTCCTACGTCCACCCCTCACACAGTGAGGCCACACTACTCAAAACCTTGAGTACAACTCACACAGGAGCACGACGACTCCAAACACCCTTGAGCACGACGACTCAAGAAACACCTGGAGCACGACGACTCCAAACTGAGCACGATGGCTCAAACAACAACCGGAGTACAACGACTCCAAATTGAGCACGACGGCTCAAACCACACAGTGAGTGCGACGACTCACAAACCAGAGCTCGACGGCTCACAGTACAAAAGCTAGATCAAACACAAAAGAGATCAGATCCTCTAGCAATGATCTGATTCAAAATAGTTTCGTACTCAGAAATTTGTGCAGAACTTCATGCACAAATCTCATTGACGAAATAAGGAAGAACAAACTCAGAAATAAGGAAAATAGATGTAGAAAGAGTGTTCTTCGATGAAGAGGCCTTGCAGACGCTTCAATTGAGGAGCCTTGATGGAAATCGATGGAGATTCTCCTCAATTGGCGATGCTCTGCTTTGATGGCATCTGAAATGCAAGAAATCCTTCTTCTCCTGCGCCTCTTCAGTTGGATCTGCTCCCTTCCTTGCACAACAACCTTCTCTCCAGGGATTCCCTTTGATTCCCTTGTCCTTCCTCTTGAAAGGATGGCTTGTAGCTTCTGGAGATGGAGCAAGATCTGGAAAACCCCTTTCAGCCGCCAAAAAGGTTCTTCAGGAAGTGTATGGGCTCTCTTGCCTTTGGGGTACAAGGAACATGGGTATTTATAGCCCCATATGTCCATAAAGTGCCTTGGGGTGCATGGGCACAAAAACCTAGGTCAAATCCCCTAAATCCCAAGCAGCCACGTGTCCAGAGAAATTCACATTTTTGAGTTTCAGCCGGAGTGTGTCGACCTGACTTGATCTAGTGTCGACCTGCTGTCCCAGTCAGGCAAACTGATCTGCTGGAAACTGGGTCTAGTGTCGACCTGACTTGATCTAGTGTCGACCTGACTTGATCTAGTGTCGACCTGACTTGATCTAGTGTCGACCTGCTGTCCCAGTCAGGCAAACTGATCTGCTGGAAACTGGGTCTAGTGTCGACCTGACTTGATCTAGTGTCGACCTGACTTGATCTAGTGTTGACCTGACTTGATCTAGTGTCGATCTGCTGTCCCAGTCAGGCAAACTGATCTGCTGGAAACTGGGTCTAGTGTCGACCTGACTTGATCTAGTGTCGACCTGCTATCCCAGTCAGGCAAACTGATCTGCTGGAAACTGGGTCTAGTGTCGACCTGACTTGATCTAGTGTCGACACTACCAAGACAAAAATGTGTGAACCTGAAAATTTAACACATAAGCCATTAGTACAAGATATTATCATTAAAATATGAGATATTAAACATCAAAAACATGTTGTTTAAGTATTATTGTGATATGTATAAAATGTATAATATGTTCAACATATCATCATCAAAATCACAACATGTCATCATCAAAATTACAACATGTCATCATTAAAATCACAACATGTCATCATTAAAATCACAACATGTCATCATTAAAATCACAACATGTCATCATTAAAATCATAATATCTCATCATTAAAATCACAATATGTCATCATCAAAATCAAAGTATGAGTGATGTTCATTGGTCATCATTAAAATACAACTTTAGAAAATTCCAAAACACACTCAACCCAACATCTGGATAGCGCACTGAATTCTCATAAGGATGTAGTTCTGGACGAATTTTCAACACTTGTAAATCTTTCTTGAGTTGAGGTGTCTTTATCTGTCCCCGACAGATTGAACATGTCAAGTATATTGTCACAAACATTTTTTTCAATATGCATGACATCTAAATGATGACGAATGATCAGAGATTGCCAATACGGCAGAAATCTGAAGAAAATGCTCTTCTTCTTCCAGTTTTTGTTCTTTGCTACATTTTTTCTTAACTTCTCCAACTCTTTTTGAAAGGCTTGCCAAACCTTACTAGGTCCATCTCTTGTTGTTGTCTCCACAATTCATAACCTGTCTTCATTATTAACTTTCCTTTGTCACAACGCCGACCATCAAATTTATCTTTGTACTGATGCTTTCTCCATCGGTGTGTTATTGGAAGAAAACGACGATGCCCTAAATAACATTATTTTTTGCTGTGAGGAAGACGGAGAGAATAACATGCGAGCTTCCCTTTAGTACTCCATCCAGACGAGTTTGCATAACCTGGAAATCATTTATAGTCCACAGCAAGGCAGCTCGCTAAGTAAAGTTTTGCTTCTTTGCAGCGTCATATGTCTCGATCCCATTATCCCACAACTCCTTTAACTCTTCTACTAATGGTTGTAAATAGACATCAATGTCATTTCCTGGAGCTTTCGGACCGGGAATCAATAATGACATCATCATGTAAGCTGACTTCATACACATCCACGGTGGCAAATTATAAGTCATCAGTACAACTGGCCATACACTGTACTTTGAAGACATGTTCCCAAAGGGATTAAACCCATCACTGGCTAAGCCAAGTCGAACATTATGGCTTTCAGAAGCAAAATCTGGGTACAACTGATTAAAGTCCTTCCATGCCGGAGAATCTGCAGGATGACGCATCTCACCCTCAGATTGGTAAGGACGACTGCCATTATGCCATGTCATCCATTGAGCTATATTTGATGACATAAATAGGCGTTGCAATCTATCCTTTAAAGGAAAATAGTGTAACACCTTTCTTGCCACCTTCTTACTACTTTTTGAGGTATTCTCTTTATATCTTGAAGTACCACACCCTGGACATTGAAATTATCTTTATTTTCTTTCCAAAATAACACACAATCATTTTTACATGCATCAATCTTTTCGTAACTAAGTCCCAAGTCTTTGACAATCTTCTTTGCTTCATACCAATTCTCAGGTACAAATGCATCACTAGGCAAAACTTGTCTAAACAACACAAGTATCATATTCATACATTTCGCTGTAAGACCATTCAAAGATTTCATGTGTATCAACTTCAAAATAAACTTCAACTTAGACATATCTTTGCACCCAGCATACAACAGAGTTTCTACGTCTTCTAATAACTTATAAATTTTTTGTGCTTTTGGATTTGGTTCTTCCTCAGCTTCTCCAACAGGTACATTGTCCCTTTGAAAATCATGTAGCATGTCCATGACTTCATCTAATTCTAACTCATTTCTGATTTGACAAGTTGTGTCTCTTGTGTCGGGGTATCATTGTGTACTTGCTCACCGTGTGACACCCAACTCCGATAACTTAACCATATTCCGTCACATATTAGGTGCTCATGCACGCGGTCCCTTCTAAATATGAAGCCATTACAACATCTTCGACACAGACATTGAATCAACTGTTTGTCTTCTCCATGTCTAAATCCTATTCTGTCATCATGATATGCAAACTCTAAAAATTCTTCAACTCCATTGACATACCTAGGGTCTAGCCTATTAGGAATATCCATCCAACTTTTATCCAATTCAGCCATTCTATGACACAAAAATATTTTGCACACAAAGCAAACTGTCAATAAGAAATAGACATCATTTCCGTATAATCATACACAATGAAAATACATAATATTTAACATACATGTACACACATACATGTCACTGAAAAATCAGGCAACATTCACATAACCACACAAAATTTCGGTCTATAAGAGTATTATACAAGTGAGCCACCACCCAAGCTCGCTGGCTCACATTTAAATAACCACACCGATTATAATGCCAATATGCATTATAAAAGTGAGCCACCACCCAGGCTCGTGGGTCACATACCTTTCTTGCCAACGGTAAAGACATTGGCCAATAATAAGTCTAGTTATGTGGGAGAAGGTCAAGCTGCATGCAACCAAAAAAAATTCATAATGTGAGACATTATAATTTAAACATAAATTTAGAATGAAGTTACAAAGGGAAGGGGTACTTAAGGGCTAACTGTTACAAGACCTCTCTGTTGACCAACTATCCCTAAGGAAATCATTAAAGATTTTAAATTAATATGATATCAATATTTTTCTATGACTAAACCTTTAAAAGACTTTGTACAAATTAAATATATATTATACATATGACAGTAAAATTGTTTGAACCATCTCTATGTCGAAACTTTCCAAGTCCAGACTACTATTCTGTATCCGACTATCAACTCCGACTTATACAGTCGAATACTGTATCCGACTGTCCACTCCGACTTGTACAGTAGAATACTTTATTTTGGACTAAAGTCGAATTCTCTGCTCTGTTTCTGTCTTTGTTATGGAATATTTATTGCATATCATTTTGTCTCTCTTCATATAATTTCTGTTAGAACTTACTTTGACTGAATATTTTCTCAATCTATCAGATTATCATTATTTAATATTTTCTGACAAGTATTATGGCCTATTTAAGAACTACATTACTGATGGGAAATGAAGGATGGACCGTGCAAAGTCAAGTATTATGGCCTTTTAAAAAGATCCAAATGGTTGTAATCTTGTTTGGCTTTACAAATTCTTAGGGTCATTAAAATAAGTTTAAGTCCTTTGAGATTCCTAAGTCTTAAATAAGCTGTTATTAAGTGTCTGATGAAATAGAGAAGAAGAAAATTTGAGTTCTTTCCTTGCCTCCGAAAATGGAGTTTATGCTTGGGTGTGAAGCCCCTGGATGAGAATCCCCAAGGTGGTCCCTGCGAAAGGGAGGTTGTGAAGCCTACACTCCGACCTCTTATCCCTCTTTTGGTGTGATTCTGGCGACCCCCCTTTCTATCTTCCTGAACCCCTTTGCTCTCTCTGTCTCGCATCTTCTACTAATCAAGAAAAAAAAATTCATAGTAAAAATTTTCTTGCAAGGCGTTGAACAACTTCAAAGGAAAAAAAAAGGGTGCACTGGCCCTGTGTTCTTGAATTCACCTACAAACACGGCAACCAGCAGTTGAGAAAAGATTTGGGGGAGTCAGGTTCGGAGAAATGGAGAGGAACTGCCGTGTAAGTAGGTGAAAGTCAGGAACACAGGGCCAGTGCACTTTTTTTTTTACTTTGAAGTTGTTCAACACCTTGCCGTCTCTGCAAGACAATAGCAAAATGCCCCAGTTTTAGACAGTTCTCAACCAAACCAGCATTGGATTGGAACGGTTATAGAAGGTCGTGGACGAGAGTCACATACCATGCCAGGGAGGGGGAGGGGGAGTAGAGAAAGAATAGACATGAGGCCTGGAGGGGGAGGAGGAAGAGGAGGAGGAGGAGCAGCGCTGAAGAGAGTCACATACGTACGTCGGCGGCGGTGGAAGGCTCCCAGCGGCGGCGCTCCGGCGGTGTGGGCTCAGCAACAGGAGCCGGAGGCGATGGCGGGGGGACATAAACAGGATGGGCGGGTGTTTTTTCTCAAGGGGGGAAGGGAAGCCGGTTAAAAATGGGTTAAAAATGGGGTTTAAATGCCGTGTTAAAAATGTTTGGGGTCGGGGGGTGGGAGTCGAGGAGGTGGGCGAGATAGAATATTAAAATATAAATATTAATCCTTATGAATTTTATTAAATTGATTATGGAAAAAATACAAACATAATAATTATTAAAAATAGAGTTTTATTATATTTTATTCACTAACATTACTCATAAAATGATTTAACCATTTACAGCCCTAGACCAATATGATGTTCAAATCTGGATCTGGGGAAAAATTAGATAATATTAAAAGATTTATAATCCAAAAATATTTAAATTTTATTGATCATGTCTTCAAAAAATTATTATTTTTCAAAAATAGTTATCAACCCTGCCCCAGTACTTCTTGAGGTGGGCCACCTTACCCTCACTCGTGTCTCAGGTCAGTAGTTTGCAAATGAACCAATACACTCGACAAGTAGCTAGCTCGAAAGTCGGCTCGATGAAGATATAATGAAGGATCTTGGGGTATGACTTTGAAATAAGATAAATTTGGATCTTATAAATAATTAATTTTTTACTTGTAAATTGAATTGGGCTTATATATACATATATTTAACATACATATATATATATAACTCGCACTCGAGAGTTTTTAAACAAACCAAGCTGAACAGCTATTTCAATACTCGAAAAAGCTCGAGCTCGATTAAAAGTCAACGAACAGAGCATGAGCAGCATAATACTATGCTCGACTTGCAACCCTAGCGGTACTTATCCAAGGGTAAGGGTTACACAGGGTAAGGGGTTCTTACCAGTTAGCCTCACTCGAATACGTTCGCGAATAGGGTGACATATGCTCGACTCGAATTATGGCTCGAACCTTGTGACCCCTGGTTAAAGAGATAGTCAGTGTCAAAGTGAATTGCTAAAAAAATATAAATAATATTTTATAGTATATCTTTTAAAATCCAAACTTCTTAAACTTTTTTTTGAAGATAAATAGAGTCAAATTTATTGCCTGTGTAGTGAGGTTCCCCCAAAAGACTTCGAGGTCGACCCCAAAAGACTGCGAGGTCGACCTCGTTATAATCGGGGTAATTTACTAAAAAATTATAAATAATATTTTATAGTATATCTTTTAAAATCCAAACTTTTAAAATTTTTTTTGAAGATAAATAGAGTCAAATTTATTGCCTGTGTGAAGTGAGGTCGATCCCAAAAGACATCTGAGGTCGACCCCAAAAGACTGCTGAGGTCGACCTCGTTATAATCGGGGTCGACCCCACTTTTGTGGAGTCGTCCCCGCAACCCTAGGGGGATTTAAAGTTCGGCCTTCCCCCTTTTTGTTCCCACTGGAACTGCCGCTGCGATCGGGGTTCTCCTCTCTATTCTTCTTCCTTGCGTCGGTGCACCCCTTCTGTTCCTCCCTCGAGTTCAGACGACCTCCTCCTATTCTCCTTCCTCTTTGCACTCCTCTCTTTCCCTTCCCCTTCTTCTCCAAACTCTCATCCAGATGGCTCCTCGCCGGCATGGTGACAAGGGAAAGGCAGGGTGCAGTAGCTGGTGATGATCAGACTCCCTCCAAGAGATTTCGAGGCAGCAGTGAAGCCCTAAATCGAAGCTTTGACGGTAATAATATCTTCACCACCGATATATCACGTAGGAAGGTGCATTTTGGGAAAAGGATTGACTTTGACTTCTTTGAAAGTAATGGGGTAGATCTTGCTTGCCTGTTTGAGACATTGAGATGAGGACATTATGTCACCATGAATGAAGTGGTTTACCCTCACTTAGTTAGTCTCTTTTATGCAAATTTGGAGGAAGATGAGGACAAGAAACTGAGTACTTATGTGAAAGGGATCCATATCCCTCTCAGAGTTTCAATGCTTTCGGAAGTGATGCATATTCCATATAAGCGCGGGTTTAAATATGCCGATCGGTTAGACAATAGTCGGGAAGGTTATGAAAGAGTATTGGGAACTGAGATTGGGAACCAACTATTTGAGCGTGTGAATGCCAACTCTTTTCCGGCCTACCATCGGTTTCTTCACAAGATGTTTGCTCTATTCTCATTCCAAGGACTGGTAGCATGGATGGAGTCACCGATGACCATATCCTTTTAATTCTAGGACTTCTAAATGGCACTCCTGTGGACCTACCAAATATCACATTGAACACCATGCAGGATGTAGTAGGCACGGCTAAGCGTGTACTCTTTTTGGTATGCTTATTACCCGCATCTTGAAAAAATTCAAAGTCAATTTTGCTGGTGAAGATACCAAAATTTGACAATGTTTGATGTGATTGATGGGAATACTCTCGCACGTATGAGGATGACTATTGAAAATGGATCTTTTGTCCGCACGGGCACTCGGTCCTCCTTACAAAGTGCATGAACTCCAACATGATGAAGATGGTGATGACGCAAATGTGTCTACTCCAGGCTCCTCCAGACCTCCTGGTCCTCCCGTAGACCAGCTGACTTAGATGATTGAAACCCTCAATACCAATATGAATGCTCGTTTTGACTCTTTGGACAATCGCTTTGTAACTTTGGACAATCGCTTTCAATCCTTGCAAACTCATTATGAAGAGCTTCAGTCCGATGTTTCTATTCTGAAGGGACAGCAAGACCGCAATGATATGCTTCTTCAATCTATGGCCAAACAACAAGATTTATACGGGCAATCATCAAGAGATGCGGAAGAACTTGCAACACTTGGCCGGCGTTGGAAATTTCATATGGGCTTCTCTATCTCGCCAACCACCACCACCTTAATTAGTCTTCATCGTATATGGTATATTGTGTCCGTACATGTACGGTTTATGTTGGAGAACAATTCAATGATTTTTGAATATTAGATTTTGGTTTGCTTACACATGCATATTAATAATGTTAGTGTAAATACATGATTATTTAAGGATAATTTAAATCATCCTATATAATTTCATCACAAATCACATCTTTGTTGGCTAAGAAGTGGTGAAGTACACATGTGCAGCAACCAAAACATTTTTCAAGTGATATCAGATCTCAAAAACACTTTTCAAATCATCGTGTTATGGAGTCAACCCTATATTTCTTCATGGGTCGACCCATCATAACCCCATTTCAACACTGGAAAATGGGGTCGACCCATCATAACCCCATGACTGTGAACTTATGAAATCACAGAAATTAAGCCTTTGAGTTAGGCTGGTTTTCAGTTGGGCCAATCGTTGATCGTCCAGGTATTGGTCATTCGCTTGCTACACACAGTGCTATCACTGTGTGTAGCAAGCATTCCAAGTACCTGGACGCTCGCGAAGATCCAAGTTGAAGCTGGCAGGGACCGCACTGGTGGGTTGTATAAATATGCTGTACAACCAAATCCCGAAAATTGTCTATGTTTTGTCAAATCAGTCAGCGCCGAGCGGGACATCACGCAAGCTTGACCCGCCGACATCACTACTGCCGTCGCCCCTACACTTGATGAGTACGTACACCGGACGAGGGTTAAACCCTAGTAATTAGTCAAACGACAGCGCTTTTGAAGCGGTCATACATCAAGGCGTCTCTTCGAACCATGCTTCACCATTAAAGTGATTTGATTACAAATAAAAAAGGGCCTCGCGTCATTGTTTAAAAAAAGAGAAAGACTTTTTGCACTTGTGAAAGTGCAGAATGTCTAGTCATCATGTACTTCCCCCCTCCCATTGGTGGGAATCAAGCTGCCACATGGACCTCTCTTCTCTTTCCACCAATGAGAGGAAGAAGTGCAGGATGACTAGGCATTTCTGCATTCACAAGTACAGAAAGCCTTTCTCTTAAAAAAAAGGAGAGCCTCACGTTGTGAAGAGTGATACGAAGCTGTGGCAAAACTAAGTGCCAACTCCAGGGGCAAGGCAGTTCCTGACATGACACTTATGGAAGAAACAAAGAAAAGAATTAATAAGAAAGAAAGGTTCAAAGAAGGCTCATTGCATGCATGTGTATATAGGTTTGTGTATGGGATATAATGGTGTGTGTGTGCATTAAATGAGGGAAGAGAGAGAGAGAGAGAGAGAGAGGGTGTTGGAATGGGGGGCGCGGGTTGGAACGGTGGGGGGTCACTTCAAAGGCATGAGTGTGGGAGGCCGCAGCGCTTTCGTAGCGGTCAAACATCAAGGCGTCTCTTCAAACCCTGCTTCACCATTAAAAACACTCTTGCATCCGTCCGTTCGAATGCCTTTTGTGTTTAGTGTCTTTTGCTTCTAATCCTTTCGAGGCGCAAGACATCACTAAAGGTTCTTCACAACTATAAAAGGAACCCCCAGCCCCAGGTCTACAACTTAACCCTCACAAGCTTCTGAAAGTCTTCTTCTTCCTATCTCTCTTCCTCGTCTACTTTGTCTATATTTGCAGATGTCTTCATCTCACGCTGCCCCCAGGGTAAAGGCAAAGCAGTTGCTGCACCACCGCCACAGTCGCCCCCGGCTTTCCCGGCGCCAGCGTCTCCACCGCCATCGAAGTACACCCCCGACTTCTGGAACGGCTATTACCTCGGGTGGGCGATGGCTTTACAGAAGGCCCAACGCCTGTACCACCACAAGGGCCTCACCAACATCCAGCCTGAGATCGGCCCTAAAGGAGAACCTATCTGTTCCTCCTCCCCTTCCTCCCCTGCCCATTACTCCTCCTCTCTTCCCGCCTCTCCCCTCTCGACCGAGTGGTCGGGTTAGGGACTTTCGAGAGTTATTGTAACTGGCCATCTATATAAAATATGTTTTCGTTTTGTGCATGTGTTCTGTGGGCTTGTATGTGCAAACTCAGTTGGAGCCTTTCTGTAACCGCAGAAAACACAAGAACAGAGCAAGTTGAAGGGAAAAAACAGAGAACTTCACTGCCTTCACATACATCACTAAGATATAAAACAGTGTAAACAGTGCGTGAACAGCGCAATTCTCTAATGCTTAAAATGTTTTAAAATGGACAACATGATGATATTTATAACAAAAACATAATGTGAAAGTTTACCACTAATATATATATATATATATATATATATATATATATAATACTACAGAACAAAAAATGCCCAGATGAGATTTATCTTAAACTGCACAGTTCTTCGCCACTGAAGGCTTCGTTAAAGGTCCTCAACAGACCAACTACTTTGTATCCGACTGTCACTCCGACTTATACAGTCGACTACTCAGAAGACGACTCTTCTGTATCCGACTTTCAGAGTCGAATTATCTGTTTTTGTTACACTCAAAATCCATGGAAGTCGACTATACTCTATCTGACCCCTAGAGTCGACTTACACTCTTCTGCATCGATCCTAGGGCAGGTCGACACATCGTCGCGGCCTCTCTTCGGTAAACTCAACTCAGACCGCCGTTTGAACTTTGAAACAATCTACATGGAGTAGATAATGTGTCAGTTGTGATTGATAATCAGTTTGTGAACATTTTGAGAACTTCTTCCCTGAAAATGAGCAGAAGTTGTGGAAACTTCTTCAACCCTTCTTCGACCAAGTGCCTCGTCCGTGTATTTGCCTAATTGCTTGGCACATTCTTAAACAATTTCTGTATTATCTACATATTTCAATTCCTGAATGCAATCTCTTTGCTTTCTCAATTGGGTTTTATATTCTCTCTTTCTTTCTCTTACCTTTTATGTTAATGCCACAAAGGGGAGAATATACAATGCTAACACTGAAATTTACTGTTGAGATTACACATAAATATTGCACTCTTACTGTTTCTCTCCTTTCTGAACTGGCTGTGTTTTGCTCCTAAGTATGAAGCAAAAAACACACAAGTGTCTTTATAACCAAATCGTTTTGGATGGAAATCGTTATGACGGAATAAACAAATCGTTATGACCAAATCGTTACGAGTGAATAGATGAGAGCAAATCGTTGTTTCACTTAAGAAATCGTTATGAGAGCAAATCGTTGTTCTCACTTAAGAAATCGTTATGAGGGCAAATCGTTGTTCTCACTTAAGAAATCGTTATGAGAACAAATCGTTGTTCTCACTTAAGAAATCGTTACAAGAACAAGTCGTTGTGATTACTTAAGAAATCGTTATGAAAGCAAATCATTATGCCTTCTTAACAAAGTGATGTGAGGGCAAATCGTTGTCACATACTTAAGAAATCGATGTGAGAGAAAATTGTTGTTCTCAATTAAGAAATCGATGTAATAACCAAATCGTTATAAGCTCACTTAACGAATCGTTCAGAGAGCAAGTCGAATCGTTATGAGAGGCAAATCGATGCGGTTGCTTAAGAAATCGTTATGGTAGAAAATGGTTATGCTTTCTTAGCGAATCGTTGTGAGATCGATGCGATCACTTAGCGAATCGTTATGGAAGCAAATCGTTATGTGATAGGAGGAAGTCGATACAGAGAATCGATGTGTACTTAGAGAGATTTCATGCTCTGAACTCACATTGCTACAGAGTAAATAATACTTACCCATTTAGCTTGTTATTCCTTATTTCATTTCCTGTACTCAGATCTCATAGAAAATATGTTAGATTAAACTTTATTCTCATTTTGTTATCGCCAAAATAAATATGTAATTAAGTTAAATTACATGGGATAAATTGATCATCAATCTCCCCGTTTTTGGTGATGACAAAACTTAACAATAAGCATAGGTGATCTGAAATGAATCTAAATAAAATTACTGAATTATAAGAGATATATATTTCAGAAGTATTATAATTTCTCCCCTTTTTGTCATTAAGCAAAAAGATACAAAAGTGAGACAAAGATGGAGAGAAAAGAAAGAGAAAAGAGCAAAGAACTTGTCTATTGATCTTGAGGAGTTACATGAAGGTAGAAAGCAGGAGATAGAAGGGAGGCATGCCGCTGAATATGCGCAAGGCCTTGCATTCCTGCTCCTCAAATTAGATCTGGAAAACTCCAAAAGCAATAGAGTAAGATGACCCCATGTCTAGAAGCATCCTCTTGATGTGAATTTGGCGCTGATTTTCTAGAAAACTAGCATATGCATCTTGGCCAAGAGATTCTTTGAATGAGAGAAGGATCGAAAACTGGCAAACCGAAGAAATTGGGTGACCTTGACAGGGTAGTGAATCTGATGCTCCAGAAGATCTTTCTTTAAGGCCAAAAAGAGCTTGTACCGTTCAACCCACTGCACAAATAGTTCTTGAACAGGATTGATAGAATTCAAATCCATGAAAGCTTCAGCAGAGAGAGGGGGCTTGCCGGCCTTAACCAAGGAACTGTTCAAAGACTCCAACTGAAGAGCAGAGTGTTGTAATGCTTTCCCAATCTTTGGGAGAAAGCCTTTCACAATCAGAAATCAGTGGAGCAAGAACTTCAGAAGAGATGTGGCCCAGAAGATATTCTTTGAAAATGAACCATTGAAAAGAGGGGAGACGACCTTGCTGAGCTGAGATTCTTCCCATGACTCAAGCAAATCTCTCAAAGGCATGAGAGCCAACTGAGGAGTCCAAGACCAAAGAATGTAACTTGGGAAGAAAAACGACTTCAGGCATTTTCAGGGTAGTGAAGTCCACTGTGAAGGAGCAGTTAATGGGATTGTCAGATCGAAGAATAGCAATAGCTCCATGGAATTGCCCAAACTATACTTCAGGAAGCTTGTTGAGATATCGAAAATCATTGTATAGATGGAAGTACCTTGCGATCCTTATTTCTTTGAGAATGAAAAGAGCACAGAGTGCTTGATGGTGAAATACAAACCCTCAGAAAGGGTGAGTGGGTGATCCCGGGGAGGAGTGCTATCCGACTTGGCCAGAAGATATTTGCTGTAGAGAGCCTTGTGCCTTTAGCCCACTGATCCTCAGTCTTGCACTCAGCCATCTAGAAGATTTTGGATTGATCGACTTTGGAAATATGGGAATAGGGGAGAACAATGTTGAGGTGATCAGTTAAGTTCAGAACGGGAATGCCAAAAGTGGTGGCAAGAATACATTTTTGGAGATATTCACAGTAAATTGGTCTCCTTCGATTTCAACCATGAGGGAGTACCAAAGTGGAGGGAATTTTGGTTCGGAGGAAAGAGCTAGGGTGGAGGAGATTTTTCTCTTTTGAGAACAGAATTAGAAGAATCAGTCCTGTGAATATGAATGGCAACTGCCAGGATTGAAGGTGAGTGAGTGCGTTCCAACTCATCCTCACAGTTATTTAGAAAAGCATTGGCCAGTTGTGGATTTTTAGGAATGAATGTGATAGAGGAAGGTGGGGTAGAGGATGAAGAAATGACTTTGGAGTAAGAGTGGTGGATGGTCCGGCTGATGAGGGACCAGATGAAGATGAGGCTCCAGCGGATGAGGAAACTAGAGGATCTTCAATGACAGGAGCAGGTAGGAATGGTGGAGAAATGGTAGGAGATGAAGTTGATTAAGATGGAAAAGGATGGGGGAAAGAGATGGTTCGAGGCATAGGTTGTTTGAAGGTGAGGGGGTGGAGGTGCTGTGGATGAAGAGGGAGGTGAAGGAGGAGCTGGTGTTGCAAGAGTTGAAGACTCAGGGGCTTCGGGAGCAACAGTGGCTCTACAACACTGGCATTCACATCTCGGAGATCAACGGCCCTGGGGCCCAACCACAGCCTCACATGGCCCTGATGCCCAGCCACAGCCTCAGATGGCTCTGATGGCCCAGCCTTCCCCCTTTCAAATCTGCTTCCACTGCTACTGCTTCCTTTCCAATATTTTGTGGCCCGTATGGCCCTGACGATGCCTCTGGTATAGGCTCTGCTTCTTCGACTGGTTGCCTGACCTCAGGAGCCCTGAAACTGCTGACTGGTTCAGAAGAAGATGGAGCTGGAGGGGCAGAGGTGGATTGCACACTCGAAGAAATTAGCTTCTTGACACTGTCAAACTCACCTTTCATCCATCTGCAGAACTGCTTGAACATTTTAAAATCATCTCTCAGTTATGTACTTCAGTGGTCAGGCTCCAATCTCTTTTGCTGTTGAAGTCTGGCTGATAAGGATAGACTGAATATCAGACTGTAGAGATGTGAGAGTTTGCCTTGCTCATTCAGCCTTTTAATGATGGGCTTAAACTGAATCTTCGCTACTTCTCTTTGGGCCTTCTATGAGCTACTCTCTTTCTTTGCTTGCGCCCTTGCCATGGGTTCCTCGAGTTCAACACGTTCTTCAGTATTCATAGGGAGCATTTCAGTGTGCTCCCCTGAGGAGCTGCCTCCTCATCAAGAGATTGCTCCCCCTCAATAGGAGAATCTCCACTGATACATTTTCATGAGTAACTGCTTGCTCCCCCTGACTGGGAGCTTCCTCCATTGCCATTTCTGCATGTGGCCTGATGCCACAACTTCTGCTACTTGATCATCAATAATTACTGGCTCGGAGTCCAGTATATCCCTGAGTATGAGGCTACTCGGGAAGAGGGAGGAATAACTTTTGAATATTGCCCAACAGGCTCAATCAATTCTTTAGGATGTCCTCAACCTGCTACTGGAATCTGCTGCTGCTGGCACTTCTACTTCAACTGCTGGACCTTGTTCTTCTACTACCGATGCTGCTGCTGGTTCCTCGTGAACCACAGGAACTACTCCTACTACTGCTTCCTCTGCTGGTACTGCTACTGCTGCTTCTTCCTGGACATCATGGGCTTCGCTAATGATGGCTTCACCCTCAGCCACAAAAGTCTTTGTTCATACACCATTTACAACTGAAAATCCGCTCTTCCTTAGGTTTCTGCTGCGGATTGCCTGCCCCATCTTCTCTACTACAGCTCTAGACAGGTTAATGCCAAAATGTTGAAAGATTTTGGTGAGCAGATGAGCATAAGGCATGGACACATTCAATTTTCTCTTCGTGTCCCAAACCTGAGCATGAGCAAACTTCATTCGCTCCAGAATAACCTCGGCCATGTTAATCTCCTGGTTCTGGATTGCCCAGAACATCATGTTTGAGTCCGCCTTTGTACAAGTCGAGAAAGTGGCACTTCTAGGGACCAAGATTTGACAGACTATGAAGTGCAGTAGACGATTAAACACATTCATTTGGTTTATGTCCAATTTTCCATCCTTCAGTCTGAACTCAGGACCTACAATCCCTAACCCCTTCGCCTGAATGTCCACAGTGTGGACTCCGCTATAACCAGTGGTGCAAACTCCAAATAATGACTCCAAGAGCTCATAGGTGATTCTAATCTGGGTACCTTTGACAGATGATGTCAAGGACCCGTCATCCTCCGTCTCCAGACTCACATAGAATGCTTTGACGAGGTCTGGGTAACTTACCTCAGATAGGGTCGCCAGCTTCGACCACTTCATCCTTTCCATAGCAGCAATCACATTCCCCATGCCATTCTTCTGCAAATCTGCAATATCTACAGCTTTGTTTCCACAGAGCTTTGCCTTCACACAGGTGAATCTTTCTTGCTGTTCTGCTGAGAGAAACTCGGCTCCATAGCCCCCGACGCTGCCGTAAACAACAGATGCGGCCATGGATTTGAACGGAAGGTTTCTGGAGGATTGTGATGCGGAAAGGAAGGAACAGAAGCCCTCAAGAAATTTCTCGCGGGAAGGAGTTTGGAGCTTCAAATCTCAGAGAGATGATGCCGAAGTCGATAGGGTATCGCCTCAGGTAGGTATAAGGAGATGAAGGCGGGATGCGAATCGTTGCCACACAGATTTCGGGATATGAGAAAAAGTGACCTTTCGAAATTTGAGGCGCCATAAAGGCAAAAAGCGACAAACTGACTAGTTCAAGATACATAAATTCTTATAAAATAATGAACCGTCAAGGATATTTAAACAAATGATATTTATGGAATTTTGCTTAAATTCAAGGAGGAAGAATAATTGATATTTTGAATATTAATATCTCAGTTTTATACAGATGACTCTTTCACAATTTACACATGCCTAATTCCCTTCTAATAGAAGTAAATCTCTCTCAAGTAAGGCCTTTGTGAAGATATCTGCTAACTGATTATTAGTATCAATGAAAGAATAGCTATGTTACCATTAGCTACATGATCACGAATGAAATGATATCTAACCTCATTGTGTTTGGTCCTTGAATGCTGTACTAGATTGGTGTGCTTGGTGTTACCACAGTCTTTGACTTAAAGCAGGACTTGGTGTGCTTTCCTTAATTTTGCACAGGGCCCACAAACACCATTCATTCTTATGCTAACTTTAGGTAGACCTTCCACCAAGCTTCTCTTGATCAGCTTTCTCATGCCATCTAGACTGCAGTGGCCCAATCTTCTGTGCCACAATTCAGTTGACTGCTCTTTGTTTGCGGCCAGACAGATATCTTGATCTTTTAGTTCTTCTAGATAAAGCACGTACAGGTTCTTTCTCTGTTGGCTTCAAAAATGACTGCTCCATCCTTCATAATGATGCACTTGGATTCTTGAAATCTGATCTGATGACCTTTATCGCATAGCTGACTAATACTGATGAGGTTGTGCTTCAGTCCTTTAACACATAGTACATCCTCAATGACAGTCTTGCCTTTGCTGCCTACTGAACCACTGCCTATCACAGTCCCCTTTCCATTATCTCCATAGGTGACTGTGCCTTCTTCAGCTTCTAGATGAGAAAATAGTTTTCTGTTCCCTGACATGTGCCTTGAGCATCCACTAGCCAAGTACCATTTGGATGCTCGAAGGTTTCCCCGAAATAAAGACACTAGGCTTTAGGTACCCAAGTTCTTTGGGTCCTGGTTGGTTAGTATCATCATTTTTCTTTTTGATTACCCATATTTTTGTTTAGTAGGACATGATACTTTAATATGACCTAGCTTATTGCAATGACTACAACAAGACATCTTAGTTACCTTTTCAGTAGGTATGTATTTAAGGTTTGCCTTGTATGCTGTGTCTTGTTCAGGTACAAATTTAGGTGTAAGGTATATTTTAGGATAAATTTTAGTTTCTTCGTTATCGGGGGGAGTATAACCTAATCCATATTTCCTTTTACCTGATCGTCTAGCAACTTTTAATATTAGTGTTGTTTTACCATTAGTGAATTTGTCTAATGTACTAGATAGTTTTTCATTTTCAGTTCTTATAGGAAATGGATGCGGAAAGTGCCATTTTCGATTCCGAATACGATAAGTGATAAGCGTACATGAAAAACACTCTTCAAATCATCGTGTTATATGGAGTATCTTCAAATCATTGTGTTATGGAGTCAACCCCATATTTCTTCATGGGTCGACCTCATACTTCTTCTTGGGTCGACCCATTATAACCCCATTTCAACATTGGAAAATGGGGTTGACCACTTCTTTCAACTGAGGACGACCTCAAATGAAAAGAAGATCTCCTGTGTTTGAGGTCGACCTCATACTTCTTCTTGGGTCGACTCCTCCGTGTTGCTTTTTAGCACTGCGAAATAGGGTCGACCCCACAGGTCTTCTGGGGTCGACCTCACCTTTTCAATTCATTAGCGACATTATATTTTCTACTTTTTTATATTAAAGTAAAAAAAGAATATATATTGAAAATTTTACAAAAATGATTCTCAATAACCTAATAATAAAATAATATACAAAACTATTTTACATAGTTGTGTGACTACATATTAATGCACATTACATAATATTTATCTCCCTCCAACTCTTTTGTTGTGTGTGCAGAGAATCAGTCTATTTGATTATACCCATCGAGAGTGGATCTTCCAAACCCAGCCCCTGAATCGGTCTATTCGAATATGTACCCGCAGCGAATGGACATACTGAGTGTCTCAGCATCGAACACTACCTACTGCAACTTCCACAAATTCGTGAGAATGGAAGGTATGGATGGGAATCATACCTGATAGGAATGATGCAACTTTCATACTCTATGCGACATTGAGCAATGTACAATAACATACTACATAAGCCTTGCTAAATACTTGTGAATGAACATAGTACATAACTAGAAATTCAAATCATTGATGATGAATGTTTGGTACAACAATCCGACACAGGGTAACCAACTACGACATACAATGAGGTCTACGTAAGAATGGGAAAAAATGAATAGTCAACCACACAAGAGAATAACATGTAACAATGGAAGCATGCGTGAACATGATCATCCATTCATCATTGCCTGCATGCCATAGTTCATTCGCAATCCCCTCCCTCAGTGCCTCCCCAGCTGCCCTTGCTGTTGCATTAAGGCACAAGCCAGTGGGTGCATCTTCAAGCATACACCCCTCATTGGACTCATTATCATCAGAGGATGCATTGAAGAAGTCGTCGTACCCCTGTTCACGGCGGATGTAGTTATGTACCACAAGACATGGAAACACTATCTTCTTCTATGTGTCAAAGGGGTACATATTTCCCTCACGGAGGGTTTAGAACCTCATCTTCAATACACCTAAAGTCCGTTCAACAATATTTCGAAGTTGTGCATGTCTGTGGTTGAATTTTTCTTGCTTGTTATCATAACGCCAATTTCCTGCCCCACGAAAGCTTTCAATATGATACCTGTGGCCACGATAGGGGGCAAGGAAAGAGCTAGTGTTAGCATATCCGCCATCAACTAGGAAATACTTACCCTATGGCACAACGAACTCTCCTCGTGATAAGGCCCATCTTAACACATGCATATCTGGTGCAGAGCCTTCCCACCCTACACATGCATATTGAAATAAGCCATCAAATGACACAACAACCATCACATTTTGCGTTATAGCCTGTTTGCGATTCTGAAAATGTGGTTGGTCTTCAATTGACACATTTGCGGGAATGTGAGTGCCATCAATAGCACCTAATGCATCCTAAAAAATATACAATTAAAGTTAGATCATGTACAGATAAAATGTTCAACAAGATGTGCATTGGTACATCACCTTGAAATAGGGATAAATCGGTCCTTTCCCGAAATATGTGGTTGGCATTCATTGACTTGAGTAGGCTGTAAAATATATTCCTCCTTTAACGAAGCTAAAGCAAAAGTCACTTTGTTCACGTAGTGGCTAATAGTTTGGGAGCTATGCTGAAAATGTTCTACCAATGCACCAGAACTAACACCATGGCCAATAGCATAGAGGAACATCGCCAGTTGTTCATTGGCACTAACATGTCAAGAGTCTTTTAATAGGCTCTTACTCACCAACATGTCAACTAAACTAATGAACATACTAGGATGCAATCTAAAGACATTATAACATCTTCTCTCATGGCCGTTCAGAATGTTTTCACCCAAAATGCCCCTGTGTGTGTTGATGTATTCATCATTCGCCTTGGTATGGTTGGCTTTACTTCTTATTGCAGTTCCTCTATCACTAAATTCAGTACTGCAATGAATATTTCTTCATCTTCTTGCAATATATTGAAGATCAAGTTCCGTTCTGTACGCATGCAAACAAAGAAACATTGAAAAGTACTACGATTACACGACAATGATGAAGGTCTTAATGTTCTTCCATAATTTCAGCCATCACATTCTTAGCATACATAATGAAAGATGGTACATGTTCCATGGCAAAATAGAAAACTTCAAATGCTATGTGGCTAATGATGGACCATAATCATGATAAAGATGCCTACAACAATGATGGCCATTAGGAGAATGACAAGAATCAATAAGCCTAAGATTAGGAAGTTGAAGAATGGCAGCTTCGGCACATGCGTTTGGGTTGCATTCCCGACACTGTGGGAGGGGTAGCTGGTGGATGCAGATGCTATATACTTCTGATTGACATGACATGGGTGAACCCTAAAGTAAACATGGAATGCAGCTTCCGCTTCCTCAATTGAGTAGAAGCCCTTATATCGTGCCCATGCAAATCCATTGACTTCAACCAAACACTCATCCCAAGAATAATCAGTTCCTGGATGACGTCCAACCCACACAACGTAGCACATGTACTTACCCATTATCTTGTTTTAGTAACCAGCAAGTCCATTGATGGTAAACTGAAGATTACACATAAATATGGTTAACGAATTTTGCTATATTACATGAAAAGATAAGTACATAGTGAAATAGAGTGACATGAACTAAAAACATAGAAATGAAAGAAAGCACTACACATAAGCCTAAACTGAAAAAACAGTTAAACTCTAAGTATGCCACAACGATGAGGAACACGTGTCACTTTGTCATGGCTTATCGGCGATCGTCATTTTCAGCCATTCAACCTGTCCTTGTCGGGCATGATAGAGAAAAGGGATCTGAACTTTGGCTCGGTGAGATGTTCATGGACTTGAGGTAAACATCATAAGGGAGACTGGGAATGTCTTGTAAATCCCTTATGCATTCCGAAATGGTAGGAACAACCTCCGCGTCCGGCCTCCGCTGGGAGGAACTCTCACTTTGTTGACGCGACCCACCAACGCCGATGAAGTTCATTAGGAGCACATTTCTTTCGCGGGATACCTCAACAAGATTATCTAAAGTTGATTGCACTTTCTTTTTGCCACGTCCTTTGTTGCCAATTGATGTGGACTTTCTCTTCGGAGAGCTGCTGAACATGTTGTTCATTGATGTGGGAGTGTTGTTCATTGATGTTGGAGTGAAATGGCCTGCATTCGGTTCAGTTTCTTGGCCAACAGACATGTGCATGACAGGTTCATTAGAGTACTCATTGACGTTGTTGTCTATGCTAGGTGTTGCATTGACATTACTTTTTAGCCGTGTACGTCTACGGCTGATGTGTTCGGCTTGCTCTCCAGTGGCAATATTTTGGTTACAAAGAATGTGCATGTCATTATACAAAGGGAAAGGTCTTCGACAAATTTGTGATTAACCTAATAAGAAAACAGTTGACATAAGTTAGTGCGGTCTAATTAAACCACTATAATAAAATAGATAGTACTAACGAGATTTAAAATATTATTACCTTAATAACCTCTTCCCATGCTCCATCATACCCGGGTATTGGTATGTTGTTAATTGGATCCCACCCCCAACCACTTAACTTCAACAACTGCACGTACAACTTATATTTTGTCTTCAGTAATCTCCAGTGATCCTTCACTTGATAACTAGTTAAGGAGTAACCCGATGCAGAATTGAACGCAGAGGACAATAAAGTCCAACTGTGTGTGTTGAAATTTACTCCAAGATAATTGATTCGTACTGTTCTTTCAACATTAAATCAATCATGATTCTATCCATTCGAGCATTCCAATTCAAAGAGCGGGTCTCCTCCCATGCCCTTCCATCGCTGATGCGCGTTGCACTTTCTCTAGAGTTTTTGGTTCCGAAAGGAAGGGAATATGGTGAGAAAATGGACTTGTGTAGGATGCAATAACCATAATAAATAGTAGAGGAACATTTTATTTTTTATGATTCATGCTTACACATCTTGTACAATGAAGAAGAAATGCTTAGGATGACTATTTATAAGGGCAAGAGTTCTAGGACAATAACCTGCTGCTGACATGTCGTCGATACGACGCTTCTTACGATCTGGTTGGGACAAGCTACAAAAAAGGGCTTTTGATCAATTTATGCCTACGAAAATATATCGGTCTAACTGCAATGGACAAACTAGTGAAAGTAATCTTATGACAAAAAAAAAGTTTCTCGCTTCTATACATGATACATCTTTCTACAAATCTTTTTTATTCAAAGCAGTGAACCACATGAGTGAGGGACCATATAGAGTAACTTATCCGAGGAAAGTATAGATTGTACTGAAGAAACAATATTGCTCCTACTGCACACTTTTCAATTTGTTAGCACAGCAGATGAATGGCATTTCCTCTAAAGACTACACACTCAATGAGACCTTAACATTGAAATCTAATTCATAACAAAAATGCTATACTGCATTTGATTGTATATGGAAGAATCAGTCAGCTGTAGGTAGACCCATGCATGTTAACATAATCTGCATCAGCACTGTTGCTGAGCCTCATTAAGGGTCTCTGTAATGAGAAGGGATACTAAAAAATGCATGACAACCCTTATGAGGAGTGAATAGTTTTGTATGCCAACATTTCCAGGAAAGGACAATGCTGAGAATTCCCCAGTTTTGAGGGAACGAACAGAGGTGTGCAGGGAAGAAACGAAAAAGAAGAAACAAAAAAAATCTATCTATTATAACATCAATTCCATTTTCTTCGAACCAGAGTTGTTGAGGAAGAATAGAGAAGCTAGGAAAAGATGTTGGCCCATTTGTTATGTTCATGCCATGTTTTTTCATGTAAATGAAGCACAAACATTTACTTCCCAGTAGCAAGCAACTTTCTGTGGATGAACCCTATAAACCCCAAAATAGATGACCAGCAGAACCATCAGGTGGAAGAAGGTGGATAGCAAAATGGACAACAAATTTCATCAGCGGCCATCTATACAAAGATGTTGATCTATATATATATATATGTGCACCTACCTGTACTAGGGCTGGTTGGAAGAACTGGAAGATGACGCCCTAGAATGGGAAGATGGCTCCGGCAACAATCCACGCTTCATGAAGAACGGCGATCTGCGTGGAAGAAACCTTGCTAAATAGACCAGCGCTGATCCGATCCTTCAAACAACGCGGCGAGAACGGCGAGACAGTGGTGTGTTGTCCAATCCGAAGATGGAGCAGCAGCAATACGTCAAACTCACGGCGACATACTAGTGTCGTACTTTGGTGGTTAGACCCTTAACTCAGGGTACTTTAACTCCATTTATTCGATGCTACTTTTGAGATGGAGATGGGTACTCATTTTTTTGGTCAACTATCATCTTGACTCCACTTATTTTCATGTGAAAAAATAAAAATGAGAAAATATAATAAAATAATATTTAAATTTTATGATATTTTTTTCAAATTAAGAAAAAAATTACCCCCCTCTACCCCACCTAAAGAGGTCTGGTCCCCCACCTAAATAGGTGGGGTAGACTTACCACCATGGGTTACCCTAGGTACCTCGGGGTAATTAACATACCTCCCAAAATATTTTTCTACTTTTATTTTTATCCTTTTAATTTAACATACATTAACATACTTTACAAAAAAATATATAGGTAAACCATTTTTAATATTTTTTAAAAAATTACATTATTGGCGACGACTTTAAACCGTCGCCATTACCTAATGGCGATGGCCTTAGCTGTCGCTATTATACTTTGGCGACACATAAAACCGTCGCTAATAACAACTAACGGCGACCGTTATAGCCGTTGCTAATGCTCTTATTAAGGACAACTATCGAAAGCCGTCTCTAATAATCATTTATTTGCGACGGTTACAACCGTCTTTAATAAGATTATTAGCGACAGCTGAAGTAGTCGTCACGAATATTAATATTAGGGACAACTTTTAGTAAGTGTCTCTAATAATAAATTATCGGGGACAGCTAGAGCCGTCTCCAATATTTGTTAGTAGCGACGAGAAAATTATCCGTCACTACCAAAAGTATTAAAGACGGCTCAGTCAGCCGTCGCTAATAACTTTTATTGGGGATGACGGTCGCCGTCTCGAATGATGTTTTTGGCGACGGCTTCTGTAGCCGTCTTAAATAATTTTTTTTTAGCGACTTTTACATCACTAGGCGTCGTTAATAAGTTTTTATCGGAGACGGCTTCTCTAAGGCGTCGCGAATATCACAGTTTTGGAGACGGTTACTTTACAGCCATCGCAAATACTATTTGTAGCGACGGTTTCTTTTTTAGTGGATACGGCTTCTGTTAGCCGTCGCCAATATTACACTTTTGGCGACGGCTTCGTTGAAGCCGTCGAAAATACCTTTTTTTGGGACGACTTTCTTGAGCCGTCGCAAATATCCCGTCCCTAATAGTCCCTTTTCTTGTAGTGTATATACATATGCACAAATGACCAAGGATGACATATCTGACCAATAGAAGGGATCAACGTCCAGTCATATGATCTTGTTACAAGCATGGCCAGTGATGAAAACAACTAATTGATAACGTCATAATTTTTATGTGTAAAGTTCATACATTTAGTTAAATTTAGATATCATTTGGCTATAAATAAGATGCAATTTGATTTTAATTTTCATTTCATCCCTAAATAAAATTTTGAGCATATTAATTTTGGTAGAACAAATAGTAGATTCTCAGTAAATAAATTCAATATATTTTGAATAATTTGACTAATTTTCTTTTTACAAACATGTACGTAAATAATCTCTTAATCTTAGATTTTCATAAACATCACTTGTAAAAATTAGTTTTAAATAGATAACACATCATGTTACATATCCCACCCAAACCCATTAAATAATACACTTTTTTAACATTTCACCACATTTTAATACTCACCCAATCCCATTAAATCAATAAAAATATTTTTTAATAATACCTCTCATCTCACCTATCTTGGCCACGCATACCCCTCCTTACCTTTGCCCTTTTGTTTCTTCCCCAACAGAAGCAGCTGGAAGAATCCGGAAGCTGCTGGAGTTGGTCGTGTGAAGGGAGCTGGAGGCTGTTGAGCTGGGGCATGCAGGCCATGGCGACCTGGCGGCCACAGGGCGCATGCTACAGGGTGCGGCTGCTGGGCTGGGCAGGGTGATGCAGAAGATGGAGGCGGTGCAGGGCCTGGGCGGCCAGCGCCCAGGTGAACCAGATCTGGGGCGGATGGCGCGGCCAGGGAGACCAGGGCGCAGCCAGGAAGAGCAGGCGCTTCTGGTGTGTGGGGGCGTGCGTGGCCGGTGCTGTGCAGATGGCGGGAAGCGGATCTGGGGCGATTTGGGAGTGTGAAGGCGCCCAGGTGCAGCGCCAGGGCCAGAGCTGAGCTGGCGGTGTGAATCCGGGCGCGATGCAGGGGCTATCCGAGCTCTACCGTGCGGTGTGGAGCGCATGCTGGACCAGGGGCTTGCCGATGGGCGGATGGAGTTTGCAGGGCTGGCGATGGGGTTTCCTGTGCGCTGGCGGTTGGTGATGTGTGAAGCACGATGATGGCTGAGCTGGCGCGGTGAGCTGGAGAGGCCGATAGCTGTGCTGAAGTGGCGATCCTGGTGCAGATGGGAAGGAGCTGTGCGATGGAGCCCGAGCGCCTATAAAAAGGACCCCAAGTCCTCTTCTCCGGGGGTTAGCTAGCCCAGATTTTATTTTTTTTTCTGCCATTTATTTCCTGTATTCCTCTTGTTTGAGCAGAGCAGTGAGGGATGGGGATACCAGGGGTTCCCTGGTTCGGAGTTTTAGTTTTTAGCTTCTTTCTGTAATTTTCCTTTCTTCTTGTTCTTGGGGTTCGCAAGTAGGGATTTTTCTTTTATTTTAGTTTCCTTTTATTTCCTGTATTTTCTTCTTTAGCAAAGCTGGGAGGGGGTTCGACAGTCAGATTTTTAGTGGTTTTATTTCTGCCATTTCTTTCTGTAGCTTTTCTTTCAAGCAGAGCATGGAGGTGTTGTTGATTCGAGCTGTGTAGTTTAGTTTGTGTTGTTATCATCTCTTTTAGTCCATATTTTTAGTTCTGCTGTGGAGGATCCAATGGAATTTTTTCCATTATTTCTGTGTTTAGAGTTTGATCCAGTGAGATTGTTCTTCATTTTTCTATGTTTAGAATTTGTTGTTTCTTCCCCTCTTCTGGAGATTGGGGGGTGTTTGTGCCGAGATAGATGTATGGGCTGCTGGGATTGCCATTTTGTTATAGATTTAGATTGTCCAATTATTCTGCATTTACTTGCTTCGATCCATTGCATTTGTTCAGTGTTTCTGTTCTTGGTTGGATGGTTGAGCAGTGGAAGATAGTTCGACAGTTCAAGAGGTTCAGATGTTCTTCTGCGGTTTGTCAGGGGGTTTGACTGCAGGGGAAGCTATGGTGATTCTTGAGTTTCTTCTTCCTCTAGAGGTATGTACTGTCTAGATGGCACAGAGCAACCAAGAAAGACCCCATTTCTTGGTCTGTTCTGAGGTTGTCCAGCATCCAGGAAGCCTCCGGAGAGTGGAGTTTGTGAGTTTAGATTTTTGTTGCTGCAGAGATAGTTTTGAATTCTTGAGGGAGTCCGGAACTTAATTTTGTTTTTATTTCTGTTCTTCATAGCAATTCCAATTTAGCAACAGTAAATTTCTGTTTGCAACAGTAAACTTCTGTTTTTAATTTTTGATTGATCTTTAAGTTCTGGAGATAGTGAGTGTTCGTGCAGAGTTGATATTGTTGATTCTCTGAGCTATAGGGTACTTTAGTGTGGTAATTTCCTGTTGAGAGATTGTTCTGCTATTCGCTTTTGAGGTTCAGATTGTTTGGAATGAGAGTTTGCTTCTGTGCATAATTTTCTATTTTGGATTGAGCATTCGGAGAGGTGAGCGTGTTCTTTGGCTTGCTTCGATTGAATCTGTTTATCCAGTCATATGAGAATGTCTATTTCAGATTTCTGTTGATCTACTTGATCCCTCAATTGAGAGGGTACAGTGTTACCATTTTTTTTATTTTCCACTTAGCTTGTTCTTTCCTTTTATTTGACTTGTCAAGATTGTGCGGGATTTGATTAGTGTTGTTTACACATTCACTTTTAATACATTGTCGTTAGAATGATTCCAAGTTAAGGTAGTTTAAATCAAGTTCTATTCAGTCTCCCTGTGGAAATGACCTGTTCTCACCATTGTGCTAGTTTCTTTTTGCTATTTTAAATCTGTGAGACAGTTTAGAGAAGGTGGGCTTGTTGATCTGTGCAAGGAACTCTAGACAACGGAAGTGCACAAGCAACAAAGCCGCGTTTCATCTTGGCGCCGTTGTCGGGGAGGCATTAGAGTTTGATTTAGATCTATTTTGATTTGATTTCATTTACTTTGAGGTTTCATTTGACTTGTTATTGGGCTTTCATTTCAGATTTGCACACTTGGAGATTGGGCTTGGAGATTTGAAGCCCATTGGAGGAGGAGCTTGCTGAATTTTTTTTTATTACTTTTAATTCCGAATTTTAGATAGAAAGAGTGTGAGTGAACTTTGTAGTGAGGCTTTGATGTATTTTCTGTGCATGTACAGAGATTTCTTTCACGTTGGCATGTAATAATTGGCCTCTTGGTGGTTTGATTGGTTTGGCATTAGTCTATAGTACCACTTCATATTTTCTTAGTTAAATTTTATTTCATTCAGTTTAAAAATCAAATAAAAATTAAAAAAAAATTTAAAAATCTAAAAATTTTCCAAATCGCTCTTTCATGTTAGCCGTTTGTTTGTAAATAAAATTTCCATCCTCTCAAGATTAGAAACACATGTTTTAGGACATTCATCATTTTAAGTGTCATTTCATTTTTTTCTTGCATTGAAGAGAGCGGGGGAAAGGTAAGACTTCCACCACTTGTTTCATGCATTAGACTTAGCATTAGAAAACCCTTATTTCAAACTTGGTCTGTTGTATTTCATAATTGTAATTGGGACTGCTTAAGGGCTTAACCCATTAGATAAAAATATAAGGTGAGGGATTTCATCACCCTTTCCTTTGCCCAAAAATCACAAAAAAAATCCACAATTTTGCATTTACCTCAGCTTTTAATAAAAATCAGTAGACTTGGCCATAGGGTTCATCATTAGATTTATCATTTCTTGAATTCAAAACTTCTCTTTAAGTCTGGTGTCTAGGATTAGAGGTTAAGAAGCTTATGCTTAAGTGAGCTAGAGGTTACTTAATTGGGTCCTTGCGAAAGCAAGGGGGGCCTCCCTCTACTCCACCTTTACCTGGCCGGTACAAGAAGAGTTAGAATTGGATTTAAGCAAGCATAAATCTGATTTTGAGAAAAATAACATAAGTCCAAGGAACACTTAGTGTCTAGGTTAATTTGATTTGAAAGTGTTTGTTTGTTTGTGTTTGTTTAAAATTCATCAAAAATCAATAAAAATCTTAAAAAAAATCAAAAATCAAAAATAGAAGGCTTTTCATCTGTGCATGCTTGGTAGACGCTCAGATTTGGCTCAACCTATAGACGAAATTGAAAGATTCTTTCATAGGATGGCCAACCAAAACCAAAACCAAGTTGCTAGAAATTAGAAGAGGCTGCACCCAGACAAATGAAGGAATACTTCATTCCTTCTGACTATCAACTTGCTACTTGCATTAGGCCGGAAATTCCGGCAAATCATTTTGAGATCAAACCTGGAACCATTCAGATGTTGCCATCTTTTTATGGCAATACCAATGAAGACCCTTATAGGCATATAGATGAGTTCCTAGAGATCTGTTCCACTGTTAGGATCCAAAACTTCACTGAAAATGCCTTAAGGTTGACCTTATTTCCATTCTCTTTAAAAGACAAAGCTAAACATTGGTTGGGAACCATAGGGAGAACTATCACAACATGGCCAGAAATGCAGCAGGAATTTTTAAAGAAATTTTACCCGATTGGCCGAACAAATACAATGAGAAGAGCAATCACTGGATTCTCCCAACACCCGGGAGAATTAATGCACGAATCATGGGAGAGATTGAAGGAGTTGCTTAGGAAATGCCCCCACCATGGTTTGTCGAGGTGGCAAATAGTTCAAGCTTTTTATGAAGGTTTAACTGAATCGAATAGGCAAATGGTTGATGCTTCGTGTGGGGGAGCATTCATGACTAAGAGCGAGGATGAGGCATATAATTTTTTGAAACATTGAGTGAGAATTCCATCAATCATGCCTCACTCTACTCTTACGAGAGAGCATTAGGACCTATAAAGAAGGCAGGGATGTATGAAGTAAAAGGGAGAGGAGAATCAGATTCTAGGGTAGAAGATCTGATAGCTAGACTTGACCAAAGATTGGAGCAGAAGTTGGAACAAAAATTTGATCAATTATATCTTTGACTGGGCAAGCCACACCCAATTTTTCTCAACAACCTGAAACTTGTGCTATGTGTGCTAGCCCAGCTCATCCACCAGTGCTTGTCCCACTACTGCCCAATTACCCCCTTTCATTCAGAACAAGTCAAGCTGCACAAGGTTTTCAAAAACCCTCCTATGATCCATATTCCAACACATACAATCCGGTTGGAGAAACCATCCAAATTTTTCATGGAAAAATCAATCTGAGCAAGTTTTCCAACCTGCCTTCAAGCAATCCATGTACGGTCAATCCTATCCCAATCAAAATTCGGGATTTGGCCAATCTTCTAACTCAAAACCTCCACAATTCCAGGAAATCAAAATTCCAATCAATTTGCTCAGACCAATTTCCAACAACCTTCATATCAACACCACCTCCTCAACCTAATTGGGATGATAAAATGAACCAACTCCAAAACATGATGGCGACTCTATGCCAAACTGTGCAAGAACAACAAACTCAATATCAAACTCAAAATCAAAATTTTCAACAAAATTTTGCAAGGATAGAGTCCCAAATTGCTGATGTATGTCAAAGGAGGGAGTCTGGGCAATTGCCAAGTCAAGCTGTAGCAAACCCAAGGAACAACCCTCCCGGATTCTATCAATACCATCAGGGCCAGGGGTACAGACCACCACCTGCTAGACCAAATGCACCTCCACCACAGAACCCACAACAAGCTTTTGTCCAGAACATTCCTGCACCTCAAAATCAAAACAACCTATACAACAGGATCATCCTCCTGCCCAAGCTAGGGGCCCACAAGTAGAAAATGCTAAAACTGTGTCTACTTTAAGAAGTGGAAAGATCAGACTAAATCCTCACCCACACATGTCAACATTACATGAGGATACAGAAAAGGAAATTGAAATTGAAATTGAAGAAGAAATTGAAGAAATTGTTGAAAAAGACAAATCCAAGGGAAAAGAGAAAATAAATGAAGAACCTCTAGACACAATCAAGAGGAATGAAGATCCAAACTGTTACATTCCAAGAGTCCTTTTCCTGAAGCCTTAAAGCCAAAAATAAAAAACAAACCAACTGGCAATGAAGAACTCTTGGAACTGTTTAAACAAGTTCACATCAACATTCCTCTGCTTGATGCCATCAAGCATGTGCCTGCATATGCCAAATTTCTAAAAGAAATGTGTACTCCAAAACGTGAAGTGAGAAACAAAACTGAAACAATAATTCTCCCAGAAATTGTGAGTACCATTGTCTTAAACCAACTCCCTAAGAAGCTTAAAGATCCGGGCACTCCACTAATTCCTTGTACCATCGGTGGAGTCACTTTTAAGAGTGGCCTTTTAGATTTGGGAGCCAGTGTCAACCTCCTACCTTCTGCCATTTTTGAGAAATTCAAGTTAGGAGAGTTGAAACCCACTTCTGTTGTCCTCCAACTAGCCGATCGATCTGTTACCACTCCTAAAGGCCTAGTTGAGGACGTGATCGTAAAAATCAATGATTGTTACTTTCCAGCCGATTTCATCATTCTGGACATGAACACTCCACAAGATTTAACCCAGTCCACCATCATCCTTGGTAGACCCTTTTTGGCCACAGCTAGAGCCAATATTGACTGTGCTACTGGGATGATGGATATATCATTTGGATAGGCGGGTTAGTATCAACATTTTTAGGGCATCTAGGCATCATGATGAAGGAGAAAGTTGTCTAGTGGTAGACACCTTGGAAGAGTCTTGTGTGGAAGAAGCAATAGACCAACCCTGTGCTCTAGGGTTTGAGGGAGAGGAAGGACAATTTAATTCCATGTTTCAAGATAATGATCCATCAATTCCATTTGAGTGTCCTCCTAAGGTTGAGCTAAAACCACTCCCTGCGAATTTAAAGTACATCTTTTTAGGAGAGAATGAGACATGGCCCATCATAATCGCTAGTGATCTTGAGGAAGGGCAGGAAAGGAAATTGATTGATGTTTTGAAGAGTCATAGGAGAGCTATAGGTTGGACAATAGATGATCTGAGAGGGATAAGTCCTTCAGTTTGCACACATCGCATCTACTTAGAAGAGAATGCCAAAAGTTCAATCGAAATGCAAAGAAGACTTAATCCCAACATGAAAGAAGTTGTTAAGAAGGAAATTGTCAAATGGCTGGATGCAGAATTTATTTATCCCATCTCTGATAGCCAGTGGGTTAGTCCAACTCAAGTTGTGCCTAAAAAGTCTGGACTAACCGTGATTCAAACTGAAAAGGGTGAGCTCATTCCCACTAGGCTGGCTACAGGATGGAGAGTGTGCATTGACTATCGTAAACTGAATGCAATGACCAAGAAAGACCATTTCCCCTTACCTTTCATTGACCAAATCTTAGAGAAACTGGCAGGCCAAAAATTCTTTTGTTTCCTTGATGGATACTCAGGGTATAACCAAGTGGCTATTCACCCCGATGACCAAGAAAAGACCACTTTCACATGTCCATTTGGAACCTTTGCCTTTAGACGCATGCCATTCGGGCTGTGCAATGCCCCTGCAACTTTTCAACGTTGCATGTTGTCTATTTTCTCAGACATGGTTGGGGATTACTTAGAAGTCTTCATGGACGATTTCTCTGTGTTTGGAAATGACTTTGATTCGTGCCTCGACCATTTGACTGAAGTGCTCAAAAGATGCATTAATGCCAATCTTGTCTTAAGTTGGGAAAAGAGCCACTTCATGGTTAAGGAGGGAATTGTCTTAGGGCATATTGTCTCAGGGAGAGGGATAGAGGTAGATAAAGCCAAGGTAAATCTCATTTCCGAATTACCTCCTCCCAACTCTGTCAAACAAATTCGATCCTTCCTTGGTCATGCCGGATTCTATAGGAGGTTCATCAAAGATTTTTCAAAATTGCAAGGCCATTAACTTCTTTGTTAAAAGACACTCCATTCATTTTTGATGAAGCTTGTCATAAAGCCTTTGAGGAATTAAAAGACATTTTGACCAGAGCTCCAATTCTACAATCTCCAGATTGGTCATTACCATTTGAGATAATGTGCGATGCTTCAGATTATGCAGTAGGTGCCATTTTGGGCCAAAAACTGATAAAGGATCTGTGGTGATTTATTATGCAAGCAGAACATTGAATGATGCTCAGATTCGATACACAACCACTGAAAAAGAGCTCCTAGCTGTTGTTTTTGCCTTAGAGAAATTCAGATCTTATCTCTTAGGAGCCAAAATCATTGTTTTCACTGACCATGCTGCCTTGAGGCATTTGCTTGCCAAAAAGGATGCCAAGCCTAGATTGATCAGATGGATTCTATTGTTACAAGAGTTTGATTTGGAAATTCATGATAAGAAAGGATCCAAGAATGTGGTAGCTGACCACTTGTCTAGAATAGTTGCCCCGGACTCTATGCCCATTAGAGATGCTTTCCCGGATGAGCACATTTTAGCTGTCTCCAACATTTTATCTCCATGGTACGCACACATTGTGAACTACAAAGTCATTGGACGAGTACCTGGAGATTGGACCAAAAATGAGAGAGAGAGATTCTTTGCTAGAGACAAGTACTTTATTTGGGAGGACCCGGAGCTATTTTTCATAGGACCAGACCAAGTGATAAGAAGATGTGTCCCTGAGAGTGAGCATCAAAGTGTCCTCAAGTTTTGTCATTCTCTCGCCTGTGGAGGACACTTTTCAGGAAAGAAGACCGCTGCTAAGGTCTTAGACTCTGGTTTCTATTGGCCCACATTGTTTAAGGATGCCCACCAATTTTGTAAGGCCTGTCCTAGATGTCAAACCATGGGAAACATTTCTAAAAAGGACATGATGCCTCTTAACCCCATTTTGGTTGTAGAGATTTTTGATGTTTGGGGGATAGACTTTATGGGACCTTTTCCACCATCCTTTGGATACACATACATTCTAGTTGCTGTTGACTATGTGTCCAAATGGATAGAAGCCATAGCCACAAAGACCAATGATCATAAGGTGGTCATCAAATTTGTTCAGAAAAACATCTTTTCTAGATTTGGGTGGCCCAAAGCAATCATTAGTGATGGAGGACCTCATTTCATTAACACCCAATTTAGGACCCTCCTAAGGAAGTATGGGATCACCCATAAGCTAGCAACACCTTACCATCCCCAAACTAGTGGCCAAGTGGAAGTATCAAACAGGGAGATTAAAAACATTCTTCAAAAGTCGGTTAGGCCTGATAGGAAAGACTGGTCAGAAAGGTTAGATGATGCATTGTGGGCCTACCGAACTGCTTTCAAAACTCCCATTGGAATGTCCCCTTACCGGCTTGTCTTTGGAAAATCATGTCATTTGCCGGTCGAACTTGAGCATAGAGCCTATTGGGCTATTAAACAAGTCAATCTTGACTTAGCCCAAGCTGGTCAACAAAGGACCCTTCATCTGAATGAGCTAGAAGAGCTCAGAAATGAGGCCTACGAAAGTTCCAAGATCTATAAAGCCAAGGCCAAAGCATTCCATGACAAACACATTCATAGAAAAACTTTTCAAGTGCATGATAAAGTCTGGCTATTTAATTCTCGGCTTCGTCTTTTTCCGGGAAAATTGAAGTCCCGGTGGGATGGGCCTTACATGGTTGTCAAAGTCTATGACAATGGCGCTGTCGTTATTCTTGATCCTAAAACTGGACAATCGTCCACTGTTAATGGGCAGAGGTTAAAGCATTTTTTTGAAAACCCGCCTTCCTTGAAAGTTGAGTCTACCAAGCTAGATGAGCCAAGTGAAGCCTAATTGCGTCTGGCTGAAGACGATAAACTTAGCGCTTCTTGGGAGGCAACCCAAGTGTACAGATTTCCTTCATCAGGTAATTCTCTGTCTTACTTTCTTTTCTGTGAATAAGTAGGGGGGAGAGGTAGAATAAACATGCATTCATAGTCCCCACCCTAACCATGTTCATTTTCTTTCTTAGCTTGTACATATGCAAATAAAAATTCACAATGTTTCATTTTGAATAAAAATTCGTGGCTTTGCGCATCCCAGACTAGGTGTGTGATCTTTAACCATTAAAATTTTGTGGTTGTCACATTCCCTTGCAAGTATCCATGTTAGGTAGCCTCTAGTAAAGGATTACATGTACCTCTTGTCTACCTTATGTAAGGATTTATGGCAGAAGTTTCATACACACACTACACAGCCACTTAGATAGCTGAACCCGAATGTAGCAAATTTGTTAAGGCTAGTAGGAGAGAGGTGATTGGTTTTCTCCCCTCCCCTTAAGTGAATTGCGAAGGAAGTGAAGGCATGTGATCAAGGAACCTGACTGTTCATCCTTCCGTAAAGAGGAAAAGAAAAGAAAAGCAAAAGCAAAAGCAAAAGAAAAATATATCCATGAAAAATGCCCCGGATCTGAGTAAAGTTGGACTCGCTACTCTTGAAAAGTGATGGGTTGTGCAGCATTATGGATGAAAAGAAAAAATCTGAGTGCACAAAGTGCAAATAAAGGGACAAAAGTCCTCAACTCAGAGAAATAATCCTCAAGGAAGATGAGCAGAATGGAACTGAGAGAAACAACCAGATCTGACTGAGCAAGGATCTTACTCCACAATTCTTTTCTTATCCCTCGAATCAATCTAATCTCAATTATTAGCTAAGGCAGAGGAGCTCCAGTAGGGTGATGTGAACTCTTAAGTGAGCTACCATTTGTGCACTAATTTCTTGCCATAAGCCCTATAATTAGGAAAGACATACCCACATTAATCTTTTACATGATGGTTGTTTATTATGAGACATTGCATCTTCTAGTCCTACATTTGGAGTAGTTTTTATTGCTAAGGGACTAGCAATATTCAAGTAGGGGGGAGTGATAATGTCATAATTTTTGTGTGTTAAAGTTCATACATTTAGTTAAATTTAGATATCATTTGGCTATAAATAAGATGCAATTTGATTTTAATTTTCATTTCATCCCTAAATAAAATTTTGAGCATATTAATTTTGGTAGAACAAATAGTAGATTCTCAGTAATAAATTCAATATATTTTGAATAATTTGACTAATTTTCTTTTACAAACATTGTACGTAAATAATCTCTTAATCTTAGATTTTCATAAACATCACTTGTAAAAATTAGTTTTAAATAGATAACACATCATGTTACATATCCCACCCAAAACCATTAAATAAATACACTTTTTTTAACATTTCACCACATTTTAATACTCACCCAATCCCATTAAATCAATAAAAATATTTTTAATAATACCTCTCATCTCACCTATCTTGGCCACGCATACCCCTCCTTACCTTTGCCCTTTTGTTTCTTCCCCAACAGAAGCAGCTGGAAGAATCCGGAAGCTGCTGGAGTTGGTCGTGTGAAGGGAGCTGGAGGCTGTTGAGCTGGGGCATGCAGGCCATGGCGACCTGGCGGCCACAGGGCGCATGCTACAGGGTGCGGCTGCTGGGCTGGGCAGGGTGATGCAGAAGATGGAGGCGGTGCAGGGCCTGGGCGGCCAGCGCCCAGGTGAACCAGATCTGGGGCGGATGGCGCGGCCAGGGAGACCAGGGCGCGGCCAGGAAGAGCAGGCGCTTCTGGTGTGTGGGGGCGTGCGTGGCCGGTGCTGTGCAGATGGCGGGAAGCGGATCCGGGGCGATTTGGGCGTGTGAAGGCGCCCAGGTGCAACGCCAGGGCCAGAGCTGAGCTGGCGGTGTGAATCCGGGCGCGATGCAGGGGCTATCCGAGCTCTACCGTGCGGTGTGGAGCGCATGCTGGACCAGGGGCTTGCCGATGGGCGGATGGAGTTTGCAGGGCTGGCGATGGGGTTTCCTGTGCGCTAGCGGTTTGGTGATGTGTGAAGCACGATGATGGCTGAGCTGGCGCGGTGAGCTGGAGAGGCCGATAGCTGTGCTGAAGTGGCGATCCTGGTGCAGATGGGAAGGAGCTGTGCGATGGAGCCCGAGCGCCTATAAAAAGGACCCCAAGTCCTCTTCTCCGGGGGTTAGCTAGCCCAGATTTTTTTTTTTTTTTCTGCCATTTATTTCCTGTATTCCTCTTGTTTGAGCAGAGCAGTGAGGGATGGGGATACCAGGGGGTTCCCTGGTTCGGAGTTTTTAGTTTTTAGCTTCTTTCTGTAATTTTCCTTTCTTCTTGTTCTTGGGGTTCGCAAGTAGGATTTTTCTTTTATTTTAGTTTCCTTTTATTTCCTGTATTTTCTTCTTTAGCAAAGCTGGGAGGGGTTCGACAGTCAGATTTTTAGTGGTTTTATTTCTGCCATTTCTTTCTGTAGCTTTTCTTTCAAGCAGAGCATGGAGGTGTTGTTGATTCGAGCTGTGTAGTTTAGTTTGTGTTGTTATCATCTCTTTTAGTCCATATTTTTAGTTCTGCTGTGGAGGATCCAATGGAATTTTTTCCATTATTTCTGTGTTTAGAGTTTGATCCAGTGAGATTGTTCTTCATTTATTCTATGTTTAGAATTTGTTGTTTCTTCCCCTCTTCTGGAGATTGGGGGGTGTTTGTGCCGAGATAGATGTATGGGCTGCTGGGATTGCCATTTTGTTATAGATTTAGATTGTCCAATTATTCTGCATTTACTTGCTTCGATCCATTGCATTTGTTCAGTGTTTCTGTTCTTGGTTGGATGGTTGAGCAGTGGAAGATAGTTCGACAGTTCAAGAGGTTCAGATGTTCTTCTGCGGTTTTGTCAGGGGGTTCGACTGCAGGGGAAGCTATGGTGATTCTTGAGTTTCTTCTTCCTCTAGAGGTATGTACTGTCTAGATGGCACAGAGAAACCAAGAAAGACCCCATTTCTTGGTCTGTTCTGAGGTTGTCCAGCATCCAGGAAGCCTCCGAGAGTGGAGTTTGTGAGTTCAGATTTTTGTTGCTGCAGAGATAGTTTTGAATTCTTGAGGGAGTCCGAAACTTAATTTTGTTTTTATTTCTGTTCTTCATAGCAATTCCAATTTAGCAACAGTAAATTTCTGTTTGCAACAGTAAACTTCTGTTTTTAATTTTTTGATTGATCTTTAAGTTTTGGAGATAGTGAGTGTTCGTGCAGAGTCGATATTGTTGATTCCCTGAGCTATAGGGGTACTTTAGTGTGGTAATTTCCTGTTGAGAGATTGTTCTGCTATTCGCTTTTGAGGTTCAGATTGTTTGGAATGAGAGTTTGCTTCTGTGCATAATTTTCTATTTTGGATTGAGCATTCGGAGAGGTGAGCGTGTTCTTTGGCTTGCTTCGATTGAATCTGTTTATCCAGTCATATGAGAATGTCTATTTCAGATTTCTGTTGATCTACTTGATCCCTCAATTGAGAGGGTACAGTGTTACCATTTTTTTTATTTTCCACTTAGCTTGTTCTTTCTTTTATTTGACTTGTCAAGATTGTGCGGGATTTGATTAGTGTTGTTTACACATTCACTTTTAATACATTGTTGTTAGAATGATTCCAAGTTAAGGTAGTTTAAATCAAGTTCTATTCAGTCTCCCTGTGGAAATGACCTGTTCTCACCATTGTGCTAGTTCCTTTTTGCTATTTTAAATCTGTGAGACAGTTTAGAGAAGGTGGGCTTGTTGATCTGTGCAAGGAACTCTAGACAATGGAAGTGCACAAGCAACAAAGCCGTGTTTCACTAATCATTAAATGAGATATTTGTATAACATGGCCATGAACATTTTGCCCGATGATGAAAACAACTAATCATTAAATCCCCCACCCCTTGAACAAGAACATGCTTAACTTTACCACCATTGTAACATATGCAACAAATTAATGATGAGGCAGGACTAAGCCTATAATTGGCTCCCTTTTCTATTTGCTCTGCTAGGGTTTTGTTCTGTCACTGGTGGCCATGGCTGGCGCTGAGCAACCGCAACCCCTTCACTGCCCATGTTGTGCATCTCAAACTTGCGCCTTCCTGGTGCACCTACCCCTATGCCAGACTCGCGTCAAACATCAACGACGGTAGGACCATGAGTATCCTAGAAGCATACTCGTCAAACCTTCTCTATCAAGGAGCCGACCATCACAGACAAGGGTGAATCAGTTGTTTATTTCACCCGGGCCGAGGTAAACCGCTCAATGCAACATCTTCAATTCGCAATAATGGTGACTTGTTCTTACAAAAGGCTTTCTATACTAGAGGTTAAGTCATGTTTAGTTCAGCTCTTGCAACTTGCCTGAGACTTTATCATAAGGAGGCTTAATTCTAGTCATGTATTACTCTGTTTTCAATGCGAAATTGATTTTCTAAAAGTGTTGCTCAAAAAGTTTTTTTGTATGTCAATGGGTTTTTATTTAGGTTCTTCAAGTGGACCTAATTTTGATTTCAACGCGGACCCTCCTGCTACACCAGTTTGGATTGGTTTCTTGGGTCTTCCGGTTAATTTTTATCTTGAGGACGTGAGGGAGAGAGCTATGGGGCGACGTCAGCTGAGGGGGTGGGGGATTGAACGGTGGTGTAGGAGGGGAAGTGAGCCATCAACAGGGGGAGGAGGAGACTTAGTGGGTAGCGGAAATGGCAGAGCATGAGGTGGAGGAGGTGGCTGGGTGGGTGGCGGTGGCAGAAGCGGCAATTAGGAAGGAGGAGGAGGAGGTTGAGTGGGAGGTACAGGAGGAGTGGCCGACTCAGTGGGTGGTGGCGGCGGCAATGCCAGAGTAGGAGGGGGCGATTCAATTGGTGGCGGCGGCGGTGGTGCCGAAGTAGTGGGAGAGGCAACGGTGGATGCCAGTGGCAGCAGGGCGTAGGAGAGGGAGAGATCGTACCTGTGATTAGCTGAGGAGGCGGCGACAGCACAGGTCGCAACATTGGCAATGCAGGTCATGGCGGGGGCAGCGGAGCTTGTCGTGCAGGTGGAGGAGGCGGTGGGGTCAGTTGCGTCCCGCCTGAGTGAGAGAGAGAGAGAGAGAGAGAGAGAGAGGTAGTGGGTTTTGGGAGCCGCAAATCTTTTCCCCTTTTTTTCTCTTTCTTTTGTTCTTCTTAATTGGATTCTTTATCACTCTGTGCATGGTTCTTGTAACTCAAACATAAGGATACAGGACCTTATCAAATAACCAAGTAATGAGCCCGTGAGAGCTAGCCTGGTTATCTAAAAAAGGGTGGTTTAAGTCTCAAGGGTTGTTCTCATAAAATGTAAATTAATGTTGAATTCTCAATATGGTCATCCCATGCACTAATCATACAATATTGGGTGGTTGTGAATGCCCAACGATACTAGAGTTATATTCTCGTTAATCATGGAACATTTCTACCATGTCCAACTCTCTAGCACTTCTCCAAATATTTTCAATTAAGTTGGCACGGGGACAAACTAGCTAGTTTTACGTTTTTAAAAGAAAAAGGTTGACGCTATGTACTCTCTTAATAACCTCCTTTAGGAGACTCCCTCCCCTCATCAACATTCATTGGGTGGTCCAAATAGATCACTCATGCAAACGAATGTTTGAGACACAAGGAGTATCCTAGCTAGGGAATATATCAAGGGAGTAAAAGTGGCCTTCGCTAAAGAATAAAGCTCATAAAAATGGATCGCCCTGAATTTCTAAAGCTTAAACTTTCTTTTGAGTCATATGATCATCATTAAACACTTTGAACTATAAGTTTTGGTATATGATTTGATCCGTCTCTTTTTATATGTATTGCTTTTCTTTAACAGGATATTTTTGCCATATTCTCATAATTTATATATTATCTTACGTATCCCGTTAAACTCTTATATTTTACAAGTCCATCACCCTCGATATAGGCGAAATATTTTTCTTCAGAGGTATTTATCAAAATACGAAGAATACACAGGTAACAGGTATGGAGTACAATAGGCAGGACTGTAAGGTATATGTGATGATTCCAACAAATTAAAATATCTTTATTCCAACATCGTCACCACTCCTCCGAGCGTATATATACTTAGAAACATACATATATAGGAACCAGCGACGTCGTCGCCGTCGTCTTCTTTCACTTGGATTATTGGATGCGAGAGAGGCGTCGCAGTGTCTGGAATGTGACGTCAACTAAGAAACCCAGACGTCATATCGAGGGAGTGCTGCTGGTGGACACCCAAGATTCGTCGGCATCTTTTTTCCGCAGCTGTCGAAGAGGAAGCTCGAGAGCGCTAGGGAGGATGAAGTCAACGTTGCCGAGCTTGGTCCTCAGATTGGTGCAGAGGCGCACCGCCGCGTCACGGTCCGCTGGTCCCCGCAGGACGGGCCGGCAGCAGGCCTCGGGCGCGCTGCGCACCCGGCCGCTGAGGACGTTGTCGCAGGCGTCCAAATTGAGGTCGCCCTCGGGGCACCGCAGCATCCCCGGGGTCTCCCCCAGTGGCGGGGGCGGTGACATTGGGCATGGCTGTGGCTCGGGGGGTGATGGCGTCGGGCAAGGGCGTGGCTGCGGGGGTGGGGGATTGAACGGCGGTGGCGTCGGCGGGCACGGCTGCGGTGGCGTCGGCGGGCATGGCTGCGGAGGGCATGGCGTGGGCTGGGGGGGTGGGGGATTGAACGGTGTAGGAGGTGGAGGTGAGTCACCAGCTGGGGGAGGAGGAGGAGACTCAGTGGGCGGCGGCGGTGGCGGTAATGGCAAAGCAGGAGGTGGAGGAGGTGACTCCGTGGGTTGCGGTGGCGGCAAGGAAGGAGTAGGAGGAGGAGGAGGTTGAGTGGGTGGAGCAGGAGGAGGGGGCGACTCAGTGTGTGGTGGTGGCGGCGGCAATGCCGGAGTAGGATGGGGAGGAGGCTGAGTGGGTGGTGCGAGAGGAGGAGGCTGAGTGGGTGGTGGCGACGGTGATACTGGAGGAGGAAGTGGTGGTGGAGAGTGAGGAGCGGGTGATGGGGAAGGTGGAGTTGAGTCAGGGGATGGTGCTGGTGGCCAGATGATGGAGAGGGAGAAGGTGCTGGGGAAGGTGTTGCGGAAGGAGGAGGTGTTAGAACAGGGATCGTAGTGTTTGGGTAGATGGTGTGTAGTAGGGACGAGCAAGAGAGGGGGGTGCAAAGCATCCCAGGCTGACGAGGAGAACCAGAAGGTTGGCCGCTAGAGGCTTCCCCATGATCCTCTCACCACGCACGCGCATGTACAGGTGGTGAACTGGCTGGGGTGGGTCTTCGCCTTTCTTATGGCTACCACCATCTCAGCTGCTGCATATATATGCCTCTCCTCTTCCATTAGGTCCGGGTAGAGGGGCGTAATCCAGTGTGAGGAATTGGTTGATGCGTGCACCTCCGTGCATGGAAAATGATGATCACGTTTATTTTATTATTTTTGTTTAGAAGTATTGTCTTCCGCTGGATCCTTTCATCCGTGTGTTTCACGCCTTGACTTGTAGGGACCAGGTACTCCTGAGAGAGATGGCTCGTAGTTTAGATTTCGACAAGTTTGATTAGTATTGATCCACAACCATTATCAGCTACAAAGGACAACAAAGCTTAAAAAAAAGCCATCATTAAAAATGCCAAAAAATCATCACTCAGCTTTAAATAGATCCCATTCAAGTTCCCGTTCATCCACGGGAACCTCTTTTTTCATCAACAGGATCATCAAAGATGTGCATCGTTTATCACCCAATTGAGAGAGAACCGTGTACGGATTAATTGCCATTTCATTATAATATTCTAAGTTTTGTGGGGAAAGAAAAATTGAGTAGGCCCATTAACGTACAATCGTCCCGCCCATCTCTCATGGGAGCCATATAAAAGGTCCACACCTGGCCCGACCTGCAACAACGGCCCACATATATAAGACAAAGTGGATCTAGGCCCAACAGCCCAACTCTATCGAATCGACTCCTTAGGCTGACCAATGTCAAGTCCTCCATCTCTCGAGGTCACGACATAACCTCCCTTCTGTGTGGTGTGTGACGCTCCACTTATGCTGCTCGACGTATCTCTAACACACCAAAATATGGCACAACAATCGTACAACATGCACATATGATTCCTAGCTACAACCCCCTCCCTCTCCACATCCCGATCTATCTAGTGGTAGGGTCCATGGCCCCTCTTTGCAACGGGACTATATGATGGAGGTGGTGCATGCCCCTTTATCGTTGAGAAAAACAACTACCCCCATCACAAGAAAAAGCGGGGATAGCAACCAACGTTTATGGCTGCTATTTGGTTGCAATTCGATTACTAAAGTCATCCGGTCGCTGTTTTGAGATCGAATATTTTTTTGCCTTTATTCGCTCTCTAAATCGACGACCAAATATTAAAGTGACCGAATTTAATCAGTCACAGATTTGATTGTAAAATAGTGATCAAAATTGTCACCGAATAAGTTCCCTTGCAGAAGTCGTTATTAGCGACCAAATATTACGGTCACAATTTCAGTCACTAATTTGTGATCGATTTTATTCGGTTGCAGAAGACTAATATAGCGATCGAATATTTCAGTCACAAGTTTAGTCGCTATTTGTGACCAAAATAATCAGTCGTTAATCGATCTCTGATTATTCATTTTTTAATATTAAATTAAAAAAATAACATATTTTATAAAGCATAATAAAAATAAAAACCACACAAACACTAAAGTAAAACAATACATAAATGTCCACAACAATAAAAAGAAAATTATCACAGATTCTTGGTGTCCACATCCTCCTCATCTCCTCCGACTCCACTCTATGAAGGAATCGACAATAGACATATAAGAATAATAAATTAAAATTAAATACTAAAATAAATAAATTATTTAATTTTTTAGTATTTATTTTTCATATCAATTCACTCACTTTTAAACTAAACTAACTTGGTAAATATATATGACTTTAAGCGCCAAGATGAAATTCAGAGTCTGATTTGAACTCTGTCAATTTTCACAAGTCACACTCATCGCCCCGACCGTGCTAGAACAAAGTGAAGGCTAATAAATTATTATTTCTAATTTTAGACCCCCAAACTCAAGTTCGTTGTTTTTAAACTAAACTAATTTCATAAATGTTGAGCGTCGAGCCCAAACTAGAAGTCTGATTTGAACTCCGTTAATTTCCACAAGTCTCTCTCATCGCCTAGGTGTTGAACCACTCTATATTTAACCCTTATATTTTGGTGAAAACAAATTTATGATTAACTAAATATTAATAAATACATTTAATATCAAGTTTTCCTACTAAATATAATTTATATGATTAATTAATTATTAAATATATTTAATATCATGTTTTTCTAATAATAAATTAAATATCATGTTTTTATAATAAATATAATTTTATGACATTATTGATGTGTGATTTGCTCTCATAAAGATTTGCTCTCATAAGGATTTGTTCTCATAAGGATTCACTCTCACATCGATTTTGGTCCCATAAGGATTTGATAAGTGATTCTCACATCGATTTGCCTCTCACATCGATTGGTAAGTGAAACATCGATTTGCCTCTCACATCGATTTGGTAAGTGAAACATCGATTTACCTCTCACATCGATTTGGTCACTCAAACATGGATTCGCTTGTAAAAACATGGATTTGGTCACTCAAACATGGATTCGCTTTTAAAAACATGGATTTGGTCACTCAAACATGGATTCACTTGTAAAAACATGGATTTGATCACTCAAACATGGATTCGCTTGTAAAAACATGGATTTGGTCACTCAAACATGGTTTCGATCATTTAACATAGATTTCCTTTATATTCCAAAATGTTTTTTGGTATCTAGTGAAAAAGTCAAATATTCTTGATTTGTGTAATCCTCTATCTTTCTGACAGGAGATCTTTTTGCTTATCTCTCTAGATCTCTTCTTCCTGCCAACAAAAAAGGGATTACTTACTACTTCTGGGTGGCAACAGGAAACATAGAGGTATGAGCCTTTTTGACAGAAACACTCTTTTAACTAAACACTTTCTTCTATGCTTGCAGACCTCGTAGACCACAAAATATCAGAAGAAAGAGAAGATGAGCAACGGCTAAACTCCAACGGATCTCCTCAACGGATTTGTTCATAGCTGTTCATATAAAAGATGAAGCAAGGCTGAAGAACAAATAATGAGCTTTTCTTGAAGATCTTTGAAGGAGTGTACAACCAGTGAGGAACCTCAACGCCACATACACTAAAAGGAAAAGAGAGAAAGAGCTTGAGCTAAAAAGAAGTGTTCAAGAAACTGAAGCACTCAAGCATTCAAGCTCCTCCTCCTCTCTTCACTCTCTCTGTGTGCATCTTGTAATCTGGGGGAGAGAGTCTTTTAGCTGAGATTTTCTTTTAGTTGGTTTCATCTGCTCCAACTCTCAGCCGTGTTCTTTCTTTTCTAAGAAAGATCTTTGTCCAACTGTAGGACTGTATACAGTGTAGAACCTAGCTAGGGGTTTGTGTCTAGCAAGAGGTTGGCTTCTTTACCTGTAAGAGAAGTGGCTGCCTTCTTGCCCGGAAAGAGAAGAAGACCAGCTGGGGTGCTGGATGTTGTATTGTCCTTGAGGGGGACTGTACCCTTGGTTAGTAAAATCCCAAGAGGTTGCTTGGGGACTGGACGTAGGACTTCCATGTGGGAAGGGCCAAACCAGGATAAATTCCTTGTGTCATTTGTGTGATTGTTTATTTGCTTCCGCACTGCTACTCTTTATCACACTAAACTAACCAAACTTTCAAGTGTTAATTTTCTGTGTTTAAGTTTCTATTTCAGATTTCAGAAAAACCTATTCACCCCCCCCCCCCCCCCCTCTAGGTTAGCTTGCTGCCGTACCAAAAGGGCCAAGAAGTGGTATCAGAGCAAGGTTCTCTGATCAATCAAGAAGATCTAACGATCTTAGAGAAGATCCATGTCAGCTCAAGGATATGCTGAAGGTCAATTAGTCACCAGACCTCCATTCTTTGATGGAGAGGATTACCAATACTGAAAGATGAGAATGGAATGCTTCATTCGAGGCACAGACTTTGATATGTGGCAGGTAATAGAGGTAGGTGATTTTGTTGTTGTTCCTGCTGCAAGTACTATTGCTATTACAACAACTGATAAGAATAAACTATCTTTAAACTTTAAGGCTAAGAACTACTTATGTTGTGCCTTATCCAAAAGAGAATTTAGTAGAGTATCTGCATGTAAATCAGCTAAAGAAATATGAGATAACTGCAGATAACTTATGAAGGAACAGATAAAGTAAAACAAACTAGGATAGATATTCTTGTCTCACAATTTGAGCAATTTAAAATGCTTCCAAATGAAAATATCACTCAGATGTATAATAGATTTTCGAGCATAGTAGTTGGTTTGAGTTCTCTTGGTAAAAATCTTTCTGATGAGGAAACTGTTAAAAAGATACTTAGGTCCTTAACTCTTTCATGGACACCTAAAGTAACTGCTATTGAAGAAGCCCATGACTTAACCAAACTTTCTATTGATAACTTAATAGGTTCCCTCATGGCACATGAAATTAATATGGAGCGACTATCTGAAAACTCATCAAAGAAAAAATGTACTAATGCTCTTAAAGTTGCAGCTACTCCTTCCACTTCTTCTTCTTCTTCTAGTTCCAAAAATGCAAATTCTGAAGACAGTGACGTAGATGAAGTGTTGTCCAAGCTTCAGAAAATTCTTAAGAAGAAGAAAAATGGATCAAGAAGGATTCAAAAGAAAGAGAGAATGGAAAAAGAACCAGTCTGTTATGAATGCAGAAAACCTGGACATCTAAGACCAGATTGTCCTAAACTCAAGAAGGCTGGTCAACTAGAAAAATCCAAGAAGCAGCACAAGAAATTCAAAAGAAAAGCTATGGCAGCTGCTTGGGACAATGATGAGGCCACAAGCTCAGAATCATCAAGCTCAGAATCGGAGAAAGAGCAGGTAAATCTAGCCCTCATGGTAGGACTAGATGAGGTACATTCTAACTCATCTTTTGATTCTTGCACAGATTCAGGATCAGAATCTGAAGATTTAGAACAAGTTTTTAATGAACTTTATAATAAACACAAGGTTGTTGTAAAGAATTGAAAATATCAAGAACAACCTTACTTGTTTGGAAAACACTAATTCTGATCTTAAATCAGAATGGAATATTAGAAGAATAATTAAAAGAATGTAAAGATAATAATTATCTTTTAAATGAAGATTTGAAAAGTAAGAATAATGAGAAGTTAGAGTTAGAAGAAAAATTAATAACTCTAACTGAAGAAAATCTATATTTAAAAGAATCAGTTAGAAAATTAACTAAAGGAAAAATATCTTTAGCCATATGCTTAAACGGATCAAAATATGGAAATAACAAACAGGGCTTGGTTACATACCTCCTGAAAAAGGAAAACAAGTCATAATTCTTGAAAAATATCTATTACCAAAATTTGTAAAAGAAACCAAGATGTCTCAGAAAAAGGTCCCTGTAAAAGAAAATGTTTCCAAAATTGTGTTCTAAACAGACAGTACAAAGATAATAAAACGGCAAAACAATTATATTCATTGTTGTTCTCATTGCAATAAATTAGGACCACAGTAAATACCTGCAGAATAATACTCTTAGTTTGTATTCCTAAAGGTTATTTTCATGCATCTAACCATCAAGGACCCAAAACGATTTGGGTACCTACTACTAAGTAGTTTATTTGCAGGATACCTTGGAGCATCAAGATCAAGGATGCTCAAGGCACTTATGACTGCCAACTCTTCATCCAACTCATATCTGAAGAGAGAGTAGTCATAATTTATTTTTAAATGTTAATATTACTAACAATTATTTGCAAGTCTCTTTCAGGAAGAGTATCTCATTCAGGGGGAGCTCAGACTAAGGGGGAGCTTAGACTAAGGGAAGTTATCTACTAATGTCAATCATTGTTGAACCCCTCAATGGTAAGAAATTTTCACAAAGGAGAGAGAATGCATGGTAAGATCCTTCCTTTTTGGTTAGTAACAAAAAGGGGGAGAGTATGTATGTTCTATGAATTTTCTGTATTTTCTATGCCTAGTATTTGTGTCAGAAAATTCTCATAAATTTTGTCATCACCAAAAAGGGGGAGATTGTTGAACCACTATATATTTAACCCTTATACTTTGGTGAAAACAAAATTTATGATTAATAAATATTATTAAATACATTTAATATCAAGTTTTGCTACTAAATATAAATTTATATGATTAATTAAATATTAAATATATTTAATATCATGTTTTTTCTAATAATAAATTAATATCATGTTTTTCTAATAAATATAATTTTATGACATTATTGATGTGTGATTTACTCTCATAAGGATTTGCTCTCATAAGGATTCGCTCTCATAAGGATTCACTCTCACATCGATTTGGTCCCATAAGGATTTGATAAGTGATTCTCACATGGATTTGCCTCTCACATCGATTTGGTAAGTGAAACATCGATTTGCCTCTCACATTGATTTGGTCACTCAAACATGGATTCGCTTGTAAAAACATGTATTTGCTCACTCAAATATGGATTCGCTTGTAAAATATGGATATTGGTCACTCAAACATGGATTCGCTTGTAAAAACATGGATTTGGTCACTCAAACATGGATTCGCTCGTAAAAACATGGATTTGGTCACTCAAACATGGTTTCGATCATTTAAACATAGATTTCCTTTATATTTCAAAATATTTTTTTTTGGCATCTAGTGAAAAAGTCAAATATTCTTCATTTGCGTAATCCTCTATCTTTCTGTCAGGAGATCTTTTTGCTTATCTCTCTAGATCTCTTCTTTCCTGCCAACAAAAAGGGGATTACTTACTACTTCTGGGTGGCAACAGGAAACATAGAGGTAGCCTTTTTGACAGAAACACTCTTTTAACTAAACACTTTCTTCTATGCTTGCAGACCTCGTAGACCACAAAATATCAGAAGAAAGAGAAGATGAGCAACGGCTAGAACTCCAACGGATCTCCTCAATGGTTTGTTCATAGCTGTTCATATAAAAGATGAAGCGAGGCTGAAGAACAAATAATGGGATTTTCTTGAAGATCTTTGAAGGAGTGTACAACCAGTGAGGAACCTCAACGCCACATACACTCAAAGGAAAAGAGAGAAAGAGCCTGAGCTAAAAAGAAGTGTTCAAGCAACTGAAGCACTCAAGCATTCAAGCTCCTTCTCCTCTCTTCACTCTCTCTGTGTGCATCTTGTAATCTGACGGAGAGAGTCTTTTAGCTGAGAGTTTCTTTTAGTTGGTTTCATCTGCTCCAACTCTCAGCCGTGTTCTTTCTTTTCTAAGAAACATCTTTGTCCAGCTATAGGACTGTATACAGTGTAGAACCTAGCTAGGGGTTTGTGTCTAGCAGAACCGCACTGGGGTTTGTACCAGGAGGTTGACTTCTTTACCTGTAACAAAAGTGTGTTGCCTTCTTGCCCGGGAAAGAGAAGAAGACCAGCTGGGTGCTGGGTGTTGTATTGTCCTTGAGGGGGACTATACCCTTGGTTAGTAAAATCCCAAGAGGTTGCTTGGGGACTCGACGTAAGACTTCTATGTGGGAAGGGCCGAACCAGGATAAATTCCTTGTGTCATTTGTGTGATTATTTATTTGCTTCCGCACTGCTACTCTTTATCACACTAAACTAACCAAACTTTCAAGTGTTAATTTTCTGTGTTTAAGTTTCTATTTCTGATTTCAGAAAAACCTATTCACCCCCCTCTAGGTTAGCTTGCTGCTGTACCAAAAGGGCCAACACTAGGCCATCACTACAAGAAAATACACAGATAGAGATCAATTTTGAGACTAAAACTTTCAGTCTCATTTCAGCCACAAATCTGAGACCGAACGGACATTGAAATTTTCAGTCACAATTCGGTCTAAGATTTGTGACCGAATTGTCATTGAATATTTCAGTCTCAAATATGAGACCGAAATGTTATTCGATTACAATTCAATCTCAAATTTGTGGCCGAATTGTGATCGAATATTTTAGGCTCAAATTTGAAGCCGAATTGTCACCGAATATTTTTCAGTCTCATATACATTGTTTATTTGTTTAAATTATTGAGACCGAATATTATTCGGTCACAATTTGGTCTCAGATTTGTGACTGAATAGTGATCAAATATTTCAGTCCCAAATCTGAGACCGAATTGTCACCGAATATTTTTCGATCTCAGATACATTATTTATTTGTTTAAATTATTAAGGCCGAAGATGATTTGGTCACAATTCAGTCTCAGATTTGTGTGAGACCGATTGTCACCGAATACTTTTCGGTCTTAGATACATTGTTTATTTGTTTAAATTATTGAGACTGATATGATTCGATCACAATTCAATCTCAAATTATGACGAATATTTCGGTCTCAAATCTAAGACCGAATGTCACCGAATACTTTTCGGTCTTAGATATATTGTTTATTAATAGTTTAAACTGTTGAGACCAAATATTTCAGTCATAAATTGGTCTCAGATTTGTGACCGAATTGTCACCGAAAATTTCAGTCTCAAATCGAGAATGAATTGTGACTAAATCATATTCAGTCTCAGATACATTGTTTATTAATAATTTAATTATATTATAGCTATAGTTATCTAGAACTATCTATTAGTGGTTTAGTGTTATATAATATATAGTTTATGTAATAATTTTAAAAATAAAATAAAACATATATAGAAAATAAAATTTATAACTTATATTATCATTTAGTGAATATATATTATATTTGTCATATATAAACACATTACTTATATTTGTGTATTTGTGAATGTATTATATTTGTTTAGTGAATATATATGTAATAAAACTTTTATTTTCAATAATATTTAAATTATTTAGTATTAAATTACTAAATATTCAAAATCATTGATATTTAAAATTTATATTTTACATTATGATATATTATAATTTATTTAAATTTATGTAGTTGATCGATTTGATTTAGATCGAGAGCGAATCATACGGTCGGATTTTAGATCAGGATGAAATCCAACTACTAGATTTCAACTGATAGTAGGTTGAACAGTCAGATTTTGATCATATGTTGATCGAAATATCCAACCGTCAGATTTTGACCAAACTTAAGCCCAATAGTTAGGATTTAAATTCATAACAAATCCAATGTACATATATTGATCAGATTGTTATAGATTGATAGCAAATCCAACTTGTAGCACCCGTGATTTTTAAAAAAATCCTAAATAAATAAAATTTTAATTTAATAAATGAGATAAATAGATTTAATTAGAATAAAGAGAATAAATAGAATTTAAGGGATACTCGTTAAGCTAAATTAGCAATGGATGTACGAATGATCCTAACATAGATTGTTGGGCCCAATGTGAAGAGCCCATCATGAGATGGAAAGTAATTAAGCTAAATTCAGAATAAAAATAGTAATAATTGGAAAAAAAAGGTTAAGATAAATATTAAATAGCCTATATCTATCCTAAAAAGAGTCCTAGACTTACCCTAACCTTTGCCCACGAAATTGGCCTCTTCTCCATCCTAAATAGGAGATAAATGTTAGGAAAGGAGGTGATAAATAGGGAAATTCGGAATTTAGGGAAAAGATGGAGTTTTAGGTAGTATGGACTCTATTACCAACCTATACACCTGTCATTCGGCCCTATCAACCCCATAGAACGTGGCTGGAGCTCTGGGAGACGAAGAGGAGGAGATCTAGATGAAGGAGCAAGGAGGAGAAGGCTGGAACAAGGAGGGCTTTTTTCATCTTCTCTTCGTCATCAACTTAGGTTTTCATCACAGTAAGAAAAGGTAGGCAATCTCTCAAGCACAAACTAATTAAAATTTATCCTAGGGAGACCATGATCCCTCTTGCAAAGCTCTATGGTTTGCCCAATTTTCGTGGCTCCATAATGGAGTATTAAATGTTTCAATCTCTGCCAGTCTCTATGCATTCGAACCCTATTCATTGCTCACAATCCATGAATGTACTCGACCCCATACCATGAATAATCTTATAAATACTACATGCTGTTAGCTTTCAAACGCCCCTATTTGCCCAAATTTTTATCATGTGAGCATTGCTAATTAATTCATTGATTCATGACTGTACATGATTTGGTCATCGAAAGTAACCTAATCAAGCATGCCCTATACATGTCTATTTTATAATTAAACATGCCCAGTGATAGATCTCCATGTCTAGTTTCGTTAAAAGTAATTCATGATTTTTGGAGCTCTCTGTGATTTTATGCAGTTTTTGATTAACTCTGTGTCATGATGGAGGGAGGGATTCCACTTGGAAAAGGGCAAATCTCATTTTCTGGGATCAGGACACCTTCTGAAGTCGCGACGGCCCGACCCGTCGCGTTCTGAACGTGATGGTCGACATGTCGCGACCTTCCCCGGTTCAACCCTGGCGGCTGGTTCAGCAGAACGTGACCGGACCGTGCGTCGCGATCTGAAGGCGACAGCCACCCCTGTCGCGACTTCAGTATAGCGGTCAGAACCCGAAATTGTACATGTAACCCTGCTATTTATGCCAATTCAACCCTGTTTAGTCCTAATTAAACACTGTCATGAATAATTTTGACCTGTTATTAATAATGGGTACTATTACATGAAATCAATTAAATTTAAAAGCTATGTGCACAATCCATTATGCTCTTTTGATTCCTTACACTTGAACAAACTTAACCATCATGTTTGCCCTTAAACCTTGTTAAGTTACTCAATAATGTATCTGATAATTAAGTGAAATTAATTACTAAATTCTCCTATTTAATTAATGACACTTTTTTCTTTTCATTCGTGTGCTTTGTACACCGTTACCGCTTCCCTCGCGTTCGAGCACTCGAGGCACGACAGACACTTGTTTTATACACACTTTCTCTTGGCATGGACCGCCTCTCCATCAGGAAAACTCATGACTGGACTAGGGACTCCTTGTCAAGGCCTCTGTAAGTCTCCTTGGCTTTGGCGCACATCCTTTGCCGACGAGCTGGTTGTACCCTTAAAACCCGTTACACCTTTAGGGATCAGTACGATCCAAATGGCCTTAGTGTGTTCTCTCTTACCTTGGGATCACGCCGGACCATTTAGCATTTGTTCATAGCACGGCTAGTGGGCGGTTGTGACTTCTACCTAACTGTCGGCACCCGACCTAGTGCCGTGCAACTTGACTATCGTGTTTAACATTGTTTTACGAATATACCCTTATCTCATCTACTATCCTTGTACTCTCATCTGTTCAGTTTCACTTACAATCTCGTCTATTTCATCTACTACTCTCATCTATTCTTGGTACTCTCTTGGCCATTTATGTGATTGTCTAAGATAAGAAATGACTTATGCCAGCACAATAGGGCCCGATCTGGTCCTGGGGAGAGCGCTCATGGGAGTTAAAATGATCAAGGGTGTGTTCGGCATGCACTCAATGCTATTATACTATCAAGATTTAATCTATGACAATCAAAGTGCTATCAATACAAGTGCAATCTAGTCAAGTGCTATACAAGTGCTATCGTTACATGCTATTATCGTTACATGGCCATTCCATTATCGTTATTGTTGTGCTATTTTCCATGTACTAGTACTATTGTTCTCTTACCATCGTTACTTGCGCTACATGACTATGCTCTCTAGTTACCCTACTTTTAAGACATTAATTATTTAAAGCATGCTTGTTCTCATGAGATATTAAGTCCTACTGGGCGTTATTCGCTCATCCTGCGTATTTATTTCATGTGTTCAGGTGAGTCGGATGGTGATTACACATGCACGAGGAGGACTGAGGATGATGTCCAGGAGTGACCGTTCAACAACCAATTTGTTGCAACCTTGAATTTTAATTCAATATAAAATAAAATATTCAATTCCATAAATGAGATAAATAGATTTAATTAGAATAAAAAAGGAATAAATAGATTTAAGTGAATAAAGGGATACCCATTAACCAAAATTAGGAATGGGTTATGTTAATGGCCCAAACATAAATTGTCAGGCCCAAATGTGAAGAGCCCATCATGAGATGTGAGGTAATTATGTCAAATTCGGATTTAAAATAATAGTAATTAACAAAAGGGAGTAAGATAAATATTAAACAAGTCAAATCTATCCTAAAAAGAGTCCTACACTTACCCTAAACCCTTACCCACATAATTTAGCCTCTTTCCAATCCTATTAGGTAGATAAATAAGGGAAGTAGGGAGATAAATAAGGAAACTCGGATTTATATGGAAAGGAAGAGTTGTAAGGTGAATGGACTTTTGTAGCAAGACATAGACACCTCAAAGCGGCCCTAGCAAACCCTAGTTTGTGTTTAGAGCCTTGAGAGAAGAAGGGGAGGCGATTTGGACGAAGGAGCTTGGAGGGGAAGGCTAGAGCAAGGAGCTTTCTTCTTCCTTTTTCGTCATCAAACCCTAGTCTTCTTGTCAACACAAAAGGTAGGCAATCTCTCAAGCTTAAACCGTGTAAAAATTACCCTAGGTAGTCTTCATGATCCCTTTCAAAAGCTCTCTTCTTTAGCCCTTTTTCGTTCTTGCATGAGGGCGAATTAAATGCCCAAATCTCTGTTGACATGTCTTGCCCGAACCTTCATGTTTTGCTTGTAACCTCGAATCTACTCATGCCCATGCATTGATAAAATTACCATAAATACTGCTTATAGTAAGGGTTCTAACGAGCCTGGTTCGCCCAAATTCTATTGAGCATGCCTTGCGAATTAAATCGTTGTTCTTGACTATGCATGTTTAGGTTAATGAAAAGTAACCCAGTCAAAGCATGATTTATACATGACTATTTTCTAATTAATCGTGCCATGTGATAGATCTCCATGTCTACTCTCGTTTAAAATTAGTTTCGTGCTTTATGGATCACTGTGTGATTTTATAACGAATTTTGAATAGCCCTGTATCATGTAGACCCACATGGAAAAAGGCAAAATTCCTTTTCTGGGCTCGGGCCACTCCCTGAGATCGCAACGGCCTGATCCGCCGTGACCTCAGAGGGGGTCGCGACACCAAGACCCGTCGCGATCTGAAACATGAACACGCCGGCCCTTTGGGCCGCGACTTGAAACCTGAACACGCCGGCCCGCCTTGTCGCGACCTGATCGCGACAGCAACCTGCGTCGCGATCTGACTATGGCGGCTAGAACCCTGATTTTTCCAATTTAACCCTGCCATACATGTCTATTAAATCATGTTAAACCCAAATAGAGTACTTTCATGTATAATTCCGAACTGTTAATTATTAATGAGCATTATTACGTGGATTTAATTAATCTAAAGCTATAAGCACTACTATACTTGTTCTCTTGATTCATCTACACTTACACACACTTAACCATCATGTTTGCCATTAAACCTTGTTAAATTATTCAATAATATATCTGGTAATTTAGGGAAATAATTACTAAATTCCCTATTTAATTAATTATACTTGTCTTCATTTTATTCACGCATTTTATATACCGTTACCGATTCCCTCGGCCTTCGAGCACTCGAGGCACAACGGACCAGTTTCCACACACTTTGTCTTGGCAGGGACCACCTCTCCACTGGGAAGACTCCTGAATGGACCAGGGACTCCTTGTCAACGCCTCCGTAAGTCTTCTAGGCTTTGGCGCACGTCCTTAGCCGATGAGCTGGTTGTACCCTAATACCTGTTACACCCTTAGGGTCAATACGATCCATGGCCTTAGTGTGTTCTCTCTTTATCTTGTGATCATGCCGGACCACCAGGCTCGTGTTCACAACACGGCTAGTGGGCGGTTGTGACTTCTACCAGACTGCCGGTACCCGACCTAGTGCCGCACAACTGTTACTGTTAGTGTTACATTGTTTTACGATATTGTCCCTATCTCATCTACTATCTATATCCTCTCATCTGTTCACATTCTCTCTACACTCTCATCTATTTTCGTCCACTACTCTTATCTTTTCTTGGTACTCTCTTGGCCATTTGTGTGATTATCTAAGATAAAGAAATGACTAATGCCAGTGCAATGGAGTCCGATCTGGTCTTGGGAGGAGCGCCCGAAAAGTGTCAGTGCCCATGGGAGTTAAAATGATCAAGGATGTGTACGACATGCATCCAGTGCCATTATACTATCTAGATTAATCTGTGACAATCAAAGTGCTATCAATACAAGTGCAAGCTAGTCAAGTGCTATACAAGTGCTATCGTTACGTGCTATTATCGTTACATGCCATTCTATTAACGTTCTCGTTGTGCTATTTTCCCTGTACTAGTGTCATCGTTCTCTTGTTATCGTTACTTGCTATACATGACTATTCTCTCTAGATATCCTGTCATTCAAAACATTAACTATTTAAAGCATGCTTGTTCTCATGAGATATTAAGTCCTACTGGGCATTATTAGCTCATCCTGCATTTTTGTTTCATGTGTTCAAGTGAGTCGGATGGATATGACCACACTCACAAGGATGGGTCTGATGAGGACGTTGCTCAGGAGTGACCCGATCAGCTTTCATGGCATAGTTAGTTGTTTAGTAGTCAATTAGTCAGTTTGTATTAGTTAGATTTGAAAAAAGTACTTTGGGCCCTAGTTTTGGCTCTGATACATTGATGTAATAGTTAGTTCATAAAGTTTGATGAGTTATTAGTGATTGTAATGGAGGTTGGGGGATTATTAATGAAATTGGAGTTTATTGGTGTTATTCCATTCATGCAATGGTTTGTTATTTATTTCTCACTCTGTACTATTTAATAACTGTAATATCGCTCCGATATTCCGCGTCGGGGTGTTACAGTTTTGTGGTATCAGAGCCTAGGTTATTCTTAAGTATAGGATGATCTAAGTTTGACCTTCCTCGACTTAGAGTATAGTTCTATACCTATGTGAGAAGGGTAGAACCAAGGGTAATAAGATAAAATTAATGAACTCACACACGCACAAACTTAGTGCAAACCATCATCTTATATTTACATTCTCTTTTGAAGGAACTTAAAACAATAGCAATGGCAGCGGAGCGTGCTCAACTCCGTGACATGCAGCAAACCATACAGCAGCTGACTCAGGCATTGCTTCAGGCTGCTGGAGCCAATACACAATAACCGTGATGCTGGAGACTTCCACTGGAATTTCCGCAACTTGAACCCGCCTCGATTCAGTGGGACCACTGACCCTGACGAGCCAGAAATTGGCTGAAAGAGATTGAACGCATTTTCCGCGTTATGCAGTCCGCGGATGGTGACAAGCTATTACTAGCAACATTACAGCTTGAAAGGGACGCCCGTGCGTGGTGGGAGTCCATTGAAGCTACAAGGGAAGATGCACAATTCACATGGAATGAGTTCAAGGAGCATTACAACTCCAAGTATTTTCAGAACGAGTCCAAGAAAGGAAAGCCTCTGAATTTGTAGCCCTCAAGCAGAGGAATCTCACTGTGGCTGAGTATGAAGCTCAGTTCTCTCGGTTGGCGCACTATGCCAATCACCTGGTAGGCACTGAAAGAATGAAGGGAAAACGCTTTCTTAATGGACTCAGGCCCACGTATATCACACAGTTGGAACCTATGGACATTCAAACTTATCCAGAAATGGTTAGAAGGGCACAATTACTGGAAGATGCGACCGATCTCACTGATCGCATCAAGGGCAGAATGGTCAAGAAGGAGCAGACATCTGGAGCACCGAGCAAGCCTACTAAAAGTACTTCTCCTTGGGGAGCACCAGTGTTGTTCGTCAAGGAGAAGGACGGATCTATGCGGCTATGTATCGACTACAGGCAGCTGAACAATCTCACTATCAAAACAAATATCCTCTGCCTCATGTCGATGAATTATTTGATCAGATATCATGAGCTAAATATTTTTTCTAAGATTGACCATAGATCGGGATATCATTAGATGAGAATAAAGGATGCAGACATTTACAAGACGACTTTCAGGAGTAGGTACAGTCATTACGAATTTGTAATCATGCCTTTTGGACTAACCAATGCTCCTGCAACTTTCATGCAACTAATGAACATCATCTATCGGCCCTACCTCGACAAGTTCGTCGTAGTCTTTATTGATGATATTCTCATATACTCCAAGACCAAGGAAGAGCATGAGGAGCATCTGAGGATTGCTCTACAGATTTTGCGGGACAACCAACTCTACGCCAAATTGAGCAAGTGTGAATTCTGACTCGAGGAGGTGTCATTCCTAGGCCGTGTTATTTCCAAGGATGGTATCGCTGTCGATCCTTCCAAGGTTGAAGCTGTGCTAAATTGGGAAAGACCGACTAATGTCACTGTGATCAGAAGCTTTCTTGGACTGGCTGGATACTACAGGCGGTTCATAAAAGACTTCTCCAAGATAGTCGTACCTCTTACGCGTCTTATGCGGAAAGAGAACCCCTATGTCTGGAGCACGGAGTGCGAGAAGAGCTTCCAGACACTTAAGCAATTGTTGACTTCTGCACATGTCCTTGCGTTACCAGTTGAGGGCGAAGGATTCTCAGTCTACACTGATGCTTCTAGAATCGGTCTAGACTGTGTGCTAATGCAAAATGAGAAGGTCATAGCTTATTCTTCAAGGTAGTTGAAGCCACATGAAGTCAAATTCGTATCCATGACTTAGAGCTAGCTGCAGTGGTATTTGCACTCAAGATCTGGAGGCATTACCTATATGGGGAGCAATTTATTGTCTACTCCGACCACAAGAGCCTGAAGTACTTGTTCTCTCTCAGAAGGAGCTTAATATGAGACAAAGGAGATGGCTGGAGTACTTGAAGGACTTTGATTTCAACATTCAATATCATCCAGACAAAGGTAATGCTGTAGCTGATGCACTTAGTAGGAAGCCAGTAGCTTCACTATCCTGCTTAGTCATGGGCGAGATGCAATTACTTGAGCAATTCGCCAGTCTGGATCTAAACATTGAGCAGAGAAGTGATAAGATGATAGTTGCCAACCTTAGGGCACAACCAGACATTTTTGTCGAGATCAGAGAGCAGCAGGCAATGATTCGTTCCTAGTCCGAGTCAGGGAGACCATAGCTGACAAGCCGGATTTCTCCATCGCTGAGGATAGAAGAATACTATTTCAAGCCAGGACTTGTGTGCCTAACAATGAAGAACTGAAGAGAAAGCTAATGGATGAAGCCCACAAGACCAAGTCTACCATACATCCAGGCGCAACCAAGATGTACCAGGACATGAAAAGGTCATTTTGGTGGCCAAACATGAAGCGTGAGGTGGCTGAGCATGCGGCGCACTGCCTCACCTATCAACAGGTAAAAGCAGAACACCGTCATCCTGCGGTGTACTCAGACCCCTGGACATACTAGAATAGAAGTGGGAAAGTATTGGCATGGATTTCATCATGGGTTTACCCCAAACTCGTGGTGGACTTGATGCTATCTGGGTCATTATGGACCGTTTAACTAAGTCCGCACATTTCTTGGCAATCAAGAGCACTTGGAGTGTGGATGTGTTAGCAGCCTTGTATGTGAAAGAAATAGTAAGACTACATGGAGTTCCCGTGTCCATTGTCTCAGATCGTGACCCCAGATTCACTTCTAGATTCTGGAAGGGACTTCAGACTGCATTGGGCACGAAACTCAATTTCAGCACTACCTTCCACCCACAGAAGGATGGACAGACAGAAAGGACGAACCAGATAGTGGAAGACATGCTACGTGCCTGCACTATAGATTTTGAAGGCTATTGAAATGAGCAGCTATCCCTAATTGAATTCACCTACAACAACAGCTATCAGGCGAGCATTAAGATGGTACCATTTGAAGCACTGTACGGAAGAAGTTTCAAATCACCTGTGTGCTGGAATGAGGTAGGAGAACGGCAATGGCTGGGACCAGACATGGTACAGAGCACTAGCAGGGATATACAGATTATTCGAGATAGGATTAAGGTAGCTCAGTCCAGATAGAAGAGCTATGCTGATAAAGAAGAAGGGACTTAGAATTTCAAGCCAGAGATCATGTGATGCTCAAAGTATCCCCGACCCGAGGAATTCAACGGTTTGGGATAAAAGGCAAGCTAAGACCAAGATTCATAGGTCCATTTGAAGTGTTGGATAGAGTTGGCGAGGTGGCGTACCGACTAGCACTACCTCCCCAGTTCTCTACCGTACATAATATTTTCCATGTGTCAATGCTAAGGAAGTACGTGTATGATCCGTCACACGTAATCAACTATGATGACATTATTTTGAACAAGGACATGACCTATGAAGAAAGACCAGTGAAGATCTTGGATAAGAAGATGCAACAGCTTCGAAAATACCTGTGGTCAAGATACTATGGAGAAATCACGAAGATGAAGAGCTACGTGGGAGCCCGAAGCCTTAATGCGACGAAATTATCCGAAATCATTCAGTAAGTCACTCTTCCTCTCACGATCATATGAATTTGGGGACCAAATTCTTTTTAAGAGGGGGAGAATGTAGCAACCTTGAATTTTAAATTCAATATAAAATAAAATTTTCAATTCAATAAATGAGATAAATAGATTTAATTAGAATAAAAAGGGAATAAATAGAATTTAAGTGAATTAAAGGGATACCCATTGACCAAAATTAGGAATGGGTTATGTTAATGGCCCAAACATGAATTGTCAGGCCCAAATGTGAAGAGCTCATCATGAGATGGGAGTAATTATGTCAAATTCGGATTTAAAATAATAGTAATTAATAAAAGGGGGTAAGATAAATACTAAACAAGTCAATCTATCCTAAAAAGAGTCCTACACTTACCCTAAACACTTACCCACGGAATTTAGCCTCTTTCCAATCCTATTAGGTAGATAAATAAGGGAAGTAGGGAGATAATAAGGAAAACTCAGATTTATATGGAAAGGAGAGTTGTAAGGTGAATGGACTCTTGTAGCAACACATAGACACCTCAAAGCGGCCTTAGCAAACCCTAGTTCGTGTCTAGAGCCTTGGGAGACGAAGGGAGGCGATTTGGATGAAGGAGCTTGGAGGAGAAGGCTGGAGCAAGGAGCTTTCTTCTTCCTTTTTCATCATCAAACCCTAGTCTTCTTGTCAACACAAAAAGGCAGGCAATCTCTCAAGCTTAAACTGTGTAAAAATTACCCTAGGTAGTCTTCATGATCCCTTTTAAAAGCCCTCTTGTTTCGCCCTTTTTCGTTCTTGCATGAGGGCGAATTAAATGCCCAAATCTCTATTGACATGTCTTGCCCAAACCTTCATGTTTTGCTTGTAACTCGAATCTACTCATGCCCATGCCTTGATAAAATTACCATAAATACTGCTTGTAGTAAGGGTTCTAACGAGCCCTGTTTGACCAAATTCTATTGAGCATGCCTTGCGAATTAATCGTTGTTCTTGACTGTGCATGTTTAGGTTAACAAAACGTAACCTAGTCAAAGCATGCTTTATACATGACTATTTTCTAATTAATCGTGCCCTGTGATAGATCTCCATGTCTACTCTCATTTATATTTGGTTTCGTACTTTATGGATCACTGTGTAATTTTATAACTAATTTTGTATAGCCCTGTATTCATGTAGACCCACCTGGAAAAAAGGCAAAAACCCCTTTTCTGGGCTCGGGCCACTCTCTGAGATCGCGACGGCCCGATCCGTCGCGACCTCAGAGAGGGTCGCGACACCAAGACCCGTCGCGATCTGAACGCGACAGGTCGACTGGTCGCGACCTGCCCCCAGTTCACCCCAATGCCGGTTCACAGAACACGCCAAGCCAGGGCGTCGCGATGACCTTATCACGACAGCCCTTTGGGCCGCGACCTGAAACCTAAAACACGCCGGTCCGCCTTGTCACGACCTGATCGCGACAGTAACCTGCGTCGCGATCTGACTATGGCGGCCAGTGTTGCCCAGTTGACGAGCCCAGAGGGAGGGTGAATGGGTCTTTTAAAAAATTAATCTAGAAGATACCTGAAACTAAAAACATTCACACAAACGTTCTTCGAAGTAGATTAGTGACTGTTAGTTTAAATATCAAACACACAAAGAAGACAATCACACAACACAAGGATTATCCTGGTTCGGACCTCCTTTCCTTAGGAGTCCTACGTCCAGTCCCTGAGCAACGACTCAGGATTTCACTAACTAGGGTACAGTCCCACTAAGGACGCTACAACACCCAGCTCAGCTGGTCTTCCTTCACACACGAAGGGAACAACACCCTGGATACCACACCAGGTCTTCCTTCACAACCGAAGGGAACAACACCCTGGATACCACACCAGGTCTTCCTTCACAACCGAAGGGAACAACACCCTGGATACCACACAGGTCTTCCTTCACAACCGAAGGGAACAACACCCTGGATACCACACCAGGTCTTCCTTCACAACCGAAGGGAACAACACAAAGGGTGAATGAAATTTAAGCCCCTAGATCAAGCTTTTGATAAGCAAGGATCTGAAGCAACTAGAACTGAGAGCAAAGATCTAAACAAAACACACTCTCAGAACTACATGGGCTCTCACAAGATTTTCACAAACTAGTGGAGAGCAAAGGAGCAAAAGCTAAGAGGAATGAAGTTCTTGGCTCTGGACTTTCTTCAGAAGAAATTGAATGCTTGAATACACGATCTCTATCTTTCTTCTATTCTTCTGACTTGAATTTATATCTTCAATTTGAAATCTTGACGTTGAAGTGTCCGTTGTCTCTCTTTTGAGTAGTCGTTAGACTGAATGACATATGGAGTCTTGGAAGCTTCCAGTCAACAGTCTTTTGATCACTTGAACACGCAAAGAGATGAGATCTTCAGAAATATCCGTTGGCTTCTATTTTGTTTAACGTTGTACCATGAAGCTAGATCAGAGGTCTGCACAAATGTCAATATCAAATAGCAGACAGCTAAGCTGTCTCTGATGTCAGTCAACGTCAGTAGCAACATACATGAAAATAGTAATGCAAAATAGCTTAAGTCTAAAAGACGTAATCAGAGTAGGCACGATAAAGGATGATATGGTCTGCATGCATGCAGAGATACGTTCAGATCTCATAAATGTAAGAGAGTCAGAGAGATGTCTACGTGGACTTTGACTAGTCAACGCTTTTAAGATGAATAAGATATCAAGATATGAAATCGATGGCTATATGACTTATGAAGTCGTTATGAATACGTCAGATTGACCAAGTCGTTATGACACAGGAGAAATCGTTGTGAAACACTTGACAAATCGTTGTAAGATGTAAATCGTTGTGAACACTTATCAAGTCGTTATGAGCTCTAAAGAAATCGTTGTGAAACACTTAACAAATCGTTATACAAAGCAAATCGATATGAGCACTTATAGAATCGTTACAACAAGCAAGTCGTTGCGAGTTCTAAAGGAATTGTTATGATAACTTATATAATCGTTATGACAGGCAAGTCGTTGCGCTTTCCAAAGAAATCGTTGCGATAACTTATAGAGTCGTTATGACAGGCAAGTCGTTGCGCTTTCCAAAGAAATCGTTGCGATAACTTATAGAGTCGTTATGACAGGCAAGTCGTTACGGTCTCTAAAGAAACCGTTACGGTAACTTATAGAATTGTTGTGACGAGCAAGTCGTTACGGTCTCTAAAGAAATCGTTACGGTAACTTATAGAACGTTGTGACGAGCAAGTCGTTACGGTCTTTCTAAAGAAACCGTTACGGTACTTATAAAGTCGTTGTGACATCGACTTGTGAAACAGCATGACTTTTCAGTCTTATAGGAAATCATATTGCTTATAAAGAAATCGTTATGGCCTTCAATAGAAGTCGATAGGACTTAGAGAATATCATGTTGAAAAGATTAAAGCTTCAGAGAAGTAATGCATACCTTTTGTGGGCTTGTTTGACCTTGTGTTTTTTCTGTATTTAAGACTTATGAAATATTCATTAGATATAATTGATAAACTCTTTGTTTGGTTTTGTTAATCATCAAATATATATTTGTAATTAATTAAAATTACATGGGGACAGACTGATCATCAATCTCCCCTTTTTTGGTGATGACAAAACTGAACAATAAGCATGGATGAAAAATATCTGAAATGCTGTTTTTTTTTTTGAAAACTTAGTGGAATGTATTTCAGACATGCTAAGTTTCTCCCCTCCCTTTTGTCATTGAGCAAAAAGACAATCGAGACAAAGAAAGAAGAGAGAAAGAAACAGGAGTACACAAAGAAGGTGATTTCATTAACTTTGTGGAGGTACAGGTAAATAGAAGGCATGAGACAAAGAGAGGCAAATGGGAGATGGTTTCCCTGCCTGTGCTTCCTGTTCTTCAAAATGAGTTTTAAAAACTCCAAAAGATACAAGAGTAGGATGGTCCCATGGTGGAAGCCATCCGTTTGAGATGAAGATCTAGGTGCTGATAGAGAAGATCAGCATATGCATTCTTGTCCATGTTCATCTTGAGAAATCGACGAGTCCCAAAGCTGGCACATGTGAGGAATTGGTCCATGGTTACATGATAGTGATTGTGGTTATCTCTGAGAACCTTGTGCATAGCCACATACACTTTGTATCTTTCCTCCCAGACCTTGAAGGGGTCATCAACAAGATGAATGGAGTTCATATCTAGGAAAGTAGCTGGAGAAATGGCTGGTTTGCCTTCTCTGGCTTGAGCTTCATTGATTTCAAACTGCTGAGCTGACAGGGGGTAGAACTTGGACCATTCAGAAGATGACAGCCTTTCACATTCAGACAGAATAGGGGCTAGAACTGCAGCACTTACATGCCCCTGTGATATTCCCTAAATAGGAATCTAGGAAAAGCAACCAGGCAGCCTTTCTGCACTTTAATTCTGCCCATTACTCTGGAAAAACGTTCAAAGATGATGGATCCTACAAAGGACTCCATAACTAGAAAGTGGATTTGAGGAAGGGCTATCTCTTCAGGTACTTGGAGAGTAGCAAAATCTACCTGAACATCTGAAGATTGAAGATATCCGGAGTCAGAGCTGAAATGGCCTTCCTGAACTGACAGAGCTGAACTTCTGGAGTCTATGAATATATCTGTAGTTGTTGAATAGCATGAAGTGCCTGATCATTTTGATTTCCTTTTGAATATAAGGTGCCCAAAGTTCCCTATGGTAGATCCTGAACCACTCTGATAAGGTCAGGGAGTGGTCCCTTGGAGGGAATCTAGCAGATTTGGCAAAATGAATTTCTTTAGGAGATCCTTGTGACCTTTGCCCACTGCTCTTCAGATTTGGAGTGGGCAAGAGAGAAGATTTTGGATTTTTCGGATTTGGAAAGAGAAGTGTAGGGTAGAATGGTGTTTAAATGATCTGTGAGATCAAGAAAGGGAAGGTTAATGATGGTTGCAAAAACAACCTTTAGAGATATTCTCTATACAGTGAGGGATGTTTTTGTCCACTGTGAGAGAAAACCACAAAGGTGGTATTTGGGTTCAGAGGAGAGGGAGGAAGTAGAAGTAAGCTTCCTCTTCTTGGGACAGGACTAGAAGGTCTGCCCTGTGAATATGTTCTCCAACTTTCAACACAGACCTGAGGATGCCTTCCTCAACTCATCCTTTATCTTTTCCATAAAGGGAGAGGTGAGTTGAGCTTGTTCAGGTATGATAGTGATGAAAGAGGGTGGAGGAGTAGGATGAAGAAAGAGTGAGAAGTAGTAGGGAGGTCATCAACTGGTCCAAGGGAGGGACCAGGAGGAGGAGGATGCTCCAGCTGAGGATGCTGGAGGGGCCTCATGTATAGGAGAAGAGAGGAATGGAAGTAGAGGAGGCAGGAGATGAGGTGGACTGAAATGGTGTAGGAGAAGAATTGGTCTAGATTGAGGCTTCTTGAATGTTTGAGGAGCAGGAGGTGCTGTAGGAGCTGAGGGTGGAGTTGGAGGAATAGGTGTGTGAGAGGGAGAAGAGGGAGCTGGGGGCTTGGGTGCCAAGAACTCTTCTGCCTCTACTGCACAGACTCACTCTCCAATGGCCCTGATGGCCCTGACCCTTGCTCAGATGGCCCTGGAGGCCCTTCAACTGATCAGCTGGCCCTGTTGGCCCTACCTCTTCTGCTGCTGCTGCTCTGGTGCTGCTGCTGCTTCTGGTGCTGCTGGTGCTGCTACTGCTGGTGCTGGCCCTGATGGCCCAGACACATTTTCTCCGGCTCCTGAGCTTCTGGAGGAGGAGGAGCTTGAACTCCAACTGCCTTGATAATATCCGATAGCATGCCTTTCATGCTACTCATTTCTTTATTAAACCATTTCATAGCATTTCTGATTTGTCCCAATTCTTTGTTGGCTGAAGCTTGACTCAAAAATATAGAATTTACATCTGACTGGAGAGTACATAATAGCTCACCTTGTACATTCAGCCTTTCAATCACTGGCTTCAAATTTATGACAATTTTCTGCTTGACCTGCCTCTCAAAAGGTGAATCAGCCAGGAGAGGAACTTCAGAGGCAACTTCTTTTCCTTTCTTCTTGCCTTCTTTTGCTGGAGGAGGTTGATCATCATCTGAGCTTGAAGAGCTTGCAGTCTCCCCTTCTCTGACATCCAAATTTGAAGAATCTTCATGCCTTTCCTCCTGATCATCAACAACTGGAGTTGCTTCTACTGAACCTTCTTTTGATGGCTCCCCCTCAACAGGAGCATCTTCTTCATTTGATACTTGCTCCCCCTGAATGGGAGCATCTTCCATCACAGAGTCACCTTGAGCAGCTGGGTGCTCTACCTCTACTTGAACATCTTCCATTGGTTCATCAATGTGGCCTGATGCCACAGTCCTCTGCAACTCTGCCACTGGTTTCTGGAGCACTAGAGGTGAAAGGAATCGAATCAATAATGTCTGAAAGAATAGATGCAACCACAGTTGAGGGTAGTGGGTCCTCAACTGAATAATATCCTCTGGGAGAATATCCTCAATTCTCTCTCTGCAAAATTTTCAGCTATTCTTCTGGAAATTCTGAAGCTGGTGCTGATATTCTTTCTTCTTCCTTGCAATTTCAGACTGAACTTCTGCTAAAGGGGCCTGATGATTCTGCTGCTCTCAACTGCTGGAGCTGAAACTGACTCCACTGGCAATTCTGGAATCATATCTGCTGATCCCATCTCCTGATGAACAACTGAGGTGTCGTCGATGATGGCTTCGCCTTCAGCAACTGAAGCCTTGAACAACACACACCATTTTCCACAGAGAAGCCACTCTTCTTCAGGTTCCTGGACCTGATTGCTTGGCCCATTTTCTCTACAACTGCCCCAGAAAGATCAACACCAAGTGTTTGAAGATCTTGGTAAGTAGGTGGGCATAGGGCAGGGACACATTTAACTTGCTCTTGGTGTCCCAAATCTGATCTCTGGCAAATTTCATTCTTTCCATCATCACTGCGGCCATATTTATCTCCTTATTTTGAATGGCCCAGTACATCATGTCGAGTCGGCCTTTGTGCAAGAAGAAAATGTTGCACTTCTGGGAACTAAGATTTGACAGACAATAAAATGAAGGAGGCGGTTGAAAGCAGTTAGTTGATTTATATCCAGCTTGCCATCCCTTAGCTTGAAGCCGGTCCTACAATTCCCAAACCTTTCACTTGGGCGTCCACAGTGTGAACCCCACTAAATCCGAAGTCTTCACATCAAACAACATCTTCAGCAACTCAGGGTCTATTCTAATCATGGTTCCCTTCACTGAAGAAACTAGGGACCCATCTTCCTCTGTTCTCATACACACGAAGAAAGCTTTTACCAGTCCGGATAACTGACCTCTGAAAGGTGGAGACTCCCGTCCACTGCATCTGATTGATCAAGTCTGCCACGCTGCTCATTCCATTTTCCTCAGATTAGCAACATCGACTTTTTTTCCACAGAGCTTCGTCTTCACAAAGGTAAACCTCTCCTGCTGCTCAGGAGTGAGAAACTCGCGCTGTAGCCACCCAAACTGCCGGCGATGACTGGTGCGGCCATGGATTCAGGTGGGAAAGTCTCTGGAGGGTTGAAACGGAAGGAGAAGAGAAGGATCCTCAAGAAATTTTGCGGGAAGGAGGAGGAAGGTTCAAATTTGCAGAGGGTTGAGATATGAGTTGTTAGGGCATCGGCTCATGCGACAGGATGAAAAGGGGAAAAGGTAGACGATGAGATACGAATCGTTCTGTCCATTGATTTTATGAATAAATTAATGCGATGTGGAAAGTGAGGCGCCAAAAGGCGGTGGAAACGACAAAGGTGTTGACTATTCAACCGACTTCAATGAGAGAGCGGTTACAAGGATAATTTGAATTTCTTTTGCTTAACGCCATGGAGGGAAAAATTACTTAATTCTGAAATTTAATGTGCCATTTGTAAGCAAACTTTTATCACAAATTGCACATGCCTAATTCCCTTCTAAGAGATGTGAATCTCTCTTCTGGTAAGGCTTTTGTGAAAATGTCTGCTAATTGGCCATTTGTATCAATAAAGGATATTTCAATATTTCCATTTGCAACATGATCACGAATAAAATGATATCTACCTCAATATGTTTGGTCCTTGAGTGCTGAACTGGATTCTTGGTGAGATTAATGGCACTGGTGTTGTCACACAGCAGTGGGATGGATTTGATGTTTAATCCGAAATCTTCAAGTTGTTGCTTTATCCATAAGAGTTGTGTACAACAATTTCCAGCAGCTACGTACTCAGCTTCAGCAGTTGATAGTGCTACTGAATTTTGTTTCTTTGAAGACCAAGATATAACATCCTGCAAGAAATTGACAACACCACTGGTGCTTTTTCTATCTATTTGCATCGCATAGTCAGCATCAGAGTAACCTACTAATTAATTTCACAAGTTTTGGATACCATAGACCTAAGTCATGAGATCTTGCTAAATATCTAAATATTCTTTTCACAGAAATTAAATGTGATTCTTTAGGATCTGCCTGATATCTAGCACACATGCATACACTAAATAAAATATCAGGTCTACTAGCTGTTAAATAAAGGAGTGAACCTATCATACCTCTGTAGATCTTTTGATCTACTTTCTTACCATCTTTGTCACTGTCCATTCTTGTTGATGTACTCATTGGTGTTGACAGTGGCTTGGTATTTTCGAATCCAAATTTCTTCAAGAGTTCTTTTGTGTACTTTGCTTGACAATGTGAGTTCCTTCTTTCCTTGTTTGATTTGTAATCCAAGGAATAGTTGAGTTCTCCCATCATACTCATTTCAAATTCTCCCTGCATCAACTTTTCAAAATACTTGCAAAGAGATTCATCAGTAGACCAAAATAATATCATCTACATAAATTTGAACTAATAGGATGTGTTTGACCTTTGACTTTATGAAAAGAGTACTATCTACTTGACCTCTACTGAAACCATGGTTTAAAGAAAAGAACTAAGCCTTTCATACCAGGCTCTAGGTGCTGTTTTAAACCATATAATGCCTTGAAGTTTGAAAACATGATTAGGAAATTCTGTGTCATCAAAACCCGGAGGTTGTTCCACATAAACTTCCTCTTTTATAAAACCATTTAAAAATGCAGATTTAACATCCATTTGAAATAAGTGTTCAAAGCAGTATGCATATGCAAGTAATATTCTAATGGCCTCAAGTCTAGCTACAGGTGCATAGGTTTCATCGAATCTATGCCTTCCTCTTGAGAATAGCCTTGAGCTACCAATCTGGCCTTGTTTCTTAAGATTGCACCAGTTTCATCCAGTTTATTTCTGAACACCCTTTGGTGCCAATGACTGGATGGTCTGATGGTCTAGGAACAAGTGACCATACTTGGTTTCTCTTGAATTGATTTAATTCATCTTGCATGGCTACTATCCAAGATTCATCAGAAAGAGCTTCATTGACTGTCCTAGGCTCTATTTGAGAAACAAAAGCTAGGTAATCACAAGGAATAACATTACCTCTTGTTCTTACCCCTATGGATGGATCACCAATAATATTCTCAAGTGGGTGATCTTTCTTGTATCTCCACTCCTTTGGAAGGTTTTCATGAGTACTTCTTCTTGTTGCAATTCTTCCAGAGGTGGATCATCCTTGTCCTCAATTGATGTATCTTTTAGTTTCTTGGATAGTTCATCTGCATCATCATTGTCACTATCTACTTCCTTTCTCAAGGAAGTTAGTTTCATCAAAAATAATATGTACAGACTGTTCAATCAATAAAGTACGTTTGTTAAATACTCTATAGCCTTTGGGTTTAGAGGTGTACCCCATAAAGATGCCTTCATCTGATTTGGCATCCAACTTACCAATGTCCCTTTTTCCATTGTTGTGAATGAAGCAAGGACATCCAAAAGTCTGAAATGGCTGATCTTTGGCTTCTTCCCTTTGAACAGTTCATATGCAGTCTTCTTTAGGATTGGCCTGATCATCACTCGGTTGACAATGTAGCTTGCTGTGTTGACTGCTTCAGCCCAAAATATCTTGGCAGATCATATTCTGAGAGCATAGTTCTTGCCATATCCAATAGGGTTCTGTTCTTCCTCTCAGCAATACCATTTTGTTGTGGTGTCCTTGGTGCTGAGAAATTATGCTCAATTCCCTGATCATCACAAATCTAGCAAACTTTTCATTTTGAAATTCACCACCATGATCTGATCGGATAGACACAATGCTGAACTTTTGATCTTTCTGGACCTTCTTGCTGAAACTAACAAAGTTTTCAAAAGTGTCATCTTTATGCTCTAGGAATGATACCCATGTGAATCTTGAGTAGTCATCAACTATGACAAATCCAAAATTCTTTCCTCCAAGACTGGTAGTCCTCATTGGCCCAAATAGATCCATATGAAGGAGCTCTAAGGGTTTTGAGGTGGTCACCACCGTCTTTGACTTGAAGGAGCCTTTGGTGTGCTTTCCCTTAGCACAAGGTTTACATACACCATCCAATTTTGTACTAACCTTAGGTAGACCTTCCACAAGATTCTTCTTCAGCAGTTTTCTCTCATGCCATCTATGCTGCAATGTCCAAGTCGTCTGTGCCATAATTCTGTAGACTTGTCTTTACTTGCTGCCAGACAAACATTCTGAACCTTGAGTTCTTCAAGATAGAGCACATAAGTTCTTTTCTCTATTTGCTTCAAAGATGACTGCTCCATCCTTCAGTATGCTGCACTTTGACTCTTGAAACTTGATCTGATGGCCTCTGTCACACAGCTGGCTGATGCTAATAAGTTGTGCTTCAATCCCTTGACTAATACACATCTTCTATGACTGTTTTTTTTCCTTTGTTATTCACAGAGCCACTGCCTATCCTGTCCTTTCCCATTATCTCCATAAGTGACTGTTCCTTCTTCAGCTTGGAGATGAGAGAATAACTTCTGGTTTCCTGACATGTGTCTTGAGCACCCACTATCCAAGTACCATTTGGATGCTCGAGGGTTAACCTGAAATAAAAACATCAAGCTTTAGGTACCCAAATTCTTTTGGGTCCTGATTGGTTAGTATCATTGATTTTGCCTTTTATTATCCATTTCTTATGTCTTGTTGGGCATGTAGTTATAATATGTCCTAACTTATTGCAGTGACTACAGCAGGATAATTTGGTTACTTTTTCTATATATTTGAAATCAGCTTTGTATGCTACATCTTGTTCAGGTACAAATTTTGGTGTTGGATATGTTTTAGGATAAACTATGGTTTCTTCATTATCTGGGGGTGTATATCCTAATCCATTTTTCTTCTTACCTGATCTTCTAGCACCTTTTAATATGAGGGAGTTTTTACCATTGAAATTTTTCTAATGTGTCAGATAACTGTATATTTTCTTCTGTTAGTGTTTTGATTTCAGTTTTCATTTCATCTGAACTTACTTGTTTCTCTAATTTAGTTATTTGTTCATTCTTAGCTTTTAGGTCTTCACATAACGTTCATTTCTTCTTTTAAGTTCAGTCATTTGACTTTCCAATTGTTCATTTTCTGATTTAGATCTGAGTTTGTATTTTCTATACAGACTATGTTTTTCTTGCTACTTTTAATAACTTGGTTATTCTTTATATTTTTCATAGTTCGTTGAAAGCCTCTTCTAAACTATCGGAATCTGAAACCATTGTATGAATCAAAGAAGAGTCAGAGGTTACCTTTTCTTCAGTATTAGCCATGAAGCCAAATTGGCTTTCTTCTCATCACTGCAGGAGCTTGACTCATTGTCTGAGTCGCTACTGTTTTCCCATGCTGCTGCCATTGCCTTCTTCTTATACCTTCTGAACTTCTTGGAGCTCCTTCTTCCTGAATTCGGCTTCTTGAATTTTGGACACTCAGCTTTGATGTGTCCAGACTTTTACATTCGTAGCAGAGGTTTTCCTTTCTTCAGTTCTTTCCATCTGATCTTTTGAAGTCCTTATTTTTCTTGAAGTGCCTTCTGCCAGATTGAAATTTTTCTTTTGGCCAAGATTCGTTGCAATCTTCTAGAGAGCATTGCTTCTTCATTCTCACTGTCCTCATTGCTTTCACTTTCATTTGAGCTGGCTCTGGTGAATCTTCTTCTGCTTTCAAAGCATTGGAGTGCTTCTTTCTGCTAGAAGACTCTCCTAGCCTTTCCATGTTGATCTCATGGGCCATGAGGGACCCAATGAGCTTTTCTACTGACATTCTCTTCAGGTCATTAGCTTCTATAGCTGTGACCTTGGTGTCCACGAGGATGGCAAGGATCTAAGAATTTCTTTACCATATCTGCAATCTCATAAGTCTTCCCTAGACTGGCTAAATAAACCATTGGTGATATCGGTGAATCGATGAACATTTGAGTGATTGACTCACCTGACTGCATCTGAAATCTTTCATACTGAGTGACAAGAATGTCGATTCTTGTCTCCTTTACTTGTCTGTACCTTCATAAGTAATCCTGAGCTTTCCCCACATTTCCATTGAGGATTTACAGGCTGAAACTCGGTTGAATTCCTTCTTACTCAACGCACAGAAAGGATGCTCTTAGCTTTGCAGTTCAAGGAAATTTCTTCCTGTCATCATCTGTC
>CM024758.1:136432797-136580661 GCA_014218235.1 Colocasia esculenta | reverse complement strand
TCGTTACGGCTAAAGAGTCGTTACGAGTTTCAAGGAATCGTTACGAGAACTAAAGAAGTCGTTACGGCTAAAGAGTCGTTGCGAGTTCTAAGGAACTTATGAAGTCGTTACGACAGTCAAGTTGTTACGAACTCTAAAGAAATCGTTACAGTAACTTACAAAATCGTTACGAGATCGACTGTTTGAACTTTGCGGTCAGAGAGAAAATCGTTCTGCTTTATCAAGAAGTCGATACAGTAACTTATGAAATCGTTCTAATAACTCATGAGTCGTTTGACATCGACTTGTTTGAAACAACAAGACTTTTTAGTTTGATAAGGAAATCGTTGTGAACTTCAACAGAAATCGATATGGACTTGGAGAAAATTCATGCAAAAAAGGTTAAAGCTTCAGAGAGGAAATGCATACCTTATTGACTTGTTTGACCTTGGTATTTTTCCTGTACTTAAGACTTTTGAAATATTCATTAGATATAATTGATAAACTTTTGTTTGGTTTTGTTAATCATCAAATATGTATATTATAATTAATTAAAATTACATGGGGACAGACTGATCATCACCAGGAACAAAAAATGGGGCTTGGTAGACACCTATAGAGGTCTATTAGTTTCTTAAGAGTCCTAATGACTAAAACTCTTCCCTTCCCTTCAAACTCCGAATTTTTACATTTATCTCCCTATTTTCTTGCATTTATCCACCTAATAATCTAGGGAGAGGTCAAATTTCGTAGGTAATGGGTTAGATGGGATGAAGGACTCATTTTTAAGATAATTACCACTCATTTAGGCATTATCTCACTCTTATATAATTTATCAACCATTTACTCCGAATTTCTTATTTATTCCCCCATTTTCTATCATTATTCACCTATTTGGCTTGTGGGAGACTCAAATTTCAGGGCTAATGGATTTGGGTATGTCTAGGATTCTTTTTAAGATAAATAGAGGTCATATTGGTGCTTTAATTATCTCTTTTTTAATTAGAGATAATATAATTACGAATTTCACTATTTAATATGAGTCTTCTATATTTGATCCCTATTTCCTCTTATCTAATTCCCTTTTTAGATTATCATAGAGTCCTATTGAGTTGGCTAGGGTTAGGACTCTTTTTAAGATAATTTAGGAGTTAAAATAGTTATTATCTTACCCCTTTTTATTTATTAGTATTTTTAGGTACGAATTTAGGCTTAATTAATCTCCCATCCAAATTGGGCGCTCCACATTTGGGCCCATCATTCCATGCTTGGACCACTTATACAACCCATACTTAATTTTGTCTTAATAGATTTTAATTACTTCGAATTATTCACCCTTTATTCTAATTTAAATCTATTTATCATATTTATTTCATTGATTTTTTATTTTAATTCAATTCTATTATTTAGCAAATTTTCTGACCTTCATTCATCTCTTGGGCTCTTACTCTTGGCCCAATAACTTATGCGGGCTTAATTGTACAATTTATGTACTTAATTCACTTAATATGTTTTAATTATCCTTTTATTATAGAATATACTCATGGGTCAAGATTGTCTGTTGGTCCAATATCCTAATGGGCTATCAACCCATATTATTTAAAGTCTACCAACATGTTTATTTTAATTTTTTATCCACTTTGCCCATATGATAAGGGTTTTCCGACTTGTCCCTAATTATGATGATAAGTCGCATAATTTCCTAAACTAGGTCCAAATGACTATTTATGCCTAAATTTCTTGATGGGTCATTAGAGAGTATTATTTAAAGTATGACTATTATTTTTTTACGTCATTTTTATATGGTTTATACACATGTGATAATGATGCGTACCTTTTTAACTAGTTGAATTTATTAATAGATAAAATTTCAATTTATCCATAATTTTTAATTAATAGATTTTCCGGGTACTACATATAGATATATATATATATATATATATATATATATTATATATATATATATATATATATATATATATATATATATATTCTTCTGCCTGTTAGAGCCAGTAGGAGATTGGTAGTCCCTACTGAGCTTCTGTTGTAAAGCTCATCCTTTCTTTCCCAGGTGAGACTTCTCAGCAGCGGGAGGACGCGCACCGGGCGGACGAGACGGGGCGGTAACGGAGATCCCCGTAGCTAGCAGTGGTTCCCCCTCTCAGTGCACGTCACCCTCGTGGTATGCCCCTAAGGGACTTGTTATCCCCTGCCTTTACTTGTACTAGTGTGTGTGTGTTGGGACTGTACTTAGAACGGTACACAGCGGTCTCACTCTTCTTTCTGTTTCCGCGTGTGCGCTTCTAGTTTAGAAGTTGACGTTTACTTCCGTTACATATCCTGTTAGATTCATATTATAGCCCTTCTGAGTCTCTAGATCCGTGGGCAGCGACCACGAAAATCGGTCCTCCTCGGCGTGGGCCGAGGGTCGGGTTCTCGGGGTCGTTACACTAACAGAATATGTTAAGGAAATAAACGTCAACTACTGAACTAGAAGAACACACGCGGAAGCAGAAAGAAGAGCGAGACCGCTGTGTATCGCTCTAGGTACGGTCCCAACACACACAACTAGTACAAGTAAAGAGAGAAGAATAGAGCCCTTAGGGGCATCCCCGAGGGTGACGTACAACTGAAGGGGGAACCACTGCTAGCTACTGGGATGACGACTACCGCCCCGCCTCCTCCGCTCGACGCGCGCCCTGCCACTGCTGAGAAGTCTCACCTCGAAAAAAGAAGGGATGAGCTTCACAATAGAAGATCAGTAGGGACTACCAATCTCCTACTGGCTCTAACAGGCGGGAAAGAATATATATATATATATATAAACAATTGAAATAACAACATCATATATTCTACTTTACACGAGGAAGTGCGGAAGCAAAGCTACTAACTAGCAACGGTATGGAAGGGACCACACGGTCGGAAACTCCGTAGAACCTGCACGTCGTGACCACCACACGACTAGCAACACAGATAGAGAGAACCGTGCCTGGACAAGAGACACTTGCTACGAAAACCACTACCACTAGTCAATCGGTCAAGTGCGTCCACTGACGTCTTATCCTCGACCCAGGTCCAAACCTCCACGTGTCGTCAGAGTGGGGGCAGGAACACAAAATAACACGACAGTAACTGCCGTAGTCTGGCCGGACTACGATCCCACGCATGGCCTCTCTATGTGGTTCTGAGGCCACAAAGAGTGAGGCAGTGAGAAGAAGGACTGACTGGCCTGCGCTTGGAAGAACTCCAAACAACCTCGGCGTCCCAGACCAACCAAGAGAGCTCTACAAACGGCTCAACGCCGCTGTCCTAACCATTGTTTTCCCCTCCGCTCTTGAGTCAATGACTCAAGCACACCTGTGGCTCAGAGCACTCCCTCAACAGGCACCCAGGGATGGGGGGTCTCAGGTAAATGGTAACAACCTCTCTCATGGGACAAGCCCTCAGGTGCCGAGCACCGGCTGAACGACTAGTGTAGGGCCGTACTAGGAAACTAGCACTGGGGCCACGGGTACAGCAAAAAAAGGAAACAGTGAAGACTCCACAGAAAATAGAACTCCACAAGACTTACATGTCTCTGATGCTGACGCGACGCCCCAGGCCGTCGCGACCTTGTCACGATGCCCCGGCTGTCGCGACACTGTCACTTCGCCACGGCCGACCGCGACCATGTCACAATGCCTCAGGGTGTCGCGACCATGTCGCGGCGGCCATGCCGATCGCGACCCCTAAAACCGGTCATGACCTCAGTCGAGAGGGGTCCCGGACCATCCTCCCGAGGACCACCAAAAAACCGTACAAACGCATACACAAGAGGGAGGGGAGCATGGAAACATGTAGGAAAGCTTGTAAAACAACCAAACCACCCTCAAACCCCACCATGGATTACAAGAAAATCTACGCTCGAGGGAAACCTCACTCACCACGAGCATGATCTTTACACCCCCAACCCCAAAACCACGGAGAAACAAGCTCTCAAGGGGAAGGGAGCATGCGAGAATGAGAGGAGAACAAAGGGCCCCTACCTCAAGGAGTAGAGCAGACTCGTTGGGGTCTTCACGTCAGAATGGCCACCTTCTCCTCGCTCCAAGCACCATGAGCACGTCGCCTACACCATGGGGACGTCACCTCCTCGCCACGAGCACCCAAGAATCGCCGAAGAACACCAGAGAGCTCGGAGAGGAGAAGGAAAAAGAAGAAGAAGAAGAGAAGAAAAGGAGGGGAAGAAGAAGGGGGGGGGGGGGGGGGGGGTGGGGTCGCCTGCCTCGGTTTTGAACCGATGCCCCCCAGACGCGACGGCTCTGGCCGGCGTGACAGAAAGCATGTCGCGATCATGTCGTGACCGCCGAGCCCGGACCGCCACAAAAAGGCGGTCAAACCTCGAAGACCGGGAAACCAGAACGCGACGTTCTGCCAGATCGTGTCAACGTTGTACGCACCTGACACCCGACAAGACCGTTCTGACAGAGAGGACAGCGGTCAGAATGGTCAGAAAGTAGTCGCGTTGCCTCCAGACGCAGTGATAGGAATGCGATGCCCACCCCCGTCGCAACCATAACGCGACGGCCCGATGTGCCGCAACTAAACCATGTCGCGACCGGCTCCTCTGGCATGACAATGTCGCGACCAAGGGGTCTGTCGCGACCTTGAGGATAGGGATAAGGCCCGAGAGGGCTGGGTCTCACAATAGTTGTCAAGGCACTTGCCTAGGCGCCGCTTAGGCATAAAGGCACCCTTGAAGGGGTAGGCGAGCTAGCCGCTTTTTTGAAATGGAAAAAAGCACCTGTAGGAGTCGCTGAGGCGGTCTAGGCACATGTCTAGACCGCTTGGGTGGTTATTGGGTCGCCCAGACCCATAAAACTTCCAGCCTGCGGTTTCTCAAAGGGCAAAACCCCACGCCCCAAACCCCACTCGACCCCAGTATGCACACAGTACGCCCCACCCCCGTGACCCCGCGTTTCCCTCCCCGACCGCGCAAACGACGAAGCTAAGGCTTCGAAGGTGTCCGCTCCAAAGCCATCGTTGCCGACTCTGGCGTCCATCTCTGGCTCTAGTCACTGCCTTCGGCCTCCACAGTTGCCGCCTCCAGCTCCACGGCATCCACCATCTTCGAAGGTGCCTCACTCTCTCTCTCTCTCTCTCCCTCTTTCGTTTCTGGAGGAGGCATCGCCGGAATCGTCCGGCTCCCGCCCTCCCTCTCTTCTCTCCCAGTCCTTCTCCCTCCCTCCCTCTCTTCTCTCCCAGTCCTTCTCCCTCCCTCCCTTTCTCACTTTCTCATCTCCGGCCTCCCTATTCCCTCCCTCCCTCTCTCACTCTTTCGTCTCCTAGTCCCTCTCCCTCCCTCCCTTTCTCACTCTCTCATCTCCCAGAGCCCAGAGGGCCTCCAGCCTCCCTGCTCCCTCCCTACCTCCTCACTCTCTTGTCTCCCAATCCCAGTCCCTCTCCCTCCCTCCCTTTCTCACTCTCTCATCTCCTAGATGGCCTCCGACCTCCCTCCCTCCCTCTCTCACTCTCTCATCTCCCAGTCCCTCTCCCTCCCTCCCTTTCTCACTCTCTCATCTCCCAGAGGGCCTCTGGCCTCCCTACTCCCTCCCTCCCTCTCTCACCTCTCTAGTCTCCAGTCCCTCTTCCTCCCTCCCTTTCTCAATCTTTCATCTCCCGACGGGCCTCCAGCTTCCTTGCTCTCCTGCTCCCACCCTCCCTCTCTTACTCTCTCGTCTCCCAGTCCCTTTCCCTCCCTCCCTTTCTCACTCTCTCATCTCTCGGGGTCTCTCCTCTGTCTGCCCCTCTCTCTCTCTCATCTCTCAGAGGTCTCTCCTCTCTCTCTCTCTCTCTCTCTCACACACCACACACACACACACAACCCCTCTCTGTAGTGCCTGTGCAAGCAGTAAGCACGTCACATGACTATGCTTACATAGTCACAACGGTGACTGTGCTTACAGTGACACAGTCACACGATTTGTTTTTGTTAATTATGTTTATTAAACATGGTGTACATTTTTTTTAGAGAATACAATGGATTGCACTTCTGAGATAGAAGTGAAGAAGAAAGCCAAGTCTAATGATCCCGGAAGGAAGTATGCGTATTGGCTGGATGAAAATGACAAAAATAAAATCAAATGTGATTTGTGTGGCTTGGTGACAAATGGAGGCATCAAAAGGCAAAAGGAACATCTGGTTGGCGGCTTTAGCGATGTGAAGAAATGTCCTAAAACCACAAAGGAGATTGCCGAAGAAATGTTAACTTAGTTGAACAAGAATAAGAAGAGAAAGATGATGTCAACTTCTGCAATTGCTTGTTGCTCAGAAAATATTGTTTCATCATCTGATGACGAGCAAAGGGAAAAAGGAAACAAGTCTGTGACAATTGGGAGGATTCAAATGAAGAAGAAGATGAAGACCATGGTGGAGAGGAGCAAGCACGTGACATGGGCGACATGGCTCTTGAGAATGCCATGTTTGGTTTTAAGATTTAGATGTCATGTTATCACTTTATGAGTTTATTCTCTTAACTTTTAAACATTTGTGAACTTCCTTTTAGAGTATTTAGTACTTTCTTTGTTGTTGTGGACGTATTTTTTTTTATAGCTTATCTTTATTATGTGATGAGTTTTTGTGTTTATGTGTTATTTGAGAGTTAATATTTGATATTGTCATATTATTTCATAGTCTTTTTTGTAGATTTTAGAACAACTTTGCCAATTAAAAGGTTAGTACATTATGTTATGTATTTCATTCATTGATATTAGTTTCTTCTTCAATGTTTTAGCATTTATGACTTAATTTTCTATAATTTTTTATGCAATTTTATTTTTTTGTAGTTTTTATGTAATTTAATTTTCTGTAATTTTTTCATGCTTCTGAATTTTTTGTAATTTTCATATAGTTTATTATGTTATGTATATTAGGAATATGTATTTTGATTTTTTTAATTGGTGGCTTAAGTGTCACCTAAGCGACGCCTAAGCAGACGCTTAAGCGCCTAAGCACTTAGGGACCCTGTGAGCGCCTTGGTTCGCTTGACGTCTTGACAACAATGCTCAGGCCTCCCACAACGACTTTCTGAAATTAGTCTAGGTAGTAGACTCCCAGACGGCTCGTGCTCAAGGGAGATCCTCCTCTCTCGTGACATGTACCTCTGCTGTTTAGAAATTAAATTACTCAAGTTAGTGCACTAACAGAGAGAGATAGTAACTAAAGAAATGACTTCAAATGAGTAAAAATAATAATACCGTGAACATGTGAAATAACAAATCTCGGACAGATAGGGGGCACTCTTTCAATGAGTCCACTAGTCCTGGAACATGTGCGTGCATCATGATGTAATATAGCGGAAGTAGATCTTGGATCTATCTTCCCCCTGCAATTGCACATTAATTTTCTACATGAACCATATAACATAATAACAAATACAATAAGTTTGAAGTGATTAAGTTTACTCATAATCTAGCATTGCTGGCATCCAGCTAGTTGAGCCACCTCCTCCGCCGCTGGATGATGGCTCTCTACCTCTGTTTTAAAAATTAAGTACACTATTATTAAAAAAATTGGAAGACAGAAACATACTAAAGTATGGAAACATGCATGTACCTGCTGCTGAATGGGATGTGACAGGTGACGCTACTGGGTGGGAGGCGGACCCTGTAAAATTATATACACGTTAGAAAATATAAAGTTAATATGAATAGTAATATATAGAGTTTTGTGTTTGGGTATATATATATATATATACTGTCGCCGGGACAATCGGTGTAGTCGGGGAGGCGGACCCTGCAAATTTATATGCATGTTGGAAAATATAAAGTTAATATGAACAGTAATATATAGAGTTTTGTGTTTGGATACATATATATATACCTGCCGCCGGGACAACTGGCGTAGTCAGGGAGGCTGACCCTGTAAGATTATATGCATGTTAGAAAATATAAGGTTAATATACACAGTAAACTAAAAGAATTGAGTTGAGTACATATATACCAATCGGCGTAGACCCTAGGCCTACAGAAGTAGAGGGTTCACCGGACGAGGTGGACCCCATCCCACTACGTCCTCCACGCACCATATCTCTATTGAGAACAATAAAGATATAACATGTCATCATCACTCAAATTTGAAGTATCTATTTAATAACATATAATTAGCAACAACACTCAGTTTCTTACAAAATTTTGTAATATTATCTATATTCATCATCAGATGCTGAAGATATGTCTAATTTAGAGTCATCTTCGTCATCCTCTTCATCCTCATCATCGGTCCACTCTTCCTCCTCATCAAACTCCACCTCCGCTCAACAACATGATTGCCAGGGCATTTAGGTCAACTTCTTCCTCTTTGTTATCCTTATAGAAGCAAATTGGTTCATTTATATCATCTACACTGAACTGTGTAGAAGGAGCCAACTCTCGTGTGTCACTCCGGTCTGATTGGAAAAAATTGTCATTAACATCTTCGAGCTCTATATTAGCCGGGAGAAGCTCATACTTAGGGAATGACCTGTTTTCACTCTACAAGCAGCCTACCGATCACTCAATTGAGAGACGAATAGTTCGAATAATAAACTTGTTGGTTTGTGCCGCCAGAATGAATGGCTCATACATACTCAACTTGGACTTATGTTGACATCGATGATCCCATATGTTGTGTTATTACGAATAGAGGTTGGATAGAACCAATGATGTAACACCCCCCTCCGACCGCACACATACACATACGTATCACATATCACATAGCTCTTGATCGGAAGAGGGGTTACACTAACAAACTTCGTTATGGGCCGACAAATCTGTGTAGTGCCCAAGACTAACAAACCATTCCACAAAAACATCTTTGAAAATTTTATACCTCAACAAAATAACTTAGCAACAACGCCCCTATTTACATGAGGCCAACTTTCTCTTCTAAACCTTAATAGTACAACAAAACTCTAAAGAGTCACTAAAGCTATGCTCTTCTACTTCTCCTTCTTCATCACCAGCAGAGTTGTGTACAATCTGTAGCTGAGATTGATTTTTCCTTCAATCTGAAAGGGGTGGAGGAAACAAAGGCATGAGTCGGAAGGACTCAGTAGGTGACAGTAGACATAAAGATAGGAGTTTCAAATTTGCAGAACTTCAAGAGTATTCAGAAAGTGCATATATGGAACAAACATAATTGCTCATGAATCTTCATACTTACATAAACATATAGCCCAAATTAATTTCATGACGGGCTCAAACGAAAATCAGAACAAAGTCATATTTGTCTTTCAAAATTCATATCATAACTGATTTCGGAACAAACTTGACAGGCATCACTGCTCTCAAGAGGTTACTATATAGACGTAATATACCATCCTCAGGCCTAGGCGATTCCAGCACCTTAGATCTTGTTCATTGCGCAAGAACGAGGTTTATTACCCACCATCGCCAGTCCATTGACTTGGATTACCTACAAACTGTCGCCCTCAGCTGATCACAAGTGGCTGGTGCTACCACAAGTGATCCTAAACCCTCTTTGAAGAGAACACTGTCTTCATATCATAAATTTCTTTTCATGAGCATAACAGAGATTGGAAATCCAAAGGTAGTTTTGATTGAGAATAAATACAGATATCTTGGTGACAAAGTTGTTCGGAGTTCAATAATATAAGAAAGACAATTGGTTGAGACAGGGTTATGACTCAAGCCAATAACTTCAGAAGATTTGAATCATATAAGAATCCAAAAGAAAATGGAGATCCATAATGGTCATCACAAATTATTCACATCTCATGAGGTATTCAAACATATGAACTCTCAGTGGTCAAGTTTTATAAACTTAGATACCGAATACTGAAGAATAGACTCAATCGGAGTACTATTCGTAATTGACAACTTTAGAAACAATTCAAGGAAAGTTAAGGTACCCAAAGTGGGTGAACTTTGAAGTAATATGACAGTAAATATCAAGGTAATTGAGAGGGTAACTTCCTTGGCTTTTAGGATGAAGTTTAAGCAAGAGTTCTACCATGAAAAGCTGCTGAAATTCAAGGCAGGACATTAGCTGTCGACAGCCAGGAAGGGGCTGTCGACAGATGGCACAGACAGAGCTCAGGTTTTCTGGCTCTGTGGGTATCTGTCGACAGATGCAAGGGATCTGTCGCAGATCCACATAGTCCAGTTATCCAGAGTTCAGGAAAACATGCGCATGTCGACAGATTTGGGCTGTCTGTCAACCCGCCTGTTCCTCACTCATAAATGGCTTAGAATGTACTCTAAACATGCTGACCATGGAACCTATGAATCAAGCATGATGTATATCAAATAGAAGAGTCTAATTGTAGATCTCACAGTGGTTTATAGGCTAAACAAGAGACATGGAAAGAGGGTTGCAATTCAAGCTTGTCTAGCTAGAAACTAGACATAGTATAGTATTGGAAGTGTGGTCTTGATAGCAATGGTTATTGGGAGATTCTTACAAGATGAACACTAAAACACAAGATGTTTAATGTTACAATCAAGGCTTGAGGTACAAACATCCGAATGGAAAGAAATCACAATATTATAGGATATCGAAATTTCTAGAAAAACTCTATAATATAAACTTGGATCATGGTGGGAGAAGAAGTTAAAACCTACTTAATCTGTAAGAGGAGTGGAGATTCTTCTTTGGTAACCACATAGTTCCAAAGGTAATTAGGAATCAACAAAAGTTTAGAGTTACAATCACAATACAGACTAAACCAAGATTGGTTAACAAGCTTAAAGGCAATTTGAACAAGGCTATGATCTTTCTGACAAGAACAGAGGGTAAAGATTTGAAGGAGAATAGGAACCTATAGACATACGTACTTACACACGATTTATGAAGATGGTTACACAGTTCATATGAGGATTTTCAAGTTTAAGACAAGTATATAGAGATCCTGAACTCTTTAGCCAAGGTCAGAGACAAGGATTTAGAAAAGAAGGAAGAACCCTTCTTGACTTCAAGATCAACGAAATCCTTGAATACATCCAATTAAAATGAAGCAAAGCAAGAAGAACTATACAGGTCATGGCACAAATAGGAGACATGGTTCCTACAAATGAAGAAACCATGAGCATATACATAGGAAACTGAGAAGGATTTGAGGTATGACACCTACTTGACTTGGTGAAGAACAAAGGTACTTCTTTTCTCCTCAACAGAGGAATCAACAGAAGCAAGGAGAGGGAAACTTGTAGAAATAGCCATGTCAGTTTTTAATTGGAGCCGCTCAACACCTCCAGGAGCACAGCAGCAGCAGCTACAATTACACTGTCTCCAGCAGCAACCTTCCCACACAAGGTGCTAGCACAGCAACGGTACACAACCCACCAACCAGTCATCCACACAGGGGTGAAATCTCACTACAACAAAACTTCTTCCCTAAGCAAAGCAGCAGCAGTGGAAGAGAAACACTTCCACGAAGGTGAGGGGAAGCTTTTATAAGCTCCCAGCCTTCACACACGCTTGGCACGTCGGCCATACATGTGTCAAGGTATAACTCCCTTAACCACCCAAGGACACCTGCTCCATGCAACTTCCAAGGCGACACATATGGGTAAACGTGGTGATGATCTACCCTATGAAAAGTGGGTTTACGTGGCCCCTGATACGTGGGTAGAAAATAACCCAAAAATGGTCACCGTAAATGGTTGATAATTCAACTAGCCAAATTGTCTCCTTGTTTACATATCCTAATGATGTCTAATTGAGTTGAAATTTCAACCATAGACTAATAGGAAGTTTTACAAATGTCATGATTTTTATTTAATTTTTAGAATTTATTTTCTACTGGGTGAAAAATCGCCCCAAAAATAGTTGCGTCGCTAAATCTCAAATCCATCGTCAAAAATCTTGGATAATTACATATTTGATATCACCACATTTTCTAAGAATTATGGTGTTCTCAGATTTTATTTTCGTTACAGTTTTCCGGTGTCGCCCTGTGGGAGCGCGCACCTCTAAATACGTTACTGAAATAACATTTACTAATGTAAATTAATCCTAAATGAGTGTTAATTACATATTATGATAGTGGTTATATTTAATAATCCATTGTTCATAGTTTTCTAGTAAATAGAATTTTCGGGGTGTTACAATTCTCCCCACTAAAAAAGTTTGGTCCTCCAAACTCTCTGAGTAGTTTGGGATGGATTCAAAAATTATGTTTCCATCCTTTTAAATCTATTTATTCAGATTTGTCTTTCCATCTTATCATGTTATTATGTCATATGATACTACCCCAATATCATCTGTTATTATGACCTTGTCAGTTGATAGGGATTTGAGTATTGGCATTTCTAGATATCAAAGAGCCATGTTGTGATCATAGGTTCAATTAGATGCAACCTTCACTATATTCTTTTTTATAGTAATAGGGTATTATGTATTGAGCAGATCTTTGTTAATAGCATTTTATACTTAAAGTCTCCCCCACTAAGGATTATCATTAATCCTTAGAGAGTTATATGAATACATATTCATTTGGAAAGGGGTAGTAAGGCATAACGAGAATGATGAGTATTGAGAATATGATGATACACAGTAAAAGATTTTTTTCATCTCATAAAGTTTCTAGTAAAGAATTCCATAATTCACCCTTACTAAATTACATAGGTTGGCAAAAATTACTAAGCTTTGACATGCCATAACAACTAAACTCAAGTATTTCTCACTATATTCTAGTCCTATTGATTTATACATAAAAATTACTTCCAATAACTTCAATCAATTCTTCTTAGCCTTAAGATTTTCCTGAACTCTTGTCATGGTTTTGTAAGTGTATACAAGACATTCTGAGATTCAGTGTTTTAGACTTCCACACATCCAATATGCTTTTAGTCTCTGCCACAGTCTTCTTTGACTTGGCCCGGTTTGTGACAATATGCACAAGCTTTCTTAGGTTGTGCCTTGGCATTCTCTTGCTTATCAGTCTTCTTGATCTTTTTGCTCTTCTTATTCCGCTTCATCATCTTTTATCAGTTGTTTCTCTTTTATTGGAGGGGACTATCCTTTTCCGTATAGATATTGTAATACTCACTATTTCTTAGAGATTTGTACCTCTCAAATTTTAATAATACAGTTTCATTTTCCTTTGATTACAACTGGAACTACTCGCTCCAAGAACTGAGCAAAGTTGTTCATTGCATATTGACCCTCTTTCCAACTCATTTCTTTTCTCATCATGCGGGTGGGCAAACAATTTAACTTTGGTTATCTATCATGTAATTTAAATCTCTGCTTTTCTATTCATACTATTATACAATTGTTATTGTGTGTACCTAGTTATTTGATACATTAACCTTCATGATCATATGATTCACCTTAGTGGTATAATAATTTAGAATCCAAGAAAAATGGGAAAGTCAACGGAAGGATACATCACGAGAATAGTCGTGAAATCCATATGATCGATAAACCATTCATTTACTAATTCTTATTTAGAGTTGGGATAATAACATATCAACGTAAAGGTCATATAAGTAAAATAAGAGATGAGCAGGTTTGACTTTTCTTCAGTAGGAGAGGGCTCCCTTGGAGAAGTCATATATGTGTTTATCATTTTTCACCGGACCTTGGATTCTTAGCATTCTACTAGGTTTATTTGAATTATGAGACTTTCAGGTAGGCCAAATTTGAGAAATTAGAAAGACGCTATTTTGATGGAATCGCCAAAATCGCGTTTTTTCTTCTTCGTGGGAGAGTTGACTTTTTATTGGTAAGAGATATAATTTTTCTGACATTTTTATTGGATTCAAATGGGGGGTACTTCCTTATTTACATGTAATATCTTAAGTAAATGAAACATCAAATTATAACATTTACTTAAATGATATGGAATGTAATAAGGTATGAGTTTCCAGTTTTACAGGGATCCTGCTGACACTTCTGACTGAAGAAGGATCAGTTCATCACAGACTGATGTCTGTCGACAGCTAGGAAGTGGCTGTCGACAGATAGCAACAGACAGAGCTTGGTTTTCTGGTTCTGATACTACCTGTCGACAGCTATAAGTTGGTTGTCGACATATAGACACAATTCCAGTTATTAGAGTTCTGGAAGACTGGGCCTGTCGACAGCTATAAGCTGCCTGTCGATAGCCACCAGTTCTTCTCCCATAAATGACTTTGTATTCACTTTAAAAAAACTCTAACCATAAAATCTATGAATCAAGGCATGAATTATTCCAAATGTAAGAACCTAATTGTAATCTCAATAGTTGATCTAATTGCTAAACAAGCAAGATTAAACTTGATGTTACAATCTATACTTGTCTAGCTAGAAACTAAGCATGATGTAGTGCTGAATGTATAGTCATGTTAACCATGGTTTGATGTAAATTGACTACATTGTTTCATTTGATTTGATCATAGTCTTGGCCTCTTAGTTTTAATTGATCAATACCTATTCACCAATCTCTAGAAATTCATTCTATACACAAGATAATCTATATCCAATTTACTTATCTAGCTTAACCTCCGGCTTTCTACCCATCCTCACAGTCACTACAGGATGTTGAAGACCAATACTCTATAGTATTTGGATCCTCATTGACTTTTCTCTGATACCACCCTCTGTAACCCCCCCTCCGACCGCACACATACCATACGTATCACATATCACATAGCTCTTGATCGGAAGAGGGGTTACACTAACAAACTTCGTTATGGGCCGACAAATCTGTGTAGTGCCCCAGACTAACAACCATTCCACAAAAACATCTTGAAAATTTTATACCTCAACAAAATAACTTAGCAACCAACACGCCCCTTATTTACATGAGGCCAAACTTTCTCTTCTAAACCTTTAATATAGTAAAACAAACTCTAAAGAGTCACTAAAGCTATGCTCTTCTACTTCTCCTTCTTCATCACCAGCAGAGTTGTGTACAATCTGTAGCTGAGATTGATTTTTCCTTCAATCTGAAAGGGGTGGAGGAAACAAAGGCATGAGTCGGAAGGACTCAGTAGGTGACAGTAGACATAAAGATAGGAGTTTCAAATTTGCTGAACTTCAAGAGTATTCAGAAAGTGCATATATGGAACAAACATAATTGCTCATGAATCTTCATACTTAACATAAACATATAGCCCAATTAATTTCATGACGGGCTCAAACGAAAATCAGAACAAAGTCATATTTGTCTTTCAAAATTCATATCATAACTTGATTTCGGAACAAACTTGACAGGCATCACTGCTCTCAAGAGGTTACTATATAGACGTAATATACCATCCTCAGTGCCTAGGCGATTCCAGCACCTTAGATCTTGTTCATTGCGCAAGAACGGGGTTTATTACCCACCATCGCAGTCCATGACTTGGATTTACCTACAAACTGTCGCCCTCAGCTGATCACAAGTGGCTGGTGCTACCACAAGTGATCCTAAACCTCTTTGAAGAGAACACTGTCTTCATATCATAAATTTCTTTTCATGAGCATAACAGAGATTGGAAATCCAAAGGTAGTTTTGATTGAGAATAAATACAGATATCTTGGTGACAAAGTTGTTCGGAGTTCAATAATATAAGAAAGACAATTGGTTGAGACAGGGTTATGACTCAAGCCAATAACTTCAGAAGATTTGAATCATATAAGAATCCAAAAGAAAATGAGATCCATAATGGTCATCATAAATTATTCACATCTCATGAGGTATTCAAACATATGAACTCTCAAGTGGTCAAGTTTATTAAAACTTAGATACCGAATACTGAAGAATAGACTCAATCGGAGTACTATTCGAATTGACAACTTTAGAAACAATTCAGGAAAGTTAAGGTACCCAAGTGGGTGAACTTTGAAGTAATATGACCAGTAAATATCAAGGTAATTGAGAGGGTAACTTCCTTGGCTTTTAGGATGAAGTTTAAGCAAGAGTTCTACCATGAAAATCTGCTGAAATTCAAGAGGACATTAGCTGTTGACAGCCAGGAAGGGGCTGTCGACAGATGCACAGACAGAGCTCAGGTTTTCTGGCTCTGTGGGTATCTGTCGACAGATGCAAGGGATCTGTCGACAGATCCACACAGTCCAGTTCCAGAGTTCAGAAAAACATGCGCCTGTCGACAGATTTGGGCTGTCTGTCGACAGCCGCCTGTTCCTCACTCATAATGACTTAGAATGTACTCTAAACATGCTGACCATGGAACCTATGAATCAAGCATGATGTATATCAATAGAAGAGTCTAATTGTAGATCTCACAGTGGTTATAGGCTAAACAAGAGACATGGAACAAGAGGGTTGCAATTCAAGCTTGTCTAGCTAGAAACTAGACATAGTATAGTATTGGAAGTGTGGTCTTGATAGCAATGGTTTATTGGGAGATTCTTACAAGATGAACACTAAAACACAAGATGTTTAATGTTCCAAATCAAGGCTTGAGGTACAAACATCCGAATGGAAAGAAATCACAATATTATAGGATATCGAAATTTCTAGAAAAACTCTATAATATAAACTTGGATCATGGGTGGGAGAAGAAGTTAAAACCTACTTAATCTAAGAGGAGTGGAGATTCTTCTTGGTACCACATAGTTCCAAAGGTAATTAGGGAATCAACAAAAGTTTAGAGTTACAATCACATATACAGACTAAACCAAGATTGGTTAACAAGCTTAAAGGCAATTTGAACAAGGCTATGATCTTTCTGACAAGAACAGAGGGTAAAGATTTGAAAGGAGAATAGGAACCTATAGACATACGTACTTACACACGATTTATGAAGATGGTTACACAGTTCATATGAGGATTTGCAAGTTTAAGACAAGTGATAGAGATCCTGAACTCTTTAGCCAAGGTCAGAGACAAGGATTTAGAAAAGAAGGAAGAACCCTTCTTGACTTCAAGATCAACGAAATCCTTGAATACATCCAATTAAAATGAAGCAAAGCAAGAAGAACTATACAGGTCATGGCACAAATAGGAGACATGGTTCCTACAAATGAAGAAACCATGAGCATATACATAGGAAACTGAGAAGGATTTGAGGTATGACACCTACTTGACTTGGTGAAGAACAAAGGTACTTCTTTTCCCTCAACAGAGGAATCAACAGAAGCAAGGAGAGGGAAACTTGTAGAAATAGCCATGTCAGTTTTAATTGGAGCCGCTCAACACCTCCAGGAGCACAGCAGCAGCAGCTACAATTACACTGTCTCCAGCAGCAACCTTCCCACACAAGGTGCTAGCACAGCAACAGTACACAACCCACCAACCAGTCATCCACACAGGGGTGAAATCTCACTACAACAAAAACTTCTTCCCTAAGCAAAGCAGCAGCAGTGGAAGAGAAAACACTTCCACGAAGGTGAGGGGAGCTTTTATAAGCTCCCAGCCTTCACACCGCTTGGCACGTCGGCCATGCATGTGTCAAGTATAAATCTCCCTTAACCACCCAAGGACACCTGCTCCATGCAACTTCCAAAGGCGACACATATGGGTAAACGTGGTGATGATCTACCCCATGAAAAGTGGGTTACGTGGCCCCTGATACGTGGGTAGAAAATAACCAAAAATGGTCACCGTAATGGTGATAATTCAACTAGCCAAATTGTCTCCTTGTTTACATATCCTAATGATGTCTAATTGAGTTGAAATTTCAACCATAGACTAATAGGAAGGTTTTACAAATTGTCATGATTTTTATTAATTTTTAGAATTTATTTTCTACTGGGTGAAAAATCGCCCCAAAAATAGTTGCGTCGGCTAAATCTCAAAATCCGATCGTCAAAAATCTTGGATAATTACATATTTGATATCACCACATTTTTCTAAGAATTATGGTGTTCTCAGATTTCATTTTCGTTACAGTTTTCCGGTGTCGCCCTGTGGGAGCACGCACCTCTAAATACGTTACTGGAATAACATTTACTAGTGTAATTAATCCTAAATGAGTGTTAATTACATATCATGATAGTGGTTATATTTAATAATCCAATTGTTCATAGTTTTCTAGTAAATAGAATTTTCGGGTGTTACAAATGACACTTGAAGAGAAATACATGGTTGCCTTATCCCAAAAATTGCAGTTCAATGACTTCTTCGAGAATGCCATAATAGTCTACTTCATTTTCATTGTAGGCACTTTCCTTCACACATACGCCGTTGTTCATCGTAGACTTATTCCGTCCATAATCTCTCATGTGAAATTGGTATCCATTCACAATGTAGTCTGGATAGACACGTACAATCTTCGAGGGCCTATAACTGATCTCTTGTACTCTTGAATCAGTAATAAAGCCTTGTTCACCTATGTAAAAAAAAGGACAGACAATGACAACTATGAACAACTTATGCATAAGAACATAACACTTATGCAACAAAATATTTAGACACTTACTCGATATCATAACTGTAACGACCCTGAGAATCCGACCCTCGTGTAGCAACATTGATTTTTAAATCCCAAATAAAATAAAAAATTAAATTTAATAAATGTGATAAATAGAATTAAATTAAATGAAGAGGGAATAAAGTGAATAAAATGGGATTAAATCAAAACCTATTAAGCTAAATTAGGAATGGGTTGTATTAATGGCCCAAACATAAAAGATTGGGCCCAAATGTGAAGAGCCCATCATGGGATGGGAGATAATTAAGCTAATTTCGTACCTAATTAATTAATAAATTAAAAGGGTTAAGATAAGCATTAAATTAACTCATAATTATCTAAAGGAGGAGTCCTCATCCCATCCTAACCCCTTGGCCACGAAATTGGACCTCTTCCCTATCCTTTTAGGTAGATAATGGCTAGGAAATAGGGAGATAATAGTGGAAATTCGGAGTTTGAAGAGGAGAGAAGAGTTTTTAGTTATGTTGGACTCTTAACCACCCTAATTCGGCCCTATCAAGCCTCATTTCATTGCTGGGGCTCTGGAGGACGAGGAGAGAAGGCTGAGGACAAGGAGCAAGGAGAGGAGGAGCTTGGAGCAGGGGTTTTTCTTCTTCCTCTTCGTCATTAACCTTAGGTTTCCATTTACAGCAAGAAAATGTAGGCAATCTTGCTAGCACAAATCGATTAACTTCGGCCATAGGTAGCCTATACATCCATCTATCAAAGCCACATGATTTCCTTATTTTTCGTTGCTCCATGAAGGAGTTAAATACTTCAATCCATGCCATCTCTATGTACCCGAACCTTCATGATTGCTTTCAATCCACGCATGTACTTGATCCCATGCTCTGAAAATATTTTCATAAATACTACATGCTTTTAGCTTTCAAACACCCCTATTTTCCCTAATGTCCATTATGTAATCGTTGCTAATTAAATCATTTTCCAGGACTGCGCATGTTTAGGTCACTGAAATGTAACCTTGTTAAAGCATGCACAACCTTGTCTGTTTCCTAATTACTCATGCATGTTGATAGATCTATGAGTCTACTTTCATTTAAAACTAGTTTCATAATTTTTGGATCATCGTGCGATTTTATATCGATTTTAGAAGAGCTCTATTTTGTGCATGGGAGGGAAGGACCAAACCCAAAAGGGCAGATCCCCTTTTCTGGTCGGGCCGCCCCTCTGAAATCACGACGGCCCGACCCGTCGCGATCTTAGAGGTGACGTGGCCGGCTGGTCCATCGCGTTATGAACGCGACGGCCTGTGCCGTCGCATTTTCCTCCCGAACCGCGCCAGCCGCCGTTTCGCATGTCGCGCCCAGACTGCCCCGTCGCGACTAGAATCGCGACGGGTACCCCCGTCGTGTTTTAAGAATTTCAGCCAGAAATGATATTTTCCCTTATGCCCTACTATTTATGCCATTTAACCCTGTTTAAGCTAAATCATGCACTGTTAAGATTAGTATTAACCTGAATATTATTATTGTCAATATTTAAATAAATCTCATTAATTAAAAGTCATGTGCACGATTTATCATACTCTCATGATTTCTTACACTTGCACACACTAAACATTATTAATTGCAATGAGACCTTATTAAAATACTCAATAATATATCTGGTAATTATTTAGTGTAATTATTTCACTTAAATTTCCCTATTATTTAAATGACATTTGTCTTCATTTTATTCGCAAGTTTTGTACACCGTATCGCGTCCCTCTGCCTTCGAGCACTCGAGGCAAGACGGACAACGTTTCGTTACACACTTCTCTTGGCATTGACCACCTCTCCATTGGGAATACTCCTGACTGGACCAGGGACTCCTTGTCAAGGCCTCCGTAAGTCTCCTTGGCTTTGGCGCACGTCCTTAGCCGACGAGCTGGTTATACCCTTAAATCCTGTTACACCTTAGGGATCAGTACGATCCAACGGCTTAGTGTGTTTCCTTCTTACCATGTGATCACGTCGGACCATCTAGTTTGTGTTTGAGCACGGCTAGTGGGCGGTGGTGACTTCTACTAGACTGTCGGCACCCGACCTAGTGCTGTGCAATTGTGACTATCGTTGTTTATCGTGGTTTTACGATTACGTCCCTGTCTCATCTACTATCCTTGTACTCTCATCTGTTCACTTTCACTCTACAATCTCGTCTATTTCATCTACTATTCTCATCTATTCTTGGTACTCTATTTGGCCATCCCTATGATTGTCTAAGATAAGAAACATGACTTATGCCAGTGCAATAGAGCCCGATCTGGTCCTAGGAGGAGTGCCCAAAAAGTGCCATTTGCCCATGGGAGTTAAAATGATCAGGATGTTGGCATACATCCAGTGCCATTATACTATCAAGATTAAATCTATGACTATCATTCAGTGCAATCAATCAGTGCAATCTATACACGTGCTATCTATACAAGTGCTATCGTTACTAGTGCACCGTTGTGCAACTTTACGTGCTATATCGTTACATGGCCAATCCTTTATCGTACTTGCTGTGCTATTTTCCATGTACTAGTGCTATCGTTACTTTGCTCTACATGACTATGCTCTCTAGTTATCCTGCCATTTAAGACATTAATCATTTAAAGCCTACTTGTTCTCATGAGATATTAAGTCCTACTGAGCGTTATTCGCTCATCCTGCATTATTATTTCATGTGTTTCAGATGAGTCTGATGGAGATTACCACACTCACGAGGAGGAAAATGAGGATGATGCTCAAGAGTGACCCGTTTCGTCAACCCGTGCTTAGTAGTTAGTTAGTTAGTCATCATTAGTCGTTATGTAATAGTTTAGATTTGAATAAAGTACTGTGGGCCCTAGTTTTGGCTCTGATTAGTGAATGTAATAGCTAGTTGATGAATTATTAATGAAGTTTGGATTTATTTGACATTACTCCAATTGTGCAATGGTTTGTCATTTATTTATCACTCTGTACTATTTAAATAACTGTAATTCCGCTCCGATATTCTGCGTCGGGGCTTTACACTCAGCCCACGCCGAGGACCCAATTTTCGCGGTCGCCGCCCACAGATCCGGAGACCCGGAAGGGCTATAATATAATCTAACAAGATATGTATCGGAAGTAAACATCAACTGCTAAACTAGAAGCGCACACGCAGAAACAGAACAAAGAGCGAGACTGTTGTGTACCGCTCTAAGCACAGTCCCAACACACACAACTAGTACAAGTAAAAGGCAGGGGATAACAAGTCCCTTAGGGGCATACCCCGAGGGTGACGTACATTGAGAGGGGGAACCAATGCTAGCTTCGGGGATCACGACTACCTCCCCGTCTCCTCCGCTCGGCGCGCGCCCTGCTGCTGCTGAGAAGTCTCACCTGGGAAAGAAAGGATGAGCTTCACAACAGAAGCTCAGTAGAGACTACCAATCACCTACTGGCTCTAACAGGCAGAAGAATATATATATATATATATATATATATATATATATATCAATTAAATAACAACAGTTATATCTTCTACCTACGAACAGAAGTGCGGAAGCAAAGCTACTAACTAGCAATGGTACGGAAGCACAACATGGTTGGAAACTCCGTATGACTGCTCGTCGTGACCACCACATGGCAAGCAACACAGACATGGGGAAACCTCACCTGGATAAGAAACACTAGCTACAGAAAGCACTACCACTAGTCAACCGGTCAGGTGCGTCCACTGACGTCTTATCCTCGACCCAGGTCCAAACCTCCACGTCTCGTCAGAGTGAGGCAGGACACAAAGTACACAACAGTAACCACCGTAGTATGGCTGGACTACGGTCCCATGCCTGGCCTCTCTAGGCGGTTCTGGGGCCGCAAAGAGTGAGGCAGTGAGAAAAGGACTAGCTGGACTGTACCGGGAAGAACTCCTCAAAACAACCTCGGCGTCCCAGACCAAGTACAAGAGCTCTGCAAACGACTCAACGCCGCTGTCCTAACCACCGTTTTCCCCTCTGCGCCAGAGTTTGCGACTTGAGCATGCCCACCGCCCGAAGTACTCCTCAACAGGCGCGCAGGGACGGGGGTCCCAGACAACGGTAACAACCTCTCACGGACAAGCCCTCAAGTGCCGAGCACCGGGCAACGACTAGTGTACGACCGTACTAGGTAACTAGCACAAGTGCCACAGATATAGTAAGAAGCTGAACGGCAAGGACTTTACAAAGCACGGTACTTCGCAAGACCATAACCTGTCTCTCAGCTGTAGTCGCGACGCATCGGGCCATCGCGACCTTGTCGCGACACCCTACCCTGTCGCAACACTATCGCAGCAGCCCAAGCCGTCGCGACCAGGTCGCAACACACAAGAGCGTTGCGATGATGTCGCGGAGGCCCTACCTATCGCGACATCATCACGACCTCTCGATAGGTCGCGTCTTCAGTCGAGTGGGGTTCCGGAGCAACCCTCTTAGAGACCACCCCAAAAACATGGTACAATCATTCCACAGGGGAGAGGAGCATGCTCAACATGTAGGAAAGCCTTTAAACTATGCAAACCACCCTCAAAACCCCACAAACATGGATTTACAAGAATCTACACTCGATGGAGAAACTCACTCAACCACGAGCATGGATTCCACACACTCCCACGCCCCAAACCATAGAGAAAACACCACTCAAGGGGAGGGGAGCATGCTAGGGCAAGAGGATCAAGGGTCCCTACCTCCACAAGTAGAGCCGACCCGTTGGGGCCTTCATGTAGGAATGACCACCTCCTCCTCGCTCCAAGCACCACGACCATGTCCCCTGCACGAACGGGATGACACCACCTTAGCATGCGCACCACGAGCATGAAGAAACGGCGAGAAACACAAGGGAGCTCGAGAGGAGAAGAAGAGGGAAGAAGGAGAAGAGAGAGGGCAAGAGGGGGAGAATGGAGTGCAGCCTCGGTTTTAAACTGACGGCCCCCAAGATGCGATGGGTCGACCGACGTGACAATGACCATGTTCCGACGGCCACCCCCGGTGTGACCACAAAAGCAGTCCACCTCGAAGATCGGGAAAAGAAAACGTGACGGCTGACCAGGTCGCGTCAACATTGTACACACTTGCCACCGACACGATCGTTCTGACAGATAGGATAGTGGTTACGTCTATCAGAAAAGCAGTTACGACGCCTCCAGACGCCGCGACAAGAACGTGACACCACCCCCGTCGCGACCATGTCACAACGACCAGTGTGTCGCGACACAACCATGTCACGATGGGCTCCCCTGGCCGACCATGTCACGACCAGGGAGCCTGCCGCAACCCTGAGGACAGGGCCAAGGGCCAAGGAGAGCCGGGTCTTACAATAACCAAGTAGCAAAAGACTTAACTCCCATTCCTTTTCAACCTACACGTCAGTCAGACGGATTCCGTTGCAGTATGACTGAGTCAAACTCTCTGCAATGAAAATGCAAACAACCTCTAAGTTCTGCAATTTGCAAACAAATGAGGTACATACATAAAGACATTAGCGTTGAGGGCTTACTCAATGTAAGGTCTAGTTCTGCACAAGTCATGAAGATGTAGATCTCCGTAGCTACCAACTCTCTGTCTTCGAGCGCGCGAGTATAAGAATATCCTGTAAATAAATTACATTAAAATAAGAAGTGAAATACTAATCACTAAACTGAAAATAAATAATTAAAAGTAATCTATATAATAGTGTCTTATTGAATTAAGTTAGAATCAAGGATCTAATGTCTAGAAGGAAGAGTTTGTACTCAAATTTTTCCCCTAAATTGGGATATATACCTCATTAGTGTTTCTTTTTTTTTTATAAAAGAGGTCCTCAGGCCTCAAACGAGGAGAGTGCACCCTCCCCCAAAGGGGGAGAATGTCTCACTCCACCAGTGAGGGCAACCTGGGCCAAACTATTATAAGAATAACATGAGTACAAGATCACAGGGGCATACCCCAGCTATCCAGGTCTGAAGTAGGAACTCCAGACCGGTCTAGAGTAAGAGGACCTTTACATTCACGAGGTAAAGAAGTAGAAGAAAAGAAAAGTAGATTGCTAACAATCTTACAACCAACATTAGCCAAAGCATCGGCAACCTGATTAGTTGTCTATAAGTGTAAGCCACCTTGACATGTGAGTTATGAATGTAAGAGGAAGCTTCACGCCACCAGCGCAGGCAGTCCCAAGAGGGAGATTGTTGGAACTATGGAATTGACAAGAGTGACGGAATCTGAGTAGATCAAGGACAACTGGAAACCATATTCAGATGCAAACGAAGACCATCGCAAAGGGCGCTCAAGTAATTAAACTACCACCAAAACCATAATAGTGAGCAAAAGCCAACAGGAGATGACCCGAACTGTCCCTATACATCGCCTCCCCCACAAATACCCGGGTTTCCCTTGCTGGCCCCATCACATTAAGAACCAATCCATTGTCTGGCGGGATCCATCTGACAAACTTGTAAGTCCTCGCTTTGATAGTAGGAAATAAACCAAAAGACTGAAGATCCTTGAGGTGCTTATCAGAAGAGTAGCTCTTAAAAACCTGCATATCAAGGGATGAAGAAACCATGTAGTGAATATTATGAACAATACGATTAACTGAAGTCCGCTGTCCCTCGAACCTCATGAGACACCGAGCACGCCAGATCTCCCAAATAACCATGATGGAAGAGTACAAGGAGGTGAAACCATAAGGCGTTGCTGGATTGCATTGGCAAAGGATTTGCCATAGGAGGGTCGTAATGTTGACATAGCTTGACACATTAATGTCCAGAATGGGGGCAACCGACGCCACAAGCTATGCGCCAAGTCACTAGATATGAACAAATGGTTCAAGTCTTCGGAGAAGAGTTGGTGCAGGAACACTTGACTTCTTTACATCCCATGTTTCAATATGTAAGCATATGTGATTTCTGTTTATAAGTTGTTTGGGGTTAAAGCCCATTTGCATTGCTAGTCATGGAGGGCACACATCCTATTTGAATTCGGATGCACATTTCAGGGGTTTGCATTGGCTTATTTATACCCATCTACATTGCATAGGTGCATGGGGTTTTCTTATAATCATGCTTGGAGCCAAAGCCCCATTCGCATTGCTTTTCTCATATGAGAAAATGGGTTTAAACATATACTAAAATAATTAAACAATTTTTTTTTACTTGTAGATTGAATTGGGCTTACACACACACACACACACACACACACAACCAAGCTTGAACAACCATTTTCAATGCTCGATAAAACTCGAGCTCGACTTTGAGTTAGATATGTATGTTCTTATTGCTTCTTATCAAAACAATGAGAACAAACACATCTACCCCAAACTCTTGAACATGTAAATTCATTGACACATGCTTAACACGCTCTCCTGATGTACGTGTAGTGTTATTTGCTCCTACGTATACGCACCTCAACTCACAAATAACATGTAATTAAATATAACATGTAATTAAATAAAATCAAGCTAATTAAATAACACACACATTGATATACATGCTTACATTGAAAATTGAACAACATATAATTTAAAAACATTGGATGGACACGTCTATTTGGAGATAGATGGAGGCTCTCATGGCTTAATTATATGCTCATTGGTTCAAAAACATGTGCTATTGAAGATGGACATTTCTTTATGTATTAAAATCTAAACTCTAACTCAAAATTTATACATTGAGTTGAGCAAAATCTTATATGGATAAAAAGAAAAGATATTTTGATATACATATATATATATATATATATATTTAGATCACTTAACTCAAATTTAAAATAATGAGTGGAAAATACTCTATTAGTTATAAATACAGTTATATTTTCATTACTATTTAATGTGAACTATGTTTATACTTCTAGACCATGGACTGTACAAATAACTCTCGGACTGTATAAATTTTATGTGAGCATGAAGATCTTGTTCTCTTAATGAAGACCTGCCATCTTACATGTTAGTTATTTTCTCATTGCAAGCAAAATGGGAATGAGCATTACGTTGTGTTTATTTTTTATGATGATTATATTATAAAACCCTATTTTTTTTCTAAATCACTACTTGGACACTAGAAAATCTGGAATGATAAGTGATTTGTGTAAATCACTACTTGCACCGAGTTTACTAGTGAAATGTACTTTTCTATTTAAACTTTTGATATTAATATTGGCTAGTTCGGCACCACTTGAACCACTTAGAAAACCCATTGGGATTACTATTGGAAAGCACTTTTGATTTTTTTATGCAAAGCTTTCTGCCTTGTTTTAGTATGTCTGAACCTCTGCAAGAAAAGCATCCTTGAACATCTATCCTTAAAAGCTGGATTCTGAAAAGTTGAATTGTTTCACTTGGTGTACATTTATCATTTATGTCATTCGTATTCGTTTGCAAGGCTCTATTAGTTCATTTGGACTTGGTTGTACAAATTTCCTCTAGATTCTTTATTCTTTTCTTATTCCTTGTGATGTAGCCATTCTTCTAATTCTAAGATATGTAATATTTTCCATCTTTTCTATTAATAACATCGTGTTCAATCTTCTCCTTCTCTTCATAGAGACTGGGGTATCCGTAGTAATAAGGATTAAGAGGACTGCCACTGCGGTCACAACATCAATCGAGTAGCATAGATAAATTAAAATGAGGCTCAGAAACAACTCTAACAGCTAGCCATACAATTACCTTGTACCTAGTTGTTATATATAATGTATAATCCTCATTCCTCAGCGTAGGTCCCCGACTGATGGGGCTTGAATCATCAGAGCTAAGGGACGTACGACGTACAGACACATCATACATGAGAGGGTGTGTAATTAATTAATTTCGTTGTTATTTCTATCAGATTTCAAATTTACTTACTATATTTTAGAATTATATTTTCTCATATATTTTGATTTTTATTTGCTAATATATCTAAAGATACATTATATCTATCCAAAAAAAAAATCGAAATGAATGAAAAAATATAATCGACTGAAAAAAAAATTGAAACAAAATCTAAAGGGGAGGGGGGAGGCGCATAGGGAGGGGGAGCCATTGTGTAGGGGGAGGGGGACTGTGCAGGGGGAGGGGGGAGGGTTGTTGGGAGGGGGGGACTATGCAGAGGAGGGGGAGAAGAGGGGGGGACTATGCAGGGGAGGGGGAGACTGTGCAGGGGAGAGGGGGTGGGACAGTCGTCGGGAGGGGGAGGGGGAGAGGAGGGGGGGACTGTGCAGGGGGAGGGGAAGGGTCTTCTGGAGGGGGGAGGGGGCATACCGGTGGCAGGGCGGTGAGCTAGAGAAGGAGGCAGGGCAACGAGTCGAAGGTTGCGACGGCGGAAAGGTGGCTAGCCGGAGGCGATGACGGCAGCAGCAGCAGGGTGGCGAGCCGGAGGCGGGGACGGCAGCGAACCGATGTCGATGATGGTGGTGAGCTAAGGCGGCGGCGTCCCGTCGCTAGAGGGAGCACGAGATAGAGAGAGAGAGAGAGAGAGAGAGAGTAGAAATTTGGGGGCCTTAGCGATGACCCTTCTGACAGATATAAATTCGTCAAAAATTTAGTCTGTATTTTCTGACTGATAAAAATCAGTCAAAAAGATTGTCAGAATTTTCCGACGGAAAAATTTCTGTCAGAAAATCCGTCGAAAATTTTGACATAATTTCTGACAAATATAATCTGTCGGAAAAGGCTGACGAAATTTCGATGTATTTTATCCGTCAGCAAATATAGACTAAATTTCTGACGAATTTATATCAGTCAGAAAGGCTGTCACTAAATCTGCTTTCTCTTGTTGTGTATTACTTAATGAATCTTCATGTTTAGGAGACCAAATTGGATGACCTCCAGATAGAGGGGAGATGAAGTGGAAGGGAGGTGTAACTTTTGCATGAGGGGGAGATGAAATAGAGGCATTGGGAACAAATGTCCATTAACTATAATGATATTATGTTAGGATTGTATGATATTATGTCGAGGGATGTCACACTTTGTTACCATTTTACTATGTTCGACATACATATGAAATTAACTAAGTAATGATTATTTATCTGCTTATTTCACATTAAGAGCATTGTGCATATAGTATCTCCTATGTGAGTCCAAGAGCCTTGAAAAGATTCATGCCAACATTAGGGTTGTCAATGGGTCGGCTAAGTAGTGCCCGGCCCAAGCCCAACACCATTTTTTTAAGACCGAAACTCGACCCAAATTCGAGTGACATCGGGTCGGACTAGGCTGGGTCCAACTAATCCATCAAATTATAAACCACGACCTCTGTCCGGTCCGGCCAGACCCAAAAAACTTATAAATATTTTATTAAAATTATTATATTGTTAAAAAAAATATGCCAGAGTATCAGTCAACTAAATACTTAATATCGATTGACCGATTTGAAGTTTGATTGATCAAAAGCTTAATATCGGCTGACGGACTTGGGGTTCAGTCGACCGGAAGTTCAATATCAATCGACCAATTCAGAGTTTAGTTGATCAAAACTTTAATATCGCGAGTCTATCGGACCTGTTAGGGTCGAATAGAAAGTCCAAGTCCGACCCAAATTTTCAACAAGCTAGGCATTTAGGCCTATCCAAAAGACCACAGGCTTAAAAAAGGTGTGGCAGCCCCGCCCATTGTCGGGCCAAATCTGAGGGTCTATCGGGTCGGCCCAACCCGCTGACAGGCTTAAGCCAACATCCTCCCTTGAGATTAAGAATGCTCGAGTATGCATGCATGTCACATGTTTTTTTACTACTTTTGTCATTCATTCAATCTTCAGATCACAAGATAAGATAACCAAATTATGTTTTTATAACCTAAATTCAGTGTTCTGATCATACTTTCTAGATCAAACTTGAGTTATTCTTTTTCTGCATTCGATTTTCATCGAATAATAGGGTGGAAAAACTTCGTAAAAAATGTTAGCAAAGCTACCACCTTAGGTTTTGGTGTTCAACTCAAATCAAGCAATAAATAGGAGGAAATAAATTAAACAAAAGGAATGGCAAAAAATGGCATGCATAGCGATAGCATGCATCCTTTAAAAAAAATGAAAATTGCATGTCCTTTACATGTAATTTTCACAACCTAATGCTGCCAAAGCTCCAAACTCCCTCAGTTTTTTGATAAAGACGATGCTGCAGCTGTACAGGGAGATGAACAGATTATCTCTCTTATTTCAGAGGCCTTTCCCCTTCAAGTACAGCCCATGACAAGTTTGGTAGGTTGTCACCCTCTCAAACACCCCCGAGAGATCCCACCAAGCGTGGTTTGCAAGGCCTGCCATGTAGCCTTGTGCTTCAAGTGCATCTCAAAGTCACAGACTCTCCAGTTCCAAATTGCAAATAAAGTTCCCATCATATGGGCATTACCATCTTTGCACCTCTGGGTTTCCTCGCAGCTGGCTGTACGACTCGTAATTCTCTCAAACATGGACCTCATGGGATCCCCCGTCATCCTCCTGTCCGCCGTCTTTGTAGCTCTGCTGTCCATACATGCCGTAGTTTTCAGCCCCTGGTGCCTCCAATGGCTAAGTACTGACCAGGAAACCGACATCCTCACCTACCAGTTCTCGCCGTTCGCTCTGCCGGAGCTCGACTTCCCCCGCCTGCTCTTGGCCTTCGGCGGCCGCCATCACCACTCCGGGAGCTCTTCTGTATCGAATCAGACCATCTGCGACGACTTCCCGCCGGGCATCCCCCCTCCGGATACCACACCACGACGACTCTGTGCGTCGACCGGAGGGGGTGCTGCAATTTCACGTCGGTGCAGTCGGCGGTGGATTCCATCAACGCAACGAGCCAGAAGAGAACAGTCATATGGATCAACAAAGGGATCTACTTGTAAGATGGATAGCTATCGCTGCTCTCTCTTAATCCTCCAAATGCTATCTACATAATTTCATGTAAAATGAAACCATGCATATCTAATTAGTTATCTGGGCAAATCAATTTAAGTGAGAAGGTGAGGATCCCAAGCACCAAGCCCAACATCACTCTCCAAGGGCAGGGGCTGTACTCGACGGCCATCGTGTGGAACGACACCGCCAACTCCTCTGGCGGGACATACTTCAGCGCGTCGGTCTCGGTCTTCGCTGCAAACTTCATAGCCCAGAACATAAGCTTCATGGTAATTAATGAGACAGCAAACAGAGCAACAAGATGAGACACACCCATACTGCATTAAGAGTCTAAGACTACAAACTTACCTAGTAACACACGAGTAATGAGACGATTAAGTACATGAATACACGTGGATATATATACATATATAGTAACATGTGGGGTCTAACATAAGTCAGCGGTTGAATAGGGCCGCCGATATATGTTGTTAGCCAAACAGTTGTCAGGAGCCGTTGACACATGTGTAATATATATCAACGGTCATGGTTTTGCTAACCATTGACATATATACATCACTTCGAACCGCTAACACATATTATATATATATATATGTCACCGGCCCTTCTAGGTGCTAACAGAATCTCATACTTGTTTATAGTGTATGTGTAACGATAAATGCATATCTCCCATTCGCATGTGCTGAGTTTGTCGTCTCAGATACAAGGTACGAGGGCCTAGCTACACTTATTAAGATAAGAGTTTCTCGAATCTTATATCTAAGAGTACGGGAGTCTAATATTTTCTGTGTATAGTTACATGATCACTATTATAAACACATCATATTTATGTTTTTTTCTAATATGAAACTATACTTATATTGCTATCTTCTTCTATGCGCCCGCGCCCTGGTGTAGAATGTGGCTCCCATGCCCAAACCAGGTGACATCGGAGCTCAGGCAGTGGCCGTCAGGATCGGCGGCGACCAGGCTGCCTTCTGGGGATGCGGGTTCTTCGGCGCGCAGGACACCCTCCTTGACGACAGGGGCCGGCACTACTTCAAGGAATGCTTCATCCAAGGATCCATCGACTTCATCTTCGGCAACGGGAGGTCACTCTACGAGGTGATGGCAGCGCCCCCACCGGCTTTCTTTCTTCTTGCCATTCTGACTTACGTATATGCAGAACTGTGAGCTCAACTCCATAGCCACTCCCGTCCCCGCTGGGCAGCGTCTTGTTGATGGGGCCATCGCGGCAAGCGGCCGGGCTGCTGCTGAGGAGAACAGCGGCTTCTCGTTCGTCAACTGCACCGTGGGAGGGACGGGGAGGATATGGCTGGGGCGGGCGTGGAAGCTGTACGCCCGGGTCGTCTACGCCTTCACCTTCATGTCCAACATTGTCGCCCCAGAGGGGTGGAATGACCTTAACGATCCCAGCAGAGACCAGTGAGTACACCCAGTTAGAAGCAGCTAAAGGCATTAGTAGATTTTGTAGGGAATAGCACAGCCAAAAGCTTTAATATTACTTCGTTTGGTAGCTGTAGATGCCAGTTTCTTGAGATATTTATCCTACAGTAACTCTTTTCACGAATAGGCAGATTAGATGGACTAAATCAATTTTATATGAAAATATGTAGGACCTAAAAAACTAAATTTTCATGCGCATTATAATATAATCAAAAGATGTCTAAATGCCAAAGTACAAGATGACATGTATGCACAGATTGGGAAAAAGGAACCTCCAAGAACACAAAGTTGCTTCTCTCTCCTTTAAATATATAGCATTAACGTAATAATTATTGTTTGGAGGATTTGGCTTGAAGTGGATGCAGACAACACAACAGTGAATACTTGATCCAGCTAATGGTTATTCTTTTTGGCTATGTCCTTCCTCTTCTCCTTGTTGGGGGGGGGTTTGCACAGGCTCATCTTCTTCGGAGAGTACATGTGCAGTGGCCCGGGCTCAATCATGACAGAGAGGGTTCCTTATGCGCAGAGGCTGAACGATACCCAAGCTGTTCCCTTCTTTAACATCTCTTACATCGATGGAGATCAGTGGCTGCAACCATTCGCCTAGCTTGGGATGCAAATCTTTTCCCAATTTTTTCTCTTTCTTTTGTTCTTCTTAATTGGATTCTTTATCACTCTGTGAATGGTTCTTGTAACTCAAACATAAGGATACAGGACCTTATCAAATAACCAAGTAATGAGCCCGCGTGAGAGCTAGCCTGGTTATCTAAAAAAGGGTGGTTAAGCCTCAAGAGTTGTTCTCATAAAATGTAAATTAATGTTCAATTCTCAATATGTCATCCCATGCACTGATCATACAATATTGGGTGGTTGTGAATGCCCAACGATCCTAGAGTTATATTCTCGTTAATTATGGAACTTTTCTACAATGTCCAACTCTCTAGCACTTCTCCAAATATTTTCAATTAGGTTGGCACGGGGACAAACTAGTTGGTTTTACATTTTTAAAAGAAAAAGGTTGACGCTATGTACTCTCTTAATAACCTCCTTTAGGAGACTCCCTCCCCTCATCAACCTTCATTGGGTGTTCCAAATAGATCACACATGCAAACGAATGTTTGAGACACAAGGAGTATCCTAGCTAGGGAATATATCAAGGGAGTAAAAGTGGCCTTCACTAAAGAATAAAGATCATAAAAATGGATCGCCCTGAATTTCTAATGCTTAAACTTTCTTTTGAGTCATATGATCATCATTAAACACTTTGAACTATAAGTTTTGGTATATGGTTTGTTGTGAAAATAGTGGGTACAATAGATTTTTCATGGCGATAGAACATCCATAATCCAAACAGTGCAAACATAGCAACATAATACAAGTTTACATAAATCAACATAGGCATCATTCCAAGAGAATAACGATCGATAAGCAAAACATACATGCTAAAAATGTGAACAAGAAATATCTATATGCAGTGGAGGTGTTCCAAAAGGAACTTGCCTTATAGGATGTTTGGAAGTAATTTTAAACAAAAAATTATTTCTACCTAAAAAATGATGTTGAATTCTCTTTCAACTTTAAATTTAAAATTATAAAAATATGATGTTATGTGTTTGGTAAAAATAATTTTTTTTTTTAATTTGTGTTGATGTGTTTGGGGCGAGAGAGAGGGAGCCGCCCGAGCTGGCACGGGGAGGGGTGGGGTGGGGGGGGGGGGGGTGCCGCAGGGGGACTGCCCGGCGGGGTGGGGGGGAGGGCACCAGCGTGGGGAGGGGGGTGAGGGTGCCGGGGGGGTGGGTGCGGGGGGGGGGGGGGGTGCAGGGGGGTGCCAGCTGGGCTGGGAGGGGTGCGATGGGGGGGGGGGGGGTGCACCGGCGGGGAGGGGGGGCGGGGTGGGGGGCGCCGGCTCCGGGAGGGAAGGGGGGTGCACGGGGGGTGCAGGCTGGGAGGGGGGCCGGGAGGGGCGGGGGGTGCAGGCTGGAAGGGGGGGGGGGTGGGGGGCATCGGTGCCGGGAGGGGCGGGGTGGCGGGCGGTGCAGAGGGGGTGCCGGGTGAGAGGTGGGCGGGGGGGGGTGCCGGCGGCGAGGGGGTGGGGGTTGCAGGGGGGCGCAGGGTGGGGGCATAGGCGGACCTAGCACATTGGCAGTGGGGGGTGCCGGCGCCAGGAAGGAGGAGGGGGGGCGCCAGTGGTGGGTGGGGGGGGGGGAGGAGACGGGAAGGAGGAGGGGGTGGGAGGGAACCCGGCGTGCGTTGTGCGTTTTCAAAATAAAAACAGGGTCAGAGTTGTTTTTTTTTTCTGGAGAGATTTACATAGAGTAAAAAATCTTCTCTAAAAAAAAATTACTTACCAAACGGGTCAGTGTGTCTGTACTCTCTCTTTTTTAAATTTTAGAAAAAAAAGAGGTAAAAAATTATAACCAAACACCCATTAGAGAAGATATCACCCCCACTATAGGTGCGAAAAAGAGAAACATCGATCTTCTCCTAGGGTACAACCACATCCAACGAGAAAACAGTCGCACACTATTGATCTCGTAAAGAGAAAACTATCTATTATGTAAATAAGGATCTCTATTGAAACGTAGGGCAAAAGAAGCATGCACCGGACACCGACGCTGTGTAGAACGATGCAGTCAGTGGCGGAGAAGAGAGCACGGGACGCCGACGGCAAGTAGCGGCGGCGATGTCCACGTTGAAGGTGAGGGCAAGAAGCGATCAGTAGCAAAGAGCGATTTCTTGGTGGTGTGTATGGCGGTGTTGCAGATAGAGAGCGCAAGAGAGAGAATGCACAGGAGAGAAGACTAGGTCAACTCAGTTTTCTCTCTCTCTCTCTCTCTCTCTCTTTATCTCCAACCGCCCACGCCCCACTGCGCCGGTTCACTTCTTCAGGATGGGCGCATCCCACAAGCCCACCAAGCAAAAGGATAAAAACAGAAAGGAAAAAGAGTGAACGGCAATAAGGCCCGCGGTCACCTCACACGCGCGCCGCCCAGCCAGCCCGGCGGGCGGGTGGGCGCGCGTGTGTGGTCTTGGGCATACCTCTCTCTAGTTCCATAGGAACAAGTCCTTAGAACCACAAGGACTTATAAGACCACTCCCTTACTTGTGTTTTCCAATATAGGACAAAACCCACAAACACATAAGGCACACTCTCCTACCAAACCTTGAGTTTATCCTTAAGCTTGCAACCACCCTTCTTCTACCCAACATTCCCCACAAACTCATGGTTTGCCAGGAGGAACACACATCAAGAGAGACACATATCATGCTTTCAATAGAAGTACCTTTTGGGTTTGAACTTCTATATGAGTATCCAAATCCTTTCTTCACAGACGAAGTGAAAGGAACTAAGTCTTGAACTTGACTCTTTTGAGTGAAGATTATCAATGGAAACAACATGATATAAACATAGATAGCAATCTGCAGGGGTGGCGCTTTACGGCCATGTGCCCCTTCCTGTATCATAAGTGCATTTAGGGATAACCCATCCCTTTAACTACGGCCCCACAGTTGCACTCACTTAGGTGGGCTTCTCCAAGGATGCACTGCTCACATCCTGCCTTACCAGGCTTGAACCCATTAAGAGTAGGTAACTCAACCTTACCTTGTAGCTAGAGACACTCGTATTAGGATTACATGGGTGGAATTCAGATACAAGGTATCTAGAATTTTTAGTGTCTTTCAGTTCTCTCAACAGCTTGTTGTTACCACATTGAACCTTCTTTGTAGGATCTCTACTCAGATAGGTTGGGTTGCTACTGCAGGAGAACAATTAATGGGTTTCAATCCATCCCCATCCTAAATTTCAGGACTTGTTTTTTATAAGTCCTTTAGTTAGAGGATCTGCTGTGTTGTCCTTGGTACCAAAAAAATCCACAGCTATCACTCCCTGAGACACCAATTCTCTTATAGACTTTAGTCTGATTTGAATATGTCTCCTTTCTTTTTTATTGTACTTTGAACTTTTGACCTTAGCAATCGTGGTCATATTGTCACAATGGATAGAGACCGCAGGTATAGGCTTACTCATTAGGGGTAGTTCTGTAAAAAGTCTCTTAATCCATTCAGCCTCCATACCAGTAGTGTCCAAAACACACAACTTAGCCTCAAAAGTAGACCGAGACAAGATGGTTTGTTTAGTGGACCTCTAGGCCACTGCACCACCTCCAGAGTAAAAACATACCCTGTTACACCATTACTCCCTGAGTTTTCAGCAATCCAGCTTGCATCACTATATCCTTCAAGGACTCCAGGGAATTTCCCAAAATGCAACCTTAAGAAACAATACCCTTAAGGTATCTCAGTATCCTATCTAAGCCTTCCCAGTGAGAACGTTCAGGACAGCTAGTGTATCTACTGAGTCTAGTCACTGCATATGAAATGTCAGGTCTAGTACAATTTGCCAGATACATTAAACTTCCTATAACTTGGGAATATCGTAATTGAGACACAGGTACACCACTCTTATTCTTGTAGAAGACTCTAGAAGGATCATAGGGTGTACAGACAATTCTGCAATCCTGATAACCATATTTCTCTAGTACTTTCTCAACATAGTGAGACTGAGAAATTGCTATCCCTTCAGCTGACTTAGTCAACTTCAGTCCAAGAATTATATTTGCCTCACCCATATCTTCATTTCAAATCTACTACTTAAGAATGATTTTGTCTCATTTACTAATCCCTTATTGTTGCCAAAAATCAATATATCATCTACATACAGGCATAGAATTACACAATCATCACCTTTCACTTTGTAGTAGACACACATTTATCAAACTCATTTACTTTAAAGCCAAATGACATGATAGTCATGTCAAATTTCTCATGCCATTGCTTAGGGGCTTGTTTCAATCCATACAAGGATTTAACAAGTCTACAGACTTTACCTTCATTACCAGGGGCTACAAACCCTTTAGGTTGATCCATATAGATCTTCATCAAGATCACCATTAAGAAAAGCGGTCTTAACATCCATCTGGTGGATAGTCAAATCATATATGGAAGCCAAGGCTATTAGCACCCTAATGGTAGTCATTCTGGTAATAGGAGAATAGGTATCAAAATAATCTATTCCCTCCATTTGTTTAAAACCCTTAGCAACTAACCTGGCTTTAAATTTTTCAATAGTTCCATCAGGTTTTAACTTTTTCTTAAGACCCATTTGCATCCAATAGTCTTAGATCCAGAGGAGGATCAACTAACTCCCAAGTCCCATTTGGAAGAATAGAGTCAACCTCACTCTTAATGGCTTCCTTCCAATACTTTGCTTCAGGTGAAGTCATAGCATGTCATGCCCCGCCAATTTAGCAGCGGAATAAATCAGGGAGGCATGAACAACGAGTATGGTAATGTAAATTGCGCATACATTCGCAAATATCAGAGCAACTAATGAACAATAATTGTAATAAACTCTCTATTTTATTGATAATTCATCTAAACTATTACAAACTAATCAGAGCTAAAACATAGGGCTCAATGACTTCATTACATTTGGAAATGATAACCAACAAATATCGAAACTAACTCTAAGATATTGAGGACAATCCATCGCTATGTCTCCGGGTCGCTCATCGCTCCAGTCCATTCCCGTTGATGTGTGTAAAGTCATTATCTAACTTACCTGAAAACACTATAACAAAACGAAGGCTGAGCGATAACGCTCAGTAGGACTTAATATCTCGTGTAAAGAAGCATGCTTTAAGTGATTAATGTCTTGTAATGCAGGTTAACTAGAGAGAACGATCATGTATAGTCAAGAGAGTAATAGTACAAGATAACAAGTGAACGATAATAGATTTCTCAAGAGTATTGCAAAATTAGGATGACAACATAACGAGATAGCATGTAACAAGATAGTGTATAACAAGATAGCGTGTATCAAAATGACATGTAATAGGATAGCTTGTATCAAGGTGGCGTGTAACGAGATAGCTTGTATATCAAGATAGCGTGTAACGAGATTGCATGTAAAGAGATAGTGTGTAAAGAGATAACATGTAATGAGATAACGTGTATGGTTGCACCACGGTGCACTAGACGAGTACGGCAATAGTCGCTTTAGGACAATAGCTGTTTAACAATAGTACAGTATGTCTGAACTCCTCAGACTAGTATTATAACAATTAGATGTCTAGCCAAAATAGTATAGTCAGAACCGGTGCAATGCAGAACACCGTCAATAGCCCCTGCAGGTATTTTCGGGTGGCTCTCTGCCCCCAGAACTAGATTGGAGCCCCTCGGACACTCTCCGTGCCCTGCACAGTATGCATTCGAGTCAGGAGGGTCACCAGACCCATATTATGGCGCTAGACAGTCATGTATAGTACAAGCAATAGGAGCCACAATAGCTCAAGAGTCTCAAAAGAGTACTAGATGAATAGACGAGATAGTAGAGTGAACGTGATTAGATGAGAGTACAAAGATAGTAGATGAGATAGGGGTATAATCGTAAGCAACGATAACCACGATAGTAACAGTTGCACAGCACCAGGTCGGGTACCGTAGTCTAGTAGAAGTCACAACCGCCCACTAGCCGTGCTGTGTACACGAGCCAGGTGGTCCGGCGTGATCACGAGATAAGAGAGATCTCACTAAGGTCGTTTGGATCGTACTGATCCCTAAAGGTGTAACGAGTTTTAAGGGTACAACTAGCTCGTCGGCAATGGACGTGAGCCAAAGTCAAGAAGACTTACGGAGGCCTTGACAAGGAGTCCCTGGCCCACTCGAGAGTATTTCGGATGGAGAGGTGGTCCAAGTCAAGAGAAAGTGTGTGTTAAACAGGTCCGTCGTGCCTCGAGTGCTCGAAGGCTGAGGGAAAATGGTAACGGTGTACAAATCACGCGAATAAAACGAAGACAGGTGTCATTTAAATAATAGGGAAATTAGGTAATTAGTTTTACTTAATTACAAGATACATTATTGAGTAATTTACTAAGGTTTAATGGCAACATGATGTTAAGTGTGTGCAAGTGTATGAAATCAAAAGAGCATGATGGATTGTGCACAAAGCTTTTAAATTAATTAGATTCATGCAATTTATTGCACATTAATATTATTTAGATCAAATTATGAATAACAATGTTTAATTAAGGCTACACAATGGCTAATTAGAAAGTAGAGCAAGGGTATATAAGTAATTTTGGGTTCTGGCTATTTTTTTGTTAACGCGACAGGGGTACCCGTCGCGACTCCAGGTCGCGACAAGGCGGTTGGGCGCACAAGAGAACCGACCGGTCTTGCCCGGTTCATGTTGGATATTGCGGCGGCTTTGTCGCCACGTTCTCAACGCGACGTGACAGCGGGGCGCTACAGGATGATATCGCGGCGGGTCGCGCCGTCGCGACATCAGAAGGGTCCGGCCCTTTTTTCTATTTTTCTAGGGCAGATTCTATTTAATATAGGGTACTTGTAAATTCAATATAAAATCGCACGATGATCCAAAAATAATGAAATCATTTTAAATAAAATAGACACATAGATCTATCAACCTGTACAGTTAATTGAAAATAGACAAGGTTTAGGTATGATTTGATCGGGTGACATTTATGTGATCTAAACATGCACATTTAAGGTTCAACGAATTAATTAACAATGGATACATGATGAAAAATTTCGAAACCCAGGGCGTTCGAAAGCTAACATTATGTAGTATTTAAGAGAATTTTCTCATGGTATGAACCTAAGTATGCACGAGGTTCATAAGCAAACATGAAGGGTCTGGTTAGGGCTGCCAATGGATCTCCGAATTCCGTTTAGCCGACCCGTTTCCGCATTTTTTATAGGATGCGGAACTCCGAAAAGAACTTTCCGATAGCTTAGCGGAAGCGGAAATGGATATCTAAATTCTTATAGGATGTGGAAGTGGAAACACCCAATTTCGCATCCGCTTTTCCGTTTCCATTTCCGATAACTTTTAATATATATTATATAATATTTTTATAATAAAATCTCCTCAAACTTGAAACTTTGGCTCTTAAATTTTTAACTCATTGTCTCTCACCTCCCATCTATATGTAAATGTCATCTATTCTAGTCCCAATTATTGACAACTTTTTTCTCTAATGATATTTATATCTACATATATTGATTATCTATTACTCAACCATTATATATCACTACATGATTTTACCATACTAATTTGATTTTGTTATACTTCATTTAGTAAGGGTCATTATAATGTACATGATGAAGAAGATATAGTAGAAAAGATTATTAAATTTACATTTGAAACTATTCATAAATTTAATAATTAATATACTTGTAAATTTATAAATTAATTCTAATTGTACAAATGTTGTTACATCCGAAGTTTCTGTTTTGTATCCGTTTCTGTTTCGATTTTCCGATAGAAAGCGGAAATGGATGCGGAAGCGGAAACCCCTTTTCCATTTCCGTTTCCGACTCCGAAATTTCTTATAGGAAGCGGAAGCGGAAACACCCATTTCCGATTCCGACTCCGACCCGTTGGCAGCCCTAGGTCTGGTGCATGGATCTGACAGAGATTCAAAGAATTAATTCTCCCTCATGGGAGATCGAAATAGAGCAAAACTAGGGGTGTTTGAAAGCTAATACGATCTAGTATATATGAGAATTTTATCATGGTAAGAGAGCAAGTATACACGAGGTTTGAAAGCAATCATGAAGGGTCAGGAACATGAATCTGATAGAAATTCAAGGAATTATTAATTCTCCTTCATGGAAGATCGAAATGGAGCGAAACCAAAGGGCTTTTCTTGAGATCATGAAGTCTTCTAGGGTAATTTTTACACGAATTTGGCTTGAGATATTGCCTACCTTTCATGCGTTTAAGAAATCCTAGGGCTTGAAGACGAGGTAGAAGATGAAATCTTCTTGCTCCAAGCTCCTTTCTTCTTGCTCCTCTCATCCTCAACTCCTCTCTTCGTCCCCTAGAGCTTCAGAAATGATCTATGGGGTGGTAGGGTCGAATTGGGGTGTGTATGGCTTGGTTTAAGAGTCCTACTTTCTTAAAACTCCTCTTTCCCTTCAAACTCTTAATTTTTCATTATTTATCCCCTTATTTCTTGCATTATCCCACCTAATAGGATAGGGGAGAGGTCCAATTTTGTGGGTAATGGTTTAGGATAGGATTAGGATTCTTTTTAGGACATTTATAACCCTTTTTAGTATTTATCTTACCCTTATTTAATTTATTTATTAACTAACTCCGAATTTCCACATTTCTCCCCCCTATTCTAACATTTATCCACTAATTGGCTTGGGGAGAGATCTAATTTCATGGCTAATGTGTTGGGATGGGATGGGGACTCTTTTTAAGATAAGTAAGAGTTAAAATAGTCATTATCTTAACCCTTTTCTATTTATTACTATTTTTAGGTACGAATTTAGCCCAATTACTTCCCATCTCATGATGGACTCTTCATATTTGGGCCCAACAATCCATGTTAGGACCATTAATAAAACCCTTACTAATTTAACTTAATGGGTATTGATTTAATTCCAATTATTCACCATCTATTCTTATTTAAATCTATTTATCACACTTATTCAATTAATTTCCTATTTTAATTCAATTATATTATTTATACCAATATTCTTAACCTTCATCATTTGGGCTCTTACTCTAGGCCCAATAACTCATGTGAGCCTAATTGTAGAACCCATTTCTTACTTTACTTAATGAGTTTTTAATTATCCTTTTCATTAAAGAATTTATTCATGGGCCAAGATTGTCCGTTAGTCCATATATCATAATGGACTATCGACCCATATTATTTAAAGCCTACCCACATGTTTATTTTAATTTATAATTCACTTTGGCTCATAAAATAATGGATTCTCCGACTTATTCCTTAATTATGCTAATAAGTCGCATAATTTCTTAAACTTGATCTAAATGATTTTTCTGTGCCCAAATTTAATGACGATTCATTAGAGAATTATTTAAAGTATAATTATTATTTTTACGGAATTTTTATATGGTTTTATGCGCATGTGATAATAATGCGTACCTTTTAACTAGTTGAATTTATTAATTGATAAAATTTCAATTTATCCATAATTTTTAATTAATAGATTTTTCGGGGTACTACATAGCATCTCGAAAAGTAGGGGGTCTTCTTCAATCTGGTATGTGACAAAGTCACTACCAAACTCCTTGGAGACCTTTTGTCTTTTACTCCTCCTTAGTTCTACTTCTTCCTGATCACTAGTATCAGTAAGAGGTCTGGATGCATCAACTCCCACATTAGTCATTCTTTCCACATGTTGTGGAATAGAATCAGATGTGGAAGCTACAGTCTCAGAATTCAGTTGTTGAGGCAAACCAGTCTTCATGGAAAGACATGTTCGAAGAACGTAGCATCACGAACTCGACTATGGTGTTAACATCTATGCCAGGGATTTCTGATTTGATAACCAGAACCTGTATGCATAGCTATTTTCAGCATAGCCTAAAAAGACTGCGTCAACTGTCTTAGGTCCCAGTTTCTTTCTCTTGTGTTCAGGAACAAGTACCATAGCAAGGCACCCCTACACTTTGAGAAATTTCAAACTAGGTTTCCTATTTCTCCAAAGTTCAATTGGACTACTATCTTTATGTTTTAGGGGAACATGATTCAGACAAGACAAGTTGTGTTCAAAGCTTCCCCCCACATATACTTAGGTAGTCCTGAACTCAATAAATACACAGTTTTTCCTTTCTGCTATCCCATTAGACTGAGGAGAATATGGGGCAGTTGTTTCATGAATAATGCCATGTTCTTGGCAAAATTCAACAAACAAACTAGAGGTGTACTCTCCTCCTCTGTCAGACCTCAACCTCTTAAGAACCTGACCAGTTTGTGTTTCTGCTTCCTTTCTAAAGATGGTGAACTTTTGTAAAGCCTCATCTATAGACTTGAGCAAATACACATAAAAATATCTACTACAGTCATCTATAAAAGTAATGAAATACTTTTTATGATCCCTAGTTAGCACACCATTAAACTCACAGATATCTGAGTGAATCAGATCCAGAATCTCTGAATCTCTAACCATAGAATGAAAGGGTTTCCTAGGCTGTTTGGCCTGTACACAGATATCACATTTTTTGGTTTTATCAATAGCATGCTCAGGAATTAAATTCAGGTTCATCATACATTTCAAAGAATTGAAATTTAAATGACCTAAACGTCCATGCCATAAATCAGATGAATCTGTAACATTAAAAGCAACTGGAACAGATGTATCAATATCGAAGCATTCATTCATCACATGACTCACATGCACTTTAAACAACCCATCAGATAAATAGCCTTTACCAATAAAAGATTTGAGACGAAGTATCACAACTTTATTACATTTAAAGCTGAGTTCATAACCCTCTCTAATTAACTAGAACCTGATAAAATATTTCTCCTAATACTAGGAACATGGTGCACATGATGAAGAGATAGCACACTCCCCGAAGTAAACTTCAGGTCCATGCGTCCAATTCTTATCACCCTTGTAGTGCTGCCATTTTCCATAGTTACGGAGCAGTCATGGACGGCCTGGTAAGATACAAAATTAGCCCTGTCAGCACACAAGTGTACATTGGCTCCTGTGTCTACCAACCATTCATAAGGTTCATAAATAGAAAATAGTTGAGGGTTAAGAGTAATATACGTGTCTTCAGAAGAAGCACCAGCGGTCACTACATTGACTTGAGGTGGAGCAACACCAGTCTGTTGGCCTGTCTTTTCCTTCCTTTTAGGACAATCACTACGGAAATGACCTTTCTGACCATAGACCCAACATTCACCTTGCTTCTTCTTCTTCTTGATTTTACCCTTGGGTTTAAACTGTGCATTAGAATCAACCTTGGATTTGCCTTTGAAATCTTTAAACTTGTTTTTCATAACTATGTTTGCACTAGCCTCTACAGGCATCACATGTTTCTCCTTCCTATGTTCCTCCTCTATGGCAATGGCTCTCATCAGGTCATCTAGAGAAATAGCATCCTTTCTATGTTTTAGGGCCATCCCAAAGTCCTCCCATGACTTAGAAATTTCTCAATGATGCACATAACCTGAAAATTTTGTGGGAGTTTCATTTCACCCTCAACCAAGCCATGGATCATAAGAAGAAACTCATGTGCCTATTCAGTGATAGGTCTACCCTCAACCATATGAAACTTGAGAATTTGCCGACAGAATATTTTTCTAGACCTTGGTCCTTAGTATTGTACTTTCTGTCAAGCTCATCCCATAGTGCCTTGGGGGTCAGGAATGTCGAAGTACTATATACATCGAATAGGACATCCGATAAAGCAGTCAGAATGCATCCATGTCCTATGCGATATTTTTTCTTTCATTCTGTAGCCTTCTTAACACTTTCGGGATCATTCTCAATCACTTTGGGTGAGTCAGATTCAATCACAGAGATCAACCCAATCATAGTAAACCATATCCGCATGCGTTGTTGCCAACACTTGAAGTGTTGCCCTGCGAACTTCACTGGCATCATAGACATGTCTACTTTCGGGTTGAGAGTAACAGATGATGACGCCATGTCAAACGATATCTTCTCTAAGACTGCTGTGAAAACAGTGGGTACAATAGATTTTTCATGGCGATAGAACATCCATAATCCAAACAGTGCAAACATAGCGACATAATACAAGTTTACATAAATCAATATAGGCATCATTCCAAGAGAATAACGATCGATAACCAAAATATACATGCTAAAAATATGAACAAGAATATATCTATATGCAGTGGAGGCATTCCAAAAGGAACTTGCTTTAGAGAAGATATCGCCCCCACTATAGGTGCGAAAAAGGGAAACAACGGTCTTCTCCCAGGGTACAACACCACATCCAACAAGAAAATAGTCACACACTGTTGATCTCGTAAAGCGAAAAACTATCTATTATGTAAATAAGGATCTCTATTGAAACGTAGGGCAAAAGAAGCATGCACCGGACACCGACGATGTGTAGAACGATGTAGTCGGTGGCGGAGAAAAGGGTGCGGGACGCCGACAGCAAGTAGCGGCGGTGATGTCCACGTCGAAGGCGAGGGCAAGAAGTGATCAGCAGCGAAGAGCGATTCCCTGGTGGTGTGTATGGCAGTGTTGCAGACAAAAGTGCAAGAGAGAGAACACACGAGAGAGAGAAGACTAGGTCAACTCGGTTCTCTCTCTCTCTCTCTCTTTATCTCCAACTGCCCACTCCCCACTGCGTCGGTTCACTTCTTCAGGGACGGGCGCGTCCCACAAGCCCACCAAGCAAAAAGGATAAAAACAGAAAGGAAAAGAGTGAACGGCCCAATAAGGCCCGCGGTCCGCGTGTGTGGTCTTGGGCATACCTCCCTCTAGTTCATAGGAACAAGTCCTTAGAACCACAAGGACTTTAAAGGCCTTCCCTTACTTGTGTTTTCAATATGGGACAAAACCCCAAAACACATAAGGCACACTCTCCTACCAACACCTTGAGTTTATCCTTAAGCTTGCAACCACCCTTCTTCTACCCAACATGGTTTACTCCGTCTCTTTTTATATATAATATTTTCTTTAACAGGATATTTTGCCATATTCTCATAATTTATATATTATCTTACGTATCCCGTTAAACTCTTAGGGATGGTTTGGTTTAACATGATATTTTCTTTCTAGTTTCTTTGCCTTTACAAAAAATTTCAAAACTGGAGAAACTCGTTATTTGCAACTGTTATACAGTTGCATAGGTCATATCAATGTCCTTTTTTTGTGTGCTTTGTCCACATCATAAATCAGTTTGTCAAGTATGCATGCTTTTTTGCTCATGGAGTTCTGACCCAGAGTGGGGCTCAGGATTGGACATGCTTATCCTGATCCAGTTTGAACTAGATCAGCTGATCCAAGGAAGTGAGGCTGATCTTGGTTGGACTGATTTAAAAACTGATTTGAAATCTGAAAAATCGACAACCACAATACGCAAATAAGCCATAAGGGAAGTCTGGTTGACCATATCTCTAACGCCTAGAACGTAAGATAACTGCAGAGCTCAACAATTAGAGAACCAAAATCCCTAGTTAATTTCCTGTGAAATATAATCCTAACAAAGATTATGTTTCTATGTCTCTGAAACGTTATTAATAGAGTGCTATGATATCTCTTTGGGAGAAGCACATGCAAAATGTAGAAAATATCACTACAAGAAAAGAGGTTATTGGGGACGGCTGACCGCCGTCACCAATATTCAAAACGTCGTCCCTAATGATTATAGAAGACGACTATAAGGCCATCGCTAGCCCGTCCCTAATAAGCCCGTCGCCAATAGTATTGAAGACGGCTAAGCAACATCCATCCCAATAACGTTATTGGGGACGGATAAATGTCCGTCTCAATAACTTTAATTGAGACAGATAATATCCCCGTCTCAATTAATGTATTAGCGACGGCATTAAAGCCGTCTCAAAAATGTATATTAGCGATGGATATAAAGCCGTCTTCCATAATATTATTAGAGACAGACAAAACGCCGTCGCCAATAATATTATTGAAGACGAACAAAAAGCCGTCGCTAATAGAATTATTAGAGACGACTTTAAAGCCGTCTTTAAAAACATTATTAGTGATGGCTATGGAGGCGTCTTAAATAACATTATTGGCTCCATCCGTCTTTATTAGTTTTATTGGGGACGGCGGGGAGCCGTTGCCAATAGTTTTATTGTAGACGGCTGAAGCCGTCCCCAATAGTCTATCACAAAATAAAAAATTTAGTAATAAAAAGATTTTTTTCACAAAGTTACAACCTGTTATACAAAAATTACATTAACAAAACACATTCCAAAATAACTATAAAACTCTAAATTTAAATGTATTACATGAAAAGTTACATAAACCATTATTCACAATCCTCTTTCTAAAATGTTAATGTATTACATCATAAAATCATAATCGTAAATGAAAAGTCAAGTCTCACTCATCCTCACCAAAAGTTTCCTCATCCTCTCCATCTCCCTCCTCTCCCTCTGTCTCATCCTCAGGTAGCACAGCTGGTGCACCACTTCCAGACATACGAATACGAATTAACTCTTGCAATCGTTCATCCATGCTTTGAAGCATCTGTGTCTGTAGCTCAGCAAGTCGAGCCTCCACTCGAGCCTCCACTTGAGCTTCCACTCGAACATCTATATCTATGCTCTGTGCTGCTATTCTCTGCTGTTGATCTTAAATGATTATTTTCATTCTTTCAATCTCAGACTTCTGCTGAGATATCTCAGACTTTTGCTGAGATTGCTCCTCTAGGAGACGCTAATATACAGTCTTGCTACTGCTACCACCCTCAGATGGCCCGTACCAACTCCTCAAAGTCTGTCCTCGACCACCGCATCGGATCCGTCCAGGTCTATCCCTCCCAAACACCTGACGGAAGGCTTCCTCTGGAGTAAGTACGGGAGGATTAGCTGTGGCATCTGATTCCTCTGAGGGAGTGGGATTCATCAACTGGGTCATCTGATCCTATAATTAATATAAGGTAATTAGTACGTAAATAAGCTGAATGTATGAATTAATATTAAGATTTTTAATCATCATTACCATCATTTGACGACTTTGTTCATTGCTCCACGACACTGCCATCCGGTGCTGTCCTAGCTTGCGTCATTTGAAACATTTTCGGACGCGTGGGATGACGACCTTCTTTTGCATCTATTTAACATTTAAAAGTTTTAATTAGACTATAATAATGTCAAATCAATCAAAGTAATAATTAAATTGGATACTTACAAAATCATTACTTAATTGATGAATATTTGTCCGCCCTCTTCGATAAGGCATTGATAAATGAGATCGATTAGACTTATTTCTTTCACTAAGTCGCTGCATTCATGGGGGAAAAATTAGTGATATCCTAAATAATTGAATCCATCAAATAATAGGATTTGACAAAATAATACCTTAGTATCTTCTCGATCCCATATCTCACACATGTGCCGCCATTGACTAGAATCATAACTTGGTGGCAAATTATTACATGCATCCTCAAATGGTCGTCCTGAAAAATACTATCATACAGAAGCACAAGTTACATAAGAATGTGTGTGCAATAATAGTACATAATAGTAAAAAATCTTACTTTTCTTTTCAAGTGGGACCTTTGCTTCCTTTGCATTTCTCCCATGTGGCGAAGAATGTCGGCATCTTTGGCTGGAGACCACAGAAAATGAAATGTTGCTGCATAATCATCATATATGATCAATGTCATTATAACTATAGAAATGAACAATTATATAACCTAAATAATTAAATAAATTTTACCTGTAGGTCTCTGAAAATAGCCTCCTTTTCAGGAGGAAGGGTCATGTAGTCTTGCTGCCATAGGTTGCAATGTACTCTATTACAAACTCCAAGGTATGTAGTAAATTGCTGAGCATATGGACCAACTGAAGATCCCCTTGTAGATCTATAGAAATGGTCTGGCCTGGAGGTAGTATCTTGACGTTGGTCGCCCTAGAAGGACCTCTCCCATGTCTAGTGGTACCAACTAAATGAAAATAAAAAAGATGAAGTGAATGCAATTATACAAATAAAATTCAAGAAATAAAAATCATTTTAACCTGAAGCAACTGAAGATGCACTCCCAGGAGTCTGAGGACTGATGGTTGCATGCTCAGAGATGTTTGCGGCATCTGGTAAGGAACAAGGTGTGTGTAGCCCTCCTGATTGTGAAGCCCTGCTTGTGAATGTACAGACTGTGAGACTGAAGCTCCTGCCTGTGAAGCTGATTTCTGTGAATGTACATGTGCCAACTGTGAGGCTGAAGCCCCTGCCTGTGTCTGGACCCCCCCTTCCTGTGAATGGGAAGCCAGCCCCTGTGCATGGGACGACTCCCCTAGACTGGTCTGGTGGGCCGATTGACGGGTCTTGCTGAACTTATTAAGCATCTGTTGAATGAAGGATATTTAACAAAAATAATAATAAATATATCTGAGGTTTATGAAATCTTAGATAATGTACAAAAATGAAACCGTACTAGCAAAGTGAAGAAGTAAAAAGGAAATGAGGTCTGTGAAATAGTGAAAAAGAAATGAGATAAATAGACATACATTTAAGAACAATCCCTTGCCATGACCATGTTTTCTTCTGAGGTCGACCTCAGTTAAAACGTGAGGTCAACCCCATTTCCCAGAACCAAAACTGAGGAATGGAGGGTCGGCCATGATGAACCATGGGGTTGACCCTACCACACCATGTTTTATTCTGAGGTCGACCACAGTTGAAACTTGAGGTCGACCCCATTTCCCAGAACCAAAACTGAATATGGAGGGTCGACCCATGAGGAACCGTGGGGTCGGCCCCACTACACCATGTTTTCTTTTGAGGTCGATCTCAGTTGAAACATGAGGTCGACCCCATTTTCCCATAAGCAAAATACAGGAATGCAGGGTAGACCATTAAGAACCATGGGGTCGACTCCACTAGACATGAAAAATTTAAATACTTACAGAATATCAAAAATTCACATGTATATATTCTTCACTTTGAAGCTGTACATGGATATCTACATCATTGAACATCATAGGCACATCAACAAGATACAGGAATGCAGGGTAGACCCATAAGAACCATGGGGTCGAGTCCACTAGACATGAAAAAATTAAATACTTACGGAATATCAAAAATTCACATGTATATATTCTTCACTTTGAAGCTGAACATGGATATCTACATCATTGAACATCACAGGCACATCAACAAGGCCTTCTTGATAGGGCTCTTCATCATCATCAGTTGCACCGCTAGACATGTTATAATAACTTCTAGCAAGTGGTGACTTAACAGCTATCACCCACCCTGCAGCATTGTTGTCATCTACATAGAAGACTTGCTCAACTTGACTTGCAAGTGAAAATGGTTCATTAGTCCCTAATTTGCGATGTGTATTTAAAGATACCAGTCCATGTTCATCAACTTTGAAACCTCGGTCCTTATTATACACATCCCACCATTCACATTCAAATAAGACAATTTGTTTGTTTCTCTCAAAAGATATTTCAATAATATCAATTATTTTCCCATAATAACCATCGCATCCAGATTGCAGCTCAGCATTGACAACAACATCACAAAGTTGTGTGCATTTGGTAGAGTCAGTTAAGCTTGTGCGGAATCTGAAGCCATTTGTAATATACCCAGAAAATGAGGTTGCCAATCTTGATGGACTGAGTGATAAAATCTCGAGTTCCTCAGTGTAGCGTGGGTCATGTAAATTCTTGAGTTCTTGGACACGTGATGGAAACCACATGAGGAAATTATCATTTATATTCCTTCCACTTGCAAGTGCATCTTCATGTTCCCGTCGAAAATGTACAATATCGTCAACTTGATTTAACACATATGTATGTGCTAAATCTCTTTCGGCTTCTGATAATGTTCTGGGTACTCGTCTGCATTTTATTGGACGACCAACTGGTGTAAACATAGACACTTCTCCATCAAGAGTGCCAAATGGACCACCATCATAATTTCTATGTTTAGTATTGTGATCATCCATTTCTTGCATGTACATCGAAAGAATTATACTGCATTCTTCCACAAGATATCCTTGTGCAATTGAACCTTCCACTCGAGCTTTATTACCCACATAATCTGTCAATTTCTTCAAATATCTTTCAATTCGATACATCCATTGATATTGAACTGGACCACACATCCTTGCTTCGTGTTCCAAGTACACAGTTAGATGTATCATAACATCAAAGAACGATGGTGGAAAAATATGCTCGAGCTTGCATAAGATAATTACAATATCGGCCTCCCATCTCAACAAACTTGCTTCGTCTAACACTTTGAACAAATAACTTTAAAATATTGACTAAGCTGAATAATTGGATCTGCCACTTCTTTACGAATGATGCCACGAAGTACTAAAGGAAGCAACACTTGCATGTACACATGACAATCATGACTTTTCAGTCCTGAGATTGTTTTGCTACCCATATCAACACAACTGGAGAGGTTTGAAGAATAGCCATCTGGAACTTTTAAATCTATGATGAAGTTTCATATACGAGCCTTTGTGCATTGTTCAACTTATAAATAGCATCTGGTGTTAGGATCGGATGGGTGGATGGATCAGATCTAGAAGGGGGGGTTGAATAGATCTAACACCAATTAATGCGGAAGCTTAAGCAATTCAAAATTACTTCGAATCAGAGATCAATTCACCCAAACAATTTACTGATCAGAAGTGTGATTAGTGTGTGTGAGCAAATCAATTAGTAGTGTGAACGAAATCCCTATGCATGCATCTAGCGTAAAACAAAGTCAAACCACAATTCAAACCATTGCACAGAGGATTTTAGGTGGTTCGGAAATCACCTCTAGTGACTCCTATGTCCACCCTCACACAGTGAGGCCACACTACTCAAAACCTTGAGTACAACTCACACAGGAGCATGACGACTCCAAACACCCTGAGCACGACGACTCAAGAAACACCTGGAGCACGACGACTCCAAACTGAGCACGACGGCTCAAAGAACAACCGGAGTACAACGACTCCAAATTGAGCACGACGGCTCAAACCACACAGTGAGTGCGACGACTCACAAACCAGAGCTCGACGGCTCACAGTACAAAAGCTAGATCAAACACAAAAGAGATCAGATCCTCTAGCAATGATCTGATTCAAAACAGTTTCGTACACAAAAATTTGTGCAGAACTTCATGCACAAATCTCATTGACGAAATAAGGAAGAACAAACTCAGAAATAAGAAAATAGATGTAGAAAGAGTGTTCTTCGATGAAGAGGCCTTGCAGACGCTTCAATTGAGGAGCTTTGATGGAAATCGATGGAGATTCTCCTCAATTGGCGATGCTCTGCTTTGATGGCATCTGAAATGCCAGAAATCCTTCTTCTCCTGCGCCTCTTCAGTTGGATCTGCTCCCTTGCCTTGCACAACAACCTTCTCTCCAGGGATTCCCTTGATTCCCTTGTCCTTCCTCTTGAAAGGATGGCTTGCAACTTCTGGAGATGGAGAGTAAGATCTGGAAAACCCCTTTCAACCGCCAAAAAGGTTCTTCAGGAAGTGTATGGGCTCTCTTGCCTTTGGGGTACAAGGAACATGGGTATTTATAGCCACATATGTCCATAAAGTGCCTTGGGGTGCATGGGCACAGAAACCTAGGTCAAATCCCCTAAATCCCAAGCAGCCACGTGTCCAGAGAAATTCATGTTTTTGAGTTTCAGCCGGAGTGTGTCGACCTGACTTGATCTAGTGTCGACCTGCTGTCCCAGTCAGGCAAAATGATCTGCTGGAAACTGGGTCTAGTGTCGACCTGACTTGATCTAGTGTCGACCTGACTGATCTAGTGTCGACCTGCTGTCCCAGTCAGGCAAACTGATCTGCTGGAAATTGGGTCTAGTGTCGACCTGACTTGATCTAGTGTCGACCTGACTTGATCTAGTGTCGACCTGCTGTCCCAGTCAGGCAAAATGATCTGCTGGAAACTGGGTCTAATGTCGACCTGATTTGATATAGTGTCGACCTGCTGTCCCAGTCAGGAAACTGATCTGCTAGAAACTGGGTCTAGTGTCGACCTGACTTGATCTAATGTCGACACTACCAAGACAAAAATGTGTGAACCTGAAAATTTAACACATAAACCATTAGTACAAGATATTATCATTAAAATATGAGATATTAAACATCAAAAATATGTTGTTTAAGCATTATTGTGATATGTATAAAATGTATAACATGTTCAATATATCATCATCAAAATCACAACATGTCATCATCAAAATCACAATATGTCATCATTAAAATCACAACATGTCATCATAAAATCACAACATGTCATCATTAAAATCACAACATGTCATCATTAAAATTACAACATGTCATCATTAAAATCACAACATGTCATCATTAAAATCACAACATGTCATCATTAAAATCACTACATGTCATCATTAAAATCAAATATCTCATCATTAAAATCACAATATGTCATCATCAAAATCAAAATATGAGTGATGTTCATTGGTCATCATTAAAATACAACTTTAGGAAATTCCAAAACACACTCAACCCAACAATCTCCCCCTTTTGATGATGACAAAACATATGCACAATCTCCCAATAACCTGACTCCCTTGACTACAATAACTCCCCCTTTGATCATATACACCCTTTGACCTTTCTCCCCGTAGAGACCTTTCTCCTTTAAAGAACTTTCTCCCCTTTGACCTTTCTCCCTCTAGAGACCTTTCTCCCCCTTTTTGACAGCATCAAAAAGATATACAAGAGAGAGAAACAATGATGGTTGGAGACCAAGAAATGAAATGGAGTAAGGAATGGTCAGGAATGATCAAAATAAATGAGACAAAGTGATATTGACATATGAAAGAAATTATTGTGTTTTTTGTATTGTGCAATAAAGTTTAATCACAAAGACACACTCAACACAAAGTATAGCAAAGTATAATGATCTGAATGTGGTTAAAATAATGATGCAAATGTGAAAAAAGTGACCTATATGAATGAGCAGAAATAGTTTAACAAGGATGTTAGGAGCTTGAAGTTTAACACAATGTAAAATAATAAGTCTAAACTCAGTAAACATGAGCTTTGTTAAGATCTTAAGCTTTTCCATCCTGTCAATTTGATTTTTTTTCATTTTTAACTGGGAAAGAATACAAGAATAAATTAGTTAAATCTCACTTTTCAGTGCAAGAGATCACATTGATCAGATGCAAGATCTCCTGATTACTCAGTGGTTTAACTTTCATTATCTTATACAGAGTTGGAAACTTTTATTTCCACTTTTTGATGCGAAACAAATCACTTGTCAGGTGAAATGACCCGGTTACTCAGTGGTTCAAGAATTTGCATTGCTCTGTTTGTATCTTTCCAAATTAATCATTTTTCTTTGATATTTAGCAGGAATATGTTTGCTTTGACCAGAAAAGTCATGACTACGAATTTATAAAAATTATTCTTAACATGTGGTAAAAATAAAGCTTAAACATACACATGTGAAATATTAAAGCCACTCATGTGCCTACAAGTGTTTTGCAAGTCATTTTAAAGACATTCAACATTAAGATTGCATGACCTTGAAATGATACTGAATCTTTGAAATTAAACTAAATGCAAAATGATTTTAGTTTCAATGTTTTAATTCTCTCATAAGAAAATAGCACAATGACTCAAAAATTCTGATGAGTTTGGGGTTCAAAATAGACAAGTAAGGTGAAGGAATGTAACAATGACTTCCCCCTTTCATGTAACTCCCCCTCACAAGGTGAACATGAGGATTATAGGAGGAATATGAATGGAATGAAGTGAAGGCAGAATGAACATGAATGTTTTTATTGAAAGACAATGACTCCCCCTCAACAATTGCATACAAGGCTCTTGATACTTGGTGGAGACATATACTCACACATAGTGAAAGTGTCCAGACAAGTCTGACTTGTCTTTCTTCAAATCACCATTGGATATACCAAGAATGCCAATGCAATGTGAGAGTGAGGAATTAGTTGCAAGAACATTTGTCAACAAACTGAATGGGAGTTGTTAATAAATCAGATATGAAGGAATATTTATCCAGCATTTCACTCAAAGATTCTTTTGACTTACTCCCCCATAAGATATGCATGAAATTCATTGCATTTTCAAAACATTTTTGCACTTTTTCAAATTTACTCCCCTTAATATGTGCATGGAATGAAAATGTTAGCAAGCAATTCACACATGATTATGCACACCATTAGCTTTAAGCATAGCATGACTTTTGGTACTTGGCGGAGTATTTTACTCACGCATAATGAAAGTTTCCAAACAAGCATAGCTTGTTTTTCCACATGTCATCATTTGATATACTAAAAAGTCAAAGCAGTTGATATGCACACAGAATCATGGGCACAGTTAAGCAAGCATGATAACACAAACATGATTCCAATTGTTATGACACAAAGTTCATTGTTGGGAGTACCATTGAAACACATTTCTCATTTTTCAGATAAAAATTAAACATTCATTTCAATTCAGGCAATTCAAATTTGAAATGATAAAGAAGTTTTACCTGAGAGGACTTCAATTGCTTTTCAAAAATTTTACCTGTGTTCTCCAATCATTCCTTGCCTTGCACAGCCAATATCTTGAATCCATTTACAATGTATGGCTGCAAGACTCCTCAGCTTGCTGATCAAGCTGGTTTTGGGACCCACACTTGCTTGGGTCCTGCAATGAAGTCAATGTTAGAGTGCAATAAAGATTTCTGAATCCAAAATGATTTTATTTTTGGTATAGATGTATTTCTTTCATTGACAGAACTATGAGCAGAATTAGTTCCAATTTTCTTTTTGCCTTGCTCAATGCATCTATGTTTTCATGAAGTTTTCAATTTATATTCACATGGAGTTTCTGAGCATTTTCAACAAAATCATGATTCTTAGTTACATGTGAATGATGTGAAATTTTTTTTTGCAAGTAATTCAAGCTAACATCATCATGGAAGAAATGAAATAAACAAGCAATCATGTTTCAATGACAACCAATTTTTATTTTATTTTTAAAATTAATGACTCTTACACAAGGAAGATCATTGGTACTGGCGGAGGTTATTCCTCACACATAATGATAGTTTCCAGACAAGCATGACTTGTCCTTTCACAGTTCACCATTTGATATACCAATTGATCTTTGCATAAGAGTCCCAATTGATTTCAGTTTTTATTTAGCAGGGAATCTCTCAGAAGTATTTACCTGACAAGATTTTCATTTTCTTTCATTCTCTTCACTTACTTTCCTTGTAGCCTTAGTCATGAAGCCTTCATTTTGAGATTGACTACAAGGATCCCGCATCCAGCATTCAAGCAGCATATTTTAGAACCCAAAGTTGTTTGGGTCCTAAGGATCTTCCATGAATTTGCAACAATATTTTTGAATCCAAAAGGATTTGATATTGGGTGCATTTTTCTGAAGACTAGAAACACTGGAATCTTGGTTTCTAATCTTAGAGCTATTGGTATAGAATACACCACTGACATACTGAACATTTTGTTTTCTATTTTTCAAATTTTTATCATTGAGATTTTTAACATGGAATTCAGAAGAGTTCTTTTGTGCAACAGTTCCTTTTTCATGTACATAGAATTTCTGAGTGTTTTCAGCATGAACATGATCTTTATTCTTATGTACATTGACATGAAACATGGGAGCATGCACAAAATTATCAATTCTATGCCAACATTCTCTAGAAGTATGCCCAAATTTACGACATGTGAAGCATTGGACTGATTTGACATGTTTATTGAAATTTTGATTTTTGTTCCAGCAATGTTTGGCAAGATGACCAGGTTTATTACAATTAAAGCAAATGAGAGCATTTCTTACCTGGTTCTTACCTTGGCATGTATGCATTTGCTGGAATCTCCTTTTCATGTGAGGAGGCTTACCATGAGGAGAAGGAGGTATCTTTTGGTGGCTCTTGGCATGATGTGAATTTTGAACTTGCCTTGGAGCCCTTTAGACTGATGGAGGAAGTAGATGATTCTTCTTGACATCAGCATTTTTCTTTTTCTCTGTCTGTTTCTGAACAAGAACTTTCACAAGTTTTTATTAGAGTTATCAAGGTTCTTGTTCACAGCAGCTTTAACAAATGTTAATTTTATTTTATTTCCATTTTTCTTATCTCTCACAGAAGCAAGACTTGTGTTTTTAGTATTTTTCAATTCATGTCCAAGCTTCTGTTTTTCAGCTTTTAATGCAACAACTTCTTTTTCTAAATTTTGAAGTTTATTTAGCATGACATCCAAACCATTTTTCATCTTGTTCTTTTCATTTTCAAATTGAGCAATTTGTTTTTCCAAATCGGCAATTTTATTACTCAAATTGCTACATTCATTGTCCAATGGTTTGTCATGGAACAAACATTCAATCTTCCTTTTTAGATGATGATTTTCTTCAACAAGTTGTCTGCATCTTTCATTTATTTGATGATCATGAGCCATGTTAGAAATCTGTTTGTTTAATTGATCATTATCAAATTTGAAGTTTTCATTGAGATCAATCAATTTTCTATTTTCATTTTCCAGATCAATAACTTTTGATTTCAATAGCTCATGTTTTCTTTCAATCCATTCAGTTTATTTTCACAGATTTGGACTTCATCTTCCAAATTCTCTTTCTCAGAATTTAATTTTTCAACTTCATTTTTTAAATTCTCATTTTCTTCTGAAAAATCTTTATCATTGTTCTGGAGCAATTCAAGTGTATTTGTCAAATTTTCAATTTCTTTATGGCAATGTTTTAAAGTCTTTTTCAAATCTTTATTCTTAGTGTTCAGCTTTGCATTAAGATTTTGTATCTTCTCACAGAACTCAACCAATTCAGCATAAGACATGCCTTCATCTACATCAGAATCAGAATTAGAATTCATAAATGGATCTGGAATTGATTTACCTGATCTTGTAGACCCATTTGAACTCTTGTTTTCTAGAGAGGATGCAGAATGCTCTGAGCTCTTAGAATGTGCAGTGAGAGCCACAACCTTCTGAATTGTTGATTTTCTGGATTCATTGAGGGCTTCTTTGCCATTAAGTGCTTGTGAATTTCTTTTGCTCTTTGTCTTTGTGAGTCCTTTGAGAAATCCAATGAAAATGAGCTTGGGGATTTCTATGAAATTATAACAGGAAATTCATGTAGATTAAGACAATTTTCCATTATACCAAAACTCAAAGGACTATTAGATCTAATCACAGAGAATCAATGTAGCAAGGAATTAGATCTAACAATTAGAGTGGTTAACCTGCTCTAATACCAAAGGTAGGAATCAAAGCGATTAAGCACACAGAGACAGTGAAAGATCAAGCAAACAGTTCAAGCAATTAACACAGAGATCAAACAGAAGCAATCAACTCAGATCAGTAACAAACATTAACCCGCTCTGATACCAATTGTTAGGATCGGATGGGTGGATGGATCAGATCTAGAAGGGGGGGTTGAATAGATCTAACACCCATTAATGCGGAAGCTTAAGCAATTCAAAATTACTTCGAATCAGAGATCAATTCACCCAAACAATTTACTGATCAGAAGTGTGATTAGTGTGTGTGAGCAAATCAATTAGTAGTGTGAACGAAATCCCTATGCATGCATCTAGCGTAAAACAAAGTCAAACCACAATTCAAACCATTGCACAGAGGATTTTAGGTGGTTCGGAAATCACCTCCAGTGACTCCTACGTCCACCCCTCACACAGTGAGGCCACACTACTCAAAACCTTGAGTACAACTCACACAGGAGCACGACGACTCCAAACACCCTTGAGCACGACGACTCAAGAAACACCTGGAGCACGACGACTCCAAACTGAGCACGATGGCTCAAACAACAACCGGAGTACAACGACTCCAAATTGAGCACGACGGCTCAAACCACACAGTGAGTGCGACGACTCACAAACAGAGCTCGACGGCTCACAGTACAAAAGCTAGATCAAACACAAAAGAGATCAGATCCTCTAGCAATGATCTGATTCAAAATAGTTTCGTACTCAGAAATTTGTGCAGAACTTCATGCACAAATCTCATTGACGAAATAAGGAAGAACAAACTCAGAAATAAGGAAAATAGATGTAGAAAGAGTGTTCTTCGATGAAGAGGCCTTGCAGACGCTTCAATTGAGGAGCCTTGATGGAATCGATGGAGATTCTCCTCAATTGGCGATGCTCTACTTTGATGGCATCTGAAATGCAAGAAATCCTTCTTCTCCTGCGCCTCTTCAGTTGGATCTGCTCCCTTTCCTTGCACAACAACCTTCTCTCCAGGGATTCCCTTTGATTCCTTGTCCTTCCTCTTGAAAGGATGGCTTGTAGCTTCTGGAGATGGAGCAAGATCTGGAAAACCCCTTTCAGCCGCCAAAAGGTTCTTCAGGAAGTGTATGGGCTCTCTTGCCTTTGGGGTACAAGGAACATGGGTATTTATAGCCCCATATGTCCATAAAGTGCCTTGGGGTGCATGGGCACAAAAACCTAGGTCAAATCCCCTAAATCCCAAGCAGCCACGTGTCCAGAGAAATTCACATTTTTGAGTTTCAGCCGGAGTGTGTCGACCTGACTTGATCTAGTGTCGACCTGCTGTCCCAGTCAGGCAAACTGATCTGCTGGAAACTGGGTCTAGTGTCGACCTGACTTGATCTAGTGTCGACTGACTGATCTAGTGTCGACCTGACTTGATCTAGTGTCGACCTGCTGTCCCAGTCAGGGCAAATGATCTGCTGGAAACTGGGTCTAGTGTCGACCTGACTTGATCTAGTGTCGACCTGACTTGATCTAGTGTGACCTGACTTGATCGTGTCGATCTGCTGTCCCAGTCAGGCAAACTGATCTGTGGAAACTGGGTCTAGTGTCGACCGACTTGATCTAGTGTCGATGCTATCCCAGTCAGGCAAACTGATCTGCTGGAAACTGGGTCTAGTGTCGACCTGACTGATCTAGTGTCGACACTACCAAGACAAAAATGTGTGAACCTGAAAATTTAACACATAAGCCATTAGTACAAGATATTATCATTAAAATATGAGATATTAAACATCAAAAACATGTTGTTTAAGTATTATTGTGATATGTATAAAATGTATAATATGTTCAACATATCATCATCAAAATCACAACATGTCATCATCAAAATTACAACATGTCATCATAAATCACAAATTGTCATCATTAAAATCAAACATGTCATCATTAAAATCACAACATGTCATCATTAAAATCATAATATCTCATCATTAAAATCACAATATGTCATCATCAAAATCAAAGTATGAGTGATGTTCATTGGTCATCATTAAAATACAACTTTAGAAAATTCCAAAACACACTCAACCCAACATCTGGATAGCGCACTGAATTCTCATAAGGATGTAGTTCTGGACGAATTTTCAACACTTGTAAATCTTTCTTGAGTTGAGGTTGTCTTTATCTGTCCCCGACGATTGAACATGTCAAGTATATTGTCACAAACATTTTTTTCAATATGCATGACATCTAAATGATGACGAATGATCAGAGATTGCCAATACGGCAGAAATCTGAAGAAAATGCTCTTCTTCTTCCAGTTTTTGTTCTTTGCTACATTTTTCTTAACTTCTCCAACTCTTTTTGAAAGGCTTGCCAAACCTTACTAGGTCCATCTCTTGTTGTTGTCTCCACAATTCATAACCTGTCTCATTATTAACTTTCCTTTGTCACAACGCCGACCATCAAATTTATCTTTGTACTGATGCTTCTCCATCGGTGTGTTATTGGAAGAAAACGACGATGCCCTAAATAACATTATTTTTTGGTGAGGAAGACGGAGAGAATAACATGCGAGCTTCCCTTTAGTACTCCATCCAGACGAGTTTGCATAACCTGGAAATCATTTATAGTCCACAGCAAGGCAGCTCGCTAAGTAAAGTTTTGCTTCTTTGCAGCGTCATATGTCTCGATCCCATTATCCCACAACTCCTTTAACTCTTCTACTAATGGTTGTAAATAGACATCAATGTCATTTCCTGGAGCTTTCGGACCGGGAATTAATAATGACATCATCATGTAAGCTGACTTCATACACATCCACGGTGGCAAATTATAAGTCATCAGTACAACTGGCCATACACTGTACTTTGAAGACATGTTCCCAAAGGGATTAAACCCATCACTGGCTAAGCCAAGTCGAACATTATGGGTTTCAGAAGCAAAATCTGGATACAACTGATTAAAGTCCTTCCATGCCGGAGAATCTGCAGGATGACGCATCTCACCCTCAGATTGGTAAGGACGACTGCCATTATGCCATGTCATCCATTGAGCTATTTGATGACATAAATAGGCGTTGCAATCTATCCTTTAAAGGAAAATAGGTAACACCTTTCTTGCCACCTTCTTACTACTTTTTGAGGTATTCTCTTTATATCTTGAAGTACCACACCCTGGACATTGAAATTATCTTTATTTTCTTTCCAAAATAACACACAATCATTTTTACATGCATCAATCTTTTCGTAACTAAGTCCCAAGTCTTTGACAATCTTCTTTGCTTCATACCAATTCTCAGGTACAAATGCACTAGGCAAAACTGTCTAAACAACACAAGTATCATATTCATACATTCGCTGTAAGACCATTCAAAGATTTCATGTGTATCAACTTCAAAATAAACTTCAACTTAGACATATCTTTGCACCCAGCATACAACAGAGTTTCTACGTCTTCTAATAACTTATAATTTTTTGTGCTTTGGATTGGTTCTTCCTCAGCTTCTCCACAGGTACATTGTCCCTTTGAAAATCATGTAGCATGTCCATGACTTCATCTAATTCTAACTCATTTCTGATTTGACAAGTTGTGTCTCTTGTGTCGGGGTATCATTGTGTACTTGCTCACCGTGTGACACCCAACTCCGATAACTTAACCATATTCCGTCACATATTAGGTGCTCATGCACGCGGTCCCTTCTAAATATGAAGCCATTACAACATCTTCGACACAGACATTGAATCAACTGTTTGTCTTCTCCATGTCTAAATCCTATTCTGTCATCATGATATGCAAACTCTAAAAATTCTTCAACTCCATTGACATACCTAGGGTCTAGCCTATTAGGAATATCCATCCAACTTTTATCCAATTCAGCCATTCTATGACACAAAAATATTTTGCACACAAAGCAAACTGTCAATAAGAAATAGACATCATTTCCGTATAATCATACACAATGAAAATACATAATATTAACATACATGTACACACATACATGTCACTGAAATCAGGCAACATTCACATAACCACACAAAATTTCGGTCTATAAGAGTATTATACAAGTGAGCCACCACCCAAGCTCGCTGGCTCACATTTAATAACCACACCGATTATAATGCCAATATGCATTATAAAAGTGAGCCACCACCCAGGCTCGCTGGGTCACATACCTTTCTTGCCAACGGTAAAGACATTGGCCAATAATAAGTCTAGTTATGTGGGAGAAGGTCAAGCTGCATGCAACCAAAAAAAATTCATAATGTGAGACATTATAATTTAAACATAAATTTAGAATGAAGTTACAAAGGGAGGGGGGTACTTAAGGGCTAACTGTTACAAGACCTCTCTGTTGACCAACTATCCCTAAGGAAATCATTAAAGATTTTAAATTAATATGATATCAATATTTTTCTATGACTAAACCTTTAAAAGAATTTGTACAAATTAAATATATATTATACATATGACAGTAAAATTGTTTGAACCATCTCTATGTCGAAACTTTCCAAGTCCAGACTACTATTCTGTATCCGACTATCAACTCCGACTTATACAGTCGAATACTGTATCCGACTGTCCACTCCGACTTGTACAGTCGAATACTTTATTTTGGACTAAAGTCGAATTCTCTGCTCTGTTTCTGTCTTTGTTATGGAATATTATTGCATATCATTTTGTTCTCTTCATATAATTTTGTTAGAACTTACTTTGACTGAATATTTTCTCAATCTATCAGATTATCATTATTTAATATTTTCTGACAAGTATTATGGCCTATTTAAGAACTACATTACTGATGGAAATGAAGGATGGCCGTGCAAAGTCAGTATTATGGCCTTTTAAAAAGATCCAAATGGTTGTAATCTTGTTTGGCTTTACAAATTCTTAGGGTCATTAAAATAAGTTTAAGTCCTTTGAGATTCCTAAGTCTTAAATAAGCTGTTATTAAGTGTCTGATGAAATAGAGAAGAAGAAAATTTGAGTTCTTTCCTTGCCTCCGAAAATGGAGTTTATGCTTGGGTGTGAAGCCCCTGGATGAGAATCCCCAAGGTGGTCCCTGCGAAAGGAGGTTGTGAAGCCTACACTCCGACCTCTTATCCCTCTTTTTGTGTGTGATTCTGGCGACCCCCCTTTCTCTATCTTCCTGAACCCCTTTGCTCTCTCTGTCTCGCATCTTCTACTAATCAAGAAAAAAAAATTCATAGTAAAAATTTTCTTGCAAGGCGTTGAACAACTTCAAAGGAAAAAAAAGGGTGCACTGGCCCTGTGTTCTTGAATTCACCTACAAACACGGCAACCAGCAGTTGAGAAAAGATTTGGGGGAGTCGGTTCGGAGAAATGGAGAGGAACTGCCGTGTAAGTAGGTGAAAGTCAGGAACACAGGGCCAGTGCACTTTTTTTTTTACTTTGAAGTTGTTCAACACCTTGCCGTCTCTGCAAGACAATAGCAAAATGCCCCAGTTTTAGACAGTTCTCAACCAAACCAGCATTGGATTGGAACGGTTATAGAAGGTCGTGGACGAGAGTCACATACCATGCCAGGGAGGGGGAGGGGGAGTAGAGAAAGAATAGACATGAGGCCTGGAGGGGGAGGGGAAGGAGGAGAGGAGGAGGAGCAGCGCTGAAGAGAGTCACATACGTACGTCGGCGGCGGTGGAAGGCTCCCAGCGGCGGCGCTCCGGCGGTGTGGGCTCAGCAACAGGAGCCGGAGGCGATGGCGGGGGGACATAAACAGGATGGGCGGGTGTTTTTTCTCAAGGGGGGAAGGGAAGCCGTTTAAAATGGGTTAAAAATGGGGTTAAATGCCGTGTTAAAAATGTTTGGGGTCGGGGGGGGGGAGTCGAGGAGGTGGGCGAGATAGAATATTAAAATATAAATATTAATCCTTATGAATTTTATTAAATTGATTATGGAAAAAATACAAAATAATAATTATTAAAAATAGAGTTTTATTATATTTTATTCACTAACATACTACTCATAAAATGATTTAACCATTTACAGCCCTAGACCAATATGATGTTCAAATCTGGATCTGGGGAAAAAATTAGATATAATTAAAAGATTTATAATCCAAAAATATTTAAATTTTATTGATCATGTCTTCAAAAAATTATTATTTTTTCAAAAATAGTTATCAACCCTGCCCCAGTACTTCTTGAGGTGGGCCACCTTACCCTCACTCGTGTCTCAGGTCAGTAGTTTGCAAATGAACCAATACACTCGACAAGTAGCTAGCTCGAAAGTCGGCTCGATGAAGATATAATGAAGGATCTTGGGGTATGACTTTGAAATAAGATAAATTTGGATCTTATAAATAATTAATTTTTTACTTGTAAATTGAATTGGGCTTATATATACATATATTTAACATACATATATATATATAACTCGCACTCGAGAGTTTTTAAACAAACCAAGCTGAACAGCTATTTTCAATACTCGAAAAAGCTCGAGCTCGATTAAAAGTCAACGAACAGAGCATGAGCAGCATAATACTATGCTCGACTTGCAACCCTAGCGGCTTATCCAAGGGTAAGGGTTACACAGGGTAAGGGGTTCTTACCAGTTAGCCTCACTCGAATACGTTCGCGAATAGGGTGACATATGCTCGACTCGAATTATGGCTCGACCTTGTGACCCCTGGTTAAAGAGATAGTCAGTGTCAAAGTGAATTGCTAAAAAAATATAAATAATATTTTATAGTATATCTTTTAAAATCCAAACTTCTTAAACTTTTTTTTGAAGATAAATAGAGAAAATTTATTGCCTGTGTAGTGAGGTTCCCCCAAAAGACTTCGAGGTCGACCCCAAAAGACTGCGAGGTCGACCTCGTTATATCGGGGTAATTTACTAAAAAATTATAAATAATATTTTATAGTATATTTTTAAATCCAAACTTTTAAAATTTTTTTTGAAGATAAATAGAGTCAAATTTATTGCCTGTGTGAAGTGAGGTCGATCCAAAAGACATCTGAGGTCGACCCCAAAAGACTGCTGAGGTCGACCTCGTTATAATCGGGGTCGACCCCACTTTTGTGGAGTCGTCCCCGCAACCCTAGGGGGATTTAAAGTTCGGCCTTCCCCCTTTTTGTTCCCACTGGAACTGCCGCCTGCGATCGGGGGTCTCCTCTCTATTCTTCTCCTTGCGTCGGTGCACCCCTTCTGTTCCTCCCTCGAGTTCAGACGACCTCCTCCTATTCTCCTTCCTCTTTGCACTCCTCCTTTCCCTTCCCCTTCTCCCCAAACTCTCATCCAGATGCTCCTCGCCGGCATGGTGACAAGGGAAAAGCAAGGCAGTGGCAGTAGCTGGTGATGATCAGACTCCTCCAAGAGATTTCGAGGCAGCAGTGAAGCCCTAAATCGAAGCTTTGACGGTAATAATATCTTCACCACCGATATATCACGTAGGAAGGTGCATTTTGGGAAAAGGATTGACTTTGACTTCTTGAAAGTAATGGGGTAGATCTTGCTTGCCTGTTTGAGACATTGAGATGAGGACATTATGTCACCATGAATGAAGTGGTTTACCCACTTAGTTAGTCTCTTTTATGCAAATTTGGAGGAAGATGAGGACAAGAAACTGAGTACTTATGTGAAAGGGATCCATATCCTCTCAGAGTTTCAATGCTTTCGGAAGTGATGCATATCCATATAAGCGCGGGTTTAAATATGCCGATCGGTTAGACAATAGTCGGGAAGGTTATGAAAGAGTATTGGGAACTGAGATTGGGAACCAACTATTTGAGCGTGTGAATGCCAACTCTTTTCCGGCCTACCATCGGTTTCTTCACAAGATTGTTTGCTCTATTCTCATTCCAAGGACTGGTAGCATGGATGGAGTCACCGATGACCATATCCTTTTAATTCTAGGACTTCTAAATGGCACTCCTGTGGACCTACCAAATATCACATTGAACACCATGCAGGATGTAGTAGGCACGGCTAAGCGTGTACTCTTTTTGGTATGCTTATTACCCGCATCTTGAAAAAATTCAAAGTCAATTTTGCTGGTGAAGATACCAAATTTGACCAATGTTTGATGTGATTGATGGGAATACTCTCGCAAGTATGAGGATGACTATTGAAAATGGATCTTTTGTCCGCACGGGCACTCGGTCTCCTTACAAAGTGCATGAACTCCAACATGATGAAGATGGTGATGACGCAAATGTGTCTACTCCAGGCTCCTCCAGACCTCCTGGTCCTCCCGTAGACCAGCTGACTTAGATGATTGAAACCCTCAATACCAATATGAATGCTCGTTTTGACTCTTTGGACAATCGCTTTGTAACTTTGGACAATCGCTTTCAATCCTTGCAAAATCATTATGAAGAGCTTCAGTCCGATGTTTCTATTCTGAAGGGACAGCAAGACCGCAATGATATGCTTCTTCAATCTATGGCCAAACAACAAGGATTTTTACGGGCAATCATCAAGAGATGCGGAAGAACTTGCAACACTTGGCCGGCGTTGGAAATTTCATATGGGCTTCTCTATCTCGCCAACCACCACCACCTTAATTAGTCTTCATCGTTATATGGTATATTGTGTCCGTACATGTACGGTTTATTGTTGGAGAACAATTCAATGATTTTTGAATATTAGATTTTGGTTTGCTTACATGCATATTAATAAATTAGTGTAAATACATGATTATTTAAGGATAATTTAAATCATCCTATATAATTTCATCACAAATCACATCTTTGTTGGCTAAGAAGTGGTGAAGTACACATGTGCAGCAACCAAAACATTTTTTCAAGTGATATCAGATCTCAAAAACACTTTTCAAATCATCGTGTTATGGAGTCAACCCTATATTTCTTCATGGGTCGACCCATCATAACCCCATTTCAACACTGGAAAATGGGGTCGACCCATCATAACCCCATGACTGTGAACTTATGAAATCACAGAAATTAAGCCTTTGAGTTAGGCTGGTTTTCAGTGGGGCCAATCGTTGATCGTCAGGTATTGGTCATTCGCTTGCTACACACAGTGCTATCACTGTGTGTAGCAAGCATTCCAAGTACCTGGACGCTCGCGAAGATCAAGTTGAAGCTGCAGGGACCGCATGGTGGGTTGTATAAATATGCTGTCAACAAATCCCGAAAATTGTCTATGTTTTGTCAAATCAGTCAGCGCCGAGCGGGACATCACGCAAGCTTGACCCGCCGACATCACTACTGCGTCGCCCCTACACGTGATGAGTACGTACACCGGACGAGGGTTAAAACCCTAGTAATAGTCAAACGACAGCGCTTTTGAAGCGGTCATACATCAAGGCGTCTCTTCGAACCATGCTTCACCATAAGTGATTGATTACAAATTAAAAAAAAGGGCCTCGCGTCATTGTTTAAAAAAAGAGAAAGACTTTTTGCACTTGTGAAAGTGCAGAATGCTAGTCATCATGTACTTCCCCCCTCCCATTGGTGGGAATCAAGCTGCCACATGGACCTCTCTTCTCTTTCCACCAATGAGAGGGAGAAGTGCAGGATGACTAGGCATTTCTGCATTTCACAAGTACAGAAAGCTTTCTCTTAAAAAAAAGGAGAGCCTCGCGTTGTGAAGAGTGATCCGAAGCTGTGGCAAAACTAAGTGCCAACTCCAGGGGCAAGGCAGTTCCTGACATGACACTTATGGAAGAAACAAACAAAAGAATTAATAAGAAAGAAAAGTTCAAAGAAGGCTCATTGCATGCATGTGTATATAGGTTGTGTATGGGATATAATGGTGTGTGTGTGCATTAAATGAGGGAAGACAGAGAGAGAGAGGGATGCGTTGGAATGGGGGGCGCGGGTTGGAACAGTGGGGGGTCACTTCAAAGGCATGAGTGTGGGAGGCTACAGCACTTTCATAGCGGTCAAACATCAAGGCGTCTCTTCGAACCCTGCTTCACCATTAAAAACACTCTTGCTTCAGTCCGTTCGAATGCCTTTTGTGTTTAGTGTCTTTTGCTTCTAATCCTTTCGAGGCGCAATACATCACTAAAGGTTCTTCACAACTATAAAAGGAACCCCCAGCCCCAGGCCTGCAACTTAACCCTCACAAGCTTCTGAAAGTTTTCTTCTTCCTATCTCTCTTCCTCGTCTACTTCGTCTATATTTGCAGATGTCTTCATCTCATGCTGCTCCCCAGGGTAAAGGCAAGGCAGTTGCTGCACCATCGCCATAGTCGCCCCCGGCTTCCCCGGCGCCAGCGTCTCCACCGCCATCGAAGTACACCCCCGACTTCTAGAATGGCTATTACCTCGGGTGGACGATGGATTTACAGAAGGCCCAACGCCTGTACCACCACAAGGGCCTCACCAACATCCAGCCTGAGATCGGCCCTAAAGGAGAACCTATCTGTTCCTCCTCCCCTTCCTCCCCTGCCCGTTCCTCCTCCTCTCTTCCTGCCTCTCCCCTCTCGACCGAGTGATCAGGTTAGGGACTTTCGAGAGTTATTGTAACTGGCCTTCTATATAAAATATGTTTTCATTTTGTGCATGTGTTCTGTGGGCTTGTATGTGCAAACTCAGTTGGAGCCTTTCTGTAACCGCAGAAAACACAAGAATAGAGCAAGTTGGATGGGAAAAAACAGAGAACTTCACTACCTTCACATAAACCATCACTATGATATAAAAACTGTTAAATAGTGCGTGAACAGCACAATTCTCTAATGCTTTAAAATGTTTTAAACTGGACAACATGATGATAAATTTATAACAAAAACATAATGCGAAAGTTTACCACTGATATATATATATAATACTACAAAACAAAAAATGCCCAGGTGAAATTTATCTTAAACTGCACAGTTCTTCGCCACTGAAGGCTTCGTTAAAGGTCCTCAACAGACCAGCTACTTTGTATCCGACTGTCAACTCCGACTTATACTGTCGATTACTCAGAAGACGACTCTTCTGTATCCGACTTTCAGAGTCGAATTATCTATTTTTGTTACACTCAAAACCCATGGAAGTCGACTATACTCTATCCGACCCCTAGAGTGGAATTACACTCTTCTGCATCGATCCTAGGGCAGGTCGACGCATCAAGCGTCGCGTCTCTTCAGTAAACTCAACTCAAGACCGCCGTTTGAACTTTGAACACAATCTGCATGGAGTAGATAATGTGCCAGTTGTGATTGATAATCAGTTTGTGAACATTTTGAGAACTTCTTCCCTGAAAATGAGCAGAAGTTGTGGAAACTTCTTCAACCCTTCTTCGACTAAGTGCCTCGTTCAGTGTATTTGCCTAGTTGCTTGGCACATTCTTAAACATTTTATGTATTATCTACGTATTTCAATTCCTAAATGCAATCTCCTTTGCTTTCTTAATTGGGTTTTATATTTCTCTCTTTCTTTCTCTTACCTTTTATGTTAATGTCACAAAGGGGGAGAATATACAATGCTAACACTAAAATTTACTGTTTGAAGATTACACATAAATATTGCACTCTTACTATTTCTCTCCTTTCTGAATTGGCTGTGTTTTGCTCCTAAGTATAAAGCAAAAAACACACAAGTGTCTTTATAACCAAATCGTTATGGATGGAAATCGTTATGACAGAATAAACAAATCATTATGACCAAATCGTTACGAGTGAATAGATGAGAGCAAATCGTTGTTTCACTTAAGAAATCGATGTGAGAGCAAATCGTTGTTTCACTTAAGAAATCGATGTGAGAGCAAATCGTTGTTTCACTTAAGAAATCGTTATGAGAGCAAATCGTTGTTCTCACTTAAGAAATCATTATGAGAACAAATCATTGTTCTCACTTAAGAAATCGTTACAAGAAACAAGTCATTGTGATTACTTAAGAAATCGTTATGAAAGCAAATCGTTATGCCTTCTTAACAAAGCGATGTGAGGGAAAATCGTTGTCACATACTTACGAAATCGATGTGAGAGCAAATCGTTGTTCTCACTTAAGAAATCGATGTAATAACCAAATCGTTATAAGCTCACTTAACGAATCGTTCTGAGAGCAAGTCGAATTGTTATGAGAGGCAAATCACTGCGGCTACTTAAGAAATCGTTATGGTAGCAATGGTTATGCTTTCTTAGGAATCGTTGTGAGATCGATGCGATCACTTAGCGAATCGTTATGGAGCAAATCATTATGCGATAGGAGGAAGTCGATATAGAGAATCGATGTGTACTTAGAGAGATTTCATGCTCTGAACTCACATTGCTACAGAGTAAATAATACTTACCCATTTAGCTTGTTATTCCTTGTTTCATTTCCTGTACTCAGATCTCATAGAAAATATGATAGATTAAACTTTATTCTCGTTTTGTTAATCATCAAAATAAATATGTAATTAAGTTAAATTACATGGGGATAATCTGATCATCAATCTCCTCCTTTTTGGTGATGACAAAACTTAACAATAAGCATAGGTGATCTGAAATGAATCTAAACAAAATTACTGAATTATAAGAGATATATATTTCAGAAGTATTATAATTTCTCCCCCTTTTTGTCATTAAGCAAAAAGATACAAAAGTGAGACAAAGATGGAGAGAAAAGAAAGAGAAAAGAGCAAAGAACTTGTCTATTGATCTTGAGGAGTTACATGAAGGTAGAAAGCAGGAGATAGAAGGGAGGCATGCCGCTGAATAATGCGCAAGGCCTTGCATTCCTGCTCCTCAAAATAGATCTGGAAAACTCCAAAAGCAATAGAGTAAGATGACCCTATGTCTGGAAGCATCCTCTTGATGTGAATTTGGCGATGATTTTCTAGAAAACTAGCATATGCATCTGGCCAAGAGATTCTTGAATGAGAGGAAGGATCCAAACTGGCAAACTGAAGAAATTGGGTGATCTTGACAGGGTAGTGAATCTGATGCTCCAGAAGATCTTTCTTCAAGGCCAAAAAGAGCTTGTACCGTTCAACCCACTGCACAAACAGTTCTTGAACAGGATTGATAGAATTCAAATCCATGAAAGCTTCAACAGAGAGAGGTGGCTTGCCGGCCTTAACCAAGGAACTGTTCAAAGACTCCAACTGAAGAGCAGAGTGATTGTAAAGCTTTTCCCAATCTTTGGGAGAAAGCCTTTCACATTCAGAAATCAGTGGAGCAAGAACTTCAAAAGAGATGTGGCCCAGAAGATATTCTCTGAAAATGAACCGTTGAAAGGAGGGGAGACGACCCTGCTGAGCTGAGATTTTTCCCATGACTCGAGCAAATCTCTCAAAGGCATGAGAGCCAACTGAGGAGTCCAAGACCAAAGAATGTAACTTGGGAAGAAAAATGACTTCAGGAATTTCAAGGTAGTGAAGTCCACTGTGAAGGAGCAGTTAATGGAATTTTCAGATCGAAGAATAGTAATAGCTCCATGGAATTGCCCAAACTGTACTTCAGGAAGCTTGTTGAGATATCGAAAAACCATTGTATAGCTGGAAGTACCTTGCGATCCTTATTTCTTTGAGAATGAAAGGAGCCCAGAGTGCTTGATGGTGAAAAACAAACCACTCAGAAAGGGTGAGTGGGTGATCCCGGGGAGTAGTGCTATCCGACTTGGCAAGAAGATATTTGCTGTAGAGAGCCTTGTGCCCTTTAGCCCACTGATCCTCAGTCTTGCACTCAGCCATCTGGAAGATTTTGGATTGATCAACTTTGGAAATATTGGAATAGGGGAGAACAATGTTGAGGTGATCAGTTATGTTCAGAAAGGGAATGCCAAAAGTGGTGGCAAGAATACATTTTTGGAGATATTCACAGTAAATTGGTCTCCTTCGATTTTCAACCGTGAGAAAGTATCAAAGTGGAGGGAATTTTGGTTCGGAGGAAAGAGCTAGGGTGGAGGAGATTTTTCTTTTTTGAGAATAGGACTAGAAGAATTAGTCCTGTGAATATGAATGGCAATTGCTAGGATTGAGGTGAGTGTAGTGCGTTCCAACTCATCCTCACAGTTATTTAGAAAAGCACTAGCAAGTTGTGGATTTTCAGGAATGAATGTGATAGAGGAAGGTGGAGTAGGAGGATGAAGAAATGACTTTTGAGTAAGAGTGGTGGATGGTCCGGCTGATGAGGGACCAGATGAAGATTAGGCTCCAGCGGATGAGGAAACTAGAGGATCTTCAATGACAGGAGAAGGTAGTGGAATGGTTGGAAAAATGGTAGGAGATGAAGTTGATTGAGATGGAAAAGGAATTGGGGAAGAGATGGTTCGAGGCATAGGTTGTTTGAAGGTGATGGGGGCTGGAGGTGCTGTGGATGAAGAGGGAGGTGAAGGAGAAGCTGGTGTTGCAAGAGTTGAAGACTCAGGGGCTTCGGGAGCAACACTGGCTCTACAACACTGGCATTCACATCCTCAGAGATCAACGGCCCTGGTGGCCCAACCACAGCCTCAGATGGGCAAGCCACAACCTCAGATGGCCCTGATGGTCCAGCCTTCCCACTTTCAACATCTGCTTCCACTGCTACTGCTTCCTTTCCAATATTTTGTGGCCCGGATGGCCCTGACGATGCCTTTGGTATATGCTCTGCTTCTTCGACTGGTTGCCTGACCTCAGGAGCCCCGGACTGCTGACTGGTTCAGCAGAAGATGGAGCTGGAGGAGCAGAGGTGGATTGCACACTCGAAGAAATTACCTTCTTGACAATGTCAAACTCACCTTTCATCCATCTGCATAACTGCTTGAACATGTTAAAATCATCTCTCAAGTTATGTACTTCAGTGGTCAAGGCTCCAATGTCTTTTGCTACTGAAGTCTGGCTGATAAGGATAGACTGAATATCAGACTGTAGAGATGTGAGAGTCTTGCCTTGCTCATTCAGCCTTTTAATGATGGGCTTCAACTGAATCTTCAGCTGCTTCTCTTTAGGCCTTCTATGAGCTACGCTCTTTCTTTTGCTTTGTGCTCTTGCCATGAGTTCCTCGAGTTCAACACGTTCTTCAGTATTCATAGGGATACTTTTAGTGTGCTTCCCCTGAGGAGCTGCCTCCTCATCAAGAGATTGCTCCCCCTCAATAGGAGCATCTTCCACTGATACATTTTCATGAGAAACTTCTTGCTCCCCTAACTGGGAGCTTCCTCCATTGCCATTTCTGTAGTGTGGCCTGATGCCACAACTTCTGCTACTTGATCATCACTAATTATTGGCTCGGAGTCCAGTACATCCCTGAGTACTGAGGCTACTCGGGAAGAGGGAGGAATAACTTCTAAATATTGCCCAACAAGCTCAATCATTTCTTGAGGAATGTCCTGAAGGATCGAAATAAATGTGTGGAAAAGATCTAGAAGGGGGGGATGAATAGATCTTAGCCACTTTTGCGGAAGCTTAAATAATTTTTAAAACTATTTAGAATCAGAGGCAATGTTATCAGTGAAAAGCTACTGATCTGATTAGATTGGAGTGGGTTGAAAAACTTAGATGTGAATCAAGTTGATTAAGTGAATTAAAACGAATCCTATGCAATCATCTAGCGGATGAATCAGTCAAACCACAGAAAACAAATGCACAAGGATTTTTAGGTGGTTCGGAAATCACCCATGTGATTCCTACATCCACCCCTCACAACCCGTGAGGATTCACTAACACAACTGGGTAACACACCCACTGGAGCCTGACAACTCCAACACTGAAGAGCTTACAACTCACACCACTTCTAGAGCAAGACTACTCTAGAACAACTGAGCAAGACTGCTCAACCACACTTGAGTTTGACAACTCAACACTGAGCACAACGGCTCACAACAACCTGAGCACAAGGCTCACACTAAGACTGCTAGACACCAACTTAAGACTGAGATCCTCTAGCAATAGATCTAGTCAAAGTTTGAGAACTCTAAAGAGAGTTATGCAGAAGTACTTGCATAATCCCAAAAGATATCTCAGAAGAACAGAAGAGAAATTAAGTTGAATTGAAAGTCTTCGTTCTTCAGTGTACTCCCTTGTAGAGGCTTGAATTGGGAAGAAGCATGTGAAGCTTGAAGTCCAAAACGATGCTCTGCAATTTGAGAAGTTGGATCTTCCTCGAATTCTTCACCAACAAAGTCTTCTACAGGAACTGCCTCCTTGGAATGCTTCAGAGGAATCTTCAGGGCTCAAATTCCAATTCCCACACCTTGAATTGGTGGGAATTGGTCTTCTAGAAGCAATTGGAGAGCAGAGGAAGGAGACACGAGCTCTTCTGGCCGCCAGGAGCTTCTTGGAGGCACTGAGAGAGTTGGGTCAGTTGTTTCTTTCGAAGGCAGACCAAAAAGGACCTTTTATACCCTTAGGATTCCAAAGATACCCTTTTGGGGTACAAGGGCACGCTTTCCAAGAAAGATTCTGATCGCCCTAGAAGGACACATGGCAGCCATCAGCTCTTAGGATGAAAAGTTTTCGTAGTGTGTCGACCAGCCCTGGTGGTTGTGTCGACACACTGTCCCAAAGATAGAAAAATCTGTTCTGGGAGAAAGGTCCTGTGTCGACTTGCTCTTGAGTGTGTCGACCTGCTGTCCCAATTCCTCAAACTGGCTGTTCTGGGAACTGGGTCTAGTGTCGACCTGCCCTGGGAGTGTGTCGACCTGGGTACCCTTGATCTCTGGAAAACTGCCACTCGTGTCGACACACTCTTGACATGTGTCGACACACTCTTGACATTTTTACACAATTTCTCTTTGAATCTGTGTTGATGTGTCGACACCATTGATGGGTGTGTCGACACATCTTTTGCATAAAAATGTTTGTACCTGAAAAATAAACACATATATCATTAGTTAAATGATTTATCATGACTATAAATTATAAATGTGATTTGCAAAATACTTTTTGAACATGAATTTCAGGTATGATGTTTTTGACATGCTTCAATTAAATTGCTTTAAGAACACTTCTTGTCATCATCAAAATAGGAGGGAAATGATATGAATTTGCATTCAACCCAACATGTCCTCAATCCTACTACTGGAATCTGCTGCTGCTAGCACTTCTACTTCAACTGCTGGACCTTGTTCTTCTACTACTGGTGCTGCTGCTGGTTCCTCGTAAACCACAGGAACTACTCCTGTTGCTGCTTCCTCTGCTGGTACTGCTACTGCTGCTTCTTCCTGGACTTCATGGGCTTCGCCAATGATGGCTTCACCCTCAGCCACAGAAGTCTTTGTCCATACACCATTTACAACTGAAAATCCGCTCTTCCTTAGGTTTCTACTGCGGATTGCCTGCCCCATCTTCTCTACTACAGCTCTAGATAGGTTAATGCCAAAATGTTGAAAGATTTTGGTGAACAGATGAGCATAAGGCAGGGACACATTCAACTTGCACTTCGTGTCCCAAACCTGAGCATGAGCGAACTTCATTCGCTCCAGAATAACCTCGGCCATGTTAAACTCCTAGTTCTAGATTGCCCAGAACATCATGTCTGAGTCCGCCGTTGTACAAGTTGAGAAAGTGGCACTTCTAGAGACCAAGATTTGACAGACTATGAAGTGCAGTAGAGGATTAAACGCATTCATTTGGTTTATGTCCAATTTTCCATCCTTCAGTCTGAACTCAGGACCTACAATCCCTAAACCCTTCGCTGAATGTCCACAGTGTGGACTCCGCTGTGACCAGTGGTGCAAACTCCAAAGAATGACTCCAAGAGCTCATAGGTGATTCTAATCTAGGTACCTTTGACATATGATGTCAAGGACCCGTCCTCCTCCGTCTTCAGACACACATAGAATGCTTTGACAAGGTCTGGGTAACTTACCTCAGATAGGGTCGCCAGCTTCGAGCACTTCATCCTTTCCATACCAGCAATCACATTCCCCATGCCATTCTTCTGCAAATCTGCAATATCCACGGCTTCGTTTCCACAGAGCTTTGCCTTCACACAGGTGAATCTTTCTTGCTGTTCTGCTGAGAGAAACTCGGCTCCATAGCCCTCGACGTTGCCGGAAACAACAGATGCGGCCATGGATTTGAACGGCAAGGTTTCTGCAGGATTGTGATGAGGAAATGAATAGAAGCCCTCAAGAAATTCTCGCGAGAAAGAGTTTGAAGCTTCAAATCTCAGAGAGACGATGCCGAAGTCGATAGGGTATTGCCTCAAGCAGGTATAAGGAAATGAAGGCGGGATGCGAATCGTAGCCACACAGATTTCGGGATATGAAGAAAAAGTGACCTTTCAAAATTTGAGGCGCCATAAAGGCAAAAAGCGACAAACTGACTAGTTCAAGATACATAAATTCTTAAAAAATAATGAACCATCAAGGATATTTAAAAAAACGATATTTATGGAATTTTGCTTAAATTCAAGGAGGAAGAATAATTGATATTCTGAATATTAATATCTCAATTTTATACAGATGACTCTTTCACAATTTACACATGCCTAATTCCCTTCTAAGAGTAGTAAATCTCTCTTCAGGTAAGGCCTTTGTGAAGATATCTACAAATTGATTATTAGTATCAATGAAAGAAATATCTATGTTACCATTAGCTATATGATCACGAATGAAATGATATCTAACCTCAATGTGTTTGGTCCTTGAATGTTGTACTGGATTGGTGTGTTTGGTGTTACCATAGTCTTTGACTTAAAGCAGGACTTGGTGTGCTTTCCTTAATTTTGCACAGGGCCCACAAACACCATTCATTCTTATGCTGACTTTAGGTAGACCTTCCACCAAGCTTCTCTTGATCAGCTTTCTCATGCCATCTAGACTGCAGTGGCCCAATCTTCTGTGCCACAGTTCAGTTGACTACTCTTTGTTTGCGGCAGACAGATATCTTGATCTTTTAGGTTTTTAGATAAAGCACGTACATATTCTTTTCTCTGTTGGCTTCAAAAATGACTGTTCCATCCTTCATAATGTTGCACTTGGATTCTTGAAATCTGATCTGAGGACCTTTATTGCACAGTTGACTAATACTGATGAGGTTGTGCTTCAGTCCTTTAACACATAGTACATCCTCAATGACAGTCTTGCCTTTGCTGCCTACTGAACCACTGCCTATCACAGTCCCCTTTCCATTATCTCCATAGGTAACTGTGCCTTCTTCAGCTTCTAGATAAGAAAATAGTTTTTTGTTCCCTAACATGTGCCTTGAGCATCCACTAGCCAAGTACCATTTGAATGCACGAAGGTTTCCCTGAAATAAAGACACTAGGCTTAGGTACCCAAGTTTTTTGGGTCCTGGTTGGTTAGTATCATCATTTTTCTTTTTGATTACCCATATTTAATGTTTAGTAGGACATGATACTTTAATATGACTAGCTTATTGCAATGACTATAGCAAGACATCTTAGTTACCTTTTCAGTAGGTATGTATTAAGGTTTGCCTTGTATGCTGTGTCTTGTTCAGGTACAAATTTAGGTGTAGGGTATATTTTAGGATAAATTTTAGTTTCTTTGTTATCGGGGGGGAGTATAACCTAATCATATTTCCTTTACCTGATCGTCTAGAAACTTTAATATTAGTGTTGTTTACAATTAGTGAATTTTTCTAATGTACTAGATAGTTTTTCATTTTCAGTTCTTATAGGAAATGGATGCGGAAAGTGTCATTTTCGATTCGAATACGATAAGTGATAAACGTACATGAAAAACACTCTTCAAATCATCGTGTTATATGGAGTATCTTCAAATCATTGTGTTATGGAGTCAACCCCATATTTCTTCATGGGTCGACCTCATACTTCTTCTTGGGTCGACCCATTATAACCCCATTTCAACACTGGAAAATGGGGTCGACCACTTCTTTCAACTGAGGACGACCTCAAATGAAAAGCAGATCTCCTGTGTTTTGAGGTCGACCTCATACTTCTTCTTGGGTCGACTCCTCCGTGTTGCTTTTTAGCACTGCGAAATAGGGTCGACCCCACAGGTCTTCTGGGGTCGACCTCACCTTTTCAATTCATTAGCGACATTATATTTTCTACTTTTATATATTAAAGTAAAAAAAGAATATATATTGAAAATTTTACAAAAATGATTCTCAATAACCTAATAATAAAATAATATACAAAACTATTTTACATAGTTGTGTGACTACATATTAATGCACATTACATAATATTTATCTCCCTCCAACTCTTTTGTGTGGTGTAGTGAATCAATCTATTTGATTATACCCATCGAGAGTGGATCTTCCAAACCTAGCCCCTGAATCAGTCTATTCGAATATGTACCCGCCGAGAATGGACATACTGAGTGTCTCAGCATCGAACACTACCTACTGCAACTTCCACAAATTTGTGAGAATGGAAGGTATGGATGGGAATCATACCTGATAGGAATGATGCAACTTTCATACTCTATGTGACATGAGAAATGTACAATAACATACTACATAAGCCTTGCTAAAACTTGTGAATGACATAGTACATAACTAAAAATTCAAATCATTGATGATGAATGTTTGGTACAACAATCCAACACGGGTAACCAACTACGACATACAATGAGGTCTACGTAAGAATGGGAAAAAAATGAATAGTCAACCATACAAGAGAATAACATGTAACAATGGAAGGATGCGTGAACATGATCATCTATTCATCATTGCTTGCACGCCACAGTTCATTCGCAATCCCCTCCCTCAGTGCCTCCCCAGCTGCCCTTGCTATTGCATAAGGCACAAGCCAGTGGGTGCATCTTCAAGCATACACCCTCATTGGACTCATTATCATCAGAGGATGCATTGAAGAAGTCGTTGTTACCCCTGTTCACGGCGGATGTAGTTATGTACCACAAGACATGCAAACATTATCTCTTCTGTGTGTCAAAGGGTACATATTTCCTCACGGAGGGTTTGGGAACCTCATCTTCAATACACCTAAAGTCCGTTCAACAATATTTCGAAGTGTTCATGTCTGTGGTTGAATTTTTCTTGCTTGTTATCATAACGCCTATTTCCTGCCCCATGAAAGCTTTCAATATGATACTTGTGGCCACGATAGGGGGCAAGAAAAGAGCTAGTGTTAGCGTATCCACCATCAACTAGGAAATACTTACCCGATGGCACAACGAACTCTCCTCGTGATAAGGCCCATCTTAACACCTGCATATCTGGTGCAGAGCCTTCCCACCCTAAACATGCATATTGAAATAAGCCATCAAATGACACAACAACCATCACATTTTGCATTATAGCCTGTTTGCGATTCCGAAAACGTGGTTGGTCTTCAATTGACACATTTACGAGAATGTGAGTGCCATCAATAGCACCTAATGCATCCTACAAAATATATAATTAAGTTAGATCATGTACAGATAAAATGTTCAACAAGATGTGCATTAGTACATCACCTTGAAATAGGTATAAAATCGGTCCTTTCCCGAAATATGTGGATGGCATTCATTGACTTGAGTAAGCTGTAAAATATATTCCTCCTTAACAAAGCTAAAGCAAAAGCCACTTTGTTCACGTAGTGGCTAATAGTTTAGGAGCTATGCTGAAAATGTTCTACCAATGCACCAGAACTAACACCATGGCCAATAGCATAGAGGAACATCGCCAAGTGTCCATTGGCACTAACATGTCGGGAGTCTTTAAATAGGCTCTTACTTACCAACATGTCAACTAAACTAATGAACATACTAGGATGCAATCTAAAGGCATTATAACATCTTCTCTCATGGCCGTTCAGAATGTTTTGCACCCAAAATGCCCCTGTGTGTGTTGATGTATTCATCATTCGCTTTGGTATGGTTGGCTGTACTTCTTCTTGCAGTTCCTCTATCACTACATTCAGTACTGCAGTGAATATTTCTTCATCTTCTTGCAATATATTGAAGATCAGGTTCCGTTCTGTATGCATGCAAACAAAGAAACATTGAAAAGTACTACGATTACACGACAATGATGAAGGTCTTAATGTTCTTCCATAATTTCAGCCATCACATTCTTAGCATACATAATGAAAGATGGTACATGTTCCATGACAAAATAGAAAACTTCAAATGCTATGGGCTATGATGTACCATAATCATGATAAACAGGCCTACAACAATGATGGCCATTAGGAGAATGACAAGAATCAATAAGCCTAAGGTTAGGAAGTTGAAGAATGGCAGCTTCGACATATGCGTTTGGGTTGCATTCCCGACACTGTGGGAGGGTAGCTAGTGGATGCAGATGCTATATACTTCTGATTGACATGACATGGGTGAACCCTAAAGTAAACATGGAATGCAGCTTCCGCTTCCTCAATTGAGTAGAAGCCTTATATCGTGCCCATGCAAATCCATTGACTTCAACCAAAACTCATCCCAAGAATAATCAGTTCCTGGATGACGTCCAACCCTTACCGTAGCACATGTACTTACCCATTATCTTGTTTAGTAACCAGCAAGTCCATTGATGGTAAACTGAAGATTACACATAAATATGGTTAAGGAATTTTGCTACATTACATGAAAAGAGAAGTACATAGTGAAATAGAGTGACATGAACTGAAAAACATAGAAATGAAGAAAGCACTACACATAAGCCTAAACTGAAAAACAGTTAAACTCTAAGTATGCCACAACGACGAGGAACACGTGTCACTTGTCATGGCTTATCGGCGGTCATCATTTTCAGCCATTCAACCCTATCCTTGTCGGGCATGATAGAGAAAAGGGATCTGAACTTTGGCTCGGTGAAGATGATCATGGACTTGAGGTAAACATCATAAGGGAGACTGGGAATGTCTTGTAAATCCCTTATGCATTCCGCAATGCTAGGAACAACCTCCGCATCCAGCGTCCGCTGGGAGGAACTCTCACTTTGTTGACGCGACCCACCAACGCTGATGAAGTTCATTAGGAGCACATTCCTTTCGCAGGCTACCTCAACAAGATTATCTAAGTCGATTGCACTTTCTTTTTGCCACATCCTTTGTTGCGAATTGATGTGGACTTTCTCTTAGGAGAGCTGCTGAACATGTTGTTCATTGATGTGGAGTGTTGTTCATTGATGTTGGAGGTGAATGGCCTGCATTCGGTTCAGTTTCTTGGCCAATAGACATGTGCATGACAGGTTCATTAGAGTACTCATTGACGTTGTTGTCTATGCTGGGTGTTGCATTGACATTACTTTTTGGCCGTGTACGTCTACGGCTGATGTGTTCGACTTGCTCTCCAGTGGCATATTTTGGTTACAAGAATGTGCATGTCATTATACAAAGGGAAAGGTCTTCGACAAATTTGTGAGTATTTGTGATTAACCTAATAAGAAAACAATGACATAAGTTAGTGCAGTCTGCTTAAACACTATAATAAAATAGATAGTACTAAAGGGATTTAAAATATTGTTACCTAATAACCTCTTCCCATGCTCCATCATACTCGGGTATTGGTATGTTGTTTAATTGGATCCCACCCCCAACCACTTACTTCAACAACTGCACGTACAACTTATATTTTGTCTTCAGTAATCTCCAATGATCCTTCACTTGATAACTAGTTAAGGAGTAACCCGATGCAGAATTGAACGCAGAGGACAATAAAGTCCAACTGTGTGTGTTGAAATTTACTCCAAGATAATTGATTCATTGCTGTTCTTTCAACATTAAATCAATCAGGATTCTATCCATTCGAGCATCCTAGTTCGAAGAGCGGGGTCTCCTCCCATGCCCTTCCATCGCTGATGCGCGTTGCACTTTCTCTAGAGTTTTTGGTTTCGAAGGGGGGAATATGGTGAGAAATGGACTGTATAGGATGCAATAACCATAATAAATAGTAGAGGAACATCCTATATTTTTATGAATTCATGCTTACACATCTTGTACAATGAAGAAGAAATGCTTAGGATGACTATTTATAAGGGCAAGAGTTCTAGGACAATAACCTGCTGCTGACATGTCGTTGATACGATGCTTCTTACGATCTGGTTGGGGACAAGCTACAAAAAAGGGCTTTTGATCAATTTTATGCCTACGAAAATATATCGGTCTAACTGCAATGGACAAAACTAGTGAAAGTAATCTTATGACAAAAAAAAAGTTTCTCGCTGCTATACATGATACATCTTTCTACAAATCTTTTTTATTCAAAGTAGTGAACCACATGAGTGAGGGACCATATAGAGTAACTTATCCAAGGAAAGTATAGATTGTACTGAAGAAACAATATTGCCTCCTACTACACACTTTTCAATTTGTTAGCACAGCAGATGAATGGCATTTCCTCTAAAGACTACACACTCAATGAGACCTTAACATTGGAAATCTAATTCATAACAAAAAATGCTACACCGCATTTGATTGTATATGGAATGAATCAGTCAAGCTGCAGGTAGACCCATGCATGTTAACATAATCTGCATCAGCACTGTTGCCGAGCCTCATTAAGGGTCTCTGTAATGAGAAGGGATACTAAAAAATGCATGACAACCCTTATGAGGAGTGAATAGTTTTGTATGCCAACGTTGCCAGGAAAGGACAATGCTGAGAATTCACCAGTTTCGAGGGAACAAACAAAGGTGTGCAGGGAAGAAACGAAAAAGTAAGAAACATAAAAAATCTATCTATTATAACATCAATTCCATTTTCTTCGAACCAGAGTTGTTGAGGGAAAGAAACAGAGAAGCTAGGGAAAAGATGCTGGCCCATTTGTTATGTTCATGCCATATTTTTTCATGTAAATGAAGCACAAACATTTACTTCCCAATAGCAAGCAACTTTCTGTGGATGAACCCTATAAACCCCAAAAATAGATGACGAGCAGAAATATCAGGTGGAAGAAGGGGGAATAGCAAAACGGACAACAAATTTCATTAGCGGCCATCTATACGAAGATGTTGATCTATATATATATGCACCTACATGTACTGGGGCTGATTGGAAGAACTGGAAGATGACGCCCTAGAATGGGAAGATGGCTCCGGCAACAATCCATGCTTCATGAAGAATGGCGATCTGCATGGAAGAAACCTTGCTAAATAGACCAGCGCTGATCCGATCCTTCAAACAACGCGGCGAGAATGGCAAGACAGTGTGTGTTGTCCAATCCGATGATGGAGCAGTAGCAATACGTCAAACTCACGACGACATACTAGTGTCATACTTTGGTGGTTAGACCCTTAACTCTGGATATTTTAACTCCATTTATTCGATGCTACTTTTGAGATGGAGATGGGCACTCATTTTTTTGGGTCAACTATCATCTTTGACTCCACTTATTTTCATGTGAAAAAAATAAAAAATATAATAGAATAATATTTAAAATTTTATGATAGTTTTTTCAAATTAAGAAAAAAAATTAACCCCCTCTACCCCACCTAAATAGGTCTGGTCCCCCATCTAAATAGTGGGGTAGACTTACACCATGGGTTACCCTAGGTACCTCGGGATAATTAACATACCTCCCAAAATATTTTTTTACTTTTATTTTTCTCCTTTTAATTTAACATACATTACCATACTTTACAAAAAAATATATACGTAAACCATTTTTAACATTTTTAAAAAATTACATTATTGGCGACGGCTTTAAACCGTCGCCATTACCTAATGGCGACGGCCTTAGCTGTCGCTATTATACTTTGGCGACACATAAAACTGTCGCTAATAACAACTAACAGCGACCGTTATAGTCGTTGCTAATGCTCTTATTAAGGACAACTATCGAAAGTCGTCTCTAATAATCATTTATTTATGATGGTTACAACTGTCTTTAATAAGATTATTAGGACAACTAAAGTAGCCGTCACGAATATTAATATTAGGGACAACTTTTAGTAAGTGTCTCTAATAATAAATTATCGGGGGCAGCTAGAGCTGTCTCCAATATTTGTTAGTAGCGACGAGAAAATTATCCGTCGCTACCAAAAGTATTAAAGACGGCTCAGTCAGCCGTCGCTAATAACTTTTATTGGGGATGACGGTCGCCGTCTCGAATGATGTTTTTGGCGACGACTTCTGTAGCCGTCTTAAATAAATTTTTTTTAGCGACGTTTACATCACTAGGCGTTGCTAATAAGTTTTTATCAGAGACGGCTTCTCTAAGGCGTCGCGAATATCGCAGTTTTGGAGACGGTTACTTTATAGCCGTCACAAATACTCTTTGTAGCGACGGTTTCTTTTTTAGTGGATACGGCTTCTGTTAGCCGTCGCTAATATTACACTTTTGGCGACGGCTTCGCTGAAATACCTTTGTTTGGGATGACTTTCTTGAGCCATCGCAAATACCTTGTCCTAATAGTCCCTTTTCTTGTAGTGTATATACATATGCACAAATGACCACGTATGACATATCTGACCAATAGAAGGGATCAACGTCTAGTCATATGATCTTGTTCCAAGCATGGCCAGTGATGAAAACAACTAATCATTAATGAGATATTTGTAAACATGGCCATGAACATTTTGCTTGGTGATGAAAACAACTAATCATTAAATCCCCCACCCCTTGAACAAGAACATGCTTAACTTTACCACCATTGTAACATATGCAACAAATTAATGATGAGGCAGGACTAAGCCTATAATAAGCTCCCTTTTCTATTTGCTCTGCTAGGGTTTTGTTTTATCACTGGTGGCCATGGCTGGCGCTGAGCGACCGCAACCCCTTCACTGCCCATGTTGTCCATCTCAAACGTGCGCCTTCCTGGTGCACCTACCCCCATGCCAGACTCGTGTCAAACATCAACGACGGTAGGACCATGATATCCTAGAAGCATACTCGTCAAACCTTCTCTATCAAGGAGCGATCATCACAGACAAGGGTGAATAAGTTGTTATTTCACCGGGCAGAGGTAAACCGCTCAATGCAACATCTTCAATTCGCAACAATGGCGACTTGTTCTTACAAAAGGCTTTCTATACTAGAGGTAAGTCATGTTTAGTTCAGCTCCTGCAACTTGCCTGAGACTTTATCATAAGGAGGCTTAATTCTAGTCATGTATTACTCTGTTTTCATATGAAATTGATTTTCTAAAGGTGTTGCTCAAAAAGTTTTTTTGTATGTCAATGGGTTTTTATTTAGGTTCTTCAAGTGGACCTAATTTTGATTTCCACGCGGACCCTCCTGCTACACCAGTTTGGATTGGTTTCTGGGTCTTCCGGTTAATTTTTATCTTGAAGACGTGAGGGAGAGAGCTATGGGGCGACGTTAGCTGAGGGGGTGGGGGATTGAACGATGGTGTAGGAGGGGGAAGTGAGCCATCAACAGGGGGAGGAGGAGATTCAGTGGGTAGCGGAAATGGCAGAGCGAGGGTGAGGAGGTGGGGTGGGTGGGTGGGTGGTGGGTGTGGCAGAAGCGGCAATTAGGAAGGAGGAGGAGGAGGTTGAGTGGAGGTACAGGAGCAGTGGCTGACTCATTGGGTGGTGGCGGCGGCAATGCTAGAGTAGGAGGGGGTGATTCAATTGGTGGCAGCGGCGGTGGTGCCGAAGTACGGGGAGAGAGGCAACGATGGATGCCAGTGGCAGCAGTGCGCAGGAGAGGGAGATATCGTACCTGTGATTAGCTGAGGAGGCGGTGACGGCACAGGTCGCAACATTGGCAATGCAGGTCATGGCGGGGGCAGCGGAGCTTGTTGTGCAGGTGGAGGAGGCGGTGGGGTCAGTTGCGTTCCCGCCCGAGAGAGAGAGAGAGAAGGGGAGAGAGATGAGAGAGAGGAGAGAGAGAAGAGAGAGAGGTAATGGGTTTTGGGAGCCGCAAATCTTTTCCCCTTTTTTTCTCTTTCTTTTGTTCTTCTTAATTGGATTCTTTATCACTCTGTGCATGGTTATTGTAACTCAAACATAAGGATATAGGACCTTATCAAATAACCAACTAATGAGCCCGTGAGAACTAGCCTGGTGGTTATCTAAAAAAGGGTGGTTTAAGTCTCAAGGGTTGTTCTCATAAAATGTAAATTAATGTTGAATTCTCAATATGGTCATCCCATGCACTAATCATACAATATTGGGTGGTTGTGAATGCCCAATGATACTAGAGTTATATTCTCGTTAATCATGGAACCTTTCTACCATGTCCAACTCTCTAGCACTTCTCAAATGTTTTCAATAGGTTGGCATGGAGACAAACTAGCTGGGTTTGCATTTTTAAAAGAGAAAGGTTGACGCTATGTACTCTCTTAATAACCTCCTTTAGAAGACTCCCTCCCCTCATCAACATTCATTGGGTGGTCCAAATAGATCACTCATGCAAACGAATGTTTGAGACACAAGGAGTATCCTAGCTAGGGAATATATCAAGGGAGTAAAAGTGGCCTTCGCTAAAGAATAAAGCTCACAAAAATGGATCGCCACTACAAGAAATCCTAGCTCTGCCTACAAAAGTTGCTTACGGTTCAGTATATTCGTAAGCTATTCGTATGGATAGACATATCTATACTTACGGACTGTACATGTCGTAAGTATATCAGACAAACTTTGTTCTTAAACTTTAAGATATGCCTACCCCTATGGCATAATGTCGTAAGCACATAACTATTTCATTTACCTACGGAGTTTTAATTGGGCGCCCATTCAACTTGGCCTCCCGCGCCCTGATTGAACGGGAAAAAAAAACCCCTTTCGACCCCTTGCCTCCCACTCCTCCTTCGACCCCTCCACTCTCCTCCTTCGACCACTTGCCTCCACTCTCCTCCTAGCGAAAAAGGGCAGCAGCGACGATAGGCTAGGGCAACAACGACGAAAGGGCAAGCAGTGGCCTCTCCTGCCGAACTTGCGAAGGCGGTAGCTGGCAGGCAGCACGGCAGAACTTGCGGAGAAGGCGGTAGCAGGCAGCGCCGTCAGCGGTTTAGGGCAAGCAATGGCCCGTGCCTCACATTTGTAGCGGAAGCAGGCGGCGAACTTGCGGCGACAGCAGGGGAAGGACACTCCGGCCACCCGTTCCTCCTTCCCCTATTCCTCCGCGTGTCGTCCACGCCGCCGGGCGTCTCCTGCCAACCCCATCGCCTTCTTCCTCCTCCGCTTCGTAGCGGGCGATTGGCCTCTCCCACTGCTCATCCCCCGCCGCCCGTTTTCTCAGGAAGGCTGTGCTGCTGTGGTTATTTTTTGTAAAGTTGTGGGCCGACTGATCGCCAAAGGTGAGTCCGTCGCGGCGAAGGTGAGTACTCTTCCGTTTTCTTTGCTTCTTTGTCTCCCTCATGGTTGGGTTAAGGTTGAAGTGTGTATACTGAAGACGACCGTCTTGATGGGAACCCCATTTTTTAGAATCCAAATTTAGCCCATCTGTATGTGCCTGCTCAGCTTCCATGGTCTTTTGGCAGGTGCCCATCGGGTGTGAAGTTAATTACTTTCATATTATTGTCATTCAAAGACATGAATTTGTGTGTTATGTGAACTCTTTGATACGTGCACAGAGCAAAAGTTATAAATTATACATTTTGGATAACGGTCTAGCTCCACGAACAATCCATTGACAAAATATCTAGTCTTGATTGCGAAGCAATTGTACTCGTCAGTAAGATGCTTTTGACGGACACTCTTGTTCAAAGTTGTTTTGTTTGGATATCTATAGAGGATTCCATGAGGCAAGCAGATCAGAAACTTTGTCAAAATTTTGACCCTTCACCTACAATTAGATGTTGTAGTGTGAGAAGTATTTAAGTTTTATATAATGATAGCGATCTTCAATTGAAATTTTAAAATTACAGTGTTGAGATTCACATGCTCAACGTCATATATATGCACAAGAACTTCAACCTAAAATTGATATAAGACTAATATCTAAGTTCTAATATTCCCTCTCATGGTTAAAATGAGCCATGAAGATAACTATATATGTGGAGGTGGAAAAGAGTGGAGTTGAATCTAGATCCATCCTCTAATACCAAGTTGAAATTTCAAAACTATGATGTTGAGATTTACAAGCCCAATTATATGTACAGGAATCTCACCTAAAAAATTGACATGGAATTAATGCTTAAATTCAGATATCTTTCATATTTGAGAACTTCTTTTTTTTTCTCTTTTCCTATGGACATATCAAATACAAATAGAAGGGTATTATATATCAAGAAAAATTTAATGTATTTGCTGCACTTGTAATATATAGAAGGGTCTGTATCTAGAAAAAATTTAATATATTTGGCATTTGTAAGTGTAACAAGGTGACTAGGGACAAAATTATATATGAAAGCATCACAATTTTTTTGTTTTAACAAAGGTTGAACTAGGGACAACATCTGGGGATGGTGTGATCTCCCAGGATTTAATTAATAGGGGGCAGGCAAAGTCATGTCCTGCAACCTTATCTCTGAGGCTTTGTGATTGTGATGGCTGGCTGGTCAACTGTTTCACAGGCACTAGTTGTCCTAGGGATTAATCAGATGCAGCTGCTCAATCTCTCACCAACTCTTATTGATGGTTGAAATGACATTTGCACTCAAACTATGAGTTGTATAATATATGAAGGATGGGATAAAACATGGGTAAGAAATTGCCATTGTTGAACTTTTCTCTCTGTGGTAAGAATGGAGAACACCTTTGCCATTTCAAGATTCTCATTGTTTGTTTTGTGCTCTAGCACTCCTTTTTTATTGTCCTATTAATGTTAGTATCATGTGCTAATTATATCAAAACTATAACAGTGATATATCATACCGTAGTTGAGTCATGCCTTGGGACACTCTATTTCAAATTTTGGCATGTTCTTTCCATGTACTCTAGCTTGTCCTATCGTTAGACATTCATTGGACATCTGGCAACATTTATAGTATGAAGAATATAATGTAAACGATTTTTTTTTTTTAGTTAGATGTTATGGATTGGAGTTGGATGGATAAATTGAAGAATACAAGGGAATATATGGATGGAGTTGACACATACATTCAATTTGCTTCTGCTCATTGCTCCATCAACAAAGATTAAGTGTCCTTGTTTGGAGTGTGTATGCCTCTTGAAACATGAAAAGGAAATAGTAAGACAACATTTATTCAATATGGAGTCATTAAAGACAAACAATTTTGGAAGTTCCACGGGAGTAGTTGTTCTTCCAGGCACATGCTTACGGATTTTACACGTACAACACTTCCGAAGGATGTTGGTCTGCATTCGATGTTGGAGGATGTTATTGTGAGGAAACTTCGAAACATGCAAAGTGAAGTCAGTGGATGATAATAAAGGAGAATATGGTGAATTTCAACAGTTGTGGCAGATGTTGAACGGCCTTTGTACCCTGGTTGCAAGACATTCAACAAGCTTTCATTTATGGTCAGATTGTTCAACATAAAATGCAGAGGCAAAATGAGCAACAAATCTTTTGACATGCTTTTGAAGCTGTTGAAAGAGGCTCTTCCAGAAGGTGATGTGTTGCCAGCTACTTACTATGAATTGAAAAAAAATCATTGGTAAAGTGGGATATGACTATCACAAAATTGATGCATGTCCTAATGATTGTATTTTGTACCGGAAAGAGTATGAGTCTTATGATCATTGTCCGAAATGTGGAGAATGTAGATGGACGAAAGGAACTGAAAGAAGTGGTCATAATAAGAAGATTAAGGTTGCAAAGAAAGTTCTTCGGCATTTTCCATTGATTCCAAGACTACAAAGATTACACTTGCAGTAAATCATCTGCAACCATATGTTGGCATAGTGATGAACGCCAAGAAGATGGCATTCTAAGGCACCCAGCTGATTCCCCTTGTTGGAAAGCGTTAGATGTGATTGATGGTTTTAGTTTAGAACCTCGTAATGTGCGCCTAGGCTTGGCAAGTGATGGTTTCAACCCTTTGGGATAATGAGTACGAGTCATAGTACATGGCCTGTGTTGTTGACACCATACAACTTACCTCCATGGTTGTGTATGAAGCCACAAAGTATTTTTTTGTCGTTACTCATTCCGGGTCCTAAAGGTCCGAGAAATGATATTGATGTCTACCTTCAGCCACTTATTGAAGAATTACAGATTCTTTGGCACAGAGTTGAAACATTCGATGCTTATAAGGGTGAAATATTTTCTATGCGTGCTGCACTACTTTGGACAATAACGATTTTCTTGCATGTGGTTATCTGTCTGGTTGGAGCACTAAAGGCCGATTAGCTGCCCTACATGTAATGAAGATACATCATCATTATGGTTAAAAGGTAGTAAAAATCCTGTTACACTAATCATCGTCGATGGTTAGGTGTGGGTCATAAGTTTCGTTCTATGAAACGAAGGTTTGATGGAAAAGAAGAAATGAGAGGCAGACTAGTGTGTTATCTGGGGTTGATATACTTAAGCAGTTGCATCCACTTAAATTTACTTTGGGAAAGTTCCAAATTTAAAGTGGGGGTGAGAAGAAAACGAAAGGAAGCTGCAACTCATCATCCACTTTTGAGTGTCATACCAATTGGAAGAAGAAAAGTAATTTTTTTTACTTACCATATTGGAAGTCTTACTATTAAGACATAATCTCGATGTCATGCATATCGAGAAGAATGTTTGTGATAGTATTATTAGAACTTTGTTAGATGTTGATGCTAAAACAAAAGATGGTTTGAAAGCTCGACATGATCTCCAACATTTGGGTATAAAGGCCACTCTTCAACCTCAAACTCTAGATTCTAACAGATTGCTATTGCCACCTACCATGTTCACTTTGAGCAAGATGGAGAAGGATACGATTGCAATGTTTTGAAAAGTGTGAAAGTTCCAGATGGCTATGCATCAAACATATCAAGGCATGTAAATCCCAATGATCCTAAAGAAAATTTGGGTTTAAAAAGTCATGATTGTCATGTCCTCATGCAACAATTGCTTCCAGTAGCAATGAGGGGAGTGACACAAAAGGAGGTGAGATCTGCAATTAATGATGTATGCAAATTTTTTTTGTCTAATATGTTCGAAGACTTCATCGTCAAGTGATTCTATAAGCTTAGACAAGAAATTGCAAACATATTGTGTCGATTGGAGATGATCTTCCTGCCAAACGTTTTTGATATAATGGTACATCTTCCCATCCACTTACCTGATGAAGCAAGGCTTGCTGGCCCAGTTCAATATAGATGGATGTACCCCATTGAAAGGTTTGCATTAATCTTATACTTGTGCCTGACGATTGTACCCTACTGCTAATAATACTTGAATTTATTTTTGAATCTCCACTAGGATCTGGTGAAACTTAAGTCCTATGTATGGAATATGGCACGTCCAGAGGGGTCAATGGTAGAAGGGTATATAGCAGAGGAGACTCTTATCTTTTCTTCGAGATATCTAGATGATGATGTTGAGACATGGCTTAACCAACGTTTAAGAAATGAAGATGAAGGGGCTGCAGAATTGACACAAAAAGGATGAGATATTTTTCAACAAATGGTCGATGTTTAGGTGGTGGAACTATTTGTCATCTTAGGAATGACGAGTTGAACCAAGCTCATCTCTATGTACTATTTAATTGTGAGGACATATCTCCTTACATAAGGTAAGTCAAATGAAACACCCTTAAAGTATTGTTTGTCAAGAGAAGACCGTTAATGTATTTTCCACATTTTGTATGTAGTATGCATCTTGAAGAAATAAGGAAAACAAGACCACGAGCAAGTGAAATGGAAATTGAGCGATGTCATACATTACAGTTTCCAGATTGGTTTAAATGTAAAGTAAGTAAACATATATAACATTTTTTTTAGTGCACATGACATGTGTTTTAATGATAACCAACATGTAACCCTTTTTTTTTTTAGGTCAACTCTTTACAAGACAATGACAGGAATGGGTTACATGCAAACACAATTGTGCTGAAAGATCGACCATTGAATGTGGGGAAGAAGTTTAACTTATGTTTAGTAAATGGGTTCCGTTTTCAGACTCAGCATATTGAACTTCATAGAAGACACAGAATAGTGGGGTTGTTATGTCTGTAAAAACTTCAAGTTTTTCCAGTGTTAAAGACAAGGCTCCTATTCGAGATGAGGTGACATATTACGGTGTTCTTCAAGAAATTTTAGAGTTGAACTAGTACGATCAAAGAAAGGTAATACTTTTCAAGTGTGACTGAGTTGATATTCAGCGAGGGGTAATAAAGATGAAGGCTTCACATTGGTCAACCTACACTATAAATACGTACAAGTGAACCATATGTTTTGGCCTCTCAAGTGGAACAAGTATGGTATGTGGAGGATCCCAAAATGGAAGGATGGTCTGTTGTGAGGAAAACAAAGCCGAGAAATTACTTTGACATGCAAAATGAAGAAGTTACTGAAAATGATGCAAATGATGTAAAGATTGATGATGATGTTGCTTTTCTTGATGACATAAACATCACATGGAAGAGAGACGACATTGATGGTGTAGAGATCCCAATTTGAAGACATATGCACCTATACTTGTAATATTTTTTGCCAACAGAAGTGTCTGCCTTTTTTTGTCAATCTTTACTGTGTTAAGGCTTACAGATGGTGTAGAGATCCCAATTATATGTGGTAATCATCTGGGAATCATTTGGATATCTTAGTAGGAGGCACTGCTCATAATTATATGCCTTGCAAGAAAAATGCAAAGATTTAAGATTATGCCATGGCCTAGAAGTGATGTGGTTAATTCTTCATGAAACTATATTTCTAGTTTGATGTCTACAATAATCTGCAGATGCACATGATCCACCTTCGCATGGAAAATATAACTCTGTAGGAATTTTCAAGTTCCAGAAGAGGTAAAGGAATCCAAGTTCCAGATGCACTTTTAGAGCGTTTTGAGATATTCGACAGTTTGTGGTTTAACTTTTGTCGATTGACTACTGATGGTGTCAATAGATTAAATCAATTGTACAGAAAAATTCTTTACTGGAGAAGTCATATTCCCTACTTCCAATCTGCATATGGTATGCCTAAACTTTTCTATGTATTAAGTATCCAACACTAATTCAGCAACAAATCATCATGTTTATTTTTTTTGTTCATTTGTAGGAATCATTGGCAACTTGTTGTCATATGTAAGAAAGAGGATAATGACATGCCGTTCCTTATGCTCCTTGACTCTCTTCACAGGGGGAACACACTAGAATCCAAAATGAGTTGAAAAGTAATATCTTCTAATTTTTTATATATATTTGAATATATATGTGTATAAAAAGTATATTTGGTATGATGGTGCAGTTTTTTAAAGATTGCATACGAAGGGAAAGGGATGAGAGCAGTGGTCGATGAGATGAAAGTAATGATGTACACGTGCCGAAGATAATCTTTTAAATTTGGAGTGTTTGAATTGTATATGTAAACGGAATAAAAGTTTCATTAATATCTTTCATGTTGTAGGTGCCCCACAAAAGGGGAGCATAGAATGTGGATTTATGGTTCTTTATTTCATATTCCGTTTCATACTCGCTGCTCCTACATCCTTGGCAGAAATGATACCCATCTTTTGTAAGTTGAATAATTGTAATAGTTATTTTGTCACACTATATGTACTTCTGTTCATTGGTTGAATATCTTCAATGTTTTTCTTTTTGATTTGTTTGTAGCGCACAGCATGGTTTGCCGAATTGGAATCGGAAGGCGAATCGGGTTGCTCCTGATTCGCCCCGATTCCCCCAGAATCGATGTGAATCGGCCGAATCGGACCGATTCACATGGGTATATTATATATATATATCATATGATATATATATTGCATATATTATATATATTACATAAAATATTCAGACACATTTATATTGATTAAATACATATATGTAATATATATCATATTTTTAATGTATAACATATATTATAAATATGATATAATATAATATATAATATATATATATATAAGGGAATCGGGGCGAATCAGGGATCGGGTTTCCCCTGATTCGCACCGATTCGGGAGAATCAATCGGGCCGATTCGCCCCGATTCGCCAAACCATGGTTTCAATCATAGTTTGCCGAATCGGAATCGGAAGGCGAATCGGGTTGCTCCTGATTCGCCCCGTTCCCCAGAATCGATGCGAATCGGACGATTCGCATGGGTATATTATATATATATATTATATATATATATATATATTAAAAGGGAATCAGGGCCAATCAGGTGAATTAGGGATGGGTTTCTCCTGATTTGCACCGATTCGGGGGAATCGGGCCGATTCGCCCCGATTCGCCAAACCATGGCTCACAGCTAATTGGTTCTCAAGAGAAGAGTATGAAAATTTTATAGAGGACCTGCAAGGGAAAATAATTCACATAGATGCAATCTGCCTCCACATCTAAGAAGGTTAAGAGAGGCCTAACATTGTTAAGATCTGTACATGGATTGCAAACTAATGAACGCATACCAGTGAATGTTAATCAGTTGGGGCAGCCACTTGGAGAGGGGGGGCAGCTACTGAAACAATTTTTGGGCACTGTGGCAAGGATGGGGGATAAACTGCCGATCGATTGCATTTCTTGGAGGATAATGCCATCGACTAACAAGGACGATGTATGGATTTTATCCAGGTGATGTAATACATGTGTTTTAATACATGTGTTTTATCCAGGATAATGCCATCGACTAACCCTTTATTTTAAAAATACAGAGAAAATTTGATGTTCCATCAGCTTGCGTGATTTTGTAATGAAGGATCTAGATCAGAAATGGAGGTCTTGGAAGTATGACTTGAGGACGAAGTTCTTCACGCCATATCAAAAAGCGCAACAACACTTTGCATGTTCAGACACAAGAGTGGTTGAAGATCAATGGAAAAATATTGTTAAGATATGGTCTTCGGAGGAATTCAAGGTAATTGGAATTGGATTACAATTAGTCTAAATATAGTGATACTCCATAATTATTCTAATAGTTATCATTTTGATTTGTAGAAACACAGTGAAACAAACAAGCAAAATAAGTCCAAACACACATTTTTTCACTACGCTGGTAGTAAAAGTTTTGCTGACATATACCACGAGGAGGAGTAACTATATACTGTCTTATGCATCTCAGTTCATCTATTCAAAATAATTTTGTTTATTTCTAAGTTATCTTCTGTATAATGTTGTAGTTTCTAAAACTGGGGCCACTCTTGATCGTGGGGACTTATTCATAAGGACCCGTATGAAGAAAGCTGGCGGTCCAGTTAATGACGAGAGTGCTGCTATAATTGTATAATAATTAGCTTTGTTAATTGTCTAATGTTTCACATTATTCTCATTATGCATGGAAGCTCTTTGTTGACATAATTCTATTTACGATAGTGCTGGAAATTCATGTTGCTATTCATTCAAATTGTAGGATAAAATTCGAGACATTAAGCTAACGCAACAATCAAGTACATCAAGCTCAATGCAAGCGTGGGGGATGCTTATGAGCAAGTTATGGGACGGGACAGAACTGGAAGAATCCGTGGCATAGGCATTAGCCCTACCCCAAAGAGCTTGTGGGGTTAAGAAGTACACAAAAGCTGAGACAGGACAATGATAGCCTGAAAGAGAAAATTGAAGCTCTCGAAGAAAGAATGAAAAAATTGAGTCTCGGGCAATAATGAGGTAATGAGTTTCTGTTGACATACTTCATTACTAACATTGCTTAATGTTGACAATCTACATTTACTTGTGCAGAGTTCTGCAAGTGTTTGTCATGCTCAAAAAAAAAGGTAAACGAAATCTAACCGTCTTAATATGTTGGAATGCATGTATATCTGACATCTATATCCAAAATTTTAATAGGATCATTGGCGGGGAGGAGGGTGAGGATCCTAAATTTCTCTGGAAAAGTAGTTGCTAGCGGCATTCTTATGTCTGATGATAATGATAATGGGTCATGGGGAAGAAGTTAGGTGGTGAGTACTATGAGGTTTCTATACTCATAGCCCATGACCCGACTGCATCTTTGTTTATCAAAGATGCAGATAGAAAAATATGAACGATGCTGTTGGGAGTCACATAATATGGTTCAGAGAATATGTAAGTTTATTTACATTTATCTCATTCTTATTTATGAACGATGTTGTTGCTAATTGTAAACTTTGATGTTATTTACATTTTTACATGTAACAGGTTGAGCTTGAGGATGATTGATCTTCACCTCCACCCTTTTCGTAAGTAACATAATATGGTCCAAATTTTATAACATCTGAGTTGCAGAAAAAATCTCAGTTGCACTGGATCTGAGTCTTAACTGAAATGAATGGTAGTTGTAGTTTTTTTGTTGGTGAATGCCAAGGTGGTTCCCATGTTTGTGTTTTCTGTTGCCATGTTCTCCATTTACAAATGTGTTATTAACCTGTCCGGGAATGTGTGTCTCCTTCCTTTCTCGCCTCACCTGCTAACCAGTCAGCCCCCTGCACATTGGTAGCTCTCTTGGCATGTGAAGCCCTCACATTTCTCCCTTCTGCCATGTGTGGATAGAAGGCTGCGGATGTGTATGCATGATTTAGAGAAAGGGATCCCATGTGCCACTGTTGATATGGGACTAAACCACTGGTTTCTGATATCCTTCACATATGTCAACTTCACCTTATATCCTTCACATATGTAAAACTGAAATTCCCACTGGTTTCTGATAATTGTTGGGTGCTCCTCAGAAAGAGATTAAAAAGGAGCTGCAAAGTATGGCTGACTTGAAGGGTACACTAAAAGTCCAGTTTATCAACATGATTTAACAGTATACACCTTTTATAAGGCATATTTAAAAGAATTTTAGAGAGAGAAAGCTGATGTTTTTGTCAGCCAATGACCAAAATATTTGAAAAGCACATTGTTAACTAGTTCTAGCAGTGACACATGATTAGCCCCCAGAAAAGATGGATAATGCTGTTTATCTGGTGATGGTAATTACAAATTTTATAAGACATGTTTGATACTCCTCCACATTCCAGTCATGAACCGTATGGCATTTTATTTGGTGAAGACCATCGCCAAGGTTCATTGATATTATATATAGTCTGCCTTTGTAGGTTGAATTCTTGTTCAGCGAGTGCATTGTGTGCTCTTGTTTCTTCAAAGTCTTCTACAAGCTCACTAGCGTCACCAAGGTTCCAAACCCCTATATACTTTGAGAATTGGTTTCATGAATGAAAATTTTGAGCAGCTACATGCCATTTATTTTTAAAAATTCTTCTTCATCCAAGGCCGCCTATGTTTTCTATTTCAATCAAATATCTACTAAGATTCAGGTTCATTTACCTACTTCTCAAACTGTCATTAGTTTGCTTGGTTTTGCGTGATTAATTACAATGATGTGAGGCATAGTTTGGCGGGACTGTCTGAATTGACTCACTCCCCAACCTGGCAAGTCAGAAAACTGTGCTGGGTAGTGGGCTGGGCTTGTTTACAAAATTATAATTTTATGACTTACACAATTCTACAAACGACAAGGAAATGCTTCTTCTTTTCTTGAGTTATTTGATACTAGTGTAATGGTTTGATGACATATTTCCTGCATTACTGTTTATTAAGCATATTGTTTCTTTTGTTATAAATATCCTCACACAGTACTTATTGACCACCTATTGTTGCTTTTACAGGAAATATGTCTGCTGAAACCTGTCTTCGTCCAAGGACAAAGCAAACTCTTCACAAATATCCTATCACCACATGTGAACAATTCATTCACTAACAATTAACTTGCTCTTCTGAATAGACTTTAGCACTAGTATGTGAATGTGTAGAATGATGTTTGATGTCATCTTTTATTACCATTATTGTTTGTTAACTTTAATATGTTTATATTATTAATGTGTTGTGCATTGTGAATCAGTGGGTGTGAATGTGTGTGGATGTAAATGTGGAATATGGATCTAAATGTGGATGTGTATGTGTGGAACTAAATGTGGATGTGGATGTGTATGTGTGGAACTAAAGGTGGATGTGTATGTGTGGAACTAAATGTGGATGTATGTGTTGATCGATCCAAATGTGAATGTGTGGATTAATTGTGGATGTATACATGTTGATCCAATTCTTTGTGAACCTAGACATAAATGTAGGTGAATGTGGATCCATTGAAATATATTACTATTTTTTTTTGCTGAAACAAACTACTTATGGTGTATGTGGCCGTAGGAAAACATATACTTTGTTATGGTGTATATGGCCGTAGATAAACATATTCACTTATGGTCTTTTTAGCCGTAGGGAAACATACTTGCTTATGGTGTATGTGGCCGTAGAGACACATGCTTACAGTTAAATTGTCGTAGGGATATTCGGCGTTACTGAGTCTATCCTTACAAAAAATATCACTACGGTTAACATTGCCGTAGCCACAAACAGATATCCTTATGGTGTTACTTACGGCTACCAACACCGTCACTATAGATATATACTTACGGAGTTTAAAACACCGTAGCCTTAGGCCTTTGCCGTCATACTTTAGCCGACGAAACCCAACCGTAGGGAACACCGTAAGCAAATGCTATGCTTACGATTTTTAGTTCTATATCTACGGTGTTTGGACGTAAGCAAAACCTGATTTCCTGCAGTGCGCCCTGAATTTCTACAGCTTAAACTTTCTTTTGAGTCATATGATCATCATTAAACACATTGAACTATAGTTTTGGTATATGGTTTGATTCGTCTCTTTTTATATGTACTGCTTTTCTTAACAGGATATTTTTGCCATATTCTCATAATTATGTATTATCTTACGTATCCGTTAAACTCTTATATTTTACAATTCCATCACCCTCGATCGTTAGATATAGGCGAAATATTTTTCTTCAGAGGTATTTATCAAAATACGAAGAATACACAGGTAACAGGTATGGAGTACAATAGGCAGGACTGTAAGGTATATGTGATGATTCCAACAAATTAAAATATCTTTATTCCAACATCGTCACCACTCCTCCGAGCGTATATATACTTAGAAACATACATATATAGGAACCAGCGACGTCGTCGCCGTCGTCTTCTTTCACTTGGATTATTGGATGCGAGAGAGGCGTCGAAGTGTCTGGAATGTGACGTCAACTAAGAAACCCAGACGTCATATCGAGGGAGTGCTGCTGGTGGACACCCAAGATTCGTCGGCATCTTTTTTCCGCAGCCGTCGAAGAGGAAGCTCGAGAGCGCCAGGGAGGATGAAGTCAACGTTGCCGAGCTTGGTCCTCAGATTGGTGCAGAGTCGCACCGCCGCGTCACGGTCCGCTGGTCCCCGCAGGACGGGCCGGCAGCAGGCCTCGGGCGCGCTGCGCACCCGGCCGCTGAGGACGTTGTCGCAGGCGTCCAAATTGAGGTCGCCCTCGGGGCATCGCAGCATCCCCGGGGTCTCCCCCAGTGGCGGGGGCGGTGACATTGGGCATGGCTGTGGCTCGGGGGGTGATGGCGTCGGGCAAGGGTGTGGCTGCGGGGGTGGGGGATTGAACGGCGGTGGCGTCTGCGGGCACGGCTGCGGTGGCGTCGGCGGGCATGGCTGCGGAGGGCATGGCGTGGGCTGGGGGGGTGGGGGATTGAACGGTGTAGGAGTGGAGGTGAGTCACCAGCTGGGGGAGGAGGAGACTCAGTGGGCGGCGGCGGTGGCGGTAATGGCAAAGCAGGAGGTGGAGGAGGTGACTCCGTGGTTGCGGTGGCGGCAAGGAAGGAGTAGGAGGAGGAGGAGGTTGGGTGGTGGAGCAGGAGGAGGGGGCGACTCAGTGTGTGGTGGTGGCGGCGGCAATGCCGGAGTAGGATGGGGAGGAGGCTGAGTGGGTGGTGCGAGAGGAGGAGGCTGAGTGGGTGGTGGCGACGGTGATACTGGAGGAGGAAGTGGTGGTGGAGAGTGAGGAGCGGGTGATGGGGAAGGTGGAGTTGAGTCAGGGGATGGTGCTGGTGGCCAGGATGATGGAGAGGGAGAAGGTGCTGGGGTAGGTGTTGCGGAAGGAGGAGGTGTTAGAACAGGGGATCGTAGTGTTTGGGTAGATGGTGTGTAGTAGGGACGAGCAAGAGAGGGGGGTGCAAAGCATCCCAGGCTGACGAGGAGAACCAGAAGGTTGGCCGCTAGAGGCTTCCCCATGATCCTCTCACCACGCACGCGCATGTACAGGTGGTGAACTGGCTGAGGTGGGTCTTCGCCTTTCTTATGGCTACCACCATCTCAGCTGCTGCATATATATGCCTCTCCTCTTCCATTAGGTCCGGGTAGAGGGGGCGTAATCCAGTGTGAGGAATTGGTTGATGCGTGCACCTCCGTGCATGGAAAATGATGATCACGTTTATTTTATTATTTTTTGTTTAGAAGTATTGTCTTCCGCTGGATCCTTTCATCCGTGTGTTTCACGCCTTGACTTGTAGGGACCAGGTACTCCTGAGAGAGATGGCTCGTAGTTTAGATTTCGATTAGTTTGATTAGTATTGATCCACAACCATTATCAGCTACAAAGAAGGACAACAAAGCTTCAAAAAAAGCCATCATTAAAAATGCCAAAAAATCATCACTCAGCTTTAAATAGATCCCATTCAAGTTCCCGTTCATCTACGGGAACCTCTTTTTTCATCAACAGGATCATCAAAGATGTGCATCGTTTATCACCCAATTGAGAGAGAACCGTGTACGGATTAATTGCTATTTCATTATAATATTCTAAGTTTTGTGTGGAAAGAAAATTGAGTAGGCCCATTAACGTACAATCGTCCCGCCCATCTCTCATGGGAGCCATAAAAAAGGTCCACACCTGGCCCGACCTGCAACAACGGCCCACATATATAAGACAAAGTGGATCTAGGCCCAACAGCCCAACTCTATCGAATCGACTCCTTAGGCTGACCAATGTCAAGTCCTCCATCTCTCGAGGTCACGACATAACCTCCCTTCTGTGTGGTGTGTGACGCTCCACTTATGTTGCTCGACTTATCTCTAACACACCAAAATATGGCACAACAATCGCATAACATGCACATATATATGATTCCTAGCTACAACCCCCTCCCTCTCCACATCCCGATCTATCTAGTGGTAGGGTCCATGGCCCCTCTTTGCAACGGGACTATATGATGGAGGTGGTGCATGCCCCTTATCGGTTGAGAAAAACAACTACCCCCCCCCCCATCACAAGAAAAAGCGGGGATAGCAACCAACGTTTATGGCTGCTATTTGGTTGCAATTCGATTACTAAAGTCATTCGGTCGCTGTTTTGAGATCGAATATTTTTTTTTGTCTTTATTCGCTCTCTAAATCGACGACCAAATATTAAAGTGACCGAATTTAATCAGTCACAAATTTGATTGTAAAATAGTGATCAAAATTGTCACCGAATAAGTTCCCTTGCAGAAGTCGTTATTAGCGACCAAATATTAGGGTCACAATTTCAGTCACTAATTCTTGACCGATTTTATTCGGTTGCAGAAGACTAATATAGCGATCGAATATTTCAGTCACAAGTTTAGTCGCTATTTGTGACCAAAGTAATCAGTTGTTAATCGATCTCTGATTATTCTTTTTTTTAAAATATTAAATTATTAAAAAATAACATATTTTATAAAGCATAATAAAAATAAAAAACACACAAACATTATAGTAAAACAATACATAAATGTCCACAACAATAAAAAGAAAAATATCATAGATTCTTGGTGTCCACATCCTCCTCATCTCCTTCGACTCCACTCTATGAAGGAATCGACAATAGACATATAAGAATAATAAATTAAAATTAAATACTAAATAAATAAATTATTTAATTTTTTAGTATTTAATTTTCATATCAATTCACTCACTTTTAAACTAAACTAATTTGGTAAATATATATGACTTTAAGCGCCAAGATGAAATTCGGAGTCTGATTTGAACTCTGTCAATTTTCATAAGTCACACTCATCGCCCCGACCGTGCTGGAACAAAGCGAAGGCTAATAAGATTATTATTTCTAATTTTGGACCCCCAAACTCAAGTTCATTATTTTTAAACTAAACTAATTTGATAAATGTGTGAGCGTCGAGTCCAAACTAGAAGTCTGATTTGAACTCCTTTAATTTTCACAAGTCACTCTCATCGCCTAGGCCATCACTACAAGAAAATACACAGATAGAGATCGATTTTGAGACTAAAACTTTCAGTCTCATTTCAGCCACAAATCTGAGACCGAACGAAGATTGAAATTTTCAGTCACAATTCGGTCTAAGATTTGTGACCGAATTGTCATTGAATATTTCAGTCTCAAATATGTGACCGAAATGTTATTCGATTACAATTCAGTCTCAAATTTTTGACCGAATTGTGATCGAATATTTCAGGCTTAAATTTAAAGTCGAATTGTCATCGAATATTTTTAGTCTTATATACATTGTTTATTTGTTTAAATTATTGAGACCGAATATTATTCGGTCACAATTTGGTCTCAGATTTGTGACTGAATAGTGATCAATATTTCAGTCCCAAATCTGAGACCGAATTGTCACCGAATATTTTTCGGTCTCAAATATATTATTATTTGTTTAAATTATTAAGGCCGAAGATGATTTGGTCACAATTGAGTCTCAGATTTGTGACCGAATTGTTCGGTCTTAAATCTGAGACCGAATTATCACCGAATACTTTTCGGTCTTAGATACATTATTTATTTGTTTAAATTATTGAGACTGAATATGATTCGATCACAATTCAATCTCAAATTTATGACAAATATTTCGGTCTCAAATCTGAGACCGAATGTCACCGAATACTTTTCGGTCTCAGATATATTGTTTATTAATAGTTTAAACTGTTGAGACCGAATATTTGAGTCATAATTTGGTCTCAGATTTATGACCGAATTGTCACCGAAAATTTCAGTCTCAAATCTGAGACTGAATTGTGACTGAATCATATTCGGTCTCAGATACATTGTTTATTAATAATTTAATTATATTATAGCTATAGTTATCTATTACTATCTATTAGTGGTAATATATATATATATAGTTTATGTAATTATTTTAAAAATAAAATAAAACATATATAGAAAATATAAATTTATAACTTATATTATCATTTTAGTGAATATATATTATATTTGTCATATATACACACATTAATTATATCTGTGTATTTGTGAATGTATTATATTTGTTTAGTGAATATATATGTAATAAAACTTTTATTTTCAACAATATTTAAATTATTTAGTATTAAATTACTAAATATTCAAAATCGTTGATATTTAAAATTTATATTTTACATTATGATATATTATAATTTATTTAAGTATTATGTAGCTAATCGATTTGATTTAGATCGAGAGTGAATCATACAGTCGGATTTTAGATCAGGATGAAATCCAACTACTAGATTTCAACTGATAGTAGATTGAACAGTCAAATTTTGATCATATGTAGATCGAAAATATCCAACCGTCAGATTTTGACCAAACTTAAACCCAACAGTTAGGATTTAAATTCATAACAATTCCAATGTATGTACATATATTGATCAGATTGTTATAGATTGATAGCAAATCCAACTTGTAGCACCGGTGATTTTTTTTAAAATCCTAAACAAATAGAAAATTTAATTTAATAAATGAGATAAATAGATTTAATTAGAATAAAAGAGAGAATAAATAGAATTTAAGGGATACTCGTTAAGCTAAATTAGCAATTGGATGTACTAATGATCCTAACATGGATTGTTGGGCCCAAATGTGAAGAGCCCATCATGAGATGGAAAGTAATTAAGCTAAATTCGAAATAAAAATAGTAATAATTGAAAAAAAAGGTTAAGATAAATATTAAATAGCCTATATCTATGCTAAAAAGAGTCCTACACTTACCCTAACCCTTTGCCCAGGAAATTGGCCTCTTCTCCATCCTAAATAGGAGATAAATGTTAGGAAATGAGGTGATAAATAGGGAAGTTCAGAATTTAGGGAAAATATGGAGTTTTAGGTAGTATGGACTCTATTACCAACGTATACACATGTCATTTGGCCCTATCAACCCCATAGAACATGGGCTCTGGGAGACGAAGAGGAGGAGATCTAGACGAAGGAGCAAGGAGGAGAAGGCTGGAACAAGGAGGGTTTTTTTCATCTCTCTTCGTCATCAACTTAGGTTTCATCACAGCAAGAAAAGGTAGGCAATCTCTCAAGCATAAACTAATTAAAATTTACCCTAGGGAAACCATGATCCCCTCTTGCAAAGCCCTATGGTTTGCCCAGTTTTTGTGGCTCCATAATGGAGTATTAAATGTTTCGATCTCTGTCAGTCTCCATGAACCCGAACCCTATTCATTGCTTACAATCCATGAATGTACTCGACCCCATACCATGAAATAAATCTTATAAATACTACATGCTGTTAGCTTTCAAATGCCCCTATTTGCCCAAATTTTTATCATGTGACCATTGCCAATTAATTTGTTGATTCATGACTGTACATGATTTGGTCATCGAATGTAACCTAATCAAAGCATGCCCTTTACATGTCTATTTTATAATTAAACATGCCCAGTGATAGATCTCCATGTCTAGTTTCATTTAAAAGTAATTTCATGATTTTTGGAACTCTTTGTGATTTTATACGGATTTTTGATTAACTCTGTGTCATGAATGGAGGGAGGGATTCCACCTGGAAAAAGGGCAAATCTCCTTTTCTGGGCTAGGGACACCTTCTGCAGTCGCGACGGCCCGACCCGTCACGTTCTGAACGCGACGGGTCGACATGTCGCGACCTTCCCTGGTTCAACCCTGGCGACCGGTTCAGTAGAACGTGACCGGACCGTGCGTCGCGATCTGAAGGCGATAGCCACCCCTGTCGGGACTTCAGTATAGCGGCTAGAACCTGAAATTGTACATGTAACCCTACTATTTATGCCAATTCAACCATGTTTAGTCCTAATTAAACATTGTCATGAATACTTTCGACCTGTTAATTAATAATGGGTACTATTACATGAAATCAATTAAATTTAAAAGCTATGTGCACAATCTATTATGCTCTTTGATTCCTTACACTTGCACACACTTAACCATCATGTTTGCCCTTAAACCTTGTTAAGTTACTCAATAATGTATCTGATAATTGAGTGAAATTAATTACTAAATTCTCCTATTTAATTAATGACACTTGTTTTCGTTTCATTCGCGTGCTTTGTACACCGTTACCGCTTCCCTCGGCCTTCGAGCACTCGAGGCACGACAGACACTTATTTTATACACACTTTCTCCTGGCATGGACCACCTCTCCATCGGGAATACTCCTGACTAGACTAGGGACTCCTTGTCAAGGCCTCCGTAAGTCTCCTTGGCTTTGGCGCACGTCCTTTGCCGACGAGCTGGTTGTACCCTTAAAACCCGTTACACCTTTAGGGATCAGTATGATCCAAACGACATTAGTGTGTTCTCTCTTACCTTGGGATCATGCCGGACCATTAGCATGTGTTCATAGCACGGCTAGTGGGCGGTTGTGACTTCTACCTAACTGTCGGCACCCGACCTAGTGCCGTGCAACTGTGACTATCGTGTTTAACATTGTTTTACGAATATACCCTTATCTCATCTACTATCCTTGTACTCTCATCTATTCAATTTCACTCTACAATATCGTCTTTTTCATCTACTACTCTCATCTATTATTGGTACTCTCTTGGCCATTTATGTGATTGTCTAAGATAAGAAAATGACTTATGCCAACGCAATCCCGATCTGGTCCTGGGGAGAGCGCCTGAAAAGTGCCAGCGCCCATGGGAGTTAAAATGATCAAGGGTGTGTACGGCATGCACTCAGTGCTATTATACTATCAAGATTTAATCTATGACAATCAAAGTGCTATCAATACAAGTGCAATCTAGTCAGGTGCTATACAAGTGCTATCGTTATATGCTATTATCGTTACATGGCCATTCCATTATCGTTCTTGTTGTGCTATTTTCCATGTACTAGTGCTATTGTTCTCTTACCATCGTTACTTGCGCTACATGACTATACTCTCTAGTTACCCTAATTTTAAGACATAATTATTTAAAGCATGCTTGTTCTCATGAGATATTAAGCCCTGCTGGGCATTATTCGCTCATCCTGTGTATTTATTTCATGTTTTCAGGTGGGTCGGATGGCGATTACCACACGCACGAGGCTGGGACTGAGGACGATGTCCAGGAGTGACCAGTTCAGCAACCAATTTGTAGCAACCTTGAATTTTAAATTCAATATAAAATAAAATTTTCAATTCAATAAATGAGATAATAGATTGAATTAGAATAAAAAGGGAATAAATAGAATTTAAGTGATACCCATTAACCAAAATTAGGAATGGGTTATGTTAATGGCCCAAACATGAATTGTCAGGCCCAAATGTGAAGAGCCCATCATGAGATGGGAGGTAATTATGTCAAATTCGGATTTAAAATAATAGTAATTAACAAAAGGGGGGTAAGATAAATATTAAACAAGTCAAATCTATCCTAAAAAGAGTCCTACACTTACCATAAACCCTTACCCACGAAATTTAGCCTCTTTCCAATCCTATTAGGTAGATAAATAAGGGAAGTAGGGAGATAAATAAGGAAAACTCAGATTTATATGGAAAGGAAGAGTTGTAAGGTGAATGGACTTTTGTAGCAAGACATAGACACCTCAAAGCGGCCCTAGCAAACCCTAGTTCGTGTCTAGAGCCTTGGGAGACGAAGGGGAGGCGATTTGGACGAAGGAGCTTGGAGGAGAAGGCTGGAGCAATGAGCTTTCTTCTTCCTTTTTCGTCATCAAACCCTAGTCTTCTTGTCAACACAAAAAGGTAGGCAATCTCTCAAGCTTAAACCGTGTAAAAATTACCCTAGGTAGTCTTCATGATCCCTTTCAAAAGCCCTCTTGTTTTGCCCTTTTTCGTTCTTGCATGAGGGCGAATTAAATGCCCAAGTCTCTGTTGACATGTCTTGCCCGAACCTTCATGTTTTGCTTGTAACCTCGAATCTGCTCATGCCCATGCCTTGATAAAATTACCATAAATACTGCTTGTAGTAAGGGTTCTAACGAGCCTGGTTTGCCCAAATTCTATTGAGCATGCCTTGCGAATTAAATCGTTGCTCTTGACTATGCATGTTTAGGTTAACGAAAAGTAACCCAGTCAAAGCATGCTTTATACATGAATATTTGCTAATTAATCATGCCCTATGATAGATCTCCATGTCTACTCTCATTAAAATTAGTTTCGTGCTTTATGGATCACTGTGTGATTTTATAACAAATTTTGAATAGCCCTGTATCATGTTGACCCACTTGGAAAAAAGGAAAAACCCCTTTTCTAGGCTCGGGCCACTCCCTGAGATCGAGACGGTCCGATCCGCCGTGACCTCCGAGAGGGTCGCGACACCAGGACCCGTCGCGATCTGAACGCGACAGGTCGACTAGTCGCGACCTGCGCCCGGTTCACCCCAATGTCAGTTCACAGAACGTGCCAAGCCAGGGCGTCGCGATGACCTTAACGCAACAGCCTTTGGGCCGCGACCTGAAACCTGAACGTGCCGGCCCGCCTTGTCGCGACCTGATTGTGACAACAACCTGCGTCGCGATCTGACTATGGCGGCTAGAACTTTGATTTTTCCAATTTAACCCTGCCATACATGTCTATTAAATCATGTTAAACCCAAATAGAGTACTGTCATGTATAATTCCGAACTGCTAATTATTAATGAGCATTATTACGTGGATTTAATTAATCTAAAAGCTATAAGCACAACTATAGTTGTTCTCTTGATTCATCTACACTTACACACACTTAACCATCATGTTTGCCATTAAACATTGTTAAATTATTCAATAATATATCTAGTAATTTAGCGAAATAAATTACTAAATTCTCTATTTAATTAATTACACTTGTCTTCATTTTATTCACATGTTTTATATACTGTTACCATTTTCCTCGGCCTTCGAGCACTCGAGGCATGACAGACCAGTTTCTACACACTTCTCTTGGCATGGACCACCTCTCCACCGGGAAGACTCCTGACTGGACCAGGGACTCCTTGTCAAGGCCTTCGTAAGTCTCTTGGCTTTGGCGCACGTCCTTAGCTGACGAGCTAGTTGTACCCTAATACCCCTTCACTACAAGAAAAAACGGTAATAGAGACCGAAATAGAGATCGAAATATTTCGGTCCCTATTCGGTCCCTAACTAGTGACCGAATTGTCACTATAATAAATCGGTCTCTAAATAAATGCTTTAGAGACCGATTCCAAATCAGTCCCTATTCGGTCCCTAAATAGGGACCGAATAGGGACCGAATTATTTCGGTCCCAAATATACAGTCCCTATTCGGTCCCTAAATAGGGACCGAATTAAATCGGTCCCAAATATAGAGATCGAAATAATTCGGTCCCTATTTAGGGACCGAATAGAGACCGAATTATTTCGGTCTCTATATTTGAGAATCGAATGATAACTGATTTTATTTCAATCACAAATTCTCAATGATGTGAGAAAATTTTGTGACATCTCAAATTAATACCAAGTGTGAAGCCCCTAGCATATTTACAGCAGAAATCATTTAAAGATTTATATTATGTCATGTTGTTACCATTTCTGCACATATGTACACTGACAAGGTGTCACTGGATTTTGGTAATGAAATTAGTTTGAAATTACCATAATTATCAAAAAAATATGTTGATACCAAAAATGTGGATATTGAGAATTTTTGATGCACGGGTAATGAGGTAAATATGATTTATCTATTTTTAGGACAATTTATACTTGATAAATTTTTTTCAGGAAAATTTTAAATAAAAATTATCATAAACTTACCACATTGTAATTAGACAGTGGTTGAAATTTTATTTTATTTGGATGTCATTTACACATTAAATTAAGGTTCCAAAGAGATCTAATTAAATGAATAGTAATCTAGTTACATAACTTGTTTACGTAAGATTTAACCTGCATCTAAATGTGAACATGTGTAGGCAGTGGCAGGTATGTATAAAAGTATATATATATATATGTGTGTGTGTGTGTGTGTGTGTGTGTGTGTGTGTGTGTGTTAAAAGAAAAGATAAAATAATGTCAACGAAATGGATAAACTTTCTGCATGCATATATATACGTGAAGTGTACATGCTTGTTAATTAATTAGTGTCACATGGGAGTGTGTAAGGTCTTAAAAGAAAGTGGAGGTAATGATGAGATAAATAGCTACGTGGGAGAGTGTGGAAGTGTTTATATGCATGTGCAAGCATATATATATATATATATATATATATAAGAGTATATAGAAAGGGGTTGGCAGTGGAAGCATTGGGAGAGGAAGAAACGTCAGGAAGGGAAGAGTTTTCGCATAAGGAAAAACGAGCTAACTTGGTTTTCTGGAAATAAAGAAGAAGGAAATAAGGTGTAAGGTAGGTACCTTCACATTACCTTTAAGATAATAAGTTTTTTTCTTGATCTTTAATCAAGTTTTTAAGTCAAGAACTTCAGTTAATATAAATGAAAAACAAATGTTCCATATGAAGTTTCATTTTTAAAGGCTACTATATGATTTCTGGAATTGTGTGATCATCATGTAGGAATATTTCTATATCTCCTTTCCTTCATGTCTCCATCTTTGGTTAGGATCTTGAATATGAGTATATATCTATCATATTTAGCCCTTGATTTGCGTGTCATAAAGATTATTAGGTATACTTTTTGGTCTCTTGTATACGTGTTTTAACTAATACTCATGTCTTAGGTAAGTGTTCTTGTGAAGGATTCTTATTCTTCTTCTTTTCTTCCGACTGTGTTCTGGAAACAGTGGTAGTGTCAACACTATCTGTCCAGTAGTGTCAACACTATATATCTATGCAGTAGTGTTGACCTATCCGTCCAGTAGTGTCAACACTATCTATCCAGTAGTGTCACCATTATCTATCCAGTAGTGTTGACCGATTTTATCCCTTATAGTGTTGACCTATCCCTTCATAATATCGACCTATACCTTGCAGAGAGTTGACACTATCCTTCATATGTCAACACTCTCTTTTATTCAGAGGTTGACACACTCTGTTTTCAAATCAACTTAACTCCTGTCTCTAGTGACTTAGGTCGACACACCCATATTCTAGGTCGACACACCCTGCTAATTAGAATTCGAACTTGAAATAACTTTTACATGAACTATGATACACTAATTAATTTCAGATTTACTTGAAATATTTATTAAGCTACTCCTTCTTCTAAAAAGTGATTTATAATGTATTCATGTATCAGTTCTTACTCGATTTGCTTATCTCATGTTCTTGAAATTTCACTTGTAATGTCTAGAACTTGGGATCTGTAGCTAGATCTCTCATGAATTTACAATGAGCCAATAAAAGGGCCCTGACATGGTCCTAGGAGGAGCACCTAAATGTACTTGTGCCCATGGGAGTGTGAATGGTCTGGTGTGGCATTGCACCTAAAGTATATGTTCAAAATTTGTAGCTATCTGGTTTCAGACAGTGTACATGTGAGTATTTGAAAGTCAATATCTAATTGTTCAATACATGAGAAATTCTCACTTCCTGAGAACTATAAGGAAGAAAGTTGTTTACTTGACTTTTCTTATTTCTAATTTTACCATTACTTGACAATACATGTCTAACATCCTCACAGGGACATATATATTTGCTACGTACACATGGTTCAAGCTAGAAGTTCCATTTTTTGGCGATAAGAACCGACGAAGCGGCCTAGCTCTCCACTTGTGGTAGGAAGTTTTCGTTCCATGCACACTGCGACGTCATCACTTAATTTTCGTGCAGTTTGATTATATATCTATCCAATCTAGATGCACCTCTGCTTTCCATCTCCAAAAGTTTATCTTCGATGTTGTCAGACGTTGGTAATATCATGATACCAAATCAATATGATCGGCACATGCACTTGCATGTGGCATATTTTTTATTTACTTTTAAACATGTACGTTTATATTTTAATAATAATTAAAATACTACAGAAATAAAAGATTAACTATATCAGTATGTAATTTATGCGTAAAATATGCTCAATATATATTTCATCCATCTAAAAATATTATAAAAAATTGATAATTATTTATTGATATTTTAAAATATATACTTAAATTTGATATTGTATTTTATCTAACCTAGGTCAACAACTATTATAAATACTTAATACACGCATGCAGAACACCCTCCCCGTCGTATATTTAAATGTAACATTTATACTAATAAACATATATAAATATATATTCTAATATATTTAAATAATTATTTTATGTATGTTATAGATATATTCAAGAATGATATATATTATTTAATTGTACATATATATAATATTTAAATATATATAAATATCTAATTAAATAATTAATTAATTTATTAATTAATGGTCCATACCTAAAAACATATCCTTAAAAGCCTACCCGACCTGGCAACTCCCTCTCCCCTGTTTTCCCCAAATCTTCTCAGCCAAATTGGAAATCCCGTCTTGCGGCCCTGCCTCCTCCCTCCCTCGTCATCTCGGCCGGCCACAGCACGGCCAGCACCCTCCCGGCGAGGCGGCGACCTACTGTCGGACCCGTGCAGACGCGGCGGCGGCGGACCATTGTAGATGTGGCGACAGCGGCTCCTCTGCGCGGTCAGACCCTTGCAGACGTGGCGGCAGCGGCGGCTCCTTTGCGTGGCAGGTCCGGCGACTCCACAGCACTGTGCACGGCGGTAAGTGTCCTCAACCCTCCCTCCCTCTGTCTCTCCCTCTCATCCGGCCCTCCCCCCTCCAGTCATCCTCCCCCTCCGACCCTCCCCCCTCCAGTCATCCTCCCCCTCCGACCCTCCCCCCCTCCGGCTCCTCCCCTTCTGTGCTCCCCCCCTCCGGGCTCCGACCCTCCCCCCCTCCGGCCCTCCCTCTCATCTTTATCCTGACACACCTGCTGTTGGAATGTGCCGGATAAATCACCTAGGGATCATAGTATGAACCCAGAAAGAACTGATCTTTCTCTTCTTGTCCCCATTGGTTTGGGATTGCAGGGGAGGTTGATCTGGCAGAATTGGAAGGCCCATTTGTGAAGCTGAGGCTGAAGGGTCAGTTGAATCAATGAGAGCTGAAATTCTACATACACCAGCAGTGCCTTCATAAGAGAAGGTAAATCAAGTGTTAAAGCATGCCAAATATACCCATGTTTTCATATATAAATTACTGAATAAACATTTTGCCCTCCATTGCAAAAGCTTCAATATCCAGCATAGCTTTTCTCTCCTATCACATCTTCTATTTGCATTTCTTCTTCCACTTGAAACACCATTTGAGCAATTTGGTTTCTTTCCTTATCTATTATTATCAAACAAAAGGGAAAATACTTTCTGCATCTAGCATTATAATAATACACCAGTGTGATTTAGCAGGGGCTTCCCACTCCTTTCATAGCAAAATATGTGGTCACTGTTAGTAATGGATACTTTGTAGGGTAGTGATTGTTTCTTTTGTCCTTCCTTCACAAAATAATTCTGCACCACTGATTAATCAGAAAATGAATTGCTTTTTACCATTGAAACCGAAGAAAGCGTAGGCGGATGAACCTGCTTCCTGCTCCACCTTGAAGTGATAATCCAAAGTCATCTTTTGTATCCTTGTCATCAAGCATTCCTGGTAATTAACTGCAAAATTTCTCGGTAAAGGCCACATCAGCAACTTCCTGTCAATTGAAAGTACATAAATCAGAATGAATATGGGGGAGAATTTTGACTCATGTTCAGGCAAGAGAAGTATAGAAGACAAGATGCATTCCTCTCATTGGGCTAAGAAGTTCCCAAGGAACTAGTTAAAATCTACAGAATGTCATTAATTTCTAAAAGATGGTATTTTTATGATTTGTAGCAAATTAGAATGTACAAAACAGTGTGGCAGCATTGTAGAAAATGCAAAATTTAGAAGTATTACTCGGAGGTTATGCATATTCTTGCAATTCTATAATTCAATTTGATGGTAGTTGACTATCTCTCACTGCTTGGACCAGTTTCAAAGAAATGATGAATAAAACTGTGATTTCATAGAGTGTATGTATTGAATGCCAAGTTCTTTTCTCCAATTTACTGAATGGAAAAATCAGATTCTTAAAGATATGCAAGGTGTTTCGTAGTAAGCATATTCATCAGACTCATCCATGACTTCAATTCAAAAATGAGGACAAGCTAATAGTGATAATAATGGTTTTGTGACCTTGTTATTTTAACCTCTGAGATGGACCATAGGCAGAGAAGCATAAGTGGATACCTCAGATTAGCAACCAGAATAAAAAGAAACTCTCAAACAGATGGGCAGTTAAAGATGATTTGCCTTATTTATGCTCCACAAGAAGAACAAAAATCCGACAATTATCCATGAGAAATGAGCAACTCTGATGAAGAGCATATTTCATTTTTTGAATGGAATAAAAAGGCCATGGCTGGATCCTACTTGATTGGGTCTAAACAGAAGATAGGAAAAAAATTAACATCAGGAGCCCTTATAAATGCACATGATGAATGTTGTTGGAGATACCTGAATATCCATTTATCCACCCATTTCAAACTGATGGAAAGAGCCCTGGATATCTATTAATTTTATGAATTCTTTGTTGATATTTTGAACGGTAAGGATACATAAGATATTGATACACCTTTTCTTTAGAGGATAAGGAAAGGCTACTGTCTGAATTGTTAGGAATCTATTGACATCCCTAGATACTTTGATCTAGGAGGTGAGACAGTAATGCTAGTCTAGGTAAGAAACCATTAGATTCAGTAAGAGGAATTTCTTAAGAGGAGGCACTGGTACAAACGCGCATATTCCGACGGTTATGAGCACATGGTCGACGGGATTGCAACAGGGCGTCGGCACTTTAAGCAATGATCGTGCGAGCGCGCTATGATGATAGAAAGTCGACGGTTTTCCAAGTACCTCTAAAGGTATTTAGAACAATAGTTCTGAAATTTTCATGTTTATCCTCTTACATTTTAATGTTTATCATGAAATTTTAAGAAGAGTTATATATATCAACTGATGAGAGTCAATCTTTCTAATTTCCAAGGAGCTTTATAGGGTTATTAAATTTGACATCTTTCCAATTATTCAGAGGCATGTATAGCATCTATCTTTCTGTACAACATAGTAATTTTGGGACATTACTGATGATCTAAACCAGGAAACATAAAAATATAAGATATTCAAGAGGTGATACATCAATTTGCCACTCACAAAAACCTTAAGGATAACAACACATCTAGTTGGCATTTCATGTATAAGTCTTTTACATTTCTAACGTTTATATAGCAAAAATTTTGTCAGACCAGACTGGAAAATTGAGGCCTGACCTTCTCTGTATCCCACTTATTTGAGTCAGATACATGAGTCTTGCCCTAATAGTTGATTCTATACACAATGTCAAGTTCATAATTAAACTTAGAAAAGCTGTGTAGTTATTTACTATGTAAAAAAATCTCCTGATAGACCTTCCTGAGTCTTTTGAGTTTTGACATCCCCACTTAAATTTGGAATCTGAGATGCACCTTCATATTGGCCTGAACAAATACAGACACACTTATAAGAAAAAAAAATAGAAGGAAGAAGGAAACCAAAAACCAAACAAATACAGACACACTTATGATTTTATGAGATGGCAGTTACTTCACAATTTTTGTGAAAAACAAAGACAGATATTGTAATCAAGATTCAAACAGGGAGAGGAGAGGTTTTTGTCTATTGTGTTTCATGCGTCTAATTTTCTGAATAAGTCCATGTCTTCTCAATTGAATGGTAGTTGAAACATAGTTAAACTAGCAAAACTCATCATACTTCAATATGGAGCAATTGCTCATCAACTGATCTATATCCTCACTCAGTCTTAAAGTATCTACAGTGTGAATATGTAGATATCTTTCTCATTCTTTAGTCCTCTTCTCAGGACAATGTGAATATGTAAATATCTTTCTCATCCAGTAACTTGCAAATCCCCTTCTAGAAAAAAAGTTGTATCTTTCCCATTTCAAATCCTTACAGAAAGATCCTCTGTAATCTGTTTCACACTTTTAAAAATTCTTTCCAGGATAGGACTCAAAACAGTCTGATTTTTTATTCTATAAATAAAATCTCAAATTTGTCATACTGTTTTTGACACATGATCCCTGTCTCTTTTAGTTCTCTCTAGTTTTACCTTAAGTAAAAAAGAGACCTTCATATGAACTTCAGGAAATAAACTTGACTATGACGACACTTTACTGTGAAAGAATAAAACTTTCTGATGAAGGCTGTTTTCCTTCTTATCATCCAATATGTACAAATTGGAAAAAGGTAAGGATAAAGATGCTCCAGGAAGTTCATTTCTTCCAGAAATTATCCAGTACTATGCTCTCCAAAAAAACAGAAGCTGCATTTTGAGTCTCTTTCATATGTATTATTCAGCATGCATGTAAAAAATCTAATTGGCTGCGACCATTTTGCAGAGGTTTCATCTGGTTCATTTACTTTCATTTGATCATTTTCTGATTCAGGGTATACAAGGTTCAAGGTTGCTGGAATCTGAAGGCATACAGACACACTGGACTTCGTGAAGTTATCGGGTAATTAGGTGCATGCATTAAATTTACAATGGACATGAGAGAAACTGTATTTACCTTTGATTCTATTATAGTTGACAAATGGGGAATTTTAGTGTAGCTTTATCCAATGCAAACTCATGGTTTTATTGGGTTGAAAATGGGTCTGCTAATAGATCCATATCTGTTTTGACAGCCCAGTCGTACTGTATAGCGAATTTAGTATAGCAAATTTTCTGCATTTTTTTTTTTGGTTGGAAAACTAGTCTATTACATCATTTTTAAAAATTCTTTGTAAAGTTTCTCCCAATGGAAGTTGAACACCTCTTGTATATGAAGGGCAATAATCAAGCCACTCCCTGAGTACTCTTATTCATCTACATGAGATAGAAAATGCAGGTGACAAACAAAAAGAGCATGGAAGGGCGGAACACACAGCCATGCTATATTGATCTCATGTGGATTAATAAGTAGAGTTTGAGACGACAGTATAAACTTTTGTTTGCAGAAAGTTCCAGTCAAATGTCAATTACACTATTTTTAAGTAGTGAAATGTTAGGTTTCACACTTATTTGCTACTCACAACAGATAAATGTCATAGTCACATACTTTTGCATTGTTCCCACATGTGGTTATCAGTATGTTCATTTGGCATTTATTTTCTGTGACTAGCAAATTGGTGAAGCACTACTTCTGCAACATGAACATAGACCTCTCATTCACAGAGTTTATGGAGTTATATCTATTTTAAGAAAATCCAAGAGGTGAAGTTGAATTAAATTGTAGAAAATCCCTGGAACTATGTATGTGGCCATCCAGCCTTTCTGCTCTGCAGTCAATAGGTGTGATGTCTCTTTACTTAAATTGGAGAGAAAAAAATCTCATGAATAAATTCTGCGGGTCATCTTAACTGTTAAGTGGAAGATCATGTATATATGTGTTTATGTAGTATGACATTAGGGATATTTTGGGTTTTTAATTTTTTTTTCTATGGCATACTTGGTGAAAAATTGGTAGCATATTTGTATAGCATGCAACATTTATATAGTGATGATGATGACATTAGGGGCAATTCTATTTTTTTTTCTGTGACATATTTTGATGTAAAATTAGTAACATAAGCCTATAACAATTTATATTAGGGGCATTTTTTGGGTATCTTAATCTTTATGTTGCATACTGTGATAAAAATTGGGAGTATAAGTGCATAGTTTGTAGGTTATCATGTTGCATACTCCGGCCCTCCCCCCTCCAGTCATCCTCCCCCTCCGACCCTCCCCCCTCCAGTCATCCTCCCCCTCCGGCCCTCCCCTCTGGCCCTCCCCTACAGCGGACAGCCCTCCCCCCCTCAAGCATTTTTTAGTCATTATTTACACATATTATTAATGTTATTGAATTGTTACAGTTGCTGGTCCTTCTTCTGCATCTCCTAGCGTGCCTGCAGGTATGTATATTTCAATTTCCAAGTATTTTTGTAGTAATTATTTATATATTATTAATGTTATTAGAATTGCTACAGTTTCTAGTTCTTCTGCTCCTACCGTGCCTGCAGGTATGTATATTTACAAATGTACTTTTATTGTGCATTCATCTTCCTCATTACTTATGCGTTCTTTCTAGTTACAGCTGTTGGTGCATCCTCGAGTCTCCTCCTGTAGTAGCTGGTATGTATATGTAAAGTTATACTTTAATGTATGCATTAATTCTGATGCCATTAAAATGTCACATGCTCAGGTCACTCTACACATTCTCCAGATGCACCAGTAGATTTGTATATTTAACTGTTAGGGTATTTTTGTAGTCATTATTTAGTATTTTTATACATTACTCATGTTGTTCATCATTATTTTTCAGGTTCGGTGCTAGAGGATGCTGGTAGTCTGCAGGACGACAGAGGTAGTTTTTATGAGAGCACTCTGCGGGAGGTCTGGATAATGGGTACGTAATCAACATGTATGTATTTCTTATGGGCAATGAAGTGAATTTAGTTCAGAAATTGACATTATGCAGTTACATCATTGCAGTGAAAAATAGAGCCTACTCAAGCATCTTAATTCATCACAAGAACGTTACAAGCACATTTTCCTGGGCCAATTCATAGATTCAATGATTTTTCGATGGAGGTCCAGGAGCACTTGTATCAGATGTTCATGGTATGTAATTTCGTATTGTTATTTAATTCTTATCGTATTCATACATGCAGTTCACTAACTCTTATGTATATAGAGCCAGCATCGATTCACGAGTCGTACGGATGAGGCGCGGTCTCGATTTGTATGGACGATGACCGCAAGATCAAATTTCAAGCATTTGATGTATAACGCGAGAAAAAATGCAGAGAAACATTCTCAGAGTCCAGACCCGACTCTTTGGAGGGAGCGGGCGCCCAGTTGGATGAGGGGAGAATATTGGAAACTCTTTGCAACATCTGGGCTGCAGAGAGATGGCAACAAACATCCTCAATAATGAAAGTTAATCGGGCTGCGAATCCAGAAGCAAACATGCATACTGGTGGGTCTATCTCTTTTGCGACCCATCAGTCCAGATTGGTAAGTAATTTGTCCATTTCTGGTCTTTTTATTTATAAAGGTACTCATTTATGTCATGTTTTTTCTGTGAAATAGGAGAAGGAGCTAAAAAGGCAGCCGACATTTTCTGAGGTGTTCGATAGAACACACAAGAAAAAAGGAACGGATGCATACATTAGCGATAGAGCCCAAGTGGTTGCAGTAAGTATTTAGAAGATATTCACTATTTAATTTTTCACATTAATATGAATATTAACTACTATCGTTTTTTCTAGTTTCTTGCAGGAGTCATACAGCCAACAAATGACAGAGAAGTACGTCGGGGAGGACGAGCAGCCGCCGTTAGATCCTGAGGTATGGGTTGCGGCATTTGGGGCCCCAAAGAAAGGTCATGTGTTTGGTTTTGGGCACAGCATCGACACGAGCCGGGTGTTATCTGGAGGATCCAGCTCAGGGTCATAGACCAGTGCATTCCACGCAGGAGTTGGTACTCCAAGTACTTCTCCAGGACAACTGATGGGCTTCATTGACAGTAGGATATCGGGCTTAGAGTCTCGTCTGGCGGATTAGATGGAGACTCGTCTGGCCCAGATGCAGATGCAGGTGACCGACGCACTACAGGCCCAGCTCTCCCAGTCCCTCTCCCAGGTTATCTCCCAGGCCTTCTCCCAGGTCAACATTCCTCCTCCACAGGCAGCACGTCCTCCACAGGCAGTACCATCGACATCAGCACACGCCCCTCACGTGAGTAAATTTATTTCATTTTAGAGGTTTAATTTTAACAGTTAACTTAGTTAACTTAGTTTAACTTTAATTTGAGTTGATCGACGCACAATTTCTTGTTAAGCGAGTTAGGTTAGTTAAAAAGGGAGAACTTAGGTAGGTTTGGGGTTCAAAATTAGAAATACTCATCCGATTGGCCTCCGATTTTTTCCAGAACGGTCGGGGCGATGAGTGTGACTTGTGGAAACCGCTGTCGATCAATTTGGACTCCCGGTTTGAAATCGACGCCTCAAAGTCACAATAAACAAAGTAGTTTAGTTTAGAAATGAAAAACTTAGGTTTGTGGGTCCAAAATTAAAAATACTCATCCGATTGGCCTCCGGTTTGTTCCAGAACGGTCGGGGCGATGAGTGTGACTTGTGGAAACCGACGGAGTTCAATTCGGACTCCCGTTTGAGCTCGACGCTCAAAGTCACAATAAATAAGTTAGTTTAGTTAAGAAATGAAAAAATTAGGTTTGTGGGTCTAAAATTAAAAATACTCATCCGATTGGCCTCCGGTTTGTTCCAGCACGGTCGGGCCGATGAGTGTGACTTGTGGAAACTGACGGAGTTCAATTCGGACTCCCGTTTGACCTCAACACTCCAAGTCGTCTTAACCAAGTTAGTTTAGTTAAAAATGAAAAACTTCGGTTTGAGGGACCAAAATTAGAAATACTCATCCGATTGGCCTCCGTTTGTTCCAGAACGGTCGGGGCGATGAGTGTGACTTGTGGAAACCGACGGAGTTCAATTCGGACTCCCGGTTTGAGCTCGACGCTCAAAGTCACAATAAATAAGTTAGTTTAGTTAAGAAATGAAAAAATTAGGTTTGTGGGTCTAAAATTAAAAATACTCATCCGATTGGCCTCCGGTTTGTTCCAGCACGGTCGGGCCGATGAGTGTGACTTGTGGAAACTGACGGAGTTCAATTCGGACTCCCGGTTTGACCTCAACACTCCAAGTCGTCTTAACCAAGTTAGTTTAGTTAAAAATGAAAAACTTCGTTTGAGGGACCAAAATTAGAAATACTCATCCGATTGGCCTCCGGTTTGTTCCAACACGGTCGGGCCGATGAGTGTGACTTGTGGAAACTGACGGAGTTCAATTCGGACTCCTGGTTTGACCTCGACGCTCCAAGTCGTCTTAACCAAGTTAGTTTAGTTAAAAATGAAAAGGTTCGGTTTTTGGGTCCAATATTAGAAATACTCTTCCGATTTTCCTTCGGTTTATTCCAGCACGGTCGGGCTGATGAGTGTGACTTGTGGAAACTGACGGAGTTCAATTCGGACTCCCGGTTTGAGCTCGACGCTCAAGTCACAATAAACAAGCTAGTTTAGTTAAGAAATGAAAAAATTAGGTTTGTGGGTCTAAAATTAAAAATACTCATCCGATTGGCCTCCGGTTTGTTCCAGAATGGTCGGGGCGATGAGTGTGACTTGTGGAAACCGATGGAGTTCAATTCGGACTCCCAGTTTGAGCTCGACGCTCAAAGTCACAATAAACAGTTAGTTTTGTTTAGAAATGAAAAACATAGGTTTATGGGTCCAAAATTAAAAATACTCATCCGATTGGCCTCCGGTTTGTTCCAGAACGGTCGGGGCGATGAGTGTGACTTGTGGAAACCGACGGAGTTCAATTCGGACTCCCGGTTTGAGCTCGACGCTCAAAGTCACAATAAACAAACTAGTTTAGTTTAGAAATGAAAAACTTAGGTTTGTGGGTCCAAAATTAAAAATACTCATCCGATTGGCCTCCGGTGTCACGTCACGACATTTAATATGCCCATAAATGCCGGAACGTGAACGAACGAGAAATCAAGAGTACAATTGAACTAACTGAATAGGAATTTGCTCAGAGGCTTCACTAAATAAAATTATTATTCATCATTCAATATATGTTACAAGGTTCCTGATTTACAATCTTAAAAAAAATCAAATGTCGCCAAGATTGGTCTCTCCACACACATATCCCGAAGTTCCCTCCTTCAAGAACGGTAGATACCTGAAAAATAGGATTTGGTGAGCTAACTAGCCCAGTAGGATTCAACTTCTCTAAAAGGATTCAAACGTAAATATATATATATCCAAGGTAGAATGAGCAAAGATCATTAACATGGTGTGTTCCAAGAACGAAAACACGAGATCAGTCAATAACATGTGTTGAACAAGTACAATGTTGGAATTAGAATCAATAGTTCAGGATGATACTTGAGTTCATAATCAAATACAAAATCACACACACAAGCATGACATGATAACTAATCAAGTACGAATTGATGTAATGTCAAATATCCCGATGTCCTCAATGCCCCCGCACGGCACTGACAAATTTGCCCTCGTACGGCCACTGACAATCAGACATATTTTACGCACACAAGTATGATATGATGACTAATCAAGGACGAATTGATGTATGCCAACATCCACGATGTCCTCATCGCCCCTGCACGGCGACTGACAAAATTTGCCCTCGTACGGCCACTGACGAATTCGGGCGCTCCCCCCAGGACTGAACCAGCCCTTTATTTGCCAGGCATATTTCTCGAATGAGTCTTAAAGACTCACAACTTGTCTTCATCACACACTTATCATTTTAATGAGTCAAGAACACACAAGGGTTCATTCAAAGTTTACACACAAGAGTGAAGAAACTATGCTTTCTTACTGATTTCAAAGATTGGTAGCCTTTCGAGGTCAATGTTGTTCGAAACTTCAGAGAAATAATTCATGGTACAAAGAAGGGTACATGACTGGTTTTAGTAAGTTTTTAGGTAGTAAAAATCATAAGATTTAGGTGGACTATTAGTTGGGACAATTGGGTAGGATTTGCATCAAGAAATGGAGTAAAACAATGGCTGAAAACATGCACTGTTGCCACTTGTCGACAGACACAAGGTTGCTGTCGACAGGATTGGCTAACCAGTGAGCATATCTTCAGGTCTGTGTGCATCTGTCGACAGCAAGTAGTGGTGCTGTCGATAGCAACACACAGGTGAAGAAATCAGACTTCTGTCTGTGGGTTCCTGTCGACAGTAATGGGTTCGTCTGTCGACAGAACTTGATCAAACTTTCTAAAATGCTTCTAAACCAGCTATAAATGGTACTAACAACCTCTTCTATCATTCCTAACATGATTAGGACTTAATTAAAACATAATCTTAACCTCACTCATGAAAATATCAAAGCATAAGAATAGAAGATATACACATGGAATGTGGTCATATGGCTGATTTTTTTCAAGAAGACACATTGAAAGGGAGTTCAAGGAAATTGAAATGGGAAGTCAACTCTTAAACTTTCTTTTTTTTTTCACTTAAAACTTGTCAAGTTTACACACTTAAGATCTCCATGATCTCTCAAGAAATCAGTTTCACGACAAGAAAGATCCATCATGGATCGGTCTACATTATGCAAGAATATCGATAACACTCCAGAGTTATGAATCAAGTTAAGAAAGAAGAATTATCTATAACTCTCATGGATGACCATTAACTTAAACATGACAATTAACTAAAACATGATGGAAAATGTAGTCCTGTGAAGAACATACTTTCAGAATTATAGGATGAGAACTACAGGATGACATACAAGGTGAGATCCCCTTCAAGCTAGTAATCCACTAGTGAAGAGAAGGATAGAAGGAATTGAATCCTACAGGCACAACTAAAACATGCTTATAAGGGATAAATACATTGTTTCAAAAGAGAATCCACAAGTGTAAGACAAGTAAGGGTGATCATGACTTCTTTAACATGAGTGGAAATCAAAGACTTAGAACAGAGAAGAGATAGGGAGAGGGTTCTACAACCACACATGATGCACACAAGCTTCTAGAGGTACTTACGGATCTCAAACAAGAATTGAGAGCTTGTACACTTAGCAATAAGTTCTATTGCTAGATCAAGGGTAAGAGTAAGAGAGGAAGGAAATAATTGAATCCTACAAGCATAACTAAAACATGATTACAAGAGAGGGACACATAGTTCTCTTAAGAATTCCCAAGTTCAAAGGCAGATATGTAGGTGGTCATGAATTCTTTAGCAAATGTAGGAAACAAGAATTTAGAAAAGAGTGAGAAAGGAAGAGAACCTACCAAACTTGCAGAAGATGAGGCCTTCCCTTCGAAGGTTCACAGCCAACAGTAAGAAGATAGCACTGGGGTGCAATTTCTGCAGTCCACCAACGGCTACAACCTGTAGCTCCTCAAGCACGACCAGTGGAGGCTGCAGCTTCAGCTACTCCCAGCTATAGAGCCTTGGATACACAGCAGCAGCACAATAGGAGGGAGGAGAAGTGTTCAGAAAGATGGTATGAAGCATAGCAGGGTATCTTTATACCCCAAGGCCTTTGTATGCACAACGGCACGTCGCCCCTTGATGTGTCACTTGTAGAAACCATTTGGTTTCCATGAGCAACACGTTTCCCATGCAAGCCCCAAGGCCTTACACATAAGGCATAAGCGTAGAAGCTTCTACCCATGTGTTGTGGCCAGCCCAACATCTTCCACGTAACCAAACAAAAATTCCCAGAAAATTCATCACCGTAATTGACCAATAATTCGGCTGGTCTATTAAGCTTAGTATAAACACATTCAAATGGTATCCATTTGTCCTAAAATTTCAACCATAGACTAATTTGATAGTTTTACAAATTATGGTGATTTTGTTTTATTTTTAGAATTTATTTTATAGTAGGTGAAAATCACCCAAAAAATAGTCGCATCGACTGTACCTTGAAATCCGTACGTCTAAAAATTCGGATAATTACATATTTGATTTCTCCACATTTTTGGAAATTATGATGTTCTCGGATTTTTATTTCGTTGTCGTTTTCTGGTATCGTCCTATGGAGGCACGCACTTCGAGGTATGATACTGGGATAACGCTCATTACCACTAATTAAGTCTATCATCTAATTATCACAATTTAATAACAACCCTAAGGTATTTTAACCAATTATTCCTATTTTCTTAATTCTTTGAATTTCTGGGGCGTTACAACTCTCTCCCACTAAAAAGAGTTTGGTCCTCCAAACTTCTTGACTTAGTTTGGATGGATCACAAAGATGTAAGTTTTAGTTTTTAGAACTTTATCTATTTAGATTAGTTTCACCAATCTTATTATGATTACCATGTCATATAATGTATACACTTTTTATATACTTGTTATCATGACATCGTTAGTTGATGGAAATCTGAATATTAGTTAGCATTTTTAAATCCTATGAAACCATGTGGTGAACAAGCGTTCCATTAGTATATGCTGCTACATTTCTTATTTCTGGTAGTAGTATATTACTCCTAAGATTTCTTTTATCAAGGAATAACTATAACCCTCGTAGAATTATATGAGTACATATTCCCTTGAAAAGGTAATAAGGTATGGCGAGGTTAATGAGTGTGAAGCATATGAAGATAGACAACAATGATCTTATTTATGCATAATATTTCTATTACAAAACTCCATATTCAGCCTTACAGATTACATTGATTGACAAAACTTACCAAGTTCTGTCACACTATAACAACTAAATTCAAGTACTTCCTACTATACTCGGATTCTACTCCAAAATTACTTCTAATAGCTTCAGTCACTTTTCTTTGTGGCTTCAAGTTTTTCAGAACTCTTGTCTTTACTCTGTGAGAGTACAGGACATTCTGAGATCCGATGCTCTAGACTTCCGCACTTTAAACATGCTCCTTGTCTCCACCAACAATTCTTTTGACATGGCCTGATTTATGACAACACGCACAAGCTTCCTTCGCTTGCTTTTTGGCTGTCTTACTCCTTTTGTTCTCTTTGCTCAGCTTCATCTTCTGTTTGCCAGCTATTTCTCTATTATTGGGGAGAATTGTCTTCTTCCATATGGACACTGTAATATTCACTATTTCTTGAGAGTTTGGGCTCTTAATGTCTTTATGCAGTTCCATTTTTCCTTGGTCATCAACGGAGCTACTCGCTCTAAGGATTGAGCAAGGTTGTCCATTAGATGTTGAACCTCTTTCCATTGTGCTTCTTCTCCCATACGTTGGCCGAGCAAACAAATTAAGTTTAGTTAGTCCATTATGTGATTTAAAACTCAGGTTTCTGATTCATACTATTAATACCATTGTTACAGTACGTATCTAGTTATTTGACACATTAATTTCCATGATTAATGGTGCCTTCTTCTTATAGGATCTCAAGATATGACAGATGATTTATGTTGTGTTCATGGTTTTCATATATCTAACTAAATAAAATAAATATTTAACACAAGTCTTTTATAACATATGAAATTCATAAAATCAAAAGTCTATTAAGCGCGTTAACCCTGATTACTTCTTAGGTTGACACTACTCACATGTGAGGTTGATACGAGGAAATTACAAGATCAACTCTATGTGATGGATAATTAATCAAAACTATAATCACCTGATTGAGGTTGACTCTTAGAAGACATGAAGTTAACTCTACAGATACTCTTCCTACTGATTTCAAGTCCAATTGTTTGTTTGCATTGACATGCCATGTTGTTTATTAATTAAAGCAAAACTTTAGGATTTAACTCATCTATGAGACATTTGATTCTTATGTTACAGTTATAAGAAAAATTTTGATGAGTTCAAGCCTATAGAGGATGTAATTAGAAGTTCAAGGAGTCATTTCATTAAGTCCAAATTCTTGTACAATGTATTTGCATATCCTTGCATTTTCCCAAAATTCTTCCTAATTGGATATTTTTCTACTTCTTTTCTTCACTATTTTGTTTGATTGTCTACTCCAATAGACATAAACAAATTCAATCCTACATTGTGTGTATATGATTTGTGAGATTTAAAACAATCTCAAAACATTGAGTCATCAATTGTGTGAGTGTTCCACACATTCGAGTTATTAAGAGTTTCACTTGATTTAGTGAGGGATGGAGGTAAATGAGGAATAACTGATTCATTTCAATGATATAATAATTTAAAATCCAAGAATATGGGAAAGTCAACGGAAAAATATATCACGAGGATGGTCATGAAATATATATGATTGGTTGAACAATTCATTTACTAATTCTTATTTAGAATCGAAGATAATAACATATCAATGTACAAGTCATATTAAGGTAAATTAAGAATTAGCAGGTTTGACTTTTCCTTCAGTAGGAGAGGGCTCCCTTGGAGAAGTCATATGGGTGTTAACCATTTTTCACCGGACCTTGGATTTTTAACATTCTAGTAGGTTTATTCGAATTATGAAATTTTTAGGTAGGTCAAATTGTGAGAAATTAGAAAGACGCTATTTTGATGGAATCGCCAAAATCGCGTTTTTCTTCTTCGGTGGGAGAGTTGACTTTTTATTGGTAAGAGATATAATTTTTCTGATATTTTTATTGGATTCAAATGGGGGGTACTTCCTTGTTTACATTCCATATCTTTAAGTAAATTACATAAGATATTACATGTAAATAAGGTATGAGTTCAGTCTTACAAGGGTCCTGCTGACACTTCTGACTAAACCTGCTGACACATCTAACTGAAGAAGGATCAGTTCAACACAAACTGGTGTCTGTCGACAGCTAGAAAATGGCTGTCGACAGATGACAATAGACAGAGCAAGGTTTTTCTGGTTCTGAGGGTATCTGTCGACAGACCAGAGTCGGCTGTCGACAGGTGAAGGACATCTGTCGATAGATCAAGGTTATCTGTCGACAGTCACTAATAGTTTTGCATTTCTGGGTTCTGGAAGCATGGTCCCTGTCGACAGGTGATTTCTGGCTGTCGACAGGTGAGATCTAAACTTTCAGAAATGTGATAAAACTACCACATAAAATTCTACTAAGTGTTTCTATGAGTCCTTACATGATTGGTCACATTAAAATGGTCTTATTTCCAGTTCTAACACCATATTTTATGAGGGAGACAAGTAGGACAATATGGATACACTATGGCATGGAAATCTAAAAGCAAGATGATAACTAGAAGTGCAACACTTCCTAACAATCTTTTCTTGCTTCTAATGGGATGAGTTTCATAGTATGCTTGAGTCATAACACAACTCTAGCTAAAACATGATCATAATGGATAAGAAAACAACCCTAATGACGCTTTCAGAATCAAGGACAAATGTAAACATGGGTTTATACAGATAAAGGAACTACAAGCATGAAGTTTTGGAAGTGAAGAAGAATCATAGGGAAAAACCAACCTCCAAATTTTCATTTCATACTCAATAGAATTTATATCCAACTATACTTATCTAGCTTAACCTTAGGCTTTCTACCCATCCTCACAGGTTATCCCTAGATTTATCGAACTAAGGCTCTGATACCATTCTGTCACGTCACGACATTTAATATGCCCATAAATGTCGGAACGTGAACGAACGAGAAATCAAGAGTACAATTGAACTAACTGAATAGGAAATTTGCTTAGAGGCTTCACTAAATAAAAATTATTATTCATCATTCATAGATGTTACAAGGTTCCTGATTTACAATCTTAAAAAAAATCAAATGTCGCCATGGTTGGTCTCTCCACACACATATCCCGAAGTTCCCTCCTTCAAGAACGATAGATACCTGAAAAAGGATTTGGTGAGCTAACTAGCCCATAGAATTCAACTTCTCTAAAAGGATTCAAACGTAAATATATATATATCCAAGGTAGAATGAGCAAAGATCATTAACATGGTGTGTTCCAAGAACGAAAACACGAGATCAGTCAATAACATGTGTTGAACAAGTACAATGTTGGAATTAGAATCAATAGTTCAGGATGATACTTGAGTTCATAATCAAATACAAAATCACACACACAAGCATGACATGATAACTAATCAAGTACGAATTGATGTAATGCCAAATATCCCGATGTCCTCAATGCCCCTGCACGGCCACTGACAATTTGCCCCCGTACAGCCACTGACAATCAACATATTTTTACGCACACAAGTATGATATGATGACTAATCAAGGATGAATTGATGTATGCCAACATCCACGATGTCCTCATCTCCCCCGCACGGCCACTGACAAATTTTGCCCCCGTACGGCCACTGACGAATTCGGGCGCTCCCCCCAGGACTGAACCAGCCCTTTATTTGCAGGCATATTTCTCGAATGAGTCTCAAAGACTCACAACTTGTCATCATCACACTTATCATTTTAATGAGTCAAGAACACACAAGGGTCATTCAAAGTTTACACACAAGAGTGAAGAAACTATGCTTTCTTACTGATTTCAAAGATTGGTAGCCTTTCGAGGTCAATGTTGTTCGAAACTTCAGAGAAATAATTCATGGTACAAAGAAGGGTACATGACTGTTTTAGTAAGTTTTTAGGTAGTAAAAATCATAAGATTTAGGTGGAATATTAGTTGGGACAATTAGGTAGGATTTGCATCAAGAAATGGAGTAAACAATGGCTGAAAACATGCACTGTTGCCACTTGTCGACAGGCACAAGGTTGCTGTCGACAGGACTGGCTAACCAGTGAGCATATCTTCAGGTCTGTGTGCATCTGTCGACAGCAAGCAGTGGTGCTGTCGACAGCAACACACAGGTGAAGAAATCAGACTTCTGTCTGTGGGTTCCTGTCGACAGTAAGGGTTCGTCTGTCGACAGAACTTGATCAAACTTTCTGAAATGCTTCTAAACCAGCTATAAATGGTACTAACAACCTCTTCTATCATTCCTAACATGATTAGGACTTAATTAAAACATAATCTTAACCTCACTCATGAAAATATCAAAGTATAAAATAAGATATACACATGGAATGTGGTCATATGGCTGATTTTTTTCAAGAAGACACATTGAAAGGGAGTTCAAGGAAATTGAAATGGGAAGTCAACTCTTAAACTTTCTTTTTTTTTCACTTAAAACTTGTCAAGTTTACACACTTAAGATCTCCATGATCTCTCAAGAAATCAGTTTCACGACAAGAAAGATCCATCATGGATCGGTCTACATTATGCAAGAATATCGATAACACTCCAGAGTTATGAATCAAGTTAAGAAAGAAGAAATTATCTATAAACTCTCATGGATGACCATTAACTTAAACATGACAATTAACTAAAAATGATGGAAAATGTAGTCCTGAAGAACATACTTTCAGAATTATAGGATGAGAACTACAGGATGACATACAAGGTGAGATCCCCTTCAAGCTAGTAATTCACTAGTGAAGAGAAGGATAGAAGGAATTGAATCCTACAGGCACAACTAAAACATGCTTATAAGGGATAAATATTGTTTCAAAAGATCCACAAGTGTAAGACAAGTAAGGGTGATCATGACTTCTTTAACATGAGTGGAAATCAAAGACTTAGAACAGAGAAGAGATAGGGAGAGGTTCTACAACCACACATGATGCACACAAGCTTCTAGAGGTACTTACGGATCTCAAACAAGAATTGAGAGCTTGTACCTTAGCAATAAGTTCTATTGCTAGATCAAGGGTAAGAGTAAGAGAGGAAGGAAATAATTGAATCCTACAAGCACAACTAAAACATGATTACAAGAGAGGGACACATAGTTCTCTTAAGAATTCCCAAGTTCAAAGGCAGATATGTAGGTGGTCATGAATTCTTTAGCAAATGTAGGAAACAAGAATTTAGAAAAGAGTGAGAAAGGAAGAGAATCCTACCAAACTTGCAGAAGATGAGGCCTTCCCTTCGAAGGGTTCACAGCCAACAGTAAGAAGATAGCACTGGGGTGCAATTTCTGCAGTCCACGAACGGCTACAACCTGTAGCTCCTCAGGCACGACCAGTGGAGGCTGCAGCTTCAGCTACTCCCAGCTATAGAGCCTTGGATACACAGCAGCAGCACAATAGGAGGGAGGAGAAGTGTTCAGAAAGATGGTTATGAAGCATAGCAGGGTATCTTTATACCCCAAGGCCTTTGTATGCACAACGGCACGTCGCCCCTTGATGTGTCACTTGTAGAAACCATTTGGTTTCCATGAGCAACACGTTTCCCATGCAAGCCCCAAGGCCTTACACATAAGGCATAAGCGTAGAAGCTTCTACCCATGTGTTGTGGCCAGCCCAACATCTTCCACGTAACCAAACAAAAATTCCCAGAAAATTCATCACCGTAATTGACCAATAATTCGGCTGGTCTATTAAGCTTAGTATAAACACATTCAAATGGTATCCATTTGTCCTAAAATTTCAACCATAGACTAATTTGATAGTTTTACAAATTATGGTGATTTTAGTTTTATTTTTAGAATTTATTTTATAGTAGGTGAAAAATCACCCAAAAAATAGTCGCGTCGACTGTACCTTGAAGTCCGTACGTCGAAAAATTCGGATAATTACATATTTGATTTCTCCACATTTTTTTGGAAATTATGATGTTCTCAGATTTTTATTTCGTTGTCATTTTCTGGTATCGCCCTGTGGAGGCATGCACTTCGAGGTATGATACTGGGATAACGCTCATTACCACTAATTAAGTCTATCATCTAATTATCACAATTTAATAACAACCCTAAGGTATTTTAACCGAATTATTCCTATTTTCTTAATTCTTTGAATTTCTAGGGCGTTACATCCGGTTTGTTCCAGAATGGTCGGGGCGATGAGTGTGACTTGTGGAAACCGACGGAGTTCAATTCGGACTCCCGGTTTGAGCTAGACGCTCAAAGTCACAATAAACAAACTAGTTCAGTTTAGAAATGAAAAACTTAGGTTTGTGGGTCCAAAATTAAAAATACTCATCCGATTGGCCTCTGATTTGTTCCAGAACGGTCGGGGCTATGAGTGTGACTTGTGGAAACCGACGGAGTTCATTTGGACTCCCGGTTTGAGCTAGACGCTCAAAGTCACAATAAACAAACTAGTTTAGTTTAGAAATGAAAAACTTAGGTTTGTGGGTCCAAAATTAAAAATACTCATCTGATTGGCCTCTGGTTTGTTCCAGAACGGTCGGGGCGATGAGTGTGACTTGTGGAAACCGATAGAGTTCAATTCGAACTCCCGGTTTGAGCTCGACGCTCCAAGTCGTCTTAACCAAGTTAGTTTAGTTAAAAAATGAAAAACTTCGGTTTGAGGGACCAAAATTAGAAATACTCATCCGATTGGCCTCCGGTTTGTCCCAGCACGGTCGGACCGATGAGTGTGACTTGTGAAAACTGACAGAGTTAAATTCGGACTACCGGTTTGACCTCGACGCTCCAAGTCGTCTTAACCAAGTTAGTTTAGTTAAAAAATGAAAAACTTCTTCGGTTTGAGGGACCAAAATTAGAAATACTCATCCGATTAGCCTTCGGTTTGTTCCAACATGGTCGGGCCGATGAGTGTGACTTGTGGAAACTGACGGAGTTCAATTCAGACTCCTGGTTTGACCTCGACGCTCCAAGTCGTCTTAACCAAGTTAGTTTAGTTAAAAAATGAAAAACTTCGGTTTATGGGTCCATATTAGAAATACTCTTCCGATTGGCCTCCGGTTTGTTCCAGCACGGTCGAGTCGATGAGTGTGACTTGTGGAAACTGACGGAGTTCAATTCGGACTCCCGGTTTGACTGCGACACTCCAAGTCGTCTTAACCAAGTTAGTTTAGTTAAAAAATGAAAAACTTCGATTTGAGGGACCAAAATTAGCAATACTCTTCCATTGGCCTTCGGTTGTTTCCAGCACGATCGGGCCGATGAGTGTGACTTGTGGAAACTGACGGAGTTCAATTCGGACTCCTAGTTTGACCTCGACGCTCCAAGTCGTCTTAACCAAGTTAGTTTAGTTAAAAATGAAAAACTTTGGTTTATGGGTCCAATATTAGAAATACTCTTCCGATTGGCCTTCGGTTTGTTCCAGCACGTTGGGCCGATGAGTGTGACTTGTGGAACTGACGGAGTTCAATTCGGACTCCCGTTTGACTGCGATGCTCCAAGTCGTCTTAACCTAGTTAGTTTAGTTAAAAAATGAAAAACTTCGATTTGAGGGACCAAAATTAGAAATACTCTTCCAATTGTCCTCCGGTTTATTCCAGCACGGTCGGGCCGATGAGTGTGACTTGTGGAAACTGACGGAGTTCAATTCGGACTCTCGGTTTGACTGCGACGCTCCAAGTCATCTTAACCAAGTTAGTTTAGTTAAAAAATGAAAAACTTCGATTTGAGGGACCAAAATTAGAAATACTCTTCCAATTGGCCTCCGGTTTGTTCCAGCACGGTCGGGTCGATGAGTGTGACTTGTGGAAACTGACGGAGTTCAATTCGGACTCCCGTTTGACCTCGACGCTCCAAGTCGTCTTAACCAGTTAGTTTAGTTAAAAAATGAAAAACTTCGATTTGAGGGACCAAAATTAGAAATACTCATCTAATTGACCTCCATTGCTTATAGTTTTATTTACTTTATGCTTCTAAAATAAGTTATTGCTTATAATAGTATTTAATTTTAACTTATTATTGTTATATATGTATTGTAGGTTCCTTCATCGGGTGGAGTGGGAGGACACGAGCACGAGGATGAAGACGAAGACGAGGCATCATGATTTTCATTTCATTATTCTTATTGTTGTAGACATTTTTATTATTGTTGTTGGCATTATATTATTGTGATGTTGTGGATATTTTATTATTGTTGATGTTGTTGACATTTATTTTTGTTTTGTTATGGTTATTTTTATTATTTTTGTGTTGTAGACATTTTATTGTGGACAATTATTATTGTTGTGGATATTATTTATTTTCACAGGTTATTTTCCTAACAATGTATATATTAAAAAAAATTTTAAAAAAATAGAGACCGATTAGTGACCGATTATAATCAGTCACTATTCGGTCCCTATTTTAGGGACCGAATAGGGACTGAATATTCGGTCCCTAAATAGGGACCGAACTGAGTTGGTCCCAATTCAGTCCCTAAAAATAGGGATCGAATAGGGACCGAATCAGGTCGGTCCCTATTTAGGGACCGAATTTATTCGGTCCCTATTCGGTCTCTATTTTAGGGACCGAACTGGGACCGAATACGTTCGGTCCCTAATAGGGACCGATCTGATTCGGTCCTATTTAGTGACCGAATGGGCACCGAATTTAGTCGGTCACAGATTTGTGACCAGAAGTTTTTGACCGACAAATTCGGTCACTATTCGGTCTCTGAGCTGTTTAGGGACCGAATAGAGACCGAATATTTCGGTCTCTATTTCCGATTTTTCTTGTAGTGTATGTTACAACCTTAGGGGTCAGTACAATCCATGGCCTTAGTGTGTTCACTCCCTTATCTTGTGATCAATCCGAACCACCAGGCTCGTGTTCACAACACGTCTAGTGGGCAGTTGTGACTTCTACCAGACTGTCGTACTCGGCCTAGTGCCGCACAACTGTTACTGTCAGTGTTACGTTATTTTACGATATTGTCCCTATCTCGTCTACTATTTATATCCTCTCATCTATTCATGTTCTCTCTACACACTCATCTATTTTCGTCCACTACTCTTATTTTTTCTTGGTACTCTCTTGGCCAGTTGTGTGATTGTCTAAGATAAAGAAATGACTAATGCCAGTGCAATGGGGCCCGATCTGGTCCTAGGAGGAGCACCCGAAAAATGCTAGTGCCCATGGGAGTTAAAATGATCAAGGATGTGTACGGCATGCATCCAGTGCCATTATACTATCTAGATTAATCTATGACAATGAAGTGCTATGAATACAAGTGCAAGCTAGTCAAGTGCTATACAAGTGCTATCGTTACATGCTATTATCGTTACATGGCCATTCTATTAACGTTCTTCTGTTGTGCTATTTTCCCTGTACTAGTGCCATCGTTCTCTTGTTATCGTTACTTGCCATACATGACTATTCTCTCTAGATATCCTATCATTCAAAACATTAACAATTTAAAGCATGCTTGTTCTCATGAGATATTAAGTCCTACTGGACGTTATTCGCTCATCCTGCATTTTTATTGCATGTGTTCAAGTGAGTCGGATGGATATGTCCACACTCACGAGGGTGGGTCTGATGAGGACGTTGCTCAGGAGTGACCCGATCAGCTTTCATGGCGTAGTTTGTTAGTTTAGTAGTCAATTAGTCAGTATGTATTAGTTTAGATTTGAATAAAGTACTCTGGGCCCTAGTTTTGGCTCTGATACGTTGATGTAATAGTTAGTTCATGAAGTTTGATGAGTTATTAGTGATTGTAATGGAGGTTGGGGGATTATTAATGAAATTAGAGTTTATTTGGTATTATTCCATTCGTGCAATGATTTGTTATTTATTTCTCGCTCTGTACTATTTAATAACTGTAATATCGCTCCGATATTCAGCGTCGGGGCGTTACGTTTTGTGGTATCAGAGCCTAGGTTATTCTTAAGTATAGAATGATCTAGGTTTGACCTGCCTCAACTTAGAGTATAGTTCCATACCTATGTGGGAAGGGTAGAACCAAGGGTAATAAGATAAAATTAATGAACTCACACACGCACAAACTTAGTGCAAAACCATCATCTTATATTTACATTCTCTTTTGAAGGAACTTAAAACAATAGCAATGGCAGTGGAGCGTGCTCAACTCCGTGACATGCAGCAAACCATACAGCAGCTGACTCAGGCATTGCTTCAGGCTGCTGGAGCCAATAACAACAATAACCGTGGTGCTGGAGCCTTGCATTGGAATTTCCGCACCTTGAACCCGCCTCGATTCAGTGGGACCACTGACCCTGACGAGGCAGAAAATTGGTTGAAAGAGATTGAACGCATTTTCTGTGTTATGCAGTGCACGGATGGTGACAAGCTATTACTAGCAACATTCCAGCTTGAAAGGGACGCCCGTGCATGGTGGGAGTCCATTGAAGGTACAAGGGCAGATGCACAATTCACATGGAATGAGTTCAAGGAGCATTACAATCCAAGTGTTTTTCAGAACGAGTCCAAGAAAGGAAAGCCTCTGAATTTGCAGCTCTCAAGCAGAGGAATCTCACTGTGGCTGAGTATGAAGCTCAGTTCTCTCGGTTGGCGCGCTATGCCAATCACCTGGTAGGCACTGAAAGAATGACGGAAAAATGCTTTCTTAATGGACTTAGGCTGCATATATCACACAATTGGCACCTATGGACATTCAAACGTATCCAGAAATGGTTAGAAGGGCACAATTACTGGAAGATGCGACTGATCTCACTGATCGCATCAAGGGCAGAATGGTCAAGAAGGAGCAAACATCCGAAGTGTAACACCCCATATGAGAATATGTTAAATGGACTAAATCAGTAGACTACCAACAACCTGGACTAGTCATTTTCAGAGCTCGAGTAGGAAAAGAACTCTGAAGTTAGCGTGCTCAGTTGAGAATAGTCCCAAGATGGGTGACCTTCCTGGGAAGTCTACCAACTGGCACGGTTGTTGGGCCAGTTGGCTGGTTGGGTCGTCACAAATGGTATCAGAGCCTTACCCAGCTGGAAGTGCAGGAACTAAGTGCCATACAGGGCAAAGTGCTACGCTATGGGAGCCACCTCTTGAAGCCATAATGGCGCAAAGTGCTACATAGTGGGAGCCACCTCTTGAGCCTGTGGGGGCCACCTCTAGAATCCTACCTGCCTGGGGTTTGATTGTGTGTTTTATGTGAGTAGCGACGAGGACGTCGCTTATATAAGAGGGGTAGATTGTAACACCCCATATAAGAATATGTTAAATGGACTAAATCAGTAGACTACCAACAACCCGGATTAGTCATTTTCAGAGCTCGAGTAGGAAAAGAACTCTAAAGTTAAGCGTGCTCAGTTGGGAGTAGTCTCAGGATGGGTGACCTTCTTGGGAAGTCTACCAACTGGCACGGTTGTTGGGCTAGTTTGCTGGTTGGGTCGTCACACGAAGCACCGAGCAAGCCTACTAATGGCAAGAAAAGACCGTTAAGTATCTCTGATGGAACAAGCTAGGAGAGGAAACCCAAAGTCCCCACTCCTACTGCCCCGCACAACAAACTGAGATGCAAGCACTGTGACAAGCTGGGTCACATTGCAGAAGAGTGCTGGAGGAAGGCAGATGCATGCCTTCGTTGTGGGAGCCGAGATCATCAGATTCCCGAATGTCCATTGTTGAAGGAAAATGAGAAGTGTCCTGCGGGACAGAGAAAGCCCGATCGACTGCAGGCCTTGAAAGAAGTGGAAACCACTGAGGAGGGTGGAGTCGTCGAAGGTACCTTACCAGTCTTTTCTCAATCAGTATTTGTTTTGTTTGATACTGGCGCAACACATTCGTTCATATCACAAGCATTTGCTGATACATTAACTAAAAAACCTGCATCTATGCAATTTGAATTACATGTCATAACACCACTGGGAGAAAAAGCTCAACTCAACAAATACTTTCGATTAACTGATGTTAAGATTGGTGAACTTAATCTTAGAGCAGACTTGATCTGTATGCCTATGGAAGGCTACGATGTAATTCTGGGAGCCGATTGGCTATCCACGTATGGGGCTATCGTGGATTGTAAAAGAGGGAAAATCTCCTTTAGTGAATTCCCTAAATGACCTTTACGGGACGTAGACACAACAAGCACTTGTCTCTCGTCCCTGCCATCAAAGCACAAAACATGATAAGAAAGGGCTATGTGGCATTTCTTGCCGCAATTGTAGTTGAGAAGAAAGCAACTAAGATATCAGACATTCATATAGTGCAAGAATATCCCGATGTGTTTCCCGATGAGCTGCCAGGCATTCCACCAGAGAGAGATGTGAATTTCTCAATTGATCTCATACCTGGAGCTGCACCGGTATCACGCCAACCCTACAGGATGTCCCCCGCTGAATTGAAAGAGTTGAAAGAGCAATTAATGGAACTGTTGGAAAAAGGTTTTATCAGACCAAGTACTTCTCCTTGGGGAGCACCAGTGTTGTTTGTCAAGAAGAAGGATGGATCTATGCGGCTATGTATCGACTACAGGTAGTTGAACAATCTCACTATCAAAAACAAATATCATCTGCCTCGTGTTGATGAATTATTTGATCATATATCAGAAGCTAAATATTTTTCTAAGATTGACCTTAGATCGGGATATCATCAGAGAGATAAAGGATGCAGACATTTACAAGACGGCTTTCAGGAGCAGGTACGGTCATTCCGAATTTGTAGTCATGCCTTTTGGACTAACCAATGCTCCTGTAGCTTTCATGCAACTAATGAACATCATCTATTGGCCCTACCTCGACAAGTTCGTCATGGTCTTTATTGATGATATTCTCATATACTCCAAGACCAAGGATGAGCATGAGAAGCATCTGAGGATTGCTTTGCAGATTTTGCGGGACAACCAACTCTACGCCAAATTGAGCAAGTGTGAATTCTGGCTCGAGGAGCTGTCATTCCTAGGCCATGTTATTTCCAAGGATGGTATCGTTGTCGATCCTTCCAAGGTTAAAGTTGTGCTAAATTGGGAAAGACCAACTAATGTCACTGAGATCAGAAGTTTTCTTAGACTGGCTGGATACTATAGGAGGTTCATAAAAGACTTCTCCAAGATAGTCGTACCTCTTACGCATCTTACGCGGAAAGAGAACCCTATGTCTGGAGCACGAAGTGCGAGAAGAGCTTCCAGACACTTGAGCAATTGTTGACTTCTGCACCTGTCCTTGTGTTACCAGTCGAGAGCGAAGGATTCTCAGTCTACACTGATGCTTCTGGAATCGGTCTAGGCTATGTGCTAATGCAAAATGAGAAGGTCATAGCTTATTCTTCAAGGCAGTTGAAGCCACATGAAGTCAATTATCCTGTCCATGACTTAGAGCTAGCTGCAATGGTATTTGCACTCAAGATCTAGGGGCATTACTTATATAGGGAGCAATTTATTGTCTACTCCGACCACAAGAGCCTGAAGTACTTGTTCTCTCAGAAGGAGCTTAATATGAGACAAAGGAGATGGCTAGAGTACTTGAAGGACTTTGATTTCAACATTCAATATCATCCAGGCAAAGGTAATGTTGTAGCTGATGCACTTAGTAGGAAGCCAGTAGCTTTACTATCCTGCTTAGTCATGGGTGAGATGTAATTACTTGAGCAATTCGCCAATCTGGATCTAAACATTGAGCAGAGAAGTGATAAGATGATAGTTGCCAACCTTAGGGCACAACCAGACATTTTTGTCGAGATCAGAGAGCAGCCGGCAATTGATCCATTCCTAGTCCGAGTCAGGGAGACCATAGCTGACAAGCTGGATTTCTCCATCGCTGAGGATGAAAGAATACTATTTCAAGCCAGGACTTGTGTGCCTGACAATGAAGAACTGAAGAGAAAGCTAATGGATGAAGCCCACAAGACCAAGTATACCATACATCCAGGTGCAACCAAGATGTACCAGGACATGAAAAGGTCATTTTGGGAGCCAAACATGAAGCGTGAGGTGGCTGAGCATGCCGCACACTGCCTCACCTATCAACAAGTAAAAGCTGAACACCGTCATCCTGCGGGTGTACTCAGACCCTTGGACATACCAGAATAGAAGTGGGAAAGTATTGGCATGGATTTCATCATGGGTTTACCTCAAACTCGTGGTGGACTTGATGCTATTTGGGTCATTATGGACCGTTTAACTAAGTCTGCACATTTCTTGGCAATCAAGGGCACTTGGAGTGTGGATGTGTTAGCAGCCTTGTATGTGAATGAAATAGTAAGACTACATGGAGTTCCCGTGTCCATTGTCTCAGATCGTGACCCCAGATTCACTTCTAGATTCTGGAAGGGACTTTAGACTGCATTGGGCACGAAACTCAATTTCAGCACTGCCTTCCACCCACAGAAGGATGGACAGAAAGAAAGGAAGAGCCAGATAGTGGAAGATATGCTACGTGCCTGCACTATAGATTTTGAAGGCTATTGGAATGAGCAGCTGTACCTAATTGAATTCTCCTACAACAATAGCTATCAGGCGAGCATTAAGATGGCACCATTTAAAGCGCTGTACGGAAGAAGTTGTAGATCACCTATGTGCTGGAATGAGGTAGGATAACAGCAATGGCTGGGACCAGACATGGTACAGAGCACTAGCAGGGATATACAGATTATCCGAGAAAGGATTAAGGTAGCTCAGTCCAGGCAGATGAGCTATGCTGATAAAAGAAGAAGGGACTTAGAATTTCAAGCCGAAGATCATGTGATGCTCAAAGTATCCCCGACCCGAGGAATTCAACGGTTTGGGATAAAAGGCAAGCTAAGACCAAGATTCATAGGTCCATTTGAAGTGTTGGATAGAGTTGGTAAGGTGGCGTACCGACTAGCACTACCTCCCCAGTTCTCTACCATACATAATATTTTCCATGTGTCAATGCTAAGGAAGTACGTGTATGATCCATCACACGTAATCAGCTATGATGACATTATTTTGAACAAGGACATGACCTATGAAGAAAGACCAGTGAAGATCTTGGATAAGAAGATGCAACAGCTTCGGAATCGATCTATACCTGTGGTCAAGATACTGTGGAGAAATCACGAAGTTGAAGAGGCTACGTAGGAGCCCGAAGCCTTAATGCGACGAAATTATCCGCAGTTATTCACTAAGTCACTCTTCCTCTCACGATCATATGAATTTGAGGATCAAATTCTTTTTAAGAGGGGGAAGATGTAGCAACCTTGAATTTTAAATTCAATATAAAATAAAATTTTCAATTCAATAAATGAGATAAATAGATTAATTATAATAAAAAGGGAATAAATAGAATTTAAATGAATTAAAGGGATACCCATTAACCAAAATTAGGAACGAGTTATGTTAATGGCCCAAATATGAATTGTCAGGCCCAACTGTGAAGAGCCCATCATGAGATGGGAAGTAATTATGTCAAATTCGGATTTAAAATAATAGTAATAATAAATGGGTAAGATAAATATTAAACAAGTCAAATCTATCCTAAAAAGAGTCCTACACTTACCTAAACCCTTACCCACGGAATTTAGCCTCTTTCCAATCCTATTAGGTAGATAAATAAGGGAAGTAGGGAGATAAATAAGGAAAACTTGGATTTATATGGAAAGGAAGAGTTGTAAGGTGAATGGACTCTTGTAGCAAGACATAGACACCTCAAAGCGGCCTTAGCAAACCCTAGTTTGTGTCTAGAGCCTTGGGAGACGAAGGGGAGGCGATTTGGACGAAGGAGCTTGGAGGAGAAGGTTGGAGCAAGGAGCTTTCTTCTTCCTTTTTCATCATCAAACCCTAGTCTTCTTGTCAAAACAAAAAGGTAGGCAATCTCTCAAGCTTAAACTGTGTAAAAATTACCCTAGGTAGTCTTCATGATCCCTTTTAAAAGACCTCTTGTTTCGCCCTTTTTGTTCTTGCATGAGGGTGAATTAAATGCCCAAATCTCTATTGACATGTCTTGCCCAAACCTTCATGTTTTGCTTGTAACCTCGAATCTACTCATGCCCATGTCTTGATAAAATTACCATAAATATTGCTTGTAGTAAGGGTTCTAACGAGCCCAGTTTGCCCAAATTCTATTGAGCATGCCTTGCGAATTAAATCATTGTTCTTGACTGTGCATGTTTAGGTTAACGAAAAGTAACCTAGTCAAATCATGTTTTATACATGACTATTTTCTAATAATCGTGCCCTGTGATAGATCTCCATGTCCACTCTCATTTAAAATTGGTTTTGTACTTTATGGATCACTGTGTAATTTTATAACTAATTTTGAATAGCCCTGTATTCATGTAGACCCACCTGGAAAAAAGGCAAAACCCCTTTTCTGGACTCGGGCCACTCCCTGAGATCGCGACGGCCCGATCCGCCTCGACCTCAGAGAGGGTCGCGACACCAAGACCCGTCGCGATCTGAACGCGATAGGTCAATTGGTCGCGACCTGCCCCCGGTTCACCCCAATGCCGGTTCACAGAACGCTCCAAGCCAGGGCGTCGCGATGACCTTAACGCGGCAGCCCTTTGGGCTGCGACCTGAAACCTAAACGCGCCGGTCCGCCTTGTCGCGACCTGATCATGACAGCAACCTGTGTCGCGATCTGACTATGGCGGCCAGAACCCTGATTTTTCCCATTTAACCCTGCCATACATGTCTATTAAATCATGTTAAACGCAAATAGAGTACTATCATGTATAATTCCGAACTGCTAATTATTAATGAGCATTATTACATGGATTTAATTAATCTAAAAGCTATATGCACAACTATACTTGTTCTCTTAATTCATCTACACTTACACACACTTAACCATCATGTTTGCCATTAAACCTTGTTAAATTATATATCTGGTAATTTAGTGAAATAATTACTAAATTTCCTATTTTATTAATTACACTTGTCTTCGTTTTATTCACGCATTTTATATACCGTTATCGTTTCCCTCGGCCTTCAAGCACTCGAGGTACGACAGACAAGTTTCTACACACTTTCTCTTGGCATGGACCACCTCTCCACCGAGAAGACTCCTGAATGGTCCAGGGACTCCTTGTCAAGGCCTCCGTAAGTCTTCTAGGCTTTGGCGAACGTCCATAGCCGACGAGCTGGTTGTACCCTAATACCCGTTACACCGTTAGGGGTCAGTACGATCCATGGCCTTAGTGTGTCTCTCCTTATCTTGTGATCACGCCGGACCACCAGGCTCGTGTTCACAACCCAGCTAGTGGGCGGTTGTGACTTCTACCAGACTGCCGGTACCCGACCTGGTGCCATGCAGCTGTTCTGTCAGTGTTACGTTGTTTTACGATATTGTCCCTATCTCGTCTACTATCTATATCCTCTCATCTGTTCACGTTCTCTCTACACTCTCATCTATTTTCGTCCACTACTCTTATCTTTTCTTGGTACTCTCTTGGCCATTTGTGTGATTGTCGAAGATAAAGAAATGACTAATGCCAGTGCAATGGGGCCCAATCTGGTGCTGGGAGGAGCGCCCGAAAAGTGCCAGTGCGCATGGGAGTTAAATGATCAAGGATGTGTACGACATGCATCCAGTGCCATTATACTATCTAGATTAATCTGTGACAATCAAAGTGCTATGACTACAAGTGCAAGCTAGTCAAGTGCTATCGTTACGTGCTATTATCGTTACATGGCCATTCTATTAATGTTCTCGTTGTGCTATTTTCCCTGTACTAGTGCCATCGTTCTCTTGTTATCGTTACTTGCTATACATGACTGTTCTCTCTAGATATCCTGTCATTCAAAACATTAACTATTTAAAGCATGCTTGTTCTCATGAGATATAAGTCCTACTAGGCGTTATTCGCTCATCCTGCATTTTTATTTCATGTGTTCTGGTGTGTCGGATGGATATGACCACACTCACGAGGATGGGTCTGATGAAGACGTTGCTCAGGAGTGACCCGATCAGCTTTCATGGCGTAGTTAGTTAGTTTAGTAGTCAATTAGTCAGTATGTATTAGTTTAGATTTGAATAAAGTACTCTGGGCCCTAGTTTTGGCTCTGATACGTTGATAAATAGTTAGTTCATGAAGTTTGATGAGTTATTAGTGATTGTAATGGTGGTTGGGGGATTATTAATGAAATTGGAGTTTCTTTGGTATTATTCCATTCGTGCAATGGTTTGTTATTTATTTCTCGCTCTGTACTATTTAATAACTATAATATCGCTCCGATATTCTGCGTCGAGGCGTTACACAATTACTTAGTAGATAGTTAGTATAGTTATGAGTCAGAGACATTATGTAATAGTTTGGATTTGAATAAAGTACTATGGGCCCTAGTTTTGGCTCTGATTAGTGAATGTAATGGAGTTTGATGAACTATCAATGAAAGTGGAGTTTATTTGATATTATTCCAATTGTGCAATGGTTTGCTATTTAATTCTCACTCTGTACTATTTAATAACTATAATATCGCTCCGATATTCCACGTTAGGGCATTACACAACTAATCAGATGTATTTAGATTGAGAGGGAATCTAACGATCATATTTTAGATCAGAATGAAATCCAACGATCAAATTTGATTGATAGTAGATTCAATGGTCGAATCATGATTAATTGTAAATTGGGAGCAAATTCAATTGTCAGATTTTCATCAAACTTAAATCCAACTGTTATGATTTAGATCCAAAGTAAATCCACCATATAGATCTTGATCATATTATTTTAGGTTGGTAACAAATCCAACTAATTAGATGTACGTAGATTGGGAGCAAATATAATGGTCAGACTTTAGATCGAGATGAAAAATCTAACAATATAATTCTGATTGATAATAGATTTAATAGTCGAATCTTGATCAAATGTAGATGGAGAGCGAATTTAATAGTCAGATCTTCATTTAATTTAAATATCAATAGTTAGGATTTATATCTAGAGAAATTCTAACGAACAAATCTTCATCAAATTGCTTTAGATCTTGCAGCTGATTGATTAAATTTTAGATCTAGAGTGAATCCAATGATCAAATTTTAGATCAGGATGAAATCCAACGATCGAATTTTGATTCATAGTAAATTGAACAATCAGATTTTGATTAGATGTAGATCGAAAGTGCATCCCACCATCACTTGATCAAAGTTAATCTAACAACTAGAATTTAGATCTATAGCAAATCCACTTAATCAAATTGTTATAGATTGATACTAAATTTAACTAATCAGATGCACATAAAACGAGAGCGACTCTAACTAATTAGATTTTAGATCCGGAGCAAATCCAACGTACGAATAGAGACTGACTTTTATTTATATAGTTACCTATATTTATTATAGTTTATATAACTATTTTAAAAATAAAATAAAAAATATCAATATTAAGAAAATTATATAATTTTTAAGTTATATGTTCTGTTTAGTGAGTATATATGTTTATATATTTGTTACATATATATATATATATATTATATTTGTGCATTGTAGTGAAATGCTAGTAAATATACATGTATTGAAACTTTTTTTAAAAAAATATTGTATTTATTTTTTAAATAATCAAATTATTAATATTTAAATATTAAATGTAATTAAATATGAATAATTATAAATATAATTATATAGAATATGTGAGTATATGAAAATGTATGTTAATTAAATATATGATATAATTAGATATAATATAATTATATAGTTAAATATACTTATATAGGTATATAGGTATATGTAATTCAATATATATATATATATATATATCTAAATAATTTTATCTACTTAAATTATATATAATTAAATAAATAGTAATTGTATAAAATATACTTATATAAGTACTCATGATAAATATTTTGTTTCTATACCTAAATAAATGGTAAATCTATTTATATAGGTATAGTTAAGAGCTTACTTAAATAATTATTTTTAGTAATAAAAATGAATATATTTTTGTTGATTATCATTTGATTACAAACTAATATTATTAAAGTTTATACTATTCAATTTATGAATTAAATAAAAATATTAAAAATAAACATAACAACATGTAAAATTTCTAATCTAAATTAAACTATATTATAAAAATGTAACAATATAATATAACTATATTATTACAATAATTCCATATATAAATATGTTTCTATTAATAATATAATTAATAGTATTATATATTATAATTTTTATTCTCTTTCCTTTCCCCCTAAAACACCCCACGCTTCCCCCTCCTCATGAAAAAATGGCAGCATTTTAATCCCCCGCCCCACCTCATCGACCCCATCTTTTCCCTTCAAGCTCTTTCCCTTGCTCTCACTCTCCCTCTCCCTCTTGAGCTCTCCCTCTTTCTCCTTCTCTAGCGGTGACGATGATGGTGAGATCCAGCAATGACGGAGAGATCCTTCGGCGGTGGCAGAGAGATCCTTTGATGGTGGTGGCACTAGCGAGGTCTCTCTCCATCTCTCTCTTTCTCTCTGTGCAAAGATGGAGGCGGCATATGGGGTGGGGGAACCTGGAGGTGTGCACAATAATGGGGGAGTGATGGGGATCTCTCTTTCTCTCTCTTCCTTCCCCCTAGCCTTTCCGTGTCGGTCGCGCAGGATCTGCCCTCTATGTCGGCGCCACCCCCTCCTGTTGGGACCCCTCCATGTTGTGCGCTAGGTTTTGTCTAGAGTTGTGAAGCTAACGAACCCACCCCCACCCCTGCCATGGTCTGCAATGCTCCCTCCATGATCTCCTCGAACGCTGCCAGGGGCGCCGCTCTCTCTGGCAAGGCCATGCCCTTCCCTGTTGAAATATTGGAGTGTCGGTGCACTCACGTAGCAGACAAACGTGTGGATCAACAAGTAATTTGCACAAAAAAGATCAACTCGAGAAATTACATAAAATAAAACAAACCACAATGGGACAACAAATTTATGTGGTTCGGAAAGGCGATGTGCCTTCCTACATCCACGAGGAGAGATGAGAGACTTTACTAACTTTTAGAAGAAAATAAATCAAGAAGATGCCTTACAACGATTCAGAGCATCTTCCAAACGAAGCAAAACCACAAAAAACCTCACCCTTTCTGCAGAAAGTGGAGGATGGAGGAGAAGAATGGCCACCACGTTCTCACGTCCGCAACTACCAAACACCGCCCCCAAACCTCCACGCAAAAGGGTCAAAAAAAAAAATCGCACATAATGCGACATATTTTCCTTCTTTTTACCCCAGCACATCCTTGTGCATGCAAGGACGAGTTGGATCCTTTTTGTTCTCTTTTAATTGGGTCGGTTGGGTTAATGGGTATGAGATTCATATCCATTATATAAATGGTTTTAGTGTTTGACCAAGTCAAACACAACATTCTCCACCTTTGACTTGGTTAAACACTTTCTAAACATCTACAAAAGAAAAAAAAAACTCTCTCTAAAAACATTCCCCTCTCCCTAAGGCCTTCAAATCTCAGCAACCATGAACATTGGCCAAGTCCAGACAACGCTGAAACTTGACGGTTGAGAGCAGCTTGGTCATCATATCTGCAGTGTTCTCCTAAGTTGGAACTTTCACAAGTTGAATGTCACCACTTGCAACTAACTCTCTGAGGTTGTGATATCTGACGTTGATGTGCTTCATTCTTGCATGATACACAGGATCCTTTGCAAGGCAAATAGCACTCTAACTATCACAATTCAGACAAACACTCCTCTGAGAGACACTGAGTTCCTTCACCAAACCATTTAGCAAAACTGCCTCTTTGGCAGCTTCCACTGCAGCAATGTATTCAACTTCTGTTGTTGACAATGCAACTATGTCTTGTAGCATGGCCGTCCAATTGATAGGGCCTCCACCTAGAGTATAAATATACTATGTATTGGATCTCCTCCTATCAAGGTCACATATATAATCTGAGTCAACAAACCAACTAAAACATCAGTATTGTTAGTGCCCTTCTGAAACAACAACCAACATCTGATGTACCCTTCAGATAACGCAAAATCCATTTAACTGCATTCCAATGCCCTTTTCCTGGATTCCCCATGTACCTGCTAACTACACTAACTGCCTGAGACAGATCTGGCCTAATGCAAACCATAGCATACATCAGACAACCAACTGCATTTGCATATGGCACTTTGAGCATTTCTTGACGTTCTTCCTCTGACTATGGACACTGCTGCAATGATAATCTAAAGTGCTAAGCAAGAGGTGTACTAACTGCCTTGGCTTCATTCATATTGAATTTAGCCAACACCATCTGAATATAGCCCTTTTGGGTCGGCCACAACTTGCCAACATTCCCTATGGATCTCCATGCCTAGGATTTTTCTGGCACCTCTTAGGTCTTTCATTTCAAACTCTAAACTGAGTTCCTACTTCAGCAGAGCAATTTCCAACATATGCTTACAGACAATAAGCATATCATCAACATAAAGCATCAGTAAGATAATAGAACCATCATCAAGGAAACAGTAATAAACACAGCTGTCATACCTGCTTCTACTATAACCATGTGCCAACATAAAGGTGTCAAACCGTTTATACCATTGTCGTGGAGCCTACTTCAAATCATATAGAGATCTTTTCAACCTAAAACCAGCTTTTCATTACCTTTCTGAACAAATCCATCTAGCTACAACATGTAAGTCTCCTCAATGTAGGAAGGCAGTCTTCACATCAAGCTGCTCCAATCCAAATCCCACATAGCTACCATAGCAAGCATAACACGAATCAAACAATGTTTTACCACTGGAGAGAAAATCTCTATAAAATCAATACCTTTCCTCTGAGCAGCCCTTGGCTACCAACCTTGCCTTGTACTTAGCTTGTTCTCTATCTGATAAAGCCTCTTTCTTCCCTACACCCATTTGTAGCCGATAGCCTTCTTGCCCTTGGGAAGCATGATTAGCTCCAAGTCTAATTCTTTTGAAGAGAATTCATCTCTTCCTTCAAAGCATTTCAGCCACATGCCACTGTCCTTAATCTCTATAGCCTCTTGAAATTAGAAGGGTCAGCAGACAAAACAAGAAAACCAAGCAACTGTATCCTGAAATCTTAATGGCACTTTAATTTCCCTTCTGGTTCTCCCCTACACAATAGAGTAAGACTCCTCCTCAACATGTTCTATATTTCCTCATCTTGGTGTGAAGACACCCTAGAATCAGAGTTCATAGTAGACTCATCATTTCTCAGCTCCACTTGAACTGAGGTATTGGGCTTCTTCACCTGTTGCAGAAAAATCTTCAACATAGAGGCTTCGTCAAATACAACATCTCTACTGAGCTCCACCTTCTTTGTGTCAGGGTTCCACAATTTGTACCCTTTCACACCAGACCTATATCCCAGAAAGATACACTTCTTGGACTTCGCATCGAGCTTTGTCCACTCTCCATCCTGCAACAAGACAAAGCAGGACAACAAAAAATATGCAATCAGAATAATCAGCTGGCCTACCAGACCAAACTTCATATGGTGTCTTGAGTCTAATGATGTTGAAGGTGACCTGTTAACAATATAACAAGTCATGTAAACTACCACAGCCCAAAACTGCTTTGGTAGGTTGGTGAACAACGTCATACAACGAGCTTTCTCTAGCAAAGTTCTGTTCATTCTTTCAGCTATACCATTTTGTTGTGCTTTATTAGGAATAGTGAAATTCCGAGCAATGCCTTCATGCTTACAGAAATTCTCAAATTCCTTTGAGGTGCACTCACCACCATTATCAATTCGCAGGACTTTCACCTGTTTTCCAGTATCCTTCTCAACTTTGACTTTCCAGCTTCCAGAGAAGTCATCGATAAAAGTGACAAAATATCGAGCTCCACCATAAGATGTTACTGGCGATGCACCCCAAACATCAGAATGAATGTGGCGGCGCTGAATACTTATGCCCAATAAGGTTCCATATCCAGATCCGCCTCCCACGAACGGACCGAAGTCTCACAAGGGATATCACACACAAGTGTCCAGTAGATTATAAAAGACAAACAACTACAGTATAAGACACAAGATAGTACATGTGCTCATATCTATAAACCACATCGTACAACTGTCCCAATACATTATTACATGTCCAATTAAAAAGTACAACTACCTAGGGCATACCCCAAGGGAGCACAAGCTCATACAACACGACTACAACTCAACTGCTGGTGGTACAAGTCTGCCACAACGTCTCCACAAGCCACACAAACGGCAAGCCCTGAAAAGAACTGTAGAGGAGTGAGCCTCAACAAGTCACAGGCTCAGTAGGTGACCACCCAAAAATAAAATACAACACTGAAGAACCTCAACCCCAGAGGGTCTCACTAGCAACTCAAATAGCCAAACCATGGCATGCTCACACATTTATAATTAATAACAGCTTAAACAGTAAATCATAAACAAATACATATTCCTCGGAAAGAAAGAGGAATACAGAACTAGCACAGCACTACTAGTCTGCTCAATAACTGAAATGCCTAGGCCACCGGCCTCACAAGCATACTACCTCAACAACTGGTCACCTAAGCTACAAGCCACACATGCAAACACTGCTAGGCTACAAGTTCACAGGCGAACCACAAACACATGGGTAATGGGACTGCTAACTAAAAGCTAGTCCTTTATACCCCTAAACCACGATATATCGAATATCACACTTAAGTAATAGGACTGGCTACCACGATGCCAATCCATCACACATTGTAACTTACTCAGAAGAAGTTACCCAAGGAAGGGTAAAACACAACGAGTGGAAGGTCTTACCACAGGACCTCCATAGAGCATAGTTCCACCACACCACCTGAAAAGGCTGGTACATTGTGTATTACGAGAAACAAGTACCCACGTAGGGTACAGGTACCTACCACCACGAGGTACCACCACGGAAATC